>LR990368.1:17085383-18292883 GCA_905147345.3 Mythimna impura
ACTTTAGGATCATATGGTGTTTCTTTGCATTTTGAGGATGATAAGCAGGATGTACAATTTTCTCACAGACAGCAGATTACATAATTTGTAAAGCTTTTCAGTGGAGTAAATTCTTTTTTTGAAGTACATCACCTTAAGTATCGCTCTTTGAGCACGTTCCAATTCTAGAAAACTAGATTTCGTTGCTCCACCCCATACAGGTATGCAGTATATTAAAACAGACTGTACCAAAGACACATAAATTTCATTTAAAAGATTTCTTTGATAGTCATTATCTTTATTTGGATTAACATTTATTCTCCTTGGTACAATATATCTCAGCTCTTTGAAAATCCAGATGAGTTTTCGTACTCTACTCATGACGTTTTCAAGTTGAGGATACCAGGAAAGACGCTGGTCAATAATCACTCCTAAGTATTTTGTTTGGGTAACCTGTTGGATAGTAGGGCAATTGCAGCCAGTTCTATCTGCAGTAATGTCGCAAGTGTGGATTCTTAAATTAAATTCTCTTTCTGGTTGAATCTTCTAATATATAAAATTCTCGTGTCACGGTGTTCGAACTTGAACTCCTCCGAAACGGCTCGACCGATTCTCATGAAATTTTGTGAGCATATTGAGTAGGTCTGAGAATCGGCCAACATCTATTTTTTTTTTTTTTTTTTTTTTTTATATGGCTGAACAACGTTTGCCGGCTCAGCTAGTATGATTATAAATGTTAAAACAAATGAAGTTGGTTTTGCTTGTGTTCAGGGTGAGCAGATTTTTTTTTAACCAATTTGCAACAAGAGCTAGTCCTTCTTCTGCACTATTTTTAACATCATCCCATGTTTTCCCTGAGAAGACGACAGCTGTATCATCGGCGTACGAGAATACTTTGGCATTATTAATTTTCATACTGCAGAGGTCATTTATATAAATTAAGAAAAGCGTAGGTCCTAGTACACTACCTTGTGGTACGCCGTATGATACATCTGCGTCCACACTAACAATTTGTGCAAGTTTCACTTTTTGTGTTCTACCAGAAAGATAATCCGTAAAAAGTGCCAGTGGTATTCCACGAATTCCAATTGCTTCAAGCTTGTGTAAAAGAATGGGAGTAGAGACGGTGTCAAAGGCTTTTTTTAGATCTAGAAAAGCTGCCATGCATTTGTTTCCTTTATCGAGTTGTTCGGTTACTAAAGAACTTAGTGCTATAACAGCATCCTCCGTTGACTTGCCTGTTGGTCTAGTGGTTAGTGGCCCTGACTGCTATACCGAAGGTCGTGGGTTCGATTCCCACCCAGGACAAATGTTTGTGTGATGAGCATGATCATTTGTTCTGTGTCTGGGTGTAATTTATCTATAATATGTATATATTTAGAAATATATAAGTATGTTTATCAGTTGTCTAGTACTCATAACACAAGCTCTGCTTAGCTTGGGACTAGACGGCGTTGTGTGATAGTTGTGGAATATTATTATTATTATTATTATTACTTTTGTTGCCTAAATCCAAATTGAGAAGGTGACAGAATATCAAATCTATTTAGATATTGCAAGAGGCGAGTATTTATCAATTTTTCTATGATCTTTGAAATTGCAGTTAAAACGGAAATAGGTCGATAATTGTTAACATCGTCTCTACCACCACCCTTATACACGGGTGTAATAATAGATTTTTTTAATGGGGATGGAAAAACACCTTTTTGGAAACATAAGTTGGCAAGATGCGTTATAATTGGCACAACTTCATTTTTAGCTAGTTTTAGGAAGCAAGTGGGTATATTGTCTCATCCGGAGGCACTGTTAGATCGTAGATTCATAATCGTAGTACAAACTTCGAGTTGATCAGTATCCAGAAGTACCATAGAACTTGTGTGTGATGGTGTTTTACTTAGGAGTTCGCTAAATATGTTACTAGTACCAGATGTTATGTTTTGGGCCAGATCTCTGCCTATACTTGCAAAATATTTATTTATAAAGTTAGCGGATTCTGTAGGAGATGATTTAACCTGCAACAATTCTAAATTCTCAGTTCGTGATTTATTTGTATAAGTGATATTTTTTATATTTTTCCAAAGTAGTTTATTGTTTTTGATAGAATTAGTAATTTGTTCCCTATTATATTTTCTTTTTAACTTTTTTATGAGATTATTGCAATAGTTTCTATACCGCGTATACGTCATTTTGGCAATTTCATTGTGATGATCATTTCGTGATTTTTTCTGTAACGCATTACGATTTTGAATACATCTCAGAATACCCTGAGTAATCCAGGGTTTTAATAAACGTTTACTGCTTGGTATGGTAATAGTGCGTGTATTAGCATTCAAAGATTCTGTTATTTTTTCTATTGTAACCACACTTGGGTCATCAATAAATAATAGTTCAGCAAAATTTTTATTTTGCAAATATAGGAGAGCATTGTCAAAGTCTATACTTGTTTTAATTTTGTTTGGAACGATTCTGTCTTTTGTTTTTGCCAAAGAAAGTAAGATGGTGTAGTGGTCTGTAGTGGTAGTACGTAAGACAGCTATAAATGCTGAGTTTTTTTTCGGATTAATTTTTAGCATAAAATGATCAAGACAATTCATTTCTCTAATGGGTAATGTATGCCCGGGCAGAATTCCGTATGACGATAACATTGTAAGGTAATTTACTCTATTTTTGCGTTCGTAGTATTGCTCAGTTTCCCTGGATCTCAAGTTAATATTAATATCCCCTGTGATCACAATGTTTCTTTTTTGTATATTTAGTGATTCCAAATGTGAGCTTAGAGAGTCAATAAAATTATCTGCGTTTGAATTTGCAGGGGATCTATACACACCAAAGACAATATTATTTAGTACCTCGATTTGAAGACAAGATGCGTGTAAGAGCTTAACTTCTGTAACTTTGTGTTTTAAAGATTTTTTCACATACACGACGACTCCATCATGTTTATTTGAAAGGTTTGTGGTATAATAGCAATTGTAATTATCAAGTTGTGGGACAGGTTTATTTAGATTAAGTTGGCATTCAGTTAATATAATGGTGTCTGTTTCAAATTTAAGACTAGACAATGTGAGTAAAAAATCGTCGAAATTGCAGTAAATGCTTCTAATATTCTGGGAAATTATAGTGAAATCATTTTTGTGTATGTATGTATGTTTCTTAAGATCAACACAGTCGCATGTGATCGATTTAGCAAGTTGTATGTTGTCTATTTCTTGTATCGTTTGTAATGATTCACACGCTGCAGCCATTTTTAATATAAGTGATACTTGTCCATACTGGCCATTGCCTAAAATGTGTGTAGTGTGTTGGTATGATGTTTGTGTTTGTCTTATATGAGTTTAAGTTTGTATGGATATTTATTTTAAGCGTGTGTTTATTGTAGTAGTTAGGTCTAAAGTGGTTGATGGGAATATGTGTTTTTTCTTCTGTTTTGTGGGTGAGTGTACATTCAAGAGTGATAGGTACAATTATCGTTTAAAGCTAATAAAATAATTAGAATTATACAAATCAAAATTATAAAAAGGAAAAAAAACTGAAAGTTATGGTTTAATTTCAATACTAGCAAGATCACGCTCTGATTTAATCTGAACGCGTTCATTATTATCGAGACGTAGAAAAACTGCTCCACGAAAAATCCAGCATGTCCAGCCATTTTTTTTGGCAAATTCACGGACTTGAGAAAATAATTTGGCAGTCTTTTTTGTGACACTCTCGGACACATAGATGGGCTTCTTTTCTCCTTTCAAGTGAAAATGCCCAGAATGTAGCTTATCACTTAATTCTTTGTCTTTGTTGAATTTTTTTGTAGCTGTTAGAACCTTTTCTTTCCTAAGTGCTGTAGCAAACTCGGCAATGATAGTACCTGTGCTATTCGATTTTTCATGTGGCTTTATTCTGTAGATATCTTTGATGTCAGTATCCTTGATCTCAGCATCAACTATCTTGCCCAGCTCAGACATAAAATTGCTTAGGTCCTCTTTCCCTTCAAACTTTTTCTGATCTGAGATCAGTTTTGGTACATTTCTAATTTCAATTGTTGCTGAACAGGTTTTCCTTTCCAAATAATCAACTCTTTCCTCCAGCGCAATAATCCGTTTCCTGTCCTCCTTCTTCTCGTTTTGTAGCGATTCAATTTGGTTCAGTGCCACGTCGTACTTCTCAGACAAGAAACTGATACTTTCCTTAATCTCTTCGCTCTGCTTCTCTAAGGTCGTTTGCAACTCCCGGAAGCGTAAATCCTGTTCAGCTGCCAGAGAGCTGAATAGTGTACGCATTTCTTGCATAACATCCCCCATACTAGTAGCATTCGCAGTTTTAATTTGAGGAGGCGTTCTCATAGCTCGTCTTTTATTAGTCCTATGGGACACATTTTCATACTCATCTGTATCTTCTTCCAGATCCTGTTCAGATCCATGTTGCAACACACCAGCTCGCTCCTTTATATTTTCTTTGTCTTTTAGTGGTGGACTGCGCTGAACTGACATGGCTGGTTTAGTTCAGAAACACTTAATTTTACTAAGGAGTTATCACCTACAGCCTCTGGAGTGTAAAATCACCTGCGCGAAACGGAAGTGGACGATGCTCTAGTTCCTTACTTAGTAGGTTCCTGGAACGCTACCAGCAGATGACAAATAACGGTAGACAATGACAGATGACACTGACGGATGACAATGACAGATGACACTGACTGATGACAATGACAGATGACACTGCCAGATGGACTTGACAGGTCAGAATGGCTTGACAGGTGATAAGGAGAACACTCACTCTTCACTGCTGTCGATGCGTGCTTTACATACTCTTTGGATGCGTGCTCGCGTATTGGTTGTAATTTCCGTGTATGTGCAAGTACCCGCACCGTACGTTCACCGCCGCCTGATTCTGTGCTCCTAGTACTTCCACTGAATTGTTTTCACTTTATTTTTGATTTAAAATACGTTTATTTAATTAATAATTTTGCGCTAACTACACGTCCACACTGCTTAATATCCGAGGGGGAAGAGGTGTAGAGGTGAAGCTGTACGCACTATGAATGTGTTCCCAAAATGTTTTGTGCGTATAGGTGGGATGTCCACCATGTACCGGTGGCGCATTGCCGTACGCCTGGTGGTCCGATGATGGAACAGGCTAGGCGGAATTAGGTTAGGCAATTCCGACGCACACTCCCCGAAATGCAACCGGTAGAAAACCGACAGGCTAGCAACTCTGCGTCGATGCTCAAGACTTTGAAGCCTCGACTCAACGAGTGCATCATTGCCAATGATCCTCTTGGCTTGCCTCTCAATTGCCTCAAGTGCATCAAGCTGGTATCGGGCAGATCCGTCCCAAAGATGAGAGCAGTACTCCATACACGATCGAACTTGCGCTTGATAAAGTTTGAGCAGCTGTTCCGGCGTGAAGTACTGTCTGACCTTCGCGGGGATTCCCAGCTTTTTTGCTGCCAGTTGAGCCTTTGCTTCGATGTATGGCCCAAAGTTGAGTGTTGACGTCAGCGTAACACCAAGGAGATCAAGATGGTCGGTTATTGGCACGGTTACGCCCCGGAAAGTTGGAGCAGGGCTGAATTGGCTCCTTTTAGCGGAAAATAGACACGCCTGGGTTTTAGCAGCATTGAACTTGACCAAATTGGCATCGCCCCATTCAGAGACTGCCTCCAAGGACAAGTTCAAGCGCTCGAACATAGCCTCTCGGAGAGACTGGATCTGGTTAATTAAAAGCCTAATCACTTAAGACAGCTAAATTATATACCTACGAACGGGAAGACCGCAGCAAGCGAATTGAAGCGTATAAACGACGAGGCGAAACGGTTAGTCTGGACCGTAGAGGTAACAATAATGTAAGGCTGGACACTCCCCGTACGTCGGGTTGTTCGATGGTTGAAAGGTGATGGCGGAATCAAGTCGTATAATTTCTGCGCACACTCCAAAATGCATCCTGTAAAATAATGAAAGTTTGGCCACCCTACGCCTTTGTTCCAGGTTATGTAGATTGGTTTTTAACTTAATCTGGATCACGAATTAGTTTCTTTGCAAGTTCGCACGCCTTTCCACTGAGTCCAAAGCTGCTAGATGGCATTTTGCAACACCAGCCTGTGGCTGCAGTACTCTACACACGATCAGACCTGAGCTTTGTATAACATTGGAAGCTGTGAATTATTTTATGTCCAATAACATCATGAAAATTTAAGTCCTATGGCCTGTTGGATAAAAAAAAACCGGCCAAGTGCGAGTGGGACTCGAGTACGAAGGGTTCCGTATCGTACATAGCAAAAAACGAGCAAAAAAAAAAATCACGTTTGTTGTATGGAAGCCCCCTTAAATTAATAGTTATTTTATTCCGTTTATTAGTATTTGTTGTTGTTTTCTATCTTTTTTTTTTTTAGATTTCCGCTCTTAGTCCTATGTGGACCATTGTACGTGGGCCATGGCGGCCATAACCTTAGGTGGACTCATTCCAACCAGCCCACCTCTCTCCAAGAACAGATTAGGCCTCTTAGGTTTTTCAGGGCATCAATATGGGTGTTCGGGGATCCTAAGGTTCGTGTGCGTATTTCAGTGACACCTGTGCAGTCTAGGAGCACATGCGCAATTGTCTCCTCCCCATCCAAACATGCTCTGCACAGGGGACTGTCTGTGATGCCTGTTGTTATGTTTGTTGCAACAGAAATACATCATCTGAAAATTTCAACTGTCTATCAGGGTTCATGACATGACAGCCTGGTGACGGACGGACAGATAGCAGTACTGAACCCTAAAAATGAAAAGCAATTTAAAGTTTTAACAGAAATTTATTACAAAATGAAACTATCCAATAAAATAACTTTAAAAGTGAGAATTACAAATTTGTAAACAGATAATTTTGTATAACTTTTAAATTGGATGGTTGTGGACAATTGAATGATAAATCTGTTTATGTAAAATGTTTCTCCAGGAATCTATTACATTCTTATGATAACTTAATACTAAGTATTATTAGAAGTAGGTATGCTAAGTTAATCTACTTGGTTGTTTCTTTCAATTTCTCTAGTTGTTGTCTGTAACAAAAAAAAGCAATTATTAGTTTATTTTCGACATTGGTAGATACTTATCGCAGAGGCTCAAGGTTAAGCAATGCCCGACGATTGGTCTGTGGATGGGTAACACACTGAGACTCCTCCATGCCTCAGAAAACAAGTTGCAGGTGCCCAGTTGTCACTTGTATAATTATAGTAGCTGACCCAAACAGTTTAAATGAAATACAAATAATTATAAAAGAAAAAAAATGGGGGGTGAGGAGTAGGAGAGTAAAGAATAGCCTACAACCTATTATTTGACTTACCAATCGATTGGTCTGTTGTTCTAGCAGTGGCGGTACCTTCATACAAGCAGAATAGCCAGGCATGCCTTACTAAAATGCTCGATAGAGAATCAATATCAAACCCGAACTATTTAAAAGTTCGCGCGCTTTAATTCTTATCAAAATAACACAAAGTATACTACCTATGCCAGACTACTACATAGCGCGCGCAGAGTTTCGCATTGGCAGCATCTACGCGAGAGCTATATCTATCTCGCTTACACGTACCGGCTTTTACCGGGCTTTCAAATACTATCTCTGTCACTTTCGCACTTATAGCGATGTGCCGTATAACGAGTTAGAACCTTATGCGTCTACAAATCGATCAGTATGGAAGATTTAAGCCGGGCATTCGTATGAAGTTGCATTCGTATGAAGTTGCTCGCGTATGCGTGACCTTGTCACCTTGCCAACTCTGCAGTGTTGTCGTTTTAGCGACGTTGTGAGATCTTAGAGATTTTTAACGAGTTTGGAAACTTTTTTTTAAGATTTAGCAACAATAAAAACTAGCGACTTTTTAAAATAACGAAATTAAATATTCAAAAATAAAGGCAATTTTTTAGAACTGGTCTCGTTAATTTCAAAATACGATGTCGTTTTAGAAAAGCGTATGCAGCATTAGAAAAGTGACAAACCGGGGCCGAGTTATTTATCTAACAAAATTCAAAACGATATTATTCATTCCGTAGCTGATGTGATGCAAACTTGCATCGATTACGAAGTTATGCAAACAAAATTTGTTTCAATTATTATTGACGAAACCCCCGATGTTAGTCATAGAAAATAACTGTGCTTGATTCTCAGATATAATTATAAATGAAATTCATGACTGTTTTTTGGGCTTTTAATTTATTGTACCTAATCAGTAGTTTGTGAGAAAATTGCGATGATACATACGTAGGTACCTACATACTCAGTCGAAAACTGAACTTTCTTTTTTTGAAATCGGTTAAAATTTTATTGGGCTTGCCTTATTTTGAAACCCTAGGCACGCCACTGTGGTCTAGTGGGTTTGATTCTCACCCAGGACAAAAATGTTTGATGAGCATGATCATTTGTTCTATGTTTGGGTGTAATTTATCTATAATATGTATGTATTTAGAAATATATAAGTATGTTTATCAGTTGTCTAGTACTCAGCACAAGCTCTGCTTAGTTTGGGACTAGATGTGTGATAGTCGTAATATTATTATAAATATACACAAAAAATTTATTAAAAATTGATTACCCTATGTTGGAGGAATGTACACAGCACAGATTAAGTTAAGTTTGTTTGTTTGTCATTTACTCTCCGAATTAGTCACTCGATATGATCTTAAGCATGTACTCACAACCTGACAACCGAGTTGTTGTTATACATAGCTATTGTTGACTTGGGTTCATGCCCAGGACCCAATTAGCGAGGCAAAATGTAACCATGTTTAGCATTAATGGGTTCTAGGTCTTAGACACCAAGTCTTAAAAAAAAATAAAAACTTAAAAATAACCCAACCCAATTTCGATCATGATGGTCAATCTCAACAGAGATTAGACAAGTATGCAGGAGATAATAATATCATAGTGCACAAGCATATGTGCATTTTCTACAGCCTACTCAAATGTATTGGTATTTTTCGTCAAGTCGTTGCGCTCCTTAAATAAATAAATAAATAAAATAAAAAGCATTTATTTCAGGCAACTTAGCACCCATACAACAATCACAAAAACAAAACACACACTTAGTAGTCCTGAGTTGAGCTTTGCGAATACTGACAAATGCTTGCACTGACTGGACAGACTGTACGGTTCTTTTTTCAAAAGGCCATCTCAGACAAATCTGCATGGTTCTCATGTGATTTAACCATTACATATTTATTGTATGGACTTTAAAAGAGACTTTGACCCCTGAGTTTGTTTCGGTGTTTCTTCTCAGGGTAATCAGCTAGGAAACACCGGCCTCATCTAGTTTAAAATGACAAAAAAAATTGACATGTAAAAGTGTTTTTTTTTCAACCTATTTGCAAAATAAATATTATTTATCTCATAGTCAGCAGACGGGCTTACGATCACGAGACCAAAAAATTCAGATTGCTAATGAAGATTGTCATTTCTGTGAGCTGTATATTAAATAACAAATCGGTTTTTGAACTGTCATCACTCCAATATTATTTTAGAACCCAGCAATTGATTGTGAGGGGCTCGAGAAGATAAGTGTTTGTACTTAGATAGGATACATTGCAGCTAGAATGAGAATCACTATATTTTGACGACATAAAGAATTTAAAACCATTCTAACCTCAACTGTTGGTTGAAATCGTCTTGTACGATGTCATCCTCCCAGTTGTCCTCCCAAACAGACACATCTTCGTCATCAGCATCCTCTGTTCCCCAGTCTAGAAGAAAATAGCAGCATATTAAGGTCAAAATCAAGGAAATTTTATCGAAAACTTTTGCAAGGAATATTTAGTAACATAAAAACTTACTTTCAGCGGGAAATTCTTCGAATTCATCGTCTTCTTCGAGGAGACCGAGATCTACTTTCTGTTTGTCTGCCATTTTAGAATTAATTTCAACGTAATTCGCAAAGAAATTGAGGATAATTTGTTTATTTGGCTGGACGTCGACAAAACTGCAAGTTGTGTTTGACAAGTCACGGTGGAAATGTTGCCAAGTTGTGAAAAAATATGTCCTTGTTTAGGGGTACATTTTATTACGACTGGCAATAATTGGAACTTTAATGAAGAAGCTATACAAGGTGCAGTTTTGAAGCTGCAAAAAATTTCAGGAGGTAATTATGTTAGTGATTCTCGACCCGAATCAATAATAAAATGAGTAGGTATTTTTTTTTATTTTTTAAAAATCGGTACGTGTGAACTACCTTTTTTAAAACGCGGCCAGTCTGATACTCGTCTTATAACCGCGCTTTCACACACACAAACACGCAAACAATAATTTCATTGATCCAAAGCAACTACTATCCCCCGCACAACACCCCTCTCTCCCAATAGCCACACCCCCGCGGCCATCGATCAATCGATTTAGTGATTTAGTGTGATTGATGTCGCCGGCGTGTGCATACGCTTGCAATATCCGCCCCGCAGGTGCGCCTTCAGTTTACGGTTGCGATATCTAGTGATAAAGATGACGGACCAATACTCCAATGTAGAGTTGGTAGAGATGGTCCGCTTGTATGCTATCAGTGGAGACAGCGTATCTCGAGCTATCGAAATGTTTATTGAACTATTCCCCAATCGGCAACGTCCATCTCAAAGGGTAATGCTGGCTGCTACGCAGAGACTCCGCGAGTTTCGGCAATTCGACGTTCCCCGGCATGCTGACGGTCGCGGCAACGAAGGCCTGCCTGTCGCCTTGCAGGAAGATATCCTGCAATACTTCCAGCGAGAGCCACGGGCCAGCACGCGGGATGCTGGTCGACGGTTTGGAGTGCACCATTCCACTGTGTGGCGGCTACTGAATAAAGAACTGCAGCATCCGTTTCATTACCGCAAAGTACAGGACCTCCACGAAGCCGATAACGCCGCGCGAGTTACATTTTGTCGCTGGTTGCTGGAACACCAAGACGCCAACATCCTGTGGACGGACGAGTGTTTATTTACTCGAGTTGGCGTCTACAATGTTCATAACGAACACTGGTGGGCTCACCGCGAACATAACCCGCGCGTGACTAAGCGGCACTCGTTCCAAGTCAGGTTCAGCCTAAATGTGTGGGCTGGCATAATAGGGGACCAACTGCTTGGACCTTATTTTATCGACGGTCACCTCACCAGTGCCACATACCTGGAGCTGTTGCAACACGTCGTCGAGGAGATGTTGGACGAGGTTCCCCTGTCACTTCATCACAACTTTTTCTACCAGCAGGACGGTGCACCTCCTCACTACGGTCGGCAAGTACGTGAGTACTTAAGTGAAAGGTTTGGCACACACTGGATTGGCCGCGGTGGTCCAGTGGCTTGGCCTCCGCGTTCTCCGGATCTCACACCCCTTGACTTTTATTTGTGGGGAGATTTAAAAAGACTAGTGTACACAGAGGAAATCACCAGTGCTACACAATTACGTGAAAAGGTGATCAGTGCTTTCGACACTTTAAAAACGAATGTGTTTGTGCTACGTAAATTAAAAGAAAATCAGCAACGTCGTGCTAGATTGTGCCTGGAGTGTGAAGGTGGAAACTTTGAACAATACCTCCAGATAACATAAGTAGGTAATTTATTTATTTTATTTGTACATAGACAATCATTTGTAAAAAAGTTGTTAGCCGAATCAATTTGATTAGTGTACTTAAATAAGTTGATTTAAAATTTTTAACTACGCCAAAAATACCTACCTATCAGGCAAGATTCAATCACTTAAAAACCCTAACACATAAGTAGGTACCTACTAAACTAGCACAAATTATCTTGAGGTATTTTTGTCGGTCCTCAGCCCGTTAAAAAGTAGGAAGGAAAATTTCATATCAACCAACTTAATCCCATATAAACGAAATTATTAGGTACGAAAAATTGACCTTGGGAATGAATTTACCTACAGCGCGACTGTGCCGAGTGCCTACATGCCGCTCGTACCTAAACACCGCGCGCGCGCGGCGCGTTTGATAAACGGAGCGGGAGGACATAGTCAACAACCTACATACAACATACCAACATTAGTGCGTCTCAATCACGGTCTCAGTAATAAAGCAAAACTATGGTTCAAAGTTCAAAGTTGTGCAGCAGGGACGCGAATATTGCTTACGTGATGTAAGGTTTATTGATCTCGGCCTAACAATTTTATTCATCAGCTGATAGGTAACTAAGACGTCAACGTGAACTTTTCTTTTAAAAGATTTTCGCATTGCATTGTAGTGATGCTTAAAAATGAGTTATTAATTAGCGAAATTTAAGACAATAATGTACATTATTAAATGATTATCGAATTCGAACTACATCTAAGGCTAAATTATTTCGTAGAATAAGTGGGCGGAGCCTCGTACAGGTTGATGCACTTACACACACAGTGACATGACGTGCGATAAATCGCAACGGGTGATTCTGTGTTTTTTTAAAAGTTTATTTAGAGGATTATTCTGAAAAACACTTAAAATTAGGAAAATAAAATAACAAGTATTATTGATTATTGACCAGGTATCGTATTTTTATATGATTATTTATGAGTTTTATTACAACCTCTTGAAATTTTGTGCAGTTTCAAAACTGCACCTTGTATAACCCCCATGAGCCTAGAATAAAAAAGTCTATTCTCTATAACACGCAAATTAAAGCACAATAATTAAAGCGTGTTTCGTCAAAATGAAAATCCCAGTAGGTTAATAATACAGTTCGCGTCATGTCAGTTTGCCGCTCTAAAGCAAGCTACAAATGACTGCGCAGTAATCAACCTCACATTTAAACAGCAGTGCGCACTGTCACGCGCATCGTAAAGCTTGGTTTGAGAGGAGCAAACATACGTAACACACTTGATAAAGAGTTTGAGAGCTTTTGTAAGAAGTCGCATGGCAAGTGGCATGGCAGTATCTACTGCTGCCCGAGGAATTCTGATAATACCACACTCATTGATCAATATATCATAGGGTACTTGATCCGAAGGCAACGAAAGTGGAATAAATGAGGAACGAATGGGCGAGCAACTAGTAGCGTGTGTTCTGTCCACCAAGCGAGCGTTACAAAGTGAGTTCATCTTTGTTAGCTCTTGACGCTGTGACAAACTAGTGTAGCAACGAGCGTTCTTCGCTGGCAGTGTGAACAGTCAACGATAAACTAGTAATACATGTAGGTATCTCTTATTTTTTATCACTATCATGGGCCTACATCTGTGTAAGTCTCTTCAATGAGAAAATATTCTATGGATAGTCATAGTAGCATTTGTAGGGGACCTTGTAGCAAGAGTTACTGTAAGTAAAGTCAAATAAAAAAACCACTTATACAATTTTCACACATTTATTAATCTTATAAAATAGTCATTGAATACATAATACTTGAAACTCAGTGGTTACAAGCTCAAATCAAGTCGTATTCACAAAAATATAATATCACAAATTATCACATAATAATAAAAAATCAGACTACATTAATATAATATGATTTGCGATAATGACATAATAATCATTTTGAAATTCGAAATACCTTGCGGTAATTTCTAATATTTTTTATAGATTTATACTTCTTGAAACTAAACTATAGTTTATAGTTTTTTTATATAAAATTCATTACTTACATTCATAAAATTAAACTGAAAAAAGACTGCATATCGACAAAATAATTTGTTTCTCTTCAAAAAAATTATTTGTGGAAAAACTACAAATAATTGGAGATTTAACCCATTACTTTTTATGGGAATATAATACATACTTACATAATGATATAACTTTTATTAAAATATGGATACAACAGTACAAACGACTAGAAAAAAAAATGGACAGTGCGAACAAAATCTTCGTATTGAGATGAAATACAATTGTAATACGAAGAATAATAAAAAAGGATCAATATTGTATACAACTTTACTTATATCAACACAAAATAACGCTGACCAGACATAATAACAGCGAAAATATTACACCTTAATAAATCTATCTTCAATTCTCTTAACCGACCTCGGCGACAATCAAAGTCACCCATTTATCAGGGAGACTAAAATCAATTGGCAACACCACAACATCTTCATTGAAAAGATGGAGGCAAAAGAATGGTCATCTTCAGCCTAGAATAAAAGCCTTAAAAATATCAAAAATCTTTTTAACGACAGTTAAAAAGCAAGTACTGATGCAGAATTTTAGGTAATTCAATGTCCTGAACAACATCAACCAATGTAGTCTTGAAATATCTCCTCAAAAATATCCTGGTTTGAGCCAGCAAGGAGATTGGAGTCTTAGCACGCAGAATTAAGGCTTCTTTTTGGATGGCGGTGACAGCGTTGTTTCTCTTGATCATGCAGAGGTCGAAGGCTTCAGCTGCTTCGAGAAGGAGATAGAAGATGTGCTGGTACTCTTCTGAGGTTACATTCTGGAGGTGGTTCAGGATACCGTCGGGGTCACGGAACTGAGTTTTCATGATGACCTGAAATGAAAAGCGAAATCGATTAGTTCTCCAATCGTCTATACTTAATCTTAATCGAAGTAAGGCGTTCGCTATGTTCGTGTTCACGCACGTACGAACACGAACATAGCGAACACAAACACCAAACTTAACGTTTGGACGGCATTTTCAAACACCAACGCGAACATTCGTTCGAATCGAGTTCGCGCACAACAGTCGTGAAGTCTCTTGCCATGGCGGCGTCGTTGGAAGTGGCCGATTGTGAAGTAGCGAAAAGTTTTTTGGTGTTCGCATTAATTCATGAAGAACACCGTCCATACTGAACATATTAATAGGATCGCCGCAAACATGTTTGACGAACAGAGTGTTCGATGTTCGTTAGTGGTACACACGTGCGAACCAAGTTGTTGCGTATCATGCAACGCAACAAATTTGTTCGTGCGTGCATACACGGCTTCAACGGATCGAGGCTCCTTTTTCACTCGCCTATCGTCAACATCGAGCATGGTTTCAAAGCTTGTTACTTCATCTAATGCAATCCAACGCGATGTTTGACGAAGAAGCAACGCGAAAAAAGAGAGATAACGCCTGAAAACTCTGTTAGCATTCGGTAATTCCGTAATTTACTCGAATATTTCACAAAACTTGTTCCAGGAAATACGTGTTTTTTTTAAACCCTTAAAAGTTTTTGAAAAAAATTGTTGTCATACAGAATCTTGATTAAATTAGCAAGGCTTCTATTGTTTTTTTTTTTTGACTTTTTTAATTTTTGAGTATATTATGAAGTGTCTAAGTTCATGCAAAATAGCAGATTTTCAGAGGTCTTTACTGGATTAGTTTTACACAAATTTACAAATTGATTTCAATAGAAGCCTAGATAATATTCACAAAATACTGTGTTTCCAAAATATCTAATGAAAAATGTGTAATAACGTCATAATCGCGTAAGAGCGGTTGTATGAAAAACAGTGAAAATGTATGTCGAATTGGATGCCCTTAACAATATTATGATAGGTACTGACCCTGGCGCCATATCTGAGCAGCAGCGCCACAATCTCGGCGCTGGGCTCCTGGTTGCTGGCGAGGTACTCAGCCAGTGCCGGGCGGAGCTGTGTGGCGTCTTCATCGTTGAAGACCTTCAAGTTTGGATCGGCGCCGCTTTCTAGAAGAATCTGAATAGAAGATCTCGGATTAGACAAGTTTCAATGACATTTTTTTTGAATGACTTCCGTTTTTAGGGTTCCGTGCCTCAAAAGTAAAAACGGAATCCTTATAGGATATATACTTTGTTGTCCGTCTGTCTGTCCGTCTGTCAGTCAAGACTCTTTACCTCGGGAACGCGTGGAGGTATCGAGCTGAATTTAAAACCATATACCTACTCATAGTCTAGCGCTCATTGAAAATAATTTTCCAGTTTTTTTTTTTTAATAATCGTGTAAATATATTTTCACATTTAAATTATAATAAAATAAAAATTGGAAAAAAACCAGTTTGTTTTGTAATTAACTATTTTCCATCACACTTGCAGGCTTTGGTCACACTTTATTTTATCACTTACGCGGCTTTTACAAATAAAGTACGTAATAATATTTACTTAAACTTGACCATCTTGGCGTGTTTAAAAATGTTAATCATCCATATTTACAATAATTAATTTAATCACTACTTACAATGTCTTACTAATAACTCCGTACTCAATTACACGATAGTTTTTACATACGATAATAGGCACAAGTACCTACAAGATCAATTAACAAAAGTCAAAGCACTCGCGGCGTTACGGCGGCCACGCGCTCGCGTAATGCAACTGGGACGAGAGTGCGACGCGTGCGCTTCGTCCTGTGGCATTTTGGCGACTGAGGGGAAAGGTGGGGAAAGGAAGGGAAGCGCCCGCTGCGCGCTCGCATCACTATTACCTGCCCTGACCTGTGTTGCACAATACGATTTGCTGATAGGTACTTAATGTTGCGCGGTGTCCCACTCTTAGCCATTTTTAAATATTTTTCGGAAAAAATACAACATAGTGTAAAAATTATTGGAATCGATTCAGTTACTGATTCTGTTAAAACTATATTCAGGTTTCGCGTAGATATACTAAAAATAAGGTTGTATAATAATACTAGCTGAGCCGGCAAACGTTGTTCTGCCATATAAATAAAAAAAAAAAAAATATAAATAAAAAAAAAAAAAAATAGATGTTGGCCGATTCTCAGACCTACTCAATATGCTCACAAAATTTCATGAGAATCGGTCGAGCCGTTTCGGAGGAGTTCAAGTTCGAACACCGTGACACGAGAATTTTATATATTAGATGTTTTAATCGCACTGAGATCTGTCACAGTATTTGTACTAAACCGAAATTAGATTTTTTAAAACCCTTTGATTGGAATATAGATAGATATACCTACTATTTATTGTACACCAATAATAAAATTACAATAGGAATTTAAAATTAATAGGGTGTCACAATGAGTGGTCTTATCGCTAAAAGCGATTTTTTACAGACAACTTTTGGATGGATTTGACAGAGAAGGAAAAAAAGATACGCAGGTAGTAAAAATGAAGAAGCAAGGGAGCAGGAGAAGGGGGGAAGGGGGAGGAAGTTAAGGGTTGTGGTAATAAAATATACTCACTTGAACAATTTCTTTCCTGTTGCTAATATTGTCGGAGCAAGCAACATGAAGCGGAGATCCGATCACCGAACTCGATGCGTTCACTTGAGCACCTGAAGAAATAAGACGTTGGTTTTTAGAACCTGCTGAGTTACCATGACGTTTAAAGTAAGATTGTTTTATTCTTATTCCATTGTGGGTAAGAGATGGCGCTAGACAACCTGTATAGCTCTGTCTCTTACCCGCACTGAAATAAGAATGAAACTATCTTACTTTGAACTTATTTTTTTTTAATGATAGGCTAGCGTTTGACCACCATCTCACCTGATGGTAAGCAATGATGTGGTCGACGATGGAGCACGCTTGCCTAGAAGTAGCCTATTCACTCTTGACTTAAAGACCCCTAAGTTGTAGCTATCAGGAAACACCATTGATATATACATATGTACTAGGAAACACAGACTCCGGCAAGGAATTCCATTCCTTGGCTGTACGCATAATAAATGTGTTCTCAAAACGTTTTGTGCGTATGGATGGGATGTCTACCATGTACCGGTGGCACAACGCCGTACGTCTAGTGGCCCGATGATGGAACGGACTTAGCGGAAATAGATTGTGCAATACCACTGCACACTCCCCGAAATGTAAACGATAGAAAACCGACAGGCTAGCAACTTGGCGGCGATGCCCAAGGCTTTGGAGCTTCGACTCAACAAGTGCATCATTGCCGATGATCCTCTTGGCTCGACTCTCAATATGTCATGGTAACCCACCTGTTCTGATAGATTTTTATTATTAGTACATGATAGATTTGGGTCATCGTGGGAGTAATTTAGGTGACCATCATGGGTTACTATTAGGCCAACGTCACAGTTTACGGCCATCATGGACCGACCACATTGTTGGGGCATAATGAGCCATTGTTTAGGGCTATCCTTAATCACACTAGAAGGGTATTATTGGGTTGGCCATCAAGGGTCCCAGTTCTGGGCAATGATATGGACCATCGTGCAAGCCATCGTGAACCACCATCGTGGGCCGTCATGAGCAATCATGGTCCGTTGTAAGCCATCGTGGACCATCAAGGGCCATCGTATCCTATCGTGAGCCATAATAGGCCATCGTGTACCTACGTGAGCCATCGTGGGCCATCATGGGCCATCATCATCAAGGGTACTACTTACCAGCAGAGAGCAGCATCTGCAGCATGGACACATCCCCCTTCAATATGGCCAGGTCTAGTGGACTGGGCTTGCTGAGCTCGGGGCACGAGTAGTTGACGCGGGCACCTTGCTTGATCATCAGATTCACTACTTCTGGGTTGCCTGTAAAGAAAATAAACTGATTTGGTAGAAATGAAGATTGAGAAAGAAGAAATTAATTTGGTTCGCTAAAAGTGATAAGGCAATGGTATTGGTATTTCTATAAAAAACATAAAATATACTCTATATAATAATATAATAGCATATAATAAGCAGCCTTTCTATGTTTCCACTGCTGGGACTCAGGTCTTCTCTCTAGGAGAGGGAATGGGCCATAATCCACCTCGCGGGCCCAGTGCGGGTTGGTGGACGTCACATGTCTTCGAATTTTTGGTTCTAGGACATGCCGGTTTCCTCACGATGTTTTCCTTCACCGTTTTGAGAGCAGTGGTGATGAAATAAATTACACAAAGTAATGCGCCTGGCTGGGTTTGAACCTGCGACCTACAACTCGTAAGTCGGGACCGTTGCCACTAATTACCACTGCTCATCGTATTCTCAAATATTAACGCTCGTTTTAGAAAATTATTAATTCTAATGCTGCATCTGACGCAGGTTGGAAGGCCTGCCCCCCTAGCCAAGTTACAACCGTTTCGTGTCGAATTCCGTTCTCCAATCAGTAACGCCTCGGTGTCAGCAATTGTAGAAAATGATAAATTGGTAGCCATGTTGACGCGCCTGAGTCAGCCGCTCGTTCTACAATGTCGTTCTACAATAACAAAGGATGTAGCGCTGAACATTGTAGAAACGATAACAATTCATTCTATCATTTTGAACGATGTGAACTTGACTACGAATTTTCTATTCGTTTGTTCTGACCACGTGACTTAACGTTGAGATATATTATATATATTATATTATATTATATATTATATTATATATATTCTTTATATATATTATATTATATATATAATAGCTAGGGGTGCTGACCAGGTGGACAGATGACCTGGTGAGGGTCGCGGGAATGCGATGGATGCGAGACGCACAAGACTGTTCGTTTGGGCACAGAATAAGTAATAGTACAAGGTACAGAAGTTTCACTCTTCGAAAGAAAACATGTGAATATAAACCTAATACCAACGTTAATAATGTTCATAAAACATTGCACGGCACGGACGTGACCTTGATTATATTTGCGTACCGGGCGTAATAGCACTCGTAACGAATCAAAATGCACCTTAAGTCCACGTGCCGAGAGTCTCTTTTAGTCACCTATAGTTAGGAGTGTGCCAGGCCTGGTTATGGCGACACTTGGGGAAGGCATATCCAGCAATGAACATCTTACTTACCACTTAATACGGCATAGTGCATGACAGTCCTGTAGTCGTTCCTCGCGTCAGCCATCGCATTGACGTCAGCTCCGAAGCTGATGAGTAGCAGCACGGCGTCCATACCCTGGAATTTCAGCATTCATCAGAAGGTGATCCAGATTTGGTTAACATGAATCTACAAAGCCTGAAGCACAGGCGTAGGGTAGCCAGCCTTTCGGTATTTTACAGGATGCATTTTGGAGAGTGTGCGGGGGAATTTCATGACTTGATTCCGCCATTACCTTTCTACCATTGGACAACTCGACGTACGGCAAGTGTCCACCCTTACGTTGTTGACACCTGTACGGTCCGGACTAAGCGTTTCGCTTCGTTCTTTATCCCGCGTACCTCGAAGGATTATAACAATTTGTCTGCAGCGGTCTTCCAGTCCGATTATAATTTAGGTGTCTTGAAGGCTAGAGTGAATAGGCTCTTAATAAACTAGTGCGATTACCATCAACGATTGCATCACTGTTTACCATCAGGTGGGATCGCAGTCAAGCACTAGTACATTTCACTGTCATGTAGCCTGTAGATTAAAATATTTCTCTATTTGAATAGGTTACTAACTTTTCCCGCTCTGGGTGGAACGAGAGGTAGTGTTAGACCTTCATTGACTAAAAACCTCCCGTGTTCCTTCCGTTACCCTTTGCGTTCCAGACCTGCAGGCATTGGCACCAACAGGCCCCGTCAAAAATCTATATCTATATATACAAGCAAAATACCACTCACTGATTAACCACGAAATCTCAGAAACTATAACACCTACAAACTTAAAATTTGGCAGGTAGGTTCCTTATAGGGTGTAGACATCCACTAAGAACGGATTTTATGAAACTCCACCCTTAAGGGGGTAAAACGGGGGTTGGAAGTTTGTATGGAGAAACCAACTTTTACGCGGGCGAAGACGCTGGCTTGTAAATCATATAGGTATTGGAAAAAACCAAATCTTACATAGATTGTGGTTTCAATCAGTTGAAAAATCGAAAAGGAGTGGGTTTTCCTTATAGGCATATAGGGTAACTGGTAATTAGTGTTCGATACTTAAACACATGATTGTACTCATGATTACAAACAACTTTTCCAAAAAAACTTTTTTTATATTCTCATTAGTTTTATCACAACAATAAAACAGCTTTTTAAATACGCGCGTGCCTGCGACCGGCTACCGCTCACGCGTGACACCGTCGTACCTACAATAGTGATAGAACACCCGCGCAGCTTGCAAACCTATAGGTGTACGTACCTAATCAGTGAATGTACCTACAAACTAGTGAGTATATAAAAACAGTTTCTTTGGGAAAGTTGTTTGTAATCATGAGTACAATCACGTGTTTAAGTAGCGGTCACTAATTTATTACCAGTCACCCCCCTATACATCGATGCTTACAGGTCTTTGAAAGAATTATAAAAACCCATCTTCCAATAAATTTTATACCACCTTGTACACCTAAGGCCTTGAACAGTAGGCGTATTCGCCATTATACGCTTGGTGTACGCCTGCGTGAATACGCGTCTATGAAGCTACGCGTCCGTGGACAGTTGGTTAACCAGCATTTGCTTAAGTATTGTCCATTTCCAAAACAACAAGTAAGATTTATTTTTTTAATTGATATAAACCAGTGCTTGACTGCGATCCCACCTGATGGTAAGCAGCGGTGAGGCACACTAGTTTATTAAGAGCCTATTCACTCTAGCTTTGAAGACACCTAAATTATAGTTGGACGGGAAGACCGCAGCAGGCAAATTGTTCTAGTCCTTCGATAAGCATAAGCATAAACAGCCTTTTAATGTTCCCACTGCTGGGACTCAGGCCTCCTCTCTAGAAGAGGGAATGGGCCGTAATCCAGCACGCGGGCACAGTGCGGGTTGGTGAATGTCACAAGTCTTCGAATTTTTTGGTTCTAGGACATGCCGGTTTCCACAAAGTGTGATGAAATAAATTACACAAAGTAATGCGCCTGGCTGGGTTTGAACCCGCGACCTACAACTCGTAAGTCGGGGCCGTTACCACTCGGCCACCACTGCTCGCAATTCTCCTTCGTTAAAGAAGTAATATAAAGAAGATGTAGCGACATCTATGGCGTCACATAAGAACTAATCCTGCATCGCGCAATCAAAGTTCTCCGCGCGATTAGAACATTTAGAACAGCCCGAAATCATCTATCGGGCAGTAGCCCGCCAGACATAACACCCGTCTGGCCGGAGGATCCTCCCTTTTCAACGGAGGTTTGCGGGACTTTACTCTCTGTTCCACATACTCCACAAAGATAATAACGGAAGAACTGATATCAGCAGTATCGCCATTTTTTAATCTTACCTTCCTCTGTCTAGCAGCCTTCATAAGCGGAGTCAATCCAGCTCTATCCCTCGAATCAGGGTTAGCTCCAAACGTCAGGAGCAACTCCAGATACTCAGGGTCGGATACCAGGTTGATCTCGGCTCCGAAGAAGTAACGCTTGTTGGGGTCTGCCCCATGCTCGAGAAGAAGACGGGCCACTTCCTGTAAATAGGAACGAAAGTTGAGAAAATTGTATTAAAATATATAAGTATATAGAATACATGATTTTAATACAGAGGTATGGAACAAGGTGGACAGTCCTACAAACCTCCATTGAAAAAGAAGGAATCATCTAACTAGACAGGTTGCTGTGTCCTGTCGAATTTGTAGTTCGTATGAACTCCTTTTACTATTTCTCGTCATATTTCATGAAATATGACTATTTCATTAAATGCTCAAACTCATGAAATGTTCAACTTTAAGATCTAACCATGATTTGTTCACAAACTCTACATATAACTTCAGAGCGAATATTTTGTCTACGGGTGGAGCAAGTCCCTAATGGCTATGGTTAAGCCGAATATTTGGCAAAAGTCACACTGGACATGATTTTGGCCTTCTTAGTTCCTTATTCACTTTCTTTGTAACACATATTATAATATTTTTCTTAAAGATTATGTGGATACTGTCTGTCGAGAATACTTACGTAATGCTTATTCCTAATGGCCAGCCTCAGTGGTTCATCACACAACGTAGTCCTGGGGAACTCTTCACCAGTGTCAGGTCTATAATCAACCGCCGCTCCGCTTTGTAGTAGTAACTTCACCAACTCAGTATATCTGAAAAAAATATTGAGAAGATTAACATGTCGTCTATACAGGTTTCTAACCTAAACCTAAAAGTAAGGTTTAAAATTGCGCTTTTAAGAGGTTTTACTTATTTATCTAAAAAAACATGCTAAATGTTATAGACCTGTTTGATTGTAAAATGTCTTAGTAATTAACAAGAATTTTTAAAGTAGATTTGCACAACGTGTTTAGTTGATCAAAGCCTTTAACAAGATCTAAGCAATGTTCGTCTCAGTATCGTATAGTTTTGACTTTACAATTACAGTTTTTATTAAATCTGGTTATCTAGACGACAGAAAACAGTAATAGAACCTTATGCCATGTGATTTTTATCTAGTCTCATAATGTGTAATTTTTTGTATTAATTAATTACGTTTGTAAAAGGTAATTTTTGAAAGCACAGAACGAGTTATATTTTTTTTCACTATGGGGTCGCATTATCTCTTAGTGTTAGAATTTCCTGAAAAAATGCACGGTTCCCGTCGGGTGAAAGTATTCGTAGTTGAGTAGATAACGAAATAAAAATCACGACAAAAGGTAGTATAAAAACTTTTTGAAATATATAAAGATTACCAAGTGCCTCATATCATTGGTATCATCTTGGACGATGTCGTAGGTATAATAGTATATTATAAAGTACACTGCCTGTTGGTCTAGTGGTTAGGGGCCCTGACTACTAAGCCGGAGGTCGTAGATTCGATTCCTCTCCGGGACAAATGTTTGTGTGATGGGCGCAATCATTTGTTCTGTGTCTGAGTGTAATTTATCTATAATATGTATGTTTTTACAAATATATAAGTATGTTAATCAGTTGTCTAGTACTTATAGCACAAGCTCTGCTTAGTTTGAGACTAGATGGCGTTGTGTGATAGTTGTGAAATTAAAAAAAAACACTGACCCATGTTCAGCAGCGAGATGTAATGCACTATATCCGCAGTCATCCCTGGCATTGACGTCACATCCTCGCACCACCAACAGCCTGGTAGCCTCCAGGTACCGCTGCCAGATCGCGTAGTGGAGAGGACGGAGACCTTGGGTTACTGGCTCGTTTACCTAGAAATATTGAAAAAAGATGTTTAAATCTATGCAATTTTTTTTTCTGTGATATATCTACGATCAGTGTTTGATACTATAAGCAAATTTGGTGTATACGCTACGTCAGTTCTTCATCATCTATCTATATGATGTTCTTTCGTTTGAGACGCTTTGCGCAGCTGGGTGATTCTTTGAAACCCAAAGAAAGTCTCATTCATCTGCCCCCTAGCCAAGTTACAACCGTTTTGTTTCGATTCCCTTTTCGTCGATCGCCTCGAGTAGGCCACGCCTCCGATTCCTTTATTCTGACGTCATCTCAACGCTCAGTCACGTGGTCAAAACAAAAGAATAGGAGGCGTGGCCGACTCGAGGCGATCAACGAAAAGAGAATCGAAACGAAACGGTTGTAACTTGGCTAGGGGGGCTGGCCTAGTTTCCGTACCTATCTATTTTGTGTCGTAAGCCACCGAGCGCAAATGAGTGCCTTTGATACATTTATTAATCGGGGAAAACTAATATGCAAATAAAAATATCAAATTGTAAAGAAAAAAACTAGGCCAGATGAATGAGACATTCTCTCGGATTCAAAGAATCACCCAGCTACGCAAAATATTTTTTTCTTCCAATATACTATTAGATTTATGACAAGACAAGAGCCAGAACTCGAACTATCGTCTAATCTAGAAGCAAATAAATATTGAGACGGAATAAGACATCAAAACCGACACCATCACTGTCACTCTTATCGACGACGATTGTGTTAGAAAACGTCTTAAAGTTATACTTAGATCCCAGAGCTGTCAGACATAACTTATTTTCACATGGATCAAAACCTTAGGTTCTCAGTAGTGTCTCATGTGCTTTGAATACCTGTGTACTTGTGGAGTTCCCCCTTGGGGCCCCTGAACCAGGTGATAAAGGGAACTAAAAATAACGAGTTACTTTACTTAATTTTAAGTTACTCTTATTTTTAGTTCCCTTTCTCGCCTGGTACCTGCTCAGGAGGAACTCCACAAGTACACAGGTATTCAAAGCACATGAGACGCTAATGAAAAACTAAGGTTTCATCCATGTGAAAATAAGTTATGTCTGACAGCTCTGGGATCTTGGTTTAAGTGGTTAAGTGGCTGTTACACAGCAGCACTAATGATCGGCCGTGTGTATGTTGGATGCCAAAAAAGATAAGTACCAGAGCCGGCATCATGGTAAACAAGAGCTATGTATTTAGTTACATAGACGAGTACCACGTGCGGAAATCTCTAACGAATGCCAGGTGTTAGTACCTACACTTAGGGATTTTTTACATGGGCAATCATCAAACGACTTTTTCCGCTCTGTCTGGAGCGGAAAAAGTCGTTTACTTAGACGTTAGACGTTAGACGTTTACTGATTAAAATCTACAATGCTCCTTCAGTTGCCCAACCTTTTGTGGTAACTGAATAAACCGTAACCCTGGCTGGGATCGCGGAATTGTTCGAAAACGTTACCGAGGTCCTGTATGGCAAAGAATAACTGAAGGGACACAGTTTTTAGTCCGTTAAAGTCTGAAGCTCCCTGTTGCCCCACCTATACCCTATTCATCTGGGCTTGAGACAAAATGTAAACAAAGAAAACAATGTAGGTACCTTCGACCAAGTTTCTTCGACGTGTTTCAATACATTAATAACAGTCTCCTTTACGGTTAAATGCATTGGCGATTTCTTTGCACGCTTTTTCTTTTGCGAATAAAAAGAATTCTACGAAAATATCTCGTATCAACAAGTTAATCGATAGTGAAAAAGATGGCGGATTATAACCCACATTTTTATCTAAAATGTTTGCAGTATCTGTGGTCTATAATTTAGTAGTATTTATAAATGGTTTGTTTACCTTTTATCTCACGGCTCCCTGAATAGGGTATAGAGAGAAGATATTTGATGATTTCCCGACCATAAAATAAAAAAGGTGTGAGTATACTTGTACTCACTTGATGTTGACTCGAATCTATGTGTGCGGTAACTCCAACATTTCAACTTTTTACTTCACCAAAATTTCGATGACTTTAACAGCCATCTACCCTCACTAGAACTGCGTGCCAGGTCTGTGTCCCAGCTGTGGGAACATTGTAGGCTAATTTATGCTCCTTGCTTACCTTAGCTCCGCAAGCGAGTAGTATCCGGATCTCATCTAATGGCACCATCCGTATGATGGAGTCTGCTAGCTCTCGCTGCATCGACTTGCCGAGCGCCACCTCCGAAGGCATTGTCACTGAAACAAAGAATAGGTATTCTTATAAATAGACTGTTTGTTATCTTACGTTTCGCTCGTGGTAACTTGATCACCGATATTAGTAAATCTGCTGTACAAAATACAACTTATGTCTCTATCGTCTACATTTCTTTTAATTTCTCCTTTCGCAGGTCTACTGGAAGAAGTTTCTGTAGAAATAAGCAGTTCCTGTCCTACTCATATATAAAGTGCAATATTATCTATTACTGTTTCCCTGTGTGTACATCTACTATATATATATATATAAAAGGAGAAACTGACTGACTGATATATCAAGACACAGCTGAAAATACAAGGCCTAGGAGCGTGAAATTTTGCATAAGGTTCCCTTTTATGACGTAGGTGAGCACTAAGAGAGGATTTTCCAAAATTCTTCCCCTAAGTGGATAAAGAGGGGGTCCAAAATTCGTGTGAAGAAACCTATTTTTAAATAATAAAATAAATAAATGGCTGTTGGATCATCCATCCATTATGAACCAAAATACGTCGCTTGCTAAACATAGGGCTTCTCCTAGCGCCAGTACATCAACAGGTCCTGCAATCTGAGCTCAAATGGATGGACATTCGCCAGAGAAGGAGTCTGCTAGCTCTGATTACTTTTTACTCTCTGCTCAATTTTACCACCCCTCCTTCTTATCTTATATCACGCTTTCTACAGGATCTAAATCCTTTAGTTAACATCGTAAATTGAACTAGAGTCTTTACGAAGATTCAATATACCATTAGCTACAAATTCATTTTCCAATCCACTCTTTATTATGTCCGTAAATTGGAAAAATTCATCGCCATCATCATCCAGCCATGCAAAAGCATTGAACAAGGATACTGTAGCTAATCCTTCAGTCACAACTCCTGAATCATTGATTGAGGAGTTAAAAACCAATGCGCAAATAAGAATCTTTTTATTCTTTCGCCGAAGCCATAGAGTACGACACAGATTACCAATATTATAAGTAAATCATCATCATCATCATCATTTCAGCCGAAAGACGTCCACTGTTGGACATAGGCCTCCCCCAAATGTCGCCACAATGACCGGTCCTGTGCGTCTCGCATCCATCGGATTCCCGCGACCCTCGCCAGGTCATCGGTCCACCTTGTGCGACGCGAACATTTAATTTCGTTTACAGATTAGAATTTTAAAATTATATATGTAAAATACGAATAGCAAGATTTCACTTTTAGTTTTGGTCTGGTCTAGTATAGACTATAATTTATTTAGCCGGGTAAATCAAACAAAAACCTATTGTAACCTGTCATTTAGACTTTGCCTTTATTTGAAAATATCCGACACTTTTATGAGCAGTCATAGGCTTACCACACGCACAACCATGGGTAGTGTGAAAACGAAACCGTGGCCCTGGGACGAAGGCAACGAAGGAACAGGAGTGGGTTTTTAGTCAGTAAAAGTCTGACACTATCTCGCGCTCCGCCCAAGAGCGGGATTTGTCATAAGATGATTTTCCCACCTATAAAAAAAAAAACCACACGCACAAGCTACACCATAGTTTTGCAAGCGCGCGGTTGTTTAAATTGCACAGGCATGATAAGTAAAACTACTAACTTATGAAAATAGGCATCTTGATTCCTTAAAAGCCTTACTGCAAACCACAAAATCACAACACTCTAAGTGAGACCACTAAAATCACGTTGAATACAACTGTATCTAAAAGAGTACAGATTCCAACTACAAGAAAAATAATCCCAAATCTACAGTCCAAAACAATAAATTGGCAAGGAGCACTAAATAATTTCACTTTCAATGCACCAAGAACGTTCTCTCTACTCCAAAACCAACACACGACTGACTTCCAAACTCACTTAATGGCACTCCAATATATGAAATCACATGTTTTGTCACAACAAATATTCATAGATATACATATACGCACGATGATATGTTAGGTGGATCTGTAGATGAACGGAAAGCCGAAACAATACGAGGTCAGGTTATACTAGACATTTATAGTTTGATTGATGTCTGTGTATTATATACTACGTATATATTGACTCGTGGAAATAAGCACATACAATCAGTCAACAGGGTTATAATAAATTATGTGTTGATGCCAACAACGTAAGTATTGCCTAATGGAGATGTAAACTGCGTACCGAGTAGTTTTCACTACACCATTTTTTTTGGGGTAGGAAATCATCAAATGTCTTCTTACGTACTAGGTGGAGCGAGACAGAGTGTCAGACTTTTACTGTATTGCTGTGACTCTTTCAAATAATCCAAGAAGAAATGCTACAACGTCTACAAATGTATTGGTGAAAAGGCTAGATTATGATAGCATCGATTCTATGTGTAGTATTTAGGAATTTTCGGGCATATCTTGTCTCTACGGTGGGACAATGTGATATTATTTTGCTCGGCCAACACCTTAGGAAGCTCTCGTTAGGCTGCTGGATGAAGGATTTGATTCAGAAAGTGGTTTATCTCAAATCAAATCATCTTTCTGCCCTTTTACCATGTTATTTGGCCGACGCAACATGTTTGGTCTTCCATCATGTCCTGTCGCTTGTCATGCTATCACTAGCTCTTTTTTTCTTTCATATCTCTCTTCACACAATCCATTCTTCTTTTCTTTGGCCTCCCCTTCCCTCTTCATCCTTCCACATGTATACTCAAAACTCTTTTATAAACCTAACCATGTGTCTTCAAAACATGTCATTGTACTTTCTTTGTGTGCTTGCTACGTCGTCAGTTTCGTCCTTACCTTCAGGATGGCAACATTCCAAGTGATAACAGTATTTGGGAGCGTGTGCTTTTGCACGTGGATATACCCCACAATGGATATTAACAACGCATTGGGTTTTGTTACATCGATTGATACTTCTTGATTAATATTAACATCTTTTTCAATGTCACATTATGCCATATCAAAGATTAAATTATGGGCTATAGCCAATAAGTAATTATTAATGATAGTCTTGTTATTTATTGTGTACCTACCTATTATTTAGATGCTACAAATGGCAGAATGAAATGCGACCTAGAACTATGACACATACCAGGGGCGTAGTTACTGTAGTATCAACCATATTAATGATGCGGGGCCCCCAAGTTCCAGGGGCTCCAAATATGGAAACATAAAAAATCGTCAAATTTGTTGTTCATAAACTCAAATTCAGGAACCGGCGGCTTTTAGAAAACCTCATGCTCATTTGATGACTTGAAAAAGTATCGAAGTGTGAGAAGAGAAATGCACAGTGATTGACATTTTGATATCGGATACCATCATCAGTAGTAACTGGCATCCGTTGCCCGCATCGTTAATAAATAATAAATTGAGACAACATCACATCACATACATTGTCCTGGTCCCTAACTAAGGTTTTCCCTTGTACTATGGAAACCAGTACCAACGAAGGTACCATAAACACCCAGATCCATCACAAATATCTGTTTCATCAACAAACATTTGTGTTGGTGCGGGAATCGAACCCGCGACCCTTGCGTTTCAACCGGTGCTCTGAACCACTGCGCTAAACGGGTCGTCAAGTAATGAAAAAACACCTATCCCTAAAAGGCGATTACTGATATTTTTTTTTATGTCTATTCTTAGGGATGCTCGGCACCCACTGTTTATTTCTCATGGGTGCTCGAGCTTCCGAGCACCCACGGAGATACGGAGATGGCGCCCCTGCTCAAATTCCTATTATACCCAAACTCTTAATTTCGCTGCTGCTGCTCCTTTTTGGACTTTGCCGAAGTCGTATACAAAAGGGGCCCCCATTTTTTATTATACAGGGCCCCTTTGGGACTAGTTATACTGCTGTCATCGATTATGTAAAAGAGAACGCCCAGCCTAAGCCCTTGGACCTAGAAAGCACAATTTTTCACAAGTCTTTAAGATGTAGACGAGGAATAATTTTAAGAATGGTTTTTGCGAAATTCAACCCTTAAGGTGGTGAAAAGGGCAACAGAAGGAACCCAAAGCGGTAGAAGGTCTGAAGGTACTTTAACGGGATAGATAGCGAGACTGGCTGTTCAGAGTACACCGTAGGTACAATCAGGTACAGATAGTCAATTTTAGCAGTTATATTCATACACTCATAAATTACTGTTTTCATGGATTTATTGAAATTTCATACATTTACACGCTGTTGGTAGAAACTGCAGATAACCATGTGTGTTTCAAGTTTCGGAAGGATCAGTTTACTACATTCCACAAGAAGGTTAATATTATTATTAATCAAATATTAAAATCAACTATTTACATAGGTTATAATGTAAGTTTGTATGGAACCCTCAGTGCGCGAGTCTGACTCGCACTTGGCCATTTTTTTTTTAATTTAACTTCTTTTTTTTTATTTTGTGCTCCTACTTAAGTGCTTAGTTTTTATAATTGATTTTGATTTATGATTTATCTTCCTATTAATCTGTTTGATTTATCTTTGGGCTGGTGCTACAAAATGCCATCTAGCAACTTTAGACTCAGTGGAAAGGCGTGCGAAGAGGCTAATTGGGGATCCAGAATAAGCATCGAGCACAGGGACAGGGTAGCCAGCCTTTCGGTGTTTTACAGGAAGCATTTTGGAGAGTGTGCGCGGGAATTGCATGAGTCTATTCCGCCATCTCATTTCTACCATCGGACAACCCGACGTACGGCGAGTATCCACCCTTACTTTGTTGAAACTTCAACAGTTCGAACTAAGCGTTTCGCTTTGTCGTTTATACCGCGTACATCGAAGGACTGGAGAAGTGATATGAAAGAAAAGGGACTTAGTGATAGCGTGACGAGTGACAGGACAGAATGGAAGAAAAAACATGTTGCGCCGACCCCAAATAAAACGGGACAAGGGCAGGAAGATGATGATGATGATGATGATCGAAGGACTGGAACAATTTGCCTGCTGCGGTCTTCCCGTCCAACTATAATTTAGGTGTCTTGAAGGCTAAAGTGAATAGGCTCTTAATAAACTAGTGCGCCTCATCATCAATGATTGCATCACTGCTTACCATCAGGTGGGATCGCAGCGAGCACTGGTATAAATCACAAATTGATGCGTATTAGACACCTAGTTTTCCTTTCCACGGTTCAGTGTGATGCCAAATTAGTTCTATCAATGATGTCAGAAGCTACTCCCAAACGGAAACTCCGAATGATACCTAAAATCTTCATGCGTTTTGGCAAGAGACAACATTTACAAATGAGTTCACGGACTAAAAATTAAATAATTACTGTCATCGCAATTTTAAAGAACCGATTACTCGGAATTGAGAGCAAAGAGGAAAAGTGATTCGTCGGTTGTTTTTTGTTTTTGGCAGAGGAAATACCTAAGATCATGGCTATCGTTATTGACGAAAACGTCGTGTCGGCGTCCTACGTCGGTAGATTTTTGCAGGTATGGAAGCAGAACAAAGAAAAAGAACTGGGCAAGTACGAGTTGGACTCGCGCCCTGAGGTTTCCGTACAAACTTACTTATGTCAATTCCCGAATGGAGTCTCGAAGATTTTTACAAAACGCAATTTTTTTTTTGTGACGTAACAACAAATTTACAGTTTTCAGATTTATTCCTATACCTGTGCTATAAGACCTTGCTTTATGCAAAATTTCAGGATTCTGGGTCAACGGGAAGTACCCTATGATTTTTGATTTCTGAGACTTTACGGTTTTTGGGACATAAACGGCCGTATCTTTTTTTTTCGTCAACTTAAAAATTTGATTTTTTCACAGCTTCAAGAGACCACAGATTTGAATATATGGTTTTAATTTCAACTAGATACCTCCACGCATTTCTGAGATAAAGGGTCTTGACGGACAGACGGACAACAAAGTGATCCTATAAGGGTTCCGTTTTTTCCTTTTGAGTTACGGTACCTTAAAAAGAAATCATCAAATAATTTACCGAATGATACCTTCCTCTAGGTTGGGCCTGGATGCAAAAGGTCGCCTTCGCCGATTGTCTCAACTAGGACACGGCGGGTTGCATCGCCAAAGTGGGGCAGACTTAGTTCGTACGTTCCACTGTGTCCTTTGGGTAGTCCAGTTAATAGCGAATTCCTGCCCTACGTTCAAAAATGAGGTGACGGCATCAGGGTAGATACTCTACGCTCGCATTTTTGAACGCGAACGTAGAGTTCAACTGTCAATGTCAAGCAAGTGTCATTTATGACCGCTTACACCAGATTATAAGTCGATGGCTTACACTAACCCCGCTCGGAGTTAGAGTTAGTTGGGTTAACTCTAGGGTAGGCACTCGAGTTATAAAAGAACGACCCTGGGTTGCGACTCGAAGCATTTTTGAACCGTTGGAGAGTTAGAGTTGCTACTCTACTCTACTCTGGTTATTTTTGAACGCAGGGCGGACGTTTTTTCCCGACGAATCCAAAAACGGAACCTCTTTATAGGAGCTAGAAAAATAGAAAACTGAGAGTACCTACGTACACTAACATCTTACATGAATCAATTAATTGAGCAGCAGCTCCTAGAATACTGCACTATTTCCCAAAGTTTGTTTTTCATCGATTACACGTACCGTAACACAATTTAGTCAAAACAAACACAAGGTAACATACATCCCGATTGAAATGTACACAAACACAGAATATGGGCAATGTGCCACGAGCAACGACCTCAGCCGTGTCTCGCGGCTTACTCTTGATCCAAAAACGTAGAAAAATCTTGATTAATGTCAGAAGTATTGCGTTGCGGAAAAATGAAAAGTGTTTTTCGTGAAAAATCGACAATAACAAGGTTGAATATGTTTGGGTATTTGGGGAATTGCGCAGGAGCAGCACGTTGTTTATTAAATCAGATCAGATAGGTGAAGGAGAAAGAAGAAGAAGAAACTAAAATGTTTATTTGAGACTCGCAAAGGACAATTAGCAGAATAAAATAAAACATAAACTAACAAAAAAACAGCAATAACTGCCTCACTTCAGTTATTGGTGTTTTTTAGGGTTCCGTACCTCAAAAGGAAAAAACGGAACCGGACCGAGCCCAAGTCGTCGCCTGAGGCGCGTACTGTTCCACGCGCGCCTCAGAGAGATGTCAGCCAATCGTAGGGGCCCAGCAGGGTCGAAGCCTACTGGGGCCACGGGTAGTGTGAAAGTGAAACCCGAGGCCCTGGGACGAAGGCAAAGAAGGAACAGGAGTGGGTTTTTAGTCAGTAAAAGTCTGACACTATATCATCTATTTGTCATAAGATGATTTTTCCACCTAAAAAAAATACCCTTATAGGGTCACTTTGTTGTCCGTCTGTCTGTCTGTCTGTCTGTCTATCTATGTATCAAGTTGAAATTAATACCATTTATTCAAGTCTGCGGTCTCTTGAAGCTGTAAAAAAAAAACAGATTTCTAAGTTAACTGAAAAAAAGATGCGGCCGTTTATGTCGCAAAAAACGTATATTTCGACACCCTCGAGGGAATCAAAATTCATAGGGTACTTCTCGTTGACCCAAAATCCTGAAATTTGGCTTAAAGCACGGTCTTATAGCACAGATATGGGAATAACCCATTAAATAATATGGTTATGATAGTAGATTATGTGACTAGGGGATAATGCAATGTCTTTAAGTCGCGGGCGGCATGTTGAATTCCGAACGAAACGAAGGTTGCTAATTTTAATCCCGAACGTTAGTGAGGGATTTATATAATTAACTCCCGAGCACTGCGAGGGAGTTAATAAAGACACCTGAGTGAAGTGAGGAATTCAAGCCGCCCAAGACAAAGACAGCTTTATCCCCGTGTTGGATACTCTACTTTTTACACCATCTGTGAGATAATTAAAAGACAATTTAGTAAAACAAATCATATAATAGAGAAATATAAGTATTATTTACGAGTTAATCTTAACTATCACCCAAAATGTTTTGAGATTTGAAACAAACAAAATTCACTACTCAAAGATTCTATAGTTTAAATTTTCTATAACGCTCCCGCTTGTTCATTACTTTTTTTTAGAAACTTTTTTTGTTCTGTTTTTTTTTTGTTAGTGGCCAGTTTGAAATTTGAATAAACTTGGTAGATGCACTACATTTTAATTCACATAATGCTGACGGTTTTTCACGTTCCAAATTCAAATCTCATTATTCCCTAGGGATCGCCCATACTGCATTATCTCCCTAGGGACATAATGACTTGCTTTAAGTGATGGTTGAATGACGTATAAAAGGGCATTATCGAGCAGGTGGTGTAAAAAAGGGCATTATCGAGCAGGTGGTGTAAAAAATTAATATAGAAAGATTTGACTTTTATTCCTTGTCTAGATTATCATTTATTTGGCCGAGGAAAACCAACAAAAACCTGTCATTACCTATCATTTAGACTCCGCCATTACTTATCCGAAACTGTAATATCGGTTTCTGTTATGATTACGGATATTTATTATTTCAGATATCCGATAGTTTGATTACGGATACAGAACTCCTATAAACTTACAAATTTATAATAATATTAGTATAGATAGCCTTTATAATATTAGTATAGATTAGGTATTTTGACTCTAAAACTTAAAACATAAATAATTTGTATAAATCATGCCCTGAAAAATACATTACCATATTTATTGTTATTAATCGAAGACCAGGCTGTCTGGTGGAGTACGTTGTCGTCATTTGTTAAAAGGAAAAGCAAAGATGGCCGTCGTCCAAAAACGCGGGAAAAGGCGCAATTTTCGCGCCAATTCCGCGTCAGGGAGTTTCCTCGAAGTCTTTCACAACAAATTGAAATTAATGATATTTTTGCACTTAGAAATGAAGGTGAATTATAATGATTTGTACTGAAAGATAAAATGGAACGCATTTCTTATTGAGTTCGGGGATTTATTTCAATCTTATACCTACTTTTATAGTTGGTATAGCTTTTTAAAATGTTTTCCTAAGACTTCGTCAGGCAAAGGTTTCTGAAACTATACAGCCTTAACTCACCTAAAAGGCATCTAAAAGATCAAAGAATTTGGAATAGAATGAACCCAAGTATGTTTGAAACCTAAAACCAAAATGTAATTTTTAACATTTTTCTCTGTGAGCACAGCCCCTGAATTTCACTCGAAAAACTCCGCCAGGAACTCCTTTGCTTTAATGTTTTCTAAAAACTTCGTCAGGCAAAGGTTACTGAAACCATACAGCCTAAGCCATAGACATGTTTTGTGTAGTCTAATTTAGGTCCGTAGCTTGAAACCTGAAGTTCTTACATTTACCCAGGTTTCATTAATGTCTACCTGATGAACATTATCATTATCTTTCTAGTCATTGGTATAATCTAAGATATTTTTCAGTGAGGCCTGACCGCTGACATACTCGATTTTTGTGTGAAGTAATCAGTATTTCAGCGTCCATCATAGGATTTCGAATCGGTAGCTCAACAGCCTGGGGTGGGCACTAGATACAGGCAGTACAGCCCACTCACCCTTCTCCCCTATATACGTTTATGTTTCTAGTCTTTTTACAAATATTATGTTCATGGTGGCTTCCAAGTTCCAATATAAACGAATGCAGCTGAATACCATTTTAAGTGGATTTCAATTCCACAAAAATACAATGCAAAACAATGATTTTCGTATTCAGCCATACGGAAAAACAAACCATAAAAACGTAAAGCCAACGGTTAGCATTCACACTCACGTGGGTGAAAGACAAAAATAGCACACAATGCGCAAAATCAGCACGTTTGTAAACACAAAAACCTCGTGGCGCCATCTATTATCCGTCAAAAACAACTCCCCAATAAGATGTCAATGGCCTATATTTTAACCAGCGATACTTGACCCGTCACATCCTTTCAAATGTACCAGGATTATACGATTTGAGGTGTCACAATTATTCTGGTTTCGTTCGACAATTTTGGGATAGTTCCAACTGGGAAAACGCGTACCTTTCCGTTAGTAATTTATATTAATTCAAGGTAAAATGTTTATTTTGGGGTTTTTGGACGTTAGTCTTTCGTGATGGGTGAAAGAAATCTGTTGAAGTACCTAATACCTACTAATTCCAATAGCGTGTTTCTGGGAAGTGTTTTTGAACTTTCAAGGTTATTATTCTTTTACTATCTATGCTCTTATTATTTTTTTTTTGGCGTCGTACGGTTTGTGCATATAGCTAGTGTCAATTTTAGACAGTATGAGTTTTCAGTCATCTTAAGTTACTTTGATTTGAGCTCCGTAAGGTTCTGGAGTGATGACCACGTAACTACCGGAAGACGCAGCGTTGGAATGGGTCTTTGCGCTAATATATTATAAGTTATTATCTCTTGTACCGCATTTAATGCTAATAAATGGCCTGAACCAGGGCCCAGCGCGAGAGTTCACCGCCGCGCCGCCTGTTAGAATGCCTTCGTTCCAGGGCCTCGAGGTTCTCTTTCGCACAACTCTTGGCCCCAGTAGGCTTCGAACCTGCTGGGCCCCTACGGTTTGCTGACATCTCTTTGAGGCGCGCGTGGAACAGTACGCGCCGTCGACGACTCAAGCTCGGTCCGTACGGTCGGACGGCGAGCTACCCATTGCTTGCCTACGCCTACGTTGGCTCCCAGCGGCTGGGGCGTGAGGGCTGTTCCCTCACGCTGCGGCCGCCTCCTTCGCTAACATTACTGCTTCGCAGAAAGAGGCGAATGCCTGCCATTCCCCCTCGCTTCGGACCATGGTCTGTACCAGGGCTGCGCGAGAGGTCGTTGCCGCCGATCGACCTGCGTCATGCGAAGGTGAAGTCGCCGTAACGTCTTTCCAGCCACTCCTCAAAGAGGCGACTTATTGCCATAACTGGGTGCGACAGTCGCTGTCGCCATTCCACCATGACGCCCGGTAGAGTGGGTGTAGTGTTGTATTCAATAAATTAACCTCTCAATCCCCGCATCACGCGCCATTGTCTTTCTATTGTGTCTCTAATTACGCTACTCAATAGATTACAAAACTACAAAAAGAAAGAAAAGAAGCAAAATAAAAAAAAGCAATGCTAATGAAAGATTCTACATATATGTATCTAATATATCTATTTGGCAGTGAACTTGAAAATCAAAAATGTACGTAGGAGTATCTCAATTAGTAACAAGAGTATATTTTTAACATTAAAAGTTACGAAATTGATAATTTTTGACAGTAATCCAATGACATTTCTAAGCGATAATAAATTAGTTTATTTATTATTTATTTATTTATTTAATGCTTTATGCACACAAAAAGTACAGAGGCGGACTTAATGCCTTAGGCATTTTCTACCACCTCCCCTCCCCTCCCCCCCCCTCCTCCTCCCCCCCCCCTCCTCCCCCCTTCCTCCTCTCCTCTCTTCCTTTTTTTTTCTTTTCTTTTTTTTTTTTTTTTTTTTTTAGTTGGACTTGATTATGGCGTTATACGCCAAGCGACTGTTGTACCTTCTTGTGTAATATCTATACAGAATTACATTAAAAAAAATGCTTAAATTAAGTTTCAGCCCATAGTTAAATCGGTCATTCAGTTATCAGCCTAGCCTTTTTACAAAACGGCGCGCCATTTAATTAGTTACCTGTATATAGGGTGACTGATAATTAGTGACCGATACTTAAACACGTGATTGTACTCATGATTACAAACAACTTTCCCAAAGAAACATTTTTTATATTCTCATTAGTTTTATAACAATAATAAAACAGCTGTTTAAGTACGCGATCGCGCCTGCGACCGGCGACCGCTCAGCTGTTAGCCGCGTGACGCCGTCGTACCTACAATAGTGATAGAACACGCGCGCAGCTTGCAAACCCATTGGTGTACGTACCTAATCAGTGAATGTACCTACAAACTAGTGAGTATATAAAAAAAGTTTCTTTGGGATAGTTGTTTGTAATCATGAGTACAATCACGAGTACAATCACGAGTTTAAGTATCGGTCACTAATTACCAGTCACCCTATATATGAACTGGCTGGCTGATGCTTAGGCCATTCATATAGCAAGGTGTATCCGGGAACTTAGGGCACCCCGAGACAGATAGGTTCGAAGGGGAATACGGGGATAGCGTGAGCAAGCAAAGCAAGCGAACGGAACCCCGTCATCCACTTCCAGTTAGGTTAGGTTAGTTGATTATGGTGTTATACGCCAAGCGACTGTTGTACCTTCTTATGTAGTATCTATACAGAATTACATAAAAAGAAAATGCTTAAATTATTTTTCATCCCACTAGTTAAATCGGTCTTCAGTTATCAGCCTAGCCTTTTTACAAAACGGCGCGCCGTTTAACTAGTCACTTGTATGTGAAATAGCTGGCTGATGCTTAGGCCATTCATATAGCAAAGTGTATCTGGGAACTTGGGCACCCCGACACAGATACCTGGATTCAACACAATGCAAATTGTTTTATGAATAAATAAATAAATAAATGATAGGTTAGGTTCGAATGGGAATACGGGGATAGCGTGAGCAAGCAAAGCAAGCGAACGAAGCCCCGTCATCCCCTTTCAGTTAGGTTCCTGCAAAATATTAGGAGCCCCGCCGCGAATTGCCGGTTGTATATTAGGAAATGAAAATTAATTTTATACAGTCACAGTTTCGGTTACGCATAATAGAATTGTAAAAATAAAAGACAAATAGCAAAATTTGACTTTTATTTCTAGTACAGTTTTTATATAATTTATTTAGCCGGGCAAAACAAACAAAAATCTGTCGTAACCTGTCATTTAGACTCCGTCTATATATCCGAGACTTTTTGATAGTTTCGGTGACGGTTACGGTTATTTTTTTTTTGTTTGTAGGTGGGAAAATCATCCAATGACATCCTCCGCTCTTGGGCGGAGCGAGAGGGCGTGTCAGACTTTTACTGACTAAAAACCCACTCCTGTTCCTTCATTGCCTTTCGTACCATGGCCGAGTCTTCCTTTCAGAATCAGACCCTTGGCCCCAGTAGGCTTCGAGCCTGCTGGGCCCTTACGGTTTGCTGACATCTACTTAAGGCGCGCGTGGAACAGTACGCACCGTCGACGACTTGGGCTTGGTCCGGACGGTTACCAGACGGTCGGACGGCGAGCTACCCAATGCTCACCGTCCGCAAGCTCACGCCTACGGTGGCCGGAAATCGGGATCGGGATCCCGGCGGCTGGGGCGAGACGGCCGCGCCCTCGCGCGTGCACGAGCTGCTGCCTCCTTTGCTATGTCTGTTACGGTTACGGATATTTTCTTATTTCGGATTATATCTGATAATTTCTAGTAGTAGTAGACTTGACTAGCCGTTTCAAAGTTTGATGAAGAATGTATGACTGTGTATAATATTAATCAAATAGGTACCTAACCCTAAAAGTCCTGCGCGACTTGTGACTTGTCTGTTTTTAATTTTAATTTTATATTTTATTGTTTTGTCTTTTTTGTATTCTGTCTGTGTTTAAATGGTATTAGCGTCGGCCGTTCTGTTTAAATTAAATAAATAAATAAGTCAGATAGGCCAATTTTCCATATAATATAATCTAGATGCAGCTGAACACCTAAATGTCAAATGGAGCGACTGCCCATCTGTCCTTCACGCGAGTTCTGCCTGAGTGGACCTGTCCAGTCAGTACAAGCATTTGTCAGTATTCGCTAAGCTCAAGTCAGGACTACTAAGGAGCTCAACGACTTGACGAACCAAGGAATGGACATTTGGTTATGCAGATGAAAATACTCAAATTGCCAGGGACATACGTTAAAATTACTGAAAAGGAAAAAACAAGCAATCAACACCCTCACGTTCACAATAATAAAAGGAAATATATAGTGAAACTTGAAACCAGACAGTTTTGTCTGCCATAGACTGCAGTTTTATCTTGTATTAATAATAATATGTAGATATCTATACGAATAAACGAAATAATAATAATTCTTTATTGGCATAATAATGATAGTATAATTTATGAAGCCTCTGACTCCCGAACTAGGCGGACCTGTATGTCAGGTGTCAGCGCCCTCCCAATTTAAACAATTTTAAAAAGGTAATTTGTTTCAAAAAGTATTTGAAAAATTTAATCATTAAAATAATTAAAATTAAAATAATAATAATATAAATTAAAATTGAAATAATTAAAATTAACCGTTTAAATCAACTAAAACGTGCTGTATGTGTAATTGTGTAGTGTTGTGTATGTGTGATTATTCTGTGGTGAATTTTGTGTTTTCATTCAGCACACACCGCCGATGTATGACGAAGAAATACATGGTGAATTATAAGAGTGATTTGCGGATATGCGGCTAACAGATTGTACTGGTTTTTTTGTGTGTATTACATATGTAGCAGATTCTGAACTAATTGACCTCCATTGGTGTAATTGCTGCAAGGCGTTCTGATGTGAGAATAAACAAATAAATAAATACCTAGTTTACAAAAAGAGTTAGGAAGGTAGGAAGGTAGGTATGGGAAAGGGGAAGGGAGATGAAATACATACTATTACATGTCCAGGGAATGTCCACATGCGACCACGACATTTTTATCTCAAGAACAAAAACTATTTCACTTCTTATTTGTCTAACACAGCTTTAAAATGTTAAGGGATAAGTAGCGATGCACTTTCTTACACTCACTATACGAAAATGACTAAAATGAAGCCCTAGATTCACATCAGGTGGGCCTGTTAACATTTACCGGGCACAGTTCCAAAAATCCGGTCATAGTGGAAAGATTTCTAACTGAAATACTATCGTTCTTTGTGTACTATAGTAAAATGATTTATTATACGAGATTTGCAAACCACCCTTACATTATTGACACCTCTACGGTATGGACTAAGCGTTTCGCCTCGTCGTTTATACCGCGTACATCGAAGGACTGGAACAATTTGTCTGCTGCGGTCTCCCCGTCCGGCCTAGTCACCTAGTGGTAATGGTCCTGACTTACGAGTCGCTTGTTCAAACCCAGCCAGGCGCATTACTTTGTGTAAATTATTTCATCACCACTGCTTTCAAAACGGTGAAGGAAAACATGGTCAGGAAACCGGCATGCCCTAGAACCAAAGTTTCGAAAACATGTGACATCATCCACAAACCCGCACTGGGCCCGCGTGGTGAAGTAGGTACGGCCTATTCCATTCCCTCTCCTATAGAGGAGGCCTGAGTCCCAGCAGTGGGAAAATTAAAAGGTTGATTATGCTATTACACTATGCTAAGGATAGCTAAGTGAATAGGCTCTTAATAAACTAGTGCGCCTTACCATCAACGATTGCATCACTGCTTACCATCAGGTAGGATTGCAGCACTATAAGTTTATATCATTTAAAAGAAAAATTGAAGAATCTTCTTCTTTTCGATTCGATGGTAAACTCGTTAAACTTTTTTGGCCCAATAGGTGGGTATGTTAAAGCTAGAACTACACTGCTCACTCGTGTGCCACACACGCGACCAGGGCGCGTCGGTCTCCATACATTTTATATGGAAACTAGACTTGTAGAGCTACACTTGATCCACGCCACGCGACGTCGATCTACGTACAAATCAGGCGTGTTACACGTGTGCGTCGGTCTAATGTAGTTCTAGCTTAAGAGTAGTATCGGTGGCACTCATCAAATCCTCCAAAGTGCAGGTGTATGGACACTTGGGGCATTCTAAGCTCATGTTTTGAACAGGAGCACCGCAGTCACATTGAATCTGCAACAGGTCTATAAAACCCCATTTTGCCAGGTCGTGTTTACAGCGGCCTACCTGGGTACGCAACCGATTTAGTGTTTTCCATCCATCCACATAGGTAAGTTGTTTGCACGGAACCCTCAGTGTGCGAGTCCGACTCGCACTTGCCCAGGTTTTTTTTTGGAGGTTCACATAACTTCTCCCCTGAGCTGAGATGGTATCCATAATTACCCTTTGCGTTCTAGGGCTATGAGTTATCTTTCAAACGTGTCCACAGCCCTAAAAGGCATCTGACCCACTGAGCCCTTCAGTTTTGTTCACATCTCTGAGGCGCGCGTGGACTAGGGCTCCGTCCTTATCAGACGGCTGGACGGTGAACTACTCCTTGATTAGCATCAGCAAGCCCGCGCCTTCGGTGCATAGCAATAAAATTCTCTCATTTTGACGTACGACAAGAACGATTTTATGTGACGACGCTACAAGGTTATCAACGACGTCGTCAATCCCGTCTCTGCCAATCAACACGACGCGTTGCTATGACAACTGCTTGTATTACAGCTGTATCTTGTCAAAGCGTTCGACATGTCAGACAGAGTATATTGATTTATTTCATTCAATTGATTTTGTTTCATTGAGATTGCCACACGTGATTTATCGCTCGGTTTTTATTCAGTCAATTATAATTACTAACGATTGTAGTACGTCGGTTTAAGTGATGAGTGATGGATTCAATGAAATGGTTACATCAACAAGTTTTGAGTATTCACTACCGGTTTCGTAAATAATCTTTTGTCGTATTTCATGTCAAATTTTTTGACTGTTTCAGTGTTGAATTGTTATTTCTTGTTTGTTTACAACAACCAATCACAATGTCGGAGTTTTTGGCGGGAATTTTTCGAGTAAACTTCAGTGGCTTGTTTTAATTATTCTAAAATTGATTCATAGTGGATATTGTGATGTAAAATTGGTGTAGTTTTGTATCTCAAGTGTCTGCAGAACTGGACAATATGTGGAATCGTTGAAACAGGCGCGATCTCGGTAAAAACGGAGCTGAGAGTTTTATTGTAGTATAGACTTTGAGAGGCTGCTAAACACTGCAAGCAATACTTACCATTAGAATAGTCATGTTACTTCCGCATTCAAGTGGAAAATAAAGTGACTGTATTCTTTATCAAAAACTTACATAGCCAGTGTCTAATACAGCAAAAATAAAACAAAATATCACAAATGTCAAGTTGGGTTAAAAAAAAAACCTCAAATAGTAATAATGATAATCATCTCAAATCGCGCGATGTAGGATTTCGTATATAGTTCAGTTCCTATATAACGATATAGGAACTGAACTATATACGAAATCCTACATCGCGCGATTTGAGCATATTCAACAGCCCGAGATTATCTATCGGGCAGTTGTCCAAACCAGACATAGCACCCGTCTGGTCGGAGGATCCTCCCTTTTCAATGGAGGGTTGTGGGACTTTATACTCAGTTCCTCATGCCTCCAAAATCAAACGTTCAAAATGTAAGGTCCTATTTCAGCATTGAGATCTTTTTCTCTGATAAAATGTTACCTTATTTAGGTTCTTCGGGATCAATCAACTGTCTTACGCAAAAGACTAAAAAAGCTCAAAGATTCGAATAAAGAATCAACATTTTTCACACAAAACATAACAACAGTAAAAAACGCCAAAATATTTTCAATATCGTTAAAAACAAGTGCCAATTTATGCGAATTAAAATAACAAGGTGTCCATAATCCCTTCGCACGAAATGGCGGGATATAAAACAAGATGGCGCCTATTTTTAGCGCATTTCGGAGCTTTGGCCTCGCCATTGACCCTGATGTATGCACATTTTGTGCATACAAGTGGAAAATGCCAGAATTACTTCTGAATTTGTATTTTCGAGCTTTGTGAGGCCTTATAACCCTTTAATAACCGCTTGCATTGGACAGGTCCGACGAGTGTTTTCGTGTCCTATTCGCCAGGGTCGTGTATTTGCGACTGGTTACCTACTCCATCTCGTTTAGCTCTTCAATACCCTTAAGTGACAGAAGAGCTGAAGAGATGGAGTATGTGGTATGGATGTGTGACCCTGGCGGGTAAACACGAGAGTGTTTGTCGGAGAGCAGTTATTTTTTTCCGGAAAGTCAATTTAGTATTGTTCATACCTTAGGCTTAAAGCATAACTAGCCGTATAATGTTCCCACAGCTGGGATTAAGGCATCCTCTCTATGAGAGGAAATGGGTCGTAATTGCAAACGCTATCCCAGTGCGGGTTGATAGTACTTACAAACAGTTCAAATAGCAAAAATCTTTAACGGCTAACCAAAACAAGCCAAGCTCATAGATTTGCACCAAGTGCAACCCCATTTTGTGTCCAGGCTACCTCTATCCATTCCAGGTTGCCTGGAAGCAAAGAGAATTAAACCAGAAATCGCCGAGTGCGATAAGGCCGTTCATTATTACATTATATGTTTTTTAAAGGTTTCCTTTTGTAAATTGCAATCTGTGTACAATAAAGTATATTTATTTATTAAAACTTTATGCACTAGTAAGAAACACTGTACAAAGGCGGACTTAATGCCTTAGGTATTTTCTACCAGCCGACCTTAGGGTGGTGCAGAAATATAACATGGTAGGTGCAACAATATGATAAACTAGATTACAAATAGAATAATAAATATATACTTAGATACATACATACAAATTAACAATGTCATTATCAAAAACGAATCCAACAAATCAACGCTGTGATGATTACACCAACTTCCTGCGAATGTATTCACGTGCCTTCACCTTAAAAGTGAATCGAGTGGAAGCCATCCTGATGTTCAGAGGGAGCGCATTCCAAAGGGAGATCGCCTGGACAAGGAAGGAGGACTGGATAAACCCAGAGCGATGTGTGGGACATCGTAGAAGACGATTATTGGTAGATCGGAGATTTTTATTATGACCAGAGCAAAGAAATTGAATTTGAGAAGTCAAATAGGAAGGAGAAGAAGGTTTATCCAGAAAAGAAAACAGCGTTGTCAAGGAACAACGTGCGTTGTTTTATTATTTATATAAATAAAACACAAATAAAAAACAAATAGATGGAAACAGACACCGCAATATGGACAATTATATAGACATCAATGTAGAAAGTATGTTAACGAAGGAAAGAATGAAAATTATTCAGAAAATAGTTCAAAACTGAGATGTTTCCGCTCGTGCTAGCAGCGAATTGAGTTATTTCTGTGATTTATGTTTCCCCAGTAGTTTACAAAATATGTTAATGCTAGGTATATTGTAGTCTGTAAAGGCGCTACGATTGTGATCGGAGATTGAGGCCAGAGGGGGAAGAAGTGTCTCGATCTCTTAGGCACTCCAGTACCTATGTCAATCACGCGTGTGCGAAGGTCCTCATGCCCCAGCCGCCGTAATTCCGACCCCGACTACCAGCCAAGGTAGATGCGGGCTTGCGGACGTCGAGCAATGGGTAGCTCGCCGTTGGACCGTCCGGTAATTAACCGGACCGATCCCAGTCGTCAACAGCGCGTAGTAATCCACGCGCTCCTCAAAGAGATGTCAGCAAACAGTAGGGGCCCAGCAGGGCCGATGCCCGCTAGGTAGGACCGCGGGGAATTTCTGAAAAGGAAACCCGCAGTCCTAGAACGCAAAGGTTAATTGAAGGACACAGGTGTGGTTTTAGTCCGTAAAGTCTCACACGCCCTCTCACTCCACCCAGAGAGAGAGAGTCATTGAATGATTACCACAGACACCCATAAAAAAGTACCTACCTATGTAATGAAATGGATAATAAACTGCAGTTTCTCTGTTGTACACATTTGTGAATAATCTCGCAACTCGGTAAAGATAACCGTCCGGACCGAGCCCAAGTCGTCGACGGCGCGTACTGTTCCAAGCGCGTCTCAAGGAGATGTCAGCAACCGTAGGGGCCCAGCAGGGTCGAAGCCTACTGGGGCCATGGGTTGTGCGAAAGAGAACCCCGGGGCTCTGGAACGAAGGCAAAGAAGGAACTTAGGACTGGGTTTTAGTCAGTGAAACTCTGAAACGCCTCCACGTCATTGGATATAAAAAAAAAACTGGGCAAGTTCGAGCCGGACTCGCGCACTGAGCGTTCGGTACAAACTTACCTACATATGTGAATAGTTCAATTCCTAAATGGAGTCTCGAAGATTATTCGACTCCATTTTTTTTTTGTGACGTAACAACATATTTTCTGGTTTCAGATTTATTCCTATATCTATACTATATGACCTTGCTTTATGCCAAATTTCAGGTTTCTGGGTCAACGGGAAGTACCCTATGAATTTTGATTCCTTTGAGAGTGTCAAAATGCACGTTTTTTGCGACATAAACGGCCGTATTATTTTTTTCGTTAATTTAGAAGTTTGATTATTTCACAGCTTTAAGGGACCGCACATCTTAGTGTATGGTCTTAATTTCAACTACATACCCTCCACGCTTCCCCGAGATAAAGGGTCTTGACAGACAGACAGACAGAAGGACGGACACCAAAGTGATCCTATAAGGGTTCCGTTTTTTCCTTTTGAGGTACGGAACCCTAAAAAAATATAATATTCTGCATAACCTAATCGTAGCTATATGTTTAGTTCCATATGGCTAGCAATAAATCAGACTGGCTATTTTAAAACGTGCTAATAAAATAGTTCACGGCTAAACGAGTGCAAAATATTTAAACAAAATCTACGCGTTTCATCATCATCATCATCATTTCAGCCGAAAGACGTCCACTGCTGGACATAGGCCTCCCCCAAGTGTCGCCACAATGAACGGTCCTGTGCGTCTCGCATCCATCGGACTCCCGCAACCGTTACCAAGTCATCGGTCCACCTTGTAGGAGGCCTTCAAACGCTACGTCTTCCGGTACGTGGTCGCCATTCCAGAACCTTTCGGCCCCAACGGCTATCCGTTCTGCGAGCAATGTGCCCTGCCCATTGCCACTTAAGTTTGGCGACTCTTCGTGCTATGTCGGTTACCTTGGTTCTCCTGCGGATATCCTCATTCCTGATTCGATCAAGCAAGGAAACTCCGAGCATAGCCCTTTCCATTGCCCTTTGGGTGACTTTAAGTCTTCTGATGAGGCCCATTGTAAGCGACCACGTTTCGTAGCCATATGTCATCACTGGCAACACGCACTGGTCATAGACTTTCGTCTTGAGACACTGTGGTATATTGGACGAGAAGATACCGCGCAGCTTCCCGAACGCTGCCCAGCCGAGTCGGATTCGACGATTGATCTCTTTCTCGAAGTTAGACCTTCCCAACTGGACCGTCTACGCATTTATTTTAATTGAAATCGCAATTTGCAATAAATCATAATAATTATAATTTAATCCTGTCAAGTATTATATTAGAAGACTATATAGCTTCTGCCCGTGGCATCGCCCGCGTAAATGTAGGGTTTTTACATATCACACAACACCGTCTAGTCTCAAGCTAAGCAGAGCTTGTGTTATGAGTACTAGACAACTGATAAACATACTTATATATTTCTTAATACATACATATTATAGATAAATTACACCCAGACACAAAACAAATGATTGTGCTCATCACACAAACATTTGTCCTGGGTGGGAATCGAGTCCACGACCTCCGGCATAGCAGTTATGGTCACTAACCACTAGACCAACAGGCCAGTCGAAAAAATATGCACAGGATCAACAAACGGCAGCGGAAAGTCGGAAACCAAAGGCTTGGAGTGTCTTACGAGGGAAAAGGACTTTCGGTACCTTCGCAATGGATCTTTCTCTCTCCAGTGTGTCGGATTGCCTTCCCAAAAACTGAGAGAGCAGCTGTTTGAGCACACACTGGTGCACTACCATATCTCCTGCGTACTATAACCTAACCTAACCACTAGACCAACAGGTCAGTCAAACTTTAGACACCCGTGTTATCACCTGAGGGGATGAATTTTGGAAAATCCTGTCTTAGTGCTCGCCTACGCCATAAAATGAAACTTTGTGGAACTTTTCACGATACTAGTGCAAATAGTTTCCAGGGACGTGGGAGCAACACAAGTAAATAAGCCCGGCTTGATGGCCACACACCTCACGTTTCAGCTGTGCATTGATATGTCAGTCAGTCGAGTTTCTCCTTTTAAAAATATAGGTATATAAAAGATAAATCATAATAATTATAATCCAATCCTGCCAAGTACTCTATAAGAAGATTTGACGCCATTGAATCGTAGCATCCAAAGTCCTAAACCCATTTGTTAATTTTATTACCAAAGCGCTACAAAATGGTAACGGAAATCATCGTGAGAAATAGTACATTTTGATACAAGTGGCGAAAGTTTGTCTTGCAACCGAGGCGGAATTCGTTAAAATGTTATGGAGTCGAGGGCTGTGGTGACTTTCCACGTGTATCAAAAGACGTTTTTAATACACTTACGAAGACGGGGGTAAACGCGCGGCTCGTAAGGGTTCCTTAGCGCCCAGCCTGATATGATACATGTAATAAAACCGTGGCGGGGACGAGCTTACGCACTTTTCAGCACTGGTGCGAAAAACAGTAAATTGCGTGCCTATAAGCGGTAGGGATAAGACGGGGTTTTCGAGTACCTAAGTGTATTGAAAACCAAATTGCACGTGCTCAACATAACTATAATATCTACACCACTTTTTAGGGTTCCGTAGCCAAATGGCTAAAAACGGAACCCTTATAGATTCGTCATGTCTGTCTGTCTGTCCGTATGTCACAGCTATTTTGTTCCGAAACTATACTGTTGAAACTTGGTAAGTAGATGTATTCTGTGAACCGCATTAAGATTTTTACACAAAACTAGAAAAAATACAATAAATTTTGGGGGTTCCCCATACTTAGAACTGAAACTCAAAAAATTTTTTTTCATCAATCCCATACGTGTGGGGTATCTATGGATAGGTCTTTGAAAATTATATTGAGGTTTCTAATATCATTTTTTTCTAAAGTGAATACTTTGCGCGAGAGACACTTCCAAAGTGGTAAAATGTGTCCCCCCCCCCCCTGTAACTTCTTAAATAAGAGAATGATAAAACTAAAAAAAAATATATGATGTACATTACCATGCAAACTTTCACCGAAAATTGGTTTGAACGAGATCTAGCAAGTAGTTTTTTTTTAATACGTCATAAATCGTAAACTGCAATTTACCTTTCAAGTTTGTACGGAACCCTCAGTGCGCGAGTCCGACTCGCACTTGCCCAGTTTTTTTTTTGTTTTGGTTTCGCTCGAATAATGCACTTTGCCAGTGTCAAATTTAGAAAGCAACGCATTCAATTTTTTTTTTTTCAATATTTGACAGCAAATGTCAGCCATCTTGTCGGTAAGCTTCGCTGAGGTGGATACTAAGTACAATAAAATTCACTGCACCATTTTACCAAGTTCGCGCCTGTATCAATGACTCCACATTGTCAGGGGCCCAAGTCTGCTATTTTTATAAATTCGTCATTCCAACACGATCCCATTGTCATTTTGCTAAAAGTTCGTAATCTGCTAATTCATAATGATCGATCATTGATCGGTCAATGGTCTCGTAATAGAGTTGTGGTAGAAGGACAATATCGAGCTTACTATAAGCAATGCACAATGACGTTCTAACGGTAGGTCACTGATCAAAGGAACTGTCACAATTTTAGCAGATTACCGCATAAGTGAGACATTCATTTATCAATACGGTTGTCTTTAGTGGCATTAATGATGCGACGACACTCGAGAAAGAGATAAACCACTGTCTCCAGGTATTAATAGAATGGATGGACGTGAATAATTTAAGGATAAACATTAACAAGACTAAATTTATGACATTTGAGCAAAGGACAAATAATATAAAACTTGACATTAAATATGGAGACAAAATTATTTCAGAAACAAGTACTACAAAATTTTTAGGACTAGAATTAGATAGAGATATGACTTGGAAAGCTCACACTTACAATCTATGTAAACGTCTGAGTCAACATTCATATGCTCTACGCAATCTGGCTAAGGAGGTAAATCTTAAAGCCTTGGTTACAGCGTATCATGCGTATGTTACAGCTACGTTACGCTACGGCATCATATATTGGGGTAATTCTACAAATATGGACACGGTATTTAGGGCTCAAAAAAGGTGTGTTAGGTCAATATGCGGCATTCAAAGCACGGAAAGCTGTAAACCGTATTTTACGAATCTTCGTATATTAACAGTACCCTGCCTGTACATATATGAGGTGTCGGTATTTGTTAAAAAAAATCTTCATTTGTTTGGGACTCATAATAGCGCGCGACTTAGACATAAGATAAGCGGTAGACCACACAAAAAAGCCATATTTCATAAAAGTTTATTGGGAATGGCTCCACGGGTATACAATAAACTCCCTAAATCTTTGCTAGAATGCAACGATTTTGACTTATTTAAAAAACAATTGCACAATTTACTCATAAAAAAAGCGTACTATACCGTGAGTGAATACCTCTCAGACAGGAATGTATGTGTACAATTATGATAATGGTTGCTTCTTTCTAGGTCCGATTTACTTTACTGAATCGATTTATTGTATTTATTTTTATTTCGTGTTGACATTGTGATTTGACTATATAAATTTTGTATTTGTTCTGTGTTGACATTAGCATTTAGTATCAATCTCTGACATATATTATGTATTTACCTTACTCACAAAATGTTTTTTTGAATTTACTATAATTTTGCATGCCTAATTTGGTAAAACACAATTAACTAGAGCATTCAAATGACAATATTTACGAGATTACCATTCTATGCCACTTCTTTTAATGGAGTGTCAATGATTGACCATTGGAAAGTCATAATGACGCCATTATATTAGTAGATTACCAAACTTGTCAAAATCAACAATTATGAAATCAATGATAGACCATTCTGACACTATTGTAATAGCAGACTTGAGGCCCATTTGTATAGACACCTGAGATACAAAACTACATCAATTTTACATCACAATATCCACTAAGTAGGTTAAATTCCGCCAAAAACTCTCAAAATGTAAATCTCTTTGGAGAAGAACGAAAGAAATCTATAGACAAGTGAAAGTGACCTCTACCATAGTACTGCAACCAACTGAGAGATGAAATATGGCCCAGCAGTGCTCTATTTTACAACCTAAACTGTCAAAGAGATGGAGCTATACAGGGTGTATAGTACCATCCCTCTTTTTCGCTTCGCTTGCTCGACTGACATTTTATGACGTCATGATGCCCCAGGCATACGAGACGCTCACAATCAGCTTTGTCCATGCTTTGTCATTGTCTCTGAATGGGCACAGTGCACTTTGATATCAATAATTTTGCAGATGTCGTGCGTACTGGGGGGCATTCAGCTTATTTGACAGACAATAAACAAGAAAATCTATTTAAAATCTCTAATTTTGATACTGCAAAATGTTCCTCAATAAATAAAATTAATTTCTTCATTTGATTAATGTAATTGTTTACTAAATGCAGCGATAAACGTCATGAAAATGTAGCCAAGACGCCGTTTTGTGCAATGTCAAAATTTGATGACCATATACAGTCATTGACCTCTAAAAATGGATAGGTCAGTGTACATTTAGATTAAACATTTATTATTGGCAGTAACGAGTAACGACTAATCAATCGGCCTATTTAAACCCTAAAGTATAACACTAATGCCAATTTTGAAAAGTTGATAAAAGACAAGAGAAAATTGTAGACTAAAATTGATTTAAATTACCCGTTAGATAGTTTAGAGACTTGGGCATGGGGGAGTGGGCTCCAGGTGTATGCTTCTGGGATCTGGTGTGAATGTAGAGAAACAGCAAAAATTTTGTCACCTTCCTATCTTTTTCGGACAATCCTGTTCCATGGTCTGCCAAAACTTGGCTGACAAGCCATTAATAAATAATTAATTGTTTCTGTCAATTTCAAATCTAATTCTAGCACCCCCTTAAAAAAAGTATATTCGATCGACCAGCCAGCATGCTTACAAGGTAGTTTTTTATATGATCCCCTTAGTTTTCCCCGTCACAGAAAACTTTATACAATAACCAAAATGGGCCTGCTGCAGAAAACTTCAGAAAAATTAACATAATAAATGTCCACATTCTTTGAAACTGTCAAATAAATGACATCAGAAGATTTTATTTTAATTCATTAGTTCATAACAATTACCTATATTAACAAAGGTAATTGACCTAAGGAAACAAGCTTCTAGACCTGCGAAAATCCTTGTTCACCGAACACAAATAAACAATGTTTACATTTATACAACACCTGCAATATTACGACTCCCTCAAAAATACATATTATGACTAGGAAACAGCCAAAATGACTTACCTTTTCACCACCTGACGACGAAAATAAAAAATCCACTGAGGAATAGTAACACAATGACCTTTGTCTCGCTAAAAATGGCGCGCGATTTCCCGCTCTTATAACTGTCAAACTACAAATATTATAACCTCAAAATTTATTGTTAATCAATAAATATTGCTTTATTATTTGTTTTGTTTTTGTTCTTTTACTACTAAAACGACGTCCGTACGGTAAAATAGACGATTTGCAACTGTTGTCGAGAGTCTCGAGACGTATAATCGAAATCTGGAGGTTTTCCAAAATGGCAGCTTGCCAAATTCGAAGTGCGTTGCGGCCGGCGACTTGGGGTGTACGGGGGCAGTTATCGTCCGATCGATTTTGAACTTTGAACTGTATTGACGTTCGTACTGGAAATAATATTCAAAATGGGTCAATACTTCAGGTACTCCAGGTTTATTGATTGCATTTCTATTTATAGCGACCGCTTTTTTATTGGCGTAAGATTAAAAACAGAACAGGGAAATGTTTTGTATCCTGATTTACTATTTTTGTACCTTACCGTACCTAAAACATAAAGCAGTGGTTAAAGTACCCGCCTCTCATACATGAGGTTCCGGGTTCGAAACCGGGAAAGTACCAGTACCAGTCCCCTAGCCATCTGACGTAATGTATGCATGGCTACATACCAGTATTAAGTATACATGAAACTAATGGCTATCTTACCTCCATAACCCATTTACTGGGTAACACGATATCCAGAGGCTACTGCCGTATAAGCCGTATCGATGACACGAAACCCCCAAGCTACATGGCATGGGCCCCATAAAACAAAGCATAATCAGCCTTATAATGGTCTCACTGCTGGGACTCAGGCCTCCTCTCTAGGAGAGGGAATGGGCCGTAATTCACCACGCGAGCCCAGTGCGGGTTGGTGAATGTCACATGTCTTCGTTTGTTTCTAGCACATGCCGGATTCCTCACGACATTTTCTTTAACCATTTTGAGAGCAGTGGTGATGAAATAAATTACGCAAAGTAATGTGACTGGGTTTGAACTCGCGACCTACAACTCGTAAGTCGGGATCGTTGGCACTGTGCCATCACTGCTCTGCCCCAACGTATGTTCAATTTTTTAAAAACAATTCTCGATATAATTTTTGATAAAGCCTTCTTGGGTCTCTATCTACGCCACTGACGATACCCTGGTAAGATTGGTTGACAGACTTTCTTTCTCTTGACTGACAACATAATATTTAATTCATAACGACAACCTTCAACAAAATAACACCACAAAATCCACTGAGACATGAACAGTCCCTCTTGCCCTACCTCGCGAAACACCTTGCCTCCCTCTTTGTATACCATTTGAGAACAAAGATTTTCGTGAGACAACGAACTTGTGTTTAATACAATTTTATAACTAATGTTTGATTTATTTAGTTGAAAAATGTACTGCTATGAAAGGTTTTAATTTAATTAATAAACGATAGGTACAGTTTTGAAGATATCAGCAGGAGAACCAGGGTTATCGACACAGCCCGAAGAATCGCCAAACTTAAGTGGCAGTCTTCTTCTTCTTCTTTTCGTGTCGATGTACTCCAACTAAATTTTATTTAACCAGTATTTGGCAACCTCTACGGCTCTCTATTGGCCTCGTATAGATCCTGAAAACTGCAGGTGGTTGTGCAGTTGTAAGTGGCAGTGGGCAGGGCACATTGCTCGCAGAATAGATGGTCGATGGGGACGAAAGTTTATGGAGCGGCAACCGCATACAAGACGCAGCGTTGAAAGGCCTCCTACAATGTAGACCAATGACCTGGTGAGGAACGTAGGAATCTGATGGATGCGAGACTCATAGGACCGTTCGTTGTGGTGACACTTGGGGAAGGTCTATGTCCAACAGTAGACGCCTTTAGGCTAAAATGATGATGATGACTGTTTTGAGCCGTTTGGGTCGAAACGCTTGGGTCGTTCGGTCCGAGTACGTATCCCCTTTTTTAAATATTTCTTGCCGACTGATCGACCCTTTGTATGACCAAAGGGCTGAATCGTTCTTTTCTTTGACCAAAGAATTAGCAGTGTCATTCAACGTGGCAATGCTGTCAGTCTTCTGAGCACTTTTCCGGATGACAACGTTGTGGAAAAGTACTTCGACTTCTTTTTATAGGGTTCCGTACCTCTAAAGGAAAAAACGGAACCCTATTATGTTCACTTTGTTGTCCGTCCCTCTGTCTATCTGTCTGTCAAAACCCTTTATCTCGGGAACGCGTAGAGGTATCGAGTTGAAATTAAAACCATATAATCAAGTCTGCGGACTCTTGAAGCTGTAAAAAAATCAAACTTGTAAGTTAACGAGAGAAAAATATACTTTGTGTTTTTGTGGCAAAAAACGTATATTTCGACACTCTCGAGGAAATCAAAATTCATAGGGTATTTCCCGTTGACCCAGAATCCTGAAATTTGGCATAAAGCAAGGTCTTATAGCACAAGTATAGGAATAAATCTGAAAACTGTAAATTTGCTGTTACGTCACATTTATTTTTGCTTGCGATTCTGACATTCAGGAATTGAACTATATTTACATAGGTAAGTTTGTACGGAACCCTCAGGGCGCGAGTCCGACTCGCACTTGCCCAGTTTTTTAAGGTGGGACATAATCAAATTACTTTTCTCACTCTAAGGTGGAATGAGAGGGCGTGACTTTTACAGACCTAGAGCTAAACCTACCTTGTGTTCTTCAGTTGCACTTGTCATTCCAGAGTTACCTTGGGGTAACTCTTTCAAAAATTCGCGCGGCCCTTGCGGACATCGGCCATGCTGGGCCCCTGCGGTTTTGCTGACATGTCTTTGAGGCGCGAGTGGAACACTACGCGCCGTAGACGACTCAGGTCCCTACCGGAGGGCCGGACGGCGAGCCACCTATAGCTCGTCGTGTCCACAACTCCGTGCCTACGATGGCTAGGGAGCGCCCTGCGACTTCCAACATGGAATGTATCTTTAAATGATAACTACCTTCTGCCAGCGGCTTCGCCTGCGTGAAAGTCGGTTTCTCCATACAAAATTTGGACCCCCGTTTCATCCCCTTAGGGGTGAATTTTAGGACTCTTAGTGTTTACCTACATCATAAAAGGAAACCTTGTGCAAAAATTTCACGCTCCTAGGCCCCGTAATTTCGGCTGTGCGTTGATATGTCAGTCAGTCAGTTCTCTATTATATATATAGATGACCAATGTGGAATGTAATTTTATTTATTTACTTGGCAACTTTCTACACCATCATGTCTCTATAGAAAGACTTCTATTTTTATTAAAGTGGTTTTTAAATGTTCTGTTACATAATTATTATCAATTATAATTTAGGTGTCTTCAAGACTAGAGTGAATAGGCTCTTAATAAACTAGTTCGCCTCACCATCAACGATTGCATCACTGCTTATCATTTATTTATTTATTTAAACTTCATGTACAGTAGTGGTACATAGGCGGACTTAATGCAACAAGGCATTCTCTACCAGTCAACCTTTGCGTTAAAAAAGACAACACTGTGGTAGGTTTGCATAATAAACAAATAACAGATACTTCAAACAGAAAAAATAAAATAAAAAATAAGTTATTTATAATAATAAAATATATATAATTATATGCTAAAATTATAAACTAATAAATACTATGAAAAATATCAAATCATTATGAGAACTTAATAATAATTCTGACAAAGACCAAACTAAAGTTGAGAGGACTTCAAGTAGTTCTGAATTTTACGCTTGAAGGAAAATTTACTTTCAGCTTTTTTGATGTCAAGGGGAAGCACATTCCAGAGTTTTATGGTGGAAACAGCTTAAGAATTGGACATTAAGCCAGTACGGTGAGAAGGAATATGAAGGATCGCAGTCAAGCACTAGTTTATAAATATAAATTTAAAAAAAACTCATTGGGTATCAAAACATTCGTCCGCAACGTTGTCAAAGGAAAAAAAAAGAGTGTGTGTACTTATGTACACGCGTTAGAAGTTATACTTCTTTGGCGTATGGAAAAAAAATAACTAAAATGCAGTAGTGATTAACGATAATATTAAAATTAATCAATTAAAACACCAAAATAATATTTATTTATTCACACTGTTTAATTGTACTCTTACGAAACTCGTGTTCTAAATATAAAAATACTAGAATATACAACTTGAACATAGTTATCAATTTTCATGCATGCCACCTAGAACTAACTTCACGATGTAGAATTTAGGTGTCGGTGTGCGCGCGCATCGTAAAAATTCACTCTCATCATTTTTCTCTATCGCGCCAAAAGAAGTATAACTTCAAAAATTAAACAACGAATCGTTGTCGTCGTAGTCGTAAGATATAGAAACAGATCCTATTCTATTGGCGAATGGCAAAACAATATGACATGCAATATTCATAAAACACAGACTCATCAGAATTTGTAAATTACTTTAATGGTTTCCGACACGGATACGATACGATGTTAATTCGTTCTGCTGTCTATAGCATGTTGAAAATCTTTAAGGTAGACCTACACTGCTCACACGTGTGCCACACACGCTGACCTGGGCGCGTCGGTCTCCATACATTTTATATGGAAACTAGACTTGTAGAGCTACACTCGATCCACGCCACGCGACGTCGTTCTACGTACATATAGTATAAGCATAGCATAATCAGCCTTTTAATGTTCCCACTGTTGGGACTCTGGCCTCCTCTCTCTAGGAGAGGGAATGGGCCGTAATCCACCACGCGGGCCCAGTGCGGATTGGTGAATGTCACATGTCTTCGAATTTTTGGTTCTAGGACATGCCGGTTTCCTCACGATGTTTTCCTTCACCGTTTTGAGAGCAGTGGTGATGAAATAAATTACGCAAAGTAATGCGCCTGGCTGGGTTTGAACCCGCGACCTACAACTCGCAAGTCGGGGCCGTTACCACTCGGCTACCACTGCTCTCTCAATGCTCCTCTCGCTCTGCTCCACTGTTCTCAGTGACGGATTAATCCTTAATCAAATTAAGCAATTGCCTAGGGCATCACGTCTGGGGGGGCACCAGAAGAAGCACAAAAAAAAATCCGTCCTTAGGGCATCACTCTCATGTCACCAAAAACCACACCAAAAAAACGTTTCTAGGACTAATTTGAAAATTCGTGGGTTTTAAGATGACATAGAGTCTGACCTAGAGTCATAACCCCGTTCCCGCTTGCCCACTCGCTGCCCGCTAGTGCATTCGGCAATTCAAATGCACCGGAATTGCGATCAGCCAATCACAAACCACCCCTACCCCGTGAAAATCTGTGTCAATCAAATGTTTTGTTTTTTAAGTAATTGTGCCGGCCGGCTTCTATGCATACGTAATAATAGGGGTTAAAGTATGAAATTGCCGTTTTATTGTAGTAGGTATTTCGAATTGACATAAAACCTTCATGGTTTGAGATTTTTGAGTAAAATTTTTTTCACATTGTACCTATGAAGTTCTTCTTTTAAAAAAATCTTTTTACAAAAAAGAAATAACCGACTACACTAAAAGAATCAAAATAACTTTAATTTCAGAAGTCAGTGTTTCTCGGTATTTTTTGTTTCTTGTTTAACGCAGACTTCCGAATTTTTTTTTTTTTGAAGTATTTTATTTCACACTTTTTAGTTGCGATACACTTATAACCAGAGTGCCTATTCTCATGACAATTCCAATTAACCCAAACACTGCTAGGTTACATTGTTTTATTATGAAGATCCTGTGTCTACCTTCTACCTTCCGGCTCCATCATCAGATCAGTTCGATAGTACCTTATAGTCAAAGTGCATCTCATGACAATTCTAATAAGCCCAAACACGGTTAGGATACATTGATTAATTACGGAGTTCCTGTGCCTACCTTCCGGCTCCATCATCAGATCAGTTCGATAGTACCTTATAGCCAAAGTGCATCTTATGACAATTCCAATAAGCTCAAACACAGCGAGATTACATTGATTAATTACGGAGTTCCAATGCCTACCTTCCGGCTCCACCATCATCATCAGTTCAATTCGATGATACCATTTTCAACATAACTATTCAGAACCATTTATTTATTTGTATTGTCATAGTCGCTTAACTATCTTCATTGTGATATCTATGTAAGTATGAAGTTCCGTTGGCCATTTCTGGTCTTCTTCATCAGTTCCAGTTCATCAAATGTTACTTTTTGACTGTACATGCTTAAGTCCTCGATGAAAATACCAAAATAACTATATGGTTGCCTATAATATTTGAGGAGTTCCCTCGATTCCTCATGGATTCATCATGAAAACTGGATTTTGAAAAAATTGGGACCAATCTGGAAGTATATCCTCTAAGGGGAAAAAAAATTGCCAACCGGTCCATAAACGACGGAGTTCTGAGGGAACAACATAAAAAAAATACAACCTAATTCATAACCTCCTCCTTTTTTGGTAGTCGGTTAAAAAATGTGCAACATTCGATTTTTCGATCTTTTCGAGCTACTCACTATAGCTTTCTCCGGTCTGGTCAAGCAATAACGGCAGATGTCTACTGTGCCGAACTCCGAACAATGATAGCAAAACTAGCAGTGCAACAGCCCCGACTCATGAATCAATCTTCACCATTATTGCTCCATGATAACGCGAGGCAGCACGAAAAACCATTTTAACTCTACAGAAACTACAATTAGAAACCAGCATTCGCCACTCTCCGTATTCGCCAGACCTTGCTCCAACGGACTACCATTTTTTTCGTGATTTGGACAATTTTCTACTTGATAAAAAGTTTTCTTCTCAGGAGGCAGTACAAAATGCTTTCACACAGTTTGTCGAATCTAGATCATCAGAGTTCTATCGCAAAGGCATAAATGACCTTCCTATTAGATGGCAGCAATGTATAGATAATAATGGTAATTATTTTGATTAAATACATATGATAAATGAAAAAAATAAACGAATTTCATTTTTTCAGTACAAATCGGCAATTTCATACTTTAACCCCTAATGAATAAATTATGCTTTGGTTTTTATTGTTGTCGCACCTACTCCACTTCTAAGGTATGTTACATCTCATCACCTTGTTTTACAAAAATCTAATGTTTTTATGCGGCAAAGGTTTAAAGACCTATTCTAGTTGACATACGGAATGGGGGGGCCCACAGGCGTAGATTGCTTAGGGCATCAAGTAGTCTTAATCCGTCACTGACTGTTCTACGTACAAATCAGGCGTATTAGAAAGTAAGAAAAACAGTTTATTCGCGCGAAATGACGCAATCTTAAAACTAGCTAACAAACATAATCAATTGATAGGGAAGATATGCGTCACATCCGCGCAAAACGGCCGAACGCTCAGCATAAAGCTGCGGCCTCACGCATAATGCGATGAGCTCACAGCGCTGGTTTTCAGCGTGGGCCGGTGGCGGTGTCGACATAAAGACGCCCGAACGGTGCAGTGTACAAAAAGATTTGGATAGGAAAAGAAAATAAAAAAACATATGAATTATAAATTAGAAAAAAATTTAAATTAAATTTAAAAAAAAATCTAAACAGTATTACACGTGTGCGTTGGTCTAGTGTAGTTCTAGCTTTATTCATTCATTTCCAGAAATTATCATAGGCGAAGAAACTTTCACGAAAAGTGCACAGAATAGAAACAGAGGTAACATAAAAAGTTTTAAAAAAAAAAATACAACCGACTTCAAAGTAAAAAAAAACACTGAAAAGTGCAAAATAACTTTAATTTCGGAAATCGGTGTTTCTATAATAGTTTTGTCTCTTCGTTATTTAACACCGACTTCCGAAATTAAAGTTATTTTGCACTTTTCAGTTTTTTTTTTTACTTTGAAGTCGGTTGAATTTTTTTTTTCAAAAATTTTTTATTTTACACTTTTTAGTTATGGTACCACCACTAAAAAGTACCCCTCAACCAAACTTAAATACCTTATAGCCAGAGTGCATCTCATGACAATTCTAATAATCCCAAACATGGTTAGATTACATTAATTTATTACAGAGTTCCGGTGCCTAACTTCAGGCTTCGTCATCAGATCAGTTCGATATATTCCCCCTCTACTTTCAGTCAGTCATCGACTACACGTATAAACAAAGCAATTTTACTTGTTACGACGGTTCTGCTGTGATCCTATGAGGAGTTCTGTTCCATATCTTCGAAGTTCATGATCAGATCATAACAATATTTCTATGGGACCAACTCGGAAGCATAAACTTTCAATCAAAAAAAAAAAATTCAAAATCGGTCAACAATTGACCGAGAAATCGGTAAACATACATAAAAAAATAAAATAAAAAACATACATTCAACCGAACATATAACCTCCTCCTTTTTGTCGGTTAAAAAGCACATTTACTTGGAACAGACGGTCCAGTTAGGTAGGTCTAACTTCGAGAAAGAGGTCAATTATCGAATCTGATTTTACTGCTAGCGTTTGGAGATCTGCGCCGTATTTTCTCGTTCAGTCCATATTATAGTGACCATACCAAAACGAAGGTTTGATCGGTGCGTGTTGCCAGTGACTTGCCATATGGCACTGAAACGTAGGCCTCATCAGAAAGCTTAAAATCACCCAAAAGGTTTTTTTATTATTTTGATAGGCTCGCGTTTGACCACTATCTCACCTGATGGTAAGCGATGATGTGGCCGACGATGGAGCACGCTTGCCTAGAAAGTAGCCTATTCACTCTTGACTTAAATACCCCTAGGTTGTAGCTATCAGGAAACACAGACTCCGGCAGGGAATTCCACTCCTTAGCTGTATGCATTATGAATGTGTTCCCAAAACGCTTTGTACGTGTGGGTGGGATGTACACCATGCACCGGTGGCGCAACGCCGTACGTCTAGTGGTCCGATGATGGAACGGACTTGGTGGAATTAAATTGTGCAATTCCAACGTACATCTCCCTGAGGGTAATGGAGAGGGCTATGCTCGGAGTTTCATTGAGTGGTCGAATTAGAAATGAAGATATACGCAGGAGAACCAAGGTTACCGACATAGCCCGAAGAATCGCCAAACTAAAGTGGCAGTGGGCTGGCCACATTACTCGCAACAGATGGTCGATGGGGCTGACAGATTCTGGAGTGGAGACCGTCTACCGGAAGACTTGGCGTTGGTAGGCCTCCCAAGATGGATCGATTACATGGTGAGGGTCGCGGGAATCCGATGGATGCGAGACGCATAGGACCGGTCGTTGTGGCTGCGCTTGGGGGAGGCCTGTATACAACAGTGGCCGTCTATCTTTTTATTAGCTGTTTGTTAAACTTATCTAATATAGGGCAAGTGAGACGTTACCACGGCAAGTCTAGGCGAAGACGGAAAGATGAGCTGGCTTCTCTAAAGAAGATTGATACTTGGCAGTTCTGGATAGAGACAGGTGGAAGGAGGGAGAGAGCTGCCCGTATTGCCTCTCTGCTAGGTCTCAAAAATATTGCAGAAAACTGTCAGTACTTTCTTTTCTTTTGAGAACACATTTATTGTGCGTACAGCCAAGGAGTGGAATTCCTTGCCGGAGTCTGTGTTTCCTGATAGCTACAACTTAGGGGTCTTTAAGTCAAGAGTGAATAGGCTACTTCTAGGCAAGCGTGCTCCATCGTCGACCACATCATCGCTTACCATCAGGTGAGATAGTGGTCAAACGCGAGCCTATCATTAATAATAAAAAAAAACTTTCTATTTGTGTTGATAAATTCAAATGTCAGGGGAAAACCCACTAGGCTGATGTGGGCATTGACTGGCCAGGTCGTATGAATGCACCCGGATAGATGGGCGAGGTTCGTCACTCACTGGACGCCAGAGGGAGGTCGACGCCGTTGAGGGACCGCGACGAAGGTGGTGTGATCTTGGCCAGAGATTGCCCTAGACAGAGAGGTTTGGAAGGAGAAGGAGAGCTTTGCCCAGCTGTGAGACACAATAATAAGTTAGTAAAAGAAACTCAAATGAAATGTTTGTTATGTGTATGTTTTACAGATCTACCATGGGCTTCTTATAAATCCTGGAAGGTGCAGGTGGTTGTGCAGGACGGGCAGCATAGCTGGTGATGTACCCTGTAGATGTATGGCTTCCACATCAGCACAGTGTGTCAGATGGATCGAGGATCACTATTTGGCCAGGTTATTTGTGCAGCGGTCAACCTGAGTCCGAGGTCCGTTAAGAGATTACTAGATTGGCCACTGATCTTTCGCTGTAGGTACCTACTAAATATATAAAACCTAATACACCAAAGTATATTTATACACACATATTATACACAGAAGATACAACATCTATATCTATACATATAATAAATCTATAGAAGTTTTCCGTTGTGCGCGCATCACGTAAAATGTACGAAATCGATGTAGATAACTTTAATACATTAAAATTGTGTGTTACTTGATGTGTTACTTAGGCTTTGTTTCATCGCAATCGATTGACTATATCGAAAGATATTACTAAATACATTGATAGTTCGCAAAGTCAGCTAGTTATAATTAGGTAATAATTTTAGGTAAATGTTAGCCGTTTTTTTTTTTTTTTTTTTTTTGATGCCGTAAGATGATGTTTTTTTTTCAATTATTCTTGTGTGTTTGGGAACCTCTATTGTATTGGGTTCAGCCTGTAAAGACAGACATATTCTTTATTGTACACCAAAAATACAAATTATATAAGATAAGATAGTTAAGATAGTGTTTATTTAATAAATAAATTAAATATTTTTTTACAAAGGTTTTATAACTAGCTTATTTCAAAAATATTTTTTTTCCAGCAGACCTGCGAAAGGAGAGTTAAGAAGAAATGTAGACAATAAAGAAAGTTGTTTTTTTTTACCCCCTTCAACCGACACTAATCGTTCATTCCCTTTACACTCAAACGGCTGATTGAATTTGTATGAAATTAGGCACACGGATAGGCCATATATTTCCTGGAATAGCACTTGGGATACTTTTTATCCTTATCCCAGGATTATATTCTCGCTATCATTAGTTAGACATCACGCTAATATTATAAAGCCGAAGGTCTTTTTTTATGTGGGAAATCATCCAATGACATCTCTCGCCCTTGGGCGGAGCGCGAGGGCGTGGCAGACTTTTACTGACTAAAACCCACTCCTAGTTCCTTCTTTGCCTTCGTTCCAGGGCCCCGGGGTTTTCTTTCGCACAACCCATGGCTCCAGTAGGCTTCGACCCTGCTGGGGCCCTACAGTTTTGCTGACATCTCCTTGAGGCGCGCGTGGAACACTACGCGCCGTCGACGATTTGGGCTCGGTCCGGACGGCGAGCTACCCATTGCTCACCGTCCGCAAGCCTGCAAAGCCGAAGATTTGTAAATATGTTTGATACTTCTACACGCGCAAACGGATGATCGGAATTGTATGGAATTAGGCACACGAATAGACCATTGTCTGGAATAACACACGTAGGTATTTTCCCTCGAGATAACTTTCTACTTAATTCCACGCCGGTGAAACCGCTGATTGGCTAGTTCATTCCTAAAGCGACAAAATACCCCTATTAGCAAAACGTTCTTAGATTAATCCGATAAATGCAGTGACCTGGTCCTAACTCAGAAGGAACGATGACGACACGACTCCGGCACGAGTTGATAAATGTCGTGACTCGTTGGGTGTCAAATTAAATAACGGTTAGTAAGGAGGATTAGTCCGTGACGACAGCAGGAAGGCACGGGGCACACTGGGAGCGATCTAGCAAAGGAGGCGGCCGATCGCGTGAGGCAACGGCAACGGTCCTCTCGCCCCAACCGCCGCCGGGATTCCGATCCCGATTTCCGGCTACCGTAGGCGCGGGCTTGCGGACGGCGAGCTATGGGTAGCTCGCCATCCGACCGTCCGGTAACCGTCCGGACCGAGCCCAAGTCGTCGACGGTGCGGTTCCACGCGCGCCTCAAGGAGATGTCAGCAACTGTAGGGGCCCAGCAGGGTCGAAGCCTACTGGGGCCAAGGGTCGATTCTGAAAGGAAGACTCGGCCCAGGTACGAAAAGCAACGAACGAACAGGAGTCGGTTTTTAGTCAGTAAAAGTCTGACACTATCCCTCGCTTCGCCCAAGAGCGGTGAATATCATAAGATGATTTTCCCACCGAAAAAGAAAACGCTGGGAGCGATGATTTTTGATTTATTGAAATGAAACTACTAAATAAAATAGAAGGGCACTCCTTTTTATTAAGGTTCCGTATTGAAGGGTGTCAACGGGATCCTGTTACTAAACTTCCGTTGACCATACGTCCTTCTGTTTGTCTGTCCGTCTGTCACCAGCCTGTATCTCATGAACCGTGATAGTTAGACAGTTGAAATTTTCACAGTTGAAATTTCATAACTGTAACATGAAAAATCACAAATTTATAAGCTTGTTATGTTACCTGGTTGTGCGCACAAATACATGGTCACCGGGCCATCCGGGCACCCAAGGGGTTGTTTTGCTGTCGCACCCAGCTTTGCGCTGGCACCTAATGCCCACTATAAGCTGCCGTGATCTGTATTGTACTTAGTATCGGTGGTATCCAGCTTGTGACCTTTTTTAAATATTTTTGGGAAAAAATATAATATGGTGTAAAAATGATTGGAATCGATTCAGTTACTGATTCTGAACAAACTATATTCAGGTTTCGCATATACTAAAAATAATGTTGTATAATGGATAGCTATTGTTGTCTGGTTTCCGCACTCAGTCCTTAGTGGACCATTGTGAGTGGGCCATGGCGGCCTTCACTCCAACCAGCCCTCCTCACTCCAGAAGCAGATAAGTCTTTTCAATTTGCTCAGGGCGTCCATGAGTGAATTCGCTGCTCCTAAGTTTCGTGTTCTTATCTCGCTGACGGCTGTGCACTCGAGGAGCAAGTGCGCGACAGTTTCCTCTGACTCCATGCATCCTATGCACACAGGACTATCCGTGATATTCATTGTGAAAAAGTATTTGTTCAGGGAGGAGTGGCTTATTTAAAACGCTACACCTATTTTCGAAGAGGCTGAAGAAAACCTTTTTTTTTATTGATATAAACTAGTGCTTGACTGCGATCCTTACTCATGGTAAGCAGTGATGCAATCGTTAATGGTGAGGCGCACTAGTTTACTAAGAGCCTGTTCACTTTAGCCTTGAAGACATCCAAATTATAACCAGACGGGAAGACCGCAACAGGCAACTTGTTCCAGTTCTTCGATGTACGCGACAGCTGACGGAACTTCTGGAAGCACTTGGCAAATTCTGTGATGAAAACGCACTACGAAACCCTTCCAAGATCCAGTCCTGTATATTTCACCTTCTCAACCGTCAGTCACACAGGGCTTTAAGTATAATGGCAAGGAGTTCACATACGAGCTGTCAATCAAGATATTTGGGCGTTACTCTGGACAGGTCATCATCATCATCATTTCAGCCGAAAGACGTTCACTGTTGGACATAGGCCTCTTCCAAGCGTCGCCACAACGACCGATACTGTGCATCTAAATCCAACGTATTCCTTTGTATTTCTTTTTCGGCACGAAAGTTTGAAAGCCCTGCAGTGTGGCACCATTCCGGCCACGCCAAAAAAGTGGGCATAGCGCTAAATGATACCTGTCGCTTCGTAAGGGCGCTTGTACACGCTAAGAAATTTCAACGTGTCTGCGGCAGATGGACCAATTCATCATGTACGAACCTCACGATAAGAATTTTGTCCTTCTAGGCACGAAAATTTATCCCCCCTTACCTACCCTGTCCCCCTACCGCACCATAGCAACTTCACGCGTCGTGTCTTATAGCGCAGGCAAGATTTTAGTCTTGATCAGCGCTAAAGCAGTGTACACAGTTCGTGTGTAGAAACAACACGAATTCTAGCATAGGCCCGGCGACTTTTCTTAACGTGTACAAATATTATCGCGATGTTGTACCCTATAGCAGGTATAGCTCCTCCAGAAGTTCGCATCGAGAAGAGTAAACAGGAACGGGACGGCCGTCAGCCCCTGCATAAACATCAACTTATACCTGCACGTCTAAAGAGTCGTAAAAGTTTTATGTGATTTACGACCTCTTCGAAAGACAGTGCAGAGGAAAAGTGTTGCGTGCTGTGGAAACAGAAACACCCAACTGCTCCACACTTTATCTTCCCATCAGAACATCTCCCCCCTGGACGCGAACTACAGTGGCCAGTGAATCTGGAAATCTCTTTGAGTGTGAAGCCTCTGCACAGGACATGCGTCACCTGCTATGCTGCTCATCCGGTACAACCACCTGCACTTTTCAGGTTCTATACGAGACCAAAAACAGACCTGTACTTGTTGCCAAATATTGGTTAGAAAAAATTAGTTTGAGTACATCGACACGAAAAGAAGAAGAAGATAAAACGCTGGCGAGACGATCTGGACTTGCCTCTATCAGGCAGGCCATAGAAGAACAGTCCCTCACTAATATAATATCTAGCTAGGCGTGGGCGAAGCGGCTCCTCGCTCATGGCCTGGCACTTAAAGGGGCCTTGCGCAAGCGAGGGCTCTTTAAGAACAAGGTATCTTTTTTTATTATTGATAGGCTCGCGTTTGACCACTATCTCACCTGACAGTAAGCGACGTTGTGGTCGAACACTGGGTTGCGACAGTCGCTGTCTCGTTTTCAAATTTATGAATAAAAGGCCGATGATCCCTGATGCGCCCACATCTAAATTAGTCCACGCTATCTGCCAATGTACAATATGTTTTATACGATTACTTCAAAAACACTTAACTAATTAAAACTATATAAACTAAAGGCTACTCCTAACTAAAATATGGCGTCATAAAACTCCTCTGCATCGCTGTCGACTGGAAGTGTGCCCAAAAGGCTGGCGGCATTGCCACGTTTTATGGCAATGGGGCTGGCTTTTATCTCTGACCGAGGTAAAAGCCAGCCCTTGGGTCACGCGCCAAGTGTCAACTAAGCGTTTGGATAGTCCTTTAAAAAGCGTATGAGCACTCGGACCCCACTGCCCAAGAGTTTCAACCCCAAACGGCTCAAAAATATAACTGAAAAATATAGGTACCTATATTTCCTTCAACAACTTCCTAACTCTGCCTAGATATTACATTCCCTTTCATCCCGGCATTCGCAGAATTCATCGGGAATTCTCATCAAAAATTAATAAATAAATTCCTCGTCGCGCCCGCTGTGTCCCTGCCCTGTATCATCCCTTGCGAGCGGCACTCTCTCCCGGCTCCTCGCGGTGAAAGCACAAACAAACTGCTTAACGCTGTATATACTTAGTTAGATTCCTGGTTACTGGATAAACGGTGAGTGTTACTGGGAAAACGAACTGCTTACTGTGTTTAATATTTTCTAATTTTCTATCTCAACAAGTTATTTAGCCAGGAAAATGATGAGTGTTGCTGAGTGAAGTGTTCGTAGAAAATTGTTTTTTTTTTATGGACTGCGATCCACCTGGTGGTAAGCAGTGATGCAATCGTTGATGGTGAAGTGCACTAGTCTATTTAGAGTCTATTCGCTTTAGCGTTGAAGATACAGGCAAATTGGCAATTTATTTTTATTTGTATATATTTGTTTTTTTTATTATTATTTACGCAACAAATATCAGTTCTAGAATTCAAGCACTTTGAGATACAGCTTAATTAACAAATACAATTCAATGAACATCTGTGTCTGAACTAGATAAATTAATATCTATTTGTGTGTGTGTGTGTGAACTAGATAACTTTATGTGGGTATTTAATATGATGAGTGTTTTGAAAAATAGCAACGGGCAACGGTTATTCGCTGTAGACAGCCCAGCACTAGCATACAAGCTTCGTGCTTTCTGGAGTCGCCTAGCGTGTATCTATTCTGTTGATATGTTTTTTTTTTTTAAAGTATATAAACCAGTGCTTGACTGCGATCCCACCTGATGGTAAACAGTGATCCAATCATTGATTGATGGTAAGGCGCACTAGTTCATTAAGAGCCTATTCACTCTAGCCTTGAAGACACCTACATTATAGTTGGACGGGAAGACCGCAGCAGGCAAATTGTTCCAGTCCTTTAATGAACGCAGTATAAACGACGACGCGAAACGCTTAGTCCGGACCGTGTTTTCAAATTTTCTCCTATACTTGTGCTATGAGACCTTGCTTCATGCCAAATTTCAAGATTCTAGGTCAATGGGAAGTACCCTATGAAAATTGATTCTCTTGAGAGTATCGAAATACTCGTTTTTTTGCGACATAAACGGCTGTATCTTTTATTTTCGTTATTTAAGAAGTTTGATTTTTTCACAGCTTCAAGGGACCGCAGACCTGAGTATATGGTTTTAATTTCAAGTCGATACCTCCTTGCGTTCCCGAGATAAAGGGTCTTGACAGACAGACAGACAACAAAGTGATCCTATAAGGGTTCCGTTTTTTCCTTTTAAGGTAACCCTAAAAAAGACTGAATACTACCCATTTTCCAGATGGTCTTTACCCGTCCCTCAAACATTCCGTTTCCGTCAATATGGCGCCGGTTTCGTACAGACAGAGGAAGTCTACGCATCCAGGATCTAACTGCAGATCTGCATGAAGAGGCCATGGCTCTGCTGACACGGTATTTTATGAGGGATGAGCCTCCATGCAAATATATTGGTAAGTTGATGCGGTATTAGAACCTAGCGACTTGGTAAGTGACAATGGGAAGAGACCAGATGGCATAACGTTGGTGCCGTGGAAGGTGAGTAAGCCTGTAGTGTGGAACGCAACCTATATCGCTGGGGTGGCCAACTTAATAAGACAGCGAGCGAGCTCACATATTTTAGCACAACGCTTCAGAGAAGTTCAATACGAGTATGTTAAACTATTATATGAAATAATAAAGAATCTCGAATTATGCTAATAGTAAAAGTACCTAATCAAAGATGAAAGAACGAGCGAAGGGAGCATAAAAATGTTAGCAACCTGTATCGAAGTTAGATTTTCTTTTGACAAACAAAAAAATATGGGAGAAGAAGGTAATAGGGCTAAATATCTATATAGCTATCTGCTACCTCGCGCCATAATCCTCTTGGCTTAAAAGTAAAGCCAAGATCGACTGGATTGACAGCCGAGATCGACCAGTCGGTCGCGATGGATCGGTTGGCCATCCCTGCAATATACCGACTCTTGCGCCATTATGTTCCAAGTACGGCGGGCTGTGGTGGTGCTGTCACTGCGGCTGCTGAGGCCCTCAAGCAGCAGAATTAGTAATTAAAGTTTTGAGTCAGAGTCAGTGAGACAGCAATGTGATACAGTAGACTCAAAAGACACTAATCTTATAGCCCTTTAAATCCATTGTCACACTAATATTATGAAGGCGAAAGTTTGTGAATGTGTGTGTATGTTTGTTACATCTCCCCGCTCGAACGGCTGAACGGATTACGATGAAACTTAGTACATGAGTAGACCATGTCCTAGAATAGACATTATAATTATATATAGGATGATATAATTTTCTAAAATAAAAGGCCTGTTTTGACATTTGAGAAATACCCTAGAATGTAACTTGGAACGAAATTGAAAGAAATAATAATTAATTACATAATAATAAAATGTTTAAAAAGAATTACATACTTTTTCATCGTGAGGAAATCGGCATGTCCTAGAACCAAAAAATTCGAAGACATGTGACATTCACCAACCCGCACTGGGCCCGCGTGGTGGATTACGGCCCATTCCCTCTCCTAGAGAGGAGGCCCGATTCCCAGCAGTGGGAACATAAAAAGGCTGATTATGCTTATGCTTATGCTTACATACTTTTTTGGCGTGTTAAATAATATGATGGAATATATTGCGAGTATTCTTTTGCGTATTTAAGTGTTCGTTTTGACAGATGTCAAAATGGACCTTTTATTTATTGACAACTTTATCACGCGGGTGAAGCCGTTGCCAGCAGGTAAATAAAACCTTAAACTCTTTCCACAGGCATCCAGAACTACCCGTCAGCAGTAGCCGAACTCCAGAAACTGTGGCGCACCCCCCTCAAAGAGAACCTATCCCTGGTCTGCGTGGAGGACAATGATGAGCAGCCGCCGAGGATCGTAGGGGTCAACGTACTGACTGTGGTGTGTAAAGAAGATAAGGAGGAACCGTTTCATGTGAGCCCTCATCTTTTATTTACGTTTTTTCTCACTTCTCTGATCGTCACCTCCTTAGCGTTTTCCCAACTAGTTTGGGGTCCGCTTCCATTGTAATCATCATCATCATCATCATTTCAGCCGAAAGACGCCCACTGTTGGACATAGGCCTCCCCCAAGCGTCGCCACAACGACCATCGGATAGCCGCGACCCTTCCCAATCCCCCTAACCAAGTTACGATCGTTTGGTTTCGATTCTCTTGTATTGAACGCCTCGAATAATCCACGCCTCCGATTCCTTTGTTCTGACGTCATCCCAACGCTCAGTCAAGTGGTCAGAACAAAGGAATCCGAGGCGTGGATTATTCGAGGCGTTCGACACAAGAGAATCGAAACGAAACGGTCGTAACTTGGCTAGGGGGGCTGGTCATCGGTCCACCATTCTAACCAGATGCGGCTAAATGCCCGTGTTTTAAATGGAGCGACTTCCTATCAAAAACATGTATTTCCTAAAACAAGTTTTCTGAAATAATCGAATGAATGACGGAATTACCGAATACCAACCGAAAGTTCAGTTATCTCTCTGTTTTAAATATCTTCTTATCCTACCTTTTTGGCCTTGCACAGATTTTAAAGTTATTTTTCTACTGTATGTGTGAGGTACGAATAAACGTTTTTTCTTTTATTATCTACTAGCTGACCCGGCGAACTTCGTACCGCCTTAGCGTAGCAATGATGCACTACTTTATTTTGTTGTATATTTTTCAATATTTCTGAGAGATTTTCTTAATATTTTTTTCCGTAAGAACCTTCTCCTAATAATAACAAATACAACAAAAAAAGAATTAGTGAAATCGGTCCAGCCATTCACGCGTGATGCCGTGACCAAGGAAAACGGGTTTCATTTTTATATATATAGATTTATTTATCAAACATTGCGTTTGATGCACCAACAAGCTTTTAAATAAAATTATGCTCAGGTTGACGATAGACGGGTCGGGAAGGGCCCTCTTAGGGCGTATCGTATAGTATAGTCCCTTAGGCGGCAGTACGAGTACATTTAGTGTGCATTTTATTCCGGCCAGCTGCGCCCGAATAGAGGACCGCTAACCTTTAAAACCATGTTCTTTGCGAAATATTGAATGATTTACATATCTATGCTATGTACATTCTTAAGAACACTAAACCAGCAATTTTTTTATGTAATCATATTTCTAAAGATCAAAGTCATTTGAAAGGAGTAAGGAAAATCAGCGAAAAATATCATGTTAATTTTTTTTTTTGGCAAAATTATTAGTCTTACGAAAAAATCATTATGTTGATAATGTTGTACATGAATCTATTCTAATTTTCAATAATATAATCTATCTTTCAAACCTATTGACCGCGCCGTTACCGAGGAGTAGGCTTCAGAAAGTCACTGTTTTATAGCACTGCTCGGGAGTTAGTGGCCTTAGGGGATGCAACTCGACATGATACATTTTCACTGTTTTTCATACAACGCGATTATGACGTTATTACACATTTTTCATTACATATTTTGGAAACACAGTATCTTGTGGATATTATCTTGGCTTCTATTGAAATCAATTTATAAATTTGTGTAAAACTAATCTAGTAAAGACCTCTGAAAATCTGCTATTTTGCATGAACATGAACACTTTATAATTTACTCAAAAATTAAAAAAGTCAAAAAAAGTATAACAATAGAAACCTTGCAAATTTAATCAACATTCTGAATGACGAATTTTTTTTCAAAACCCGTATTTTTAATAAAACACGTATTTCCTAGAACAAGTTTTGTAAAATATTCGAGTAAATCACGGAATTACCGAATGCTAACAGAGTTTTCAGGCGTTATATCTCTTTTTCCGCGTTGCCTTTTCGTCAAACATCGCGTTGGATTGCGTTAGATGAAGGCAAGTCTTCTTCTCAGTCGGTACACTCTTGCCAGAGTGATCGTGATCATCACTGTGAATCACGATAAGTAACACGGCGCCATTCATCGCGGACTGCAGCTTTCCGAGAACATTCATAAACCGAGCACTTAGTTGCGGCCTTGATCTGGTCTGTCCATCTCATTGGTGACTACCATGTCGCCTGGTGCCCTCAACTTTGCCCTGCACTACGAGACGCTCTATGGAGTCATTACCACGACGAGATACATGGCCGAAGAAGTTCATAATGCGTGGCTGCACTGTGGATGATAGGCGTTGTCTGATGCCAACTTCTTTTAGATGAAGTAACAAGCTTTTAAATCATGCTCGATGTTGACAATAGGCGATTGAAAAAGGACCCTTTTAAAGAATTTATACTAACGCGGCGGCCTTGGTCGTCGGATTCGGAGACATCACCCGCCCCATCAGTCAGCAGGACCCGCGCTGGTGTCACACTAATATTATAAAGACAGAAGTCTGCATGTATTTGTGTGTGTTTGTTACTCCTTCACGCTTAAACGGTTGAAGAGATTTGGATGAAATTTATCAAATAAGTAGACAAAGGCCTGAATTAGGACGCAAAATACTTTTTTATGTCCAAAGTGTTCCCTTGGGGTTATTTTCTTTTGTCACGCGACCGAAACTGCTGTTAGAAGTCAGTATTTGTATACAAAAGTACCTAAAAGAAATACCACAAAATAGATAGGTACAGAAGTCAATCTAATTTATGTACTTTACATTTCATACCTACGCGCGGTGGTCGCGCTAGGGTCAGCGCGTGGCGCCGAACTGTCCGAGTGCGACCGGGCGCGGTGATAAATCCTTACCTAATCTGAATTGTGAAAATGTTACATGGCCACAAAAGAGATTGCCCAAATTTGTATGTGGATCCGTACCAACTTGCGTCAAACCAAATTTACTCTCAAGAGTATAGTTATTATTTAAATTTTCACTATCTAAAATTTTTTTGTTAATATTCAACCACATTTTTGAGATATTAAAAATAGTTCGAAAACGCCTGATCATATTTCATAGCAATTTTTAACCGTAGTGATTATTGTCATTTGCATTCTATACTATAGGTATGCGTTTTAGGCCAAATTGCTGTGTAGTGTATTGCATTATTATTGATATATATGCGATAAGTTAGGGCCCGGATTCCTTCGCTCCTGGCGTTATTTACCTACGCTCAGGCTTTTGTCGCGCATGGGAAATATCTTTACGTTATACCTAGGCCTAAGACTGTTAAAAGTCGTAATGGTTCGTGTTCACATCTGGCGAATACGCCGCTAGCGAGCTGCGTGCGTGCATTTCAAGTTAACGCGCCGTTCCCATGCCATCATCGTGCCCTTCGCACGCCAATTTTGCGCCATGCGCGAACGGTGCCAAACCGCGCGCAAGCGGCCCGCGCGCTTCTCCTCGCGCCAGCAGAAAGCAAATGGAAATGCATGCGCGCGAATTGCGCGCCCCTAACGTGCGCTGCGCGCGCCCATCTTACAAACCTTGCCACTTGCAACACTATGAGTCACTATCTCAACACTGTCAATAGTTATTATAGACGTATTGAATTAATTATTATTCAATAAAACTACCAGAACTACTCAAATGCAGTACAAAAACATCAAACGATATAAATGTTAGTATAACAACAAAATACCAAAATGTCATAACCAAATTGACAGTGTCAAGTTTTCAGTTCTAATATACGCAATGTTTACTTTATAAAATGGTGAGCTAAAATAAAATAATTTAACAGAATTGATTTTTAGCAGTTTAATTATTTTCTACTGATCTTATTTACTTAGATAGCAGATAAAATTAATTAGGCGAACCATTTATTTATGAGAATTGTCAGATTAAAAGCGTTAGCGTTAGCTTTACATACTCTTTGGTCAGATTACGAAAATAACTGACAACTGTAATCGGAACGTAAAGATTTCTGAAATGACGTTATTTTTTTCGGAAGTAGGAATTGTTAATCATTTAATATCATTTTTACGATATTTTTTAATGTGGTTAAAAAAAGTGGTGAAAAATCAGTACAATGTACATATAAATAAAACATTATTTTTGGTATTAATATACTTGTGACGCAATATGGTACGGGGTATGGGCATTCTTCTTTATTACATAGCCTAAAAAACGTCAATTCACTGTTTAATGTTGAATTTAAACAATCGTCTACTGAACAGTTCTTTTTTTTTCGGTGGGAAAATCATCTTATGACATCCCCTGCTCTTGGGCGAAGCGGGAGATAGTGTCAGGGAGGGAGTGGGTTTTTAGTCAGTAAAACTGACTAAAAACCCACTCCTGTTCCTTCGTTGCCTTTCGTACCAGGGCCGAGTCTTCCTTTCAGAATCAGACCCTTGGCCCCAGTAGGCTTCGACCCTGATGGGCTCCTACAGTTGCTGACATCTCCTTGAGGCACGCGTGAAACAGTACGCGCCGTCGACGACTTGGGCTCGGTCCGGACGGTTACTGGACGGTCGGACGGCGAGCTACCCATTGCTCACCGGCCGCAAGCCCGCGCCTACGGTAGCTGGAAATCGGGATCAGAATCCCGGCGGCGGTTGGGAGTTGGGGCGCGAGGACCGTTGCCTCACGCGATCGGCCGCCTCCTTTGCTAGCATTACTGCTTCGCAGAAGGAGGCGACCGCCTGCCACTCCTCCTCGCTCCGGACCATGGCCTGTACCAAGGCCCGGTGCGAGAGATCACCGCCGCCGATCGCCCCCGCAAGGACACGGCGTTCCTCTTCCCAAGCGGGGCACACCTCCACTGTGTGCGTCTACTGAACAGTTAAAATAAGGTTTTTTTTTGTTGGTCCATTTTTCCACAAAAAAGTTCACAGACGCGTGTCTCAAACGGATAGCACTCGAGCTCGCATTGAGCTGAATTGAGCCGAGATATCGTGTCCGTGAGCGGTGTCTATGTGTGCGTTGCTCGAGCGCGCTTTGTATGTAGATTGACTTCTGTACCTATCTATTTTGTGGAAAAGCTGACTGTAATAGGATTACATTGTTTGTTGGACATTGTTAGCTCTTTTATAAGTACGTCTGTAACAGGCACTCATTAATTCCTGAGAAATACTTTGTAAAATAATCTTCTTAGAGTTTTTTCTTGGTGGGAAATCATCCAATAACTTCTCCCGCTTTAGGGCGAAGCGAAAGGGCGTGTCAGACTTACTAAAACCCACTTCTTTGCCTTCGTTCCAGGACCCCGGGGTTCTCTTTCGCACAACTCATGACCCCAGTAGGCTTCGACCCTGTTCTTACGCTTTTGCTGACATCTCCTTAAGGCGCGCGTAGTACACTACGCGCCGTCGATGACTCGGGCTCGGTCCGGACGGCGAGCTATCTATTGCACGCCGTCCGGTGACTGAAAATCGGGGCGGAGTGGGAGATAGTGTTATATTATATAGTGTAGTATTTGCTCGCCGTCCGTAAGCCCACGCCTACGGTGGCTGAAAATCGGGGTTGGGGCGTGAAGAAGTCCGTTCCCTCACGCCTGCAGCCGCCTCCTTCGCTAGCGTTCCTGCTTCGTAGTAGAAGACGACCGCCTGCCATTCCTCCTTACTCCGGACCATGGCCAACCAGCCCCCACGAATCTTCTTAGTGTGGGATTCTAACCGTACGTTATATATATATAGTGCCAAGTTTGACTTGACGATGACACTTTGAAGCTTGGACTCTACGAGTGCGTCATTGCCAATGATCCTCTTGGCTGGTTTCTCAATTGATTCAAAAATTTAAGCCTCAATAGTACATATCCTACCTATTCATATCCTACTTCACCACAAAAAAAAAAAACACTAAAACGATCAAAATAACTTTAATTTCAGAAGTCGGTGTCTCTGGATATTGTTTGTTTGTTATTGAACACCTAGTTCAGAGGTAAAAAACATCAAAAAAATCAACCAAATTGATAACGTCCTCCTTTTTTTGAAGTCGGTTAAAAATTGTGGCGGCACGTGCACGCGCACTTTTCCGCACTAGTACGAAAAACAGTCAATTGTGTGCTTAAAAGCATGGGAAAACGCGGGTTTCCGACTAAGTGCATAAAAAATGTCCTAACATGACGCGCAACGATCAATGAGGCATTCTCGTCACGTGGGACGTTACACGATTTGACAGCGTTGCGCGTGTTGTTGAGGGACACTTTGTCCCCTAGTGTATTTGAAGCTTAAAATTAATGAATAACACTATCTGTTTTAGACCGAAGACAAGATCTGGGCACAACTCTTCGGTGCTGTCGACCTGGTGAGCAAGGGAGTGGACATCTTCGAGAAGTACGGAGTTGACAAGTACCTAACAGCTTACGGGCTGGTGGTAGACCCGGCGTGGAGAGGGTGCGGGGTTGGAAAGGAACTGCTGTTAGCCAGGTTCGTTTTCTTTCACACACCTTACAACTTAGCTGTGAGATCGTTCGAAAGAGTTACCTTACCTTACCGTGGCCTTAAAACTCAAAGGGCAGCTGAAGGAACATTGCTTCTTTTTCGGTTTTTTTATCATCCATTGACATTCCCCACCCTTGGGCGGAGCGGGAGATAGTGTCAGACTTTTACTGAATAAAAACCCACTCCTGCACCCTCGTTGCCTTTCATACCAGGGCCGAGTCTTCCTTTCAGAATCAGACCCTTGGCCCCAGTAGGCTTCGACCCTGCTGGGCCCCTACAGTTGCTGACATCTCCTTGAGGCGCGCGTGGAACAGTACGCGCCGTCGACGACTTGGGCTCAGTCCGGACGGTTACCGCAGGCGCAAGCCAGCGCCTACGGTGGTTTTTTTGAGGAAATTATCTATTTACTTCTCCCGCTTTAGAGTGGAGTGGGAGGGAGTGTCAGACTTTTACTGATTAAAGCCAAATCTATGTTATTTTAGTTGCCCTTTGTGTTCTAGGATCACAGGTTTCTTTTTCACAAGTTTTTCCATGAAGGGGAAAGGAACTTAGGTGGACTTTTAAAAAAGAAACAGGTGGTTTTTAGTCAGTAAAAGTCTGACACGCCCTCTCGCTCCGCCCTACAGCGAGAAAATTAAAAAGAAAGAAAAGTATTTTATTTGGCGAGAACTATCAAATTATAGGTATATTTTGTGAAAAATATGCGCCACATCCGCAACAAAACGGCCGAACGCTCAGCATAATGCTGTGACCACACTCAAAATGCGATGAGTCTACGGCGCTGGTTTTCAGCGTGGGCCGGTGACGGTATCGACATAAAGACGTCGGCACGGTATTGTGTGCTAATAGATTACAATGATTCCCCAACTGAAAAAAAAACAAACGTCAAACTTCAGAAGTCATTGAAAACCTTTTCATTTATTCGTACAATTCTCCACGGTTAATATATCTAGGTATTACATAACTTTTCTTAACCTGCAAACAATTAAATGCAAGACGGCACTTCTCTATTGAAAGCGACCATCCAATTACAGATGCCTCGGATTCTTCAGTCCCGGGGTAATGGCATATTTATCGGGAATTTATCCCGGAATGCGGGACGAGATCGCGGGCTTGTGGTTCTAGGTTATTGAATTACATATTATGTAGACAGAAAATGCTATGAGTAGGAACGAGTAGGTATTTTTTTTTTAAATTACACTAGTTTACAAGTATGTAATCAAAGACTAGTTTACACGGAAAAAATATTAAAAAAAACCTTTCACTTCAGGTTTAAGAAATATTCATTTATTTACCTGGGTTATTAATTTTGGTATTTACCTAAACAAAAATAAAAAATACAAAAATGGCTAATACCTTCTTTTTATAGTTATTTTGATCAAAAGAAAGAAAAACTGTTTATTCGCGCGAGTTTCTCTTATGATCAGTGATCAGCGTAGATAGATTGAATTGGGGTCATTGATCCGAAACTTATATGTATATTAACATGGACATTCCTCCAGAATTGGTGCTTCGATCGGAATTCGATTGTTTTTATTATTCAACAGATAAATAATAAATTAATTTAGTTTTGATACCTTCCTTTAAATTTTGAATTGAGTAGTAATATTATCACTACCTACTAACATTAACAATATTTAATTGAATCCGGAAATACCGGAATTAATTTCCGGAAAAATGGCTTATTCATGTTATTCTTTCTGTGTGCGTTTATGATACAAGTACCAAAAATTAATCTATCTACTCCGATCACTGCTTATGATGGACCAACAGTAATTCCCTAACATGTTTTCATCTCATTATCCCCAATGTCAGTCTTCAAAAACCTATAAATCTTGGTCAAAACTTTCTCCTTGTTCGTCACTCATACTTAAAAAGTTTTCAGAGGAAAAACTCAGATGCGAGTTCAGAAAATGAATCTTTAATGCCATGTTGACAATTTTTATTTGTATTTTTCATTGAAAAAGATCTCTCTACGTCAACTGAGGTAAGGTTAACAAATTTATACTCTCCCTCCTCCTCGTCATTAATGCAGGAAGATTTTTTTTCTGCTATATTTCTGATAGGGTCATAAAAAAAAAATCTGCTCTTTAAAATTAATTTCGGGATTTGAGGCATGTCCACTTTATTCTTTCGCTGTATGAAATCGGTGTAAGTACATGTTTAACTCTACCTAATTCCGACCTCTGATAGTGAGGTACAAATGCAAAAAGAAAAGAATAAAATGCGTTTTTAACCATTTATTAATCAAAATCAAAAGAGTATAATTAATCAACTACATTATGTACCACTATACATATTATTTAGATAATCTAAAAAAATATTTTTTTAAATATATATTTAAAAAAAAAAGTAAGTATATGTAAATTAAAAATAAGTTACATATTTAAAAAATTAAATCATTTTCAAATCTGCATTCAAGCAGTTTTACCCAATAATTATGTATTTTTTTTTCAAAAATTGTCAAAAATAGATAAGTAAGTAAAAAAAAATAGATTGATAAAAAAACAACAATTAAGTAAAAACAAAAAACACATTTTCAAAAATGATTTTTGTCAGTTTTATCCAATTTATGTCTTTGCTTGCAGTCCACCATAACCTTTTTCTTCGGTTCAATAACATTTCTTTTTATATGGTAAATTGGTTGGAGATTATCGAATTTCAATTCATTGTAATATTTATGTTTATTTCTATCAGCAGGGTTGGGATAATAAGCTGCATGTAGAACATCATCGACTGTATAAATTTTAACATCAATCGTATGTTGAAACAAAGCACCACTCATCAACATTCTTTCTATAATAACACAAGAATCATGCGTTATTTTATTCCCCCAAATATTTAAAAACCGTAAAAAGAACGGTTTTTTTACTGTATTCAAAATGTCGATCACACCACTATCTGTCAAATTGTTTCGACCAATGTCAAGCGCGCGAATTTTTGAAAATGGCATCCCGAAGCTTAACGCTCTGGCTCCTGTATCATTGATTCCATTGCCTGCCACGTTTAAAAGAAGTAATTGAGGTCCTTCAGCTAAATATCTGGCTAATAATTCTATCCCATAATCTCCGATTTTATTGAAACCTAAATCCAAAAATAGAAGCGTTGTATTTTTTCTTAATCCTCGTGCAAAATATTCCATATCATGGCTAATGAATTGATTCTTTTGTAAATGCAACTCGATTATGTTAGAGTTTCTTTCTAATAAGTACTCGATGTGATACGCAAACCATTTTGATTCATACGGGTATCGATTGAACACGGGTATAGCTCGACTGAAATCAAAAACTCGTAATGCTGTATTTCCTCCATGATCGATTCTCAGAGCTGTGACAATCTGAGCAATGCTTGTGAGAGTTTGATTCGTTTCTCCTATATCTAGAAATTCAACAGAAGAATTATTCATCAAGAATCTAGCGAAGTATTCCCCGCCTTTTGTGCCTAATCGATTCCCGTTTAGTCTCAAATATTTTAACTTTAATAACTTCGCATATTTGGCTAGTTGCTGTATTGATAAGCGTGTTAGACGATTATTCATGACGTTCAAATTGATAATACTGGATCGGCCTTTGACCAGAAGCTTTTTTAGTATCCTGAAAAATCCCTTATCTGTGATACTATTGTAGCTTAGATCCAATTTAGTGATGCGTCTTGGGGACTCCTTGATGTATCGACAAATTGCCCGGATATCGGTGTCTTCAATGCGGCGGTCATACCTAAAATAATAACCAATGAAGATTTATTTGGAACAATTGTAACATTTGTTTACTAATACCGCTAAATCAATATGCCTTAGAGGCCGCATTCCCACTATGTCGTAACGGTTAATTTATCGTCGGACAACTACCGTCTCCAGTTGTTCCCATATAACAACTGTTGATCGTGGCCACGATAGATAGTCGCAACAACGGCATATAATTTACCGTCACGGTTCAGTTATGTCAAATTTTCATCGTTTTACTGCTGTAGTGCTAGCTGTCATGACTGTCTGTTATCGCCGTCTAAAAAGTCGTAGACGACAGTTAATCGTGTCGTTCTATATGTGAACACCTCCATTTAAAAATATAAGTCACGACGCTTAAAACTACACGATTATCTGTCGTCACGACATAGAGGGAAAGCGCCCTTAGGGTTCAGGACCTCAATCGGAAAAAGGGAACCCTATGATCACTTTGTTGTCCGTCTGTCAAAGAGGTTCAACGCAATCTAAAGATAAGATCTATTTATTTTTCGTTTGTGGCGTATATTTTGACATTCGCTAGGAAATCAAAACCTTTAGGGTACCTACTTCCCGTTGACCTAGAATCCTGTTTGGCAAGACGCAAAGTCTCATAGCACAAGTAAAGATAAAAGTCTGAAAGCCGGTTATTATTAGGTACATCAACGTTAAATAATAATTTTTTGCGATTCGCAAAAATCTTATCTAGACTTAGGCAGTATCCCCAAAGTCCAGCAGGCACTTTTTTAACGTACCCTTAAAAAAAAACCGGGCAAGTGCGAGTGGGACCCGCACACTGAGGGTTCCGTACAAACTTTTCTATGTAAATAGTTCAATTTCCGAATGGAGTCTCGAAGATTTTTCTGAATCGCAAAGGAAGTTTTTTTTTTGCGTAACAAATAATTTACTGTTTTCAGATTTATACCTATACCTTGCTTTATGCCAAATTTTAGCATTCTGGGTTAACGGGAGGTACCCTATGAATTTTGATTCCCTTGAGAGTGTTGAAATATACGTTTTTTGCGACATAAACGGCCGTATCTTTTTTTTCGTTAACTTAGAAGTTTGATTTTTTCACAGCTTCAAGGGACCGCAGACCTGAGTATATGGTTTTAATTTCAACTCATTACCTCCAAGGGATCCCGATATAAAGGGTCTTGACACACAGACAGACAGACGAACAACAAACTGAGGGTTCCGTTTTTTTTTTTTTATTCTTGATAGTTTCGCGCTTGACCGCTATCTCACCTGATGGAAAGCGACGATGCGGTCGACGATGGAACGCGCTTACCTAGAAGTAACCTATTCACTCTTGACTCCGATTTTTCCTTTTGAGGTACGGAACCCTAAAAACGAATAAGTACCTGAGTTGGATGTCTCTCCCTTGAAGTATAAGAAACCCAGTGCCATCTGAGTTTCTAGTGGTGAACAAATTGAGTCTTATTTCATTCAATTCCGGTTTACGAACTTTCCGGTGTTTTCCGGTTATTTTTCCCAAAAGTCCGGTTGTGTTGCATATGCATTTGCGTTCCTTTCCTTTAACCATTTTGCGTGTAGATAAAAGAGAAACTTTCAACTCTTCATTAATAGCATTTGTGGAAGAAATACCACAATTATTTTGCCAATAAAACGTACAAACTAATAGATCGTCAAACGCTGGAGAATATTTAGCGAGTATTAACAGTAGGTAAATAACATTTCTAATATAAATTTCAAAATATTTTGGCTGTCAAAAAACTGTTGATGTGGTTGATAGTGACTTTTTTTTAAAAATCCGGCGTCCAAAGAGTTTTAAACCCTTTCTAGTGATCGGAACTTATTTTAACCGTAAGGGCCGGTCCACACGGCGCGTTGCGTCTACGCAGCGCAAATATTTCGACGAATCGGCGGGCACATGAGTGATGCCACCCCGCTCGTACGGCCCGCCGACACGGTAATATTATCTATACAGTATTCCAACTTCATACAAACGGTCGAAACGCGAGCTATACCTACGCGCCTCGATCTCGAGGTGCGCTCGGGATGCAGACAGTCGCGTCTGTGCCGCGCGATTTTTTCAATAAAAATAAGTTCAAGTACATATTTATATATTTAATATGACGAGTAGGATATATTGTGCTGTTTTTGGTTGCATGAATTTTTCATTTAAAACCAAACATATAAATTGTAAAGTAGCTGCAGGTATCTATAACCAAGTAATAGATATTCCTTTTTCTCCACCTTGTCCATGTTTCCCAAAACAATTTTTAATTAAGCTTTAGAATGCGGATTTTTGTACTTTATAATTTAATAATATAGCATTTCGTAGGTACGTCTCAGTCGAGGCGCAAATATTTTTCGGTCGCAAATATTGAGCACTTTCTATTCAATTAACAAAGTATTTTATTTGTTTATATAAAAAAAAGTATATTTACAATCACAAAACTAAATGGAAACACAAAGTAGGCAAATGTAATTAAAATGGTGGAGGCGGGCAGCCATAGTGCGGGCAGCCCTGTCGCATGTTTACGTACCGCGCGGCTGTAGGCATTTATTTCAAAGATACGGCCGAGTTACAATACTGTATAGATAATATTACCGTGCCGCCGATTTGTCGAAATATTGCGGTGCGGCGCCGCAACGCTGACGCAGCGTGCCGTGTGGACCGGCTCTAACTATTGAACGAGGGGTCTTTTTTTTAAGTGACAAAATCATCCAATAACTTCTCTCACTCTAGAGCGGAGTGGGAGGGCGTGTCGAACTTTTCACTGAATAAAACCCACTCCAATGTTCCTTGCCATCTTTGCCTTACGTTCCAGGGTTCATTTTCACTTAACCTATGGTAGTACCAGTAGGCATCGGTTCTGCTGGGCCCCTACGGTTTTGCTGACATCTCTCTGAGACGCGCGTGGAGTGCTACACGCCGTCGACGACTTGGCTCGGTCTGGACGGTTACCGGACGGCCGGAGAACGATGGGCATAGATATAAGAAAGGAGGAGATATGTTAAGTAGTAAAAAATGTACCGGAACACGATGTCTCCAGTTTCCCCTACTACCGCCGACACTACTACACATGCAGAAATAGTTATGCAGTCGCGCACACATCCGCAATTAATAAATCAGTCCATACTACACAGTCAATTATAAACCTTACGTTCCTAAAAACAGCGTGTATTTTCCATGCACCTACAACTTACGCACACATTAAATGTCGATGTGCTGTGCAAAAGCAATTTATTTTACATTTACGCTAGTGATTGACTAAATAGAAAAGTTATCGATTTGTTCATTTTTTGTTGTGCTATTTCTTTTGGGTCATATATCAATAATAGAATAATAAAATTTGCTTTCATAAAACCCAAAAACTCTAACCATTTACCCGCATTAGGCCAATATCAAATACTAAACACCGGCCAAGTGCGTGTCCTGGTTCTTTAAAATCCTGAAAAGTTTAATAACTTATATTATGAATTATTACATGAAAAAGCTTTCAGTTACTAAAAAAATTGTAACTCACTTCTACAAAAATAAGGTCTAGTCTTAATTTAAGGATTGCCCATTCAAAAAGACTGCGTTTTTTTTTAGAGACTAAAGCATTTCTAGTTGGAAGTGAATTGAGCATATGGTACTATATTTTTTTAGGGAACCAATTAGGTGGTCTTTCAGTGGCATCAAACCATTGCTTTATTAAAATTGCGTCTTTCGGGAAACTGAAAACATAAAATAACATTTTAGTTATCATTTTACCTAAGTTTCTGCTAAACCTCACCATGTAAGACTTTTATTAGAAAAAAACAGTACAGAGCTTGTTAAATAAAGAGAACAAATAAAGAGCTAGAACATGTTGCCTTATTTTAAGCAAAAGTCGTTATTAAAATCTGAATCATGCCCGTTATTGTAGCGAATTCGAAACTTTTGAAGACTTTAAGAAGGAAGTTAAAATATCAAAATCAGAAATAAGTAAGGAAATAACACGAAGATAGATAAGGCATAAGATACGATATCTGAAACCAAAAAATAGTCCTTCGACTATTAACTTACAATTTAACTAACTTACTTTACGACAGTTGCTTGCGTATTTCTTTACTACTCTATAAAATAATCAAAATAAATAAAAATATTTACATTATTTCACTTCGGATATCCAACCCATCGATATTATGGTCGATAGTCTACAATAGTAGATCATACAGGCACATCATTAACTCACCGCAACTAACAGCGGCCGTATTATGAAATACACTACATTGATAAAGTATCGTTATGTTATTTTTACATTGCTTGTTCAGTTGCTGAGCGTTAAAATTTGGTAGTGGTTAAAGAGCAATGTATTTACTGTAAGAGTAATACAGTCGCCTTGATATTTGAAAACAAAAATAACGTAGTAGCAGCAAGGGATATTAGAAGATTTGTTGTTTTTACTGATTTTAAAGATAAATATAGTATTAAACTTTTTCTTACATATGGTAAGAGATTCCGTGATGACCCAGGCTTCTCTTATCGCTTCGGTTCTTGCACGAAACCACTGCACAACACGGCATTTTACATTTGTTTACGATCACGTATCGCGAATCTCCCAAGTTTATAACTGACGGCCATTTGCCCGTGTATGCTGTTTTTGCGCAAGTCGCGCGGACATGCACACGCCCCCTTGCCACTTCTCCTGTTTTTTATATTTCTATGACGATGGGTCTTGTTCAGACCTTTCTATTAGGTGTGGGCAAAGTGTGTCATCTTTGCGATTGAAACATTTGCATCTGAATCACTGAAATGTTCCGAAACAGTGATATGTATCATTTGGAACATTTGGAAAATCGGCTCAAAAGATACAAACGGAACATTTGAAACATTACCTCAAAAGATACAAACACAGACACTGACTGTTATGAATCGTAATCTGTTACGTTGCGTCATATACACTAAAAGTTTTATTTAATTGAATTTTGATTTGAGAATAATTTAAAGCAGATGTTTTTAGTTCAGTTCATTAAAATTTACACTATTGACGTCTTAATTTGAATTTTAAAAAGACTGCAGGACACTTATACTAAAAGTAAAGAGAGTTTCAGTGTTCCAATTGTTCCAAATGATGCATCTAAAACATTACTGCTGTTCCAATCTTTCGGAACACTAAAATGTTTCGGAACAGTGAGTCGGTTCAGTAAAGAGTTACTACACACGTCTACTTTCTAAAGGTCGTGTTTAGACTTTAGGGCTTTTCTGTAGGAATTGGCTGCATACCTACTTGTGTTTATTTTTGTATACAATCTTTTAATACAACGAATAAAACGAAAAAGAAATCTTTTTCTGAAAACAGCATTTTGTTTAAATAAAACTGGGCAAGTGCGAGTCGGACTCGCGCCCTGAGGGTTTCGTACAAACTTACCTATGTAAACAGTTCAATTCCGGAATGGAGTCTCGGAAGATTTTTCAGAATTGCAAAAAAAAATATTATTGTGATGTAACAACAAATTTACAGTTTTCAGATTTATTCCTATACTTTTGCTATAAGACCTTGCTTCATGCCAAATTTCAGGATTCTGGGTCAACGGGAAGTACTCTATGAATTTTGATTTCCTCGAGAGTGTCGAAATGTACGTTTTTTGACACAAAAACCAAAGTATCTTTTTTTCTCGTTAACTTACAAGTTTGATTTTTTTACAGCTTCAAGAGTCCGCAGACTTGAGTATATGGTTTTAATTTCAACTCAATACCTCCACGCATTCCCGAGATAAAGGGTCTTGACAGACAGACAGACAGACAGACGGATAACAAAGTGATCCTATAAGAATTCCGTTTTTTCCTTTTGAGGTACGGAACCCTAAAAAGCAGCCATTATCATTTCAAATATTGGTATGAGAAAGAGTAGGGGTGTGGTGGGGGGTACATTTCGTTATCTCTTTAGTACACACGTAACCTAATGGCAGTGACGTCACATTTCAGTGTTTGCATTCTCATTTAGCTACTTTTTTTTAGGTTGAAAATCATATACTTAATGACAAATCCTGAGATAGTGTCAGACTTTTACTGACTAAAAACCCACTCTTGTTCCTTCTTCGCCTTCATCCCGGGGCCACGGGTTTCGCTTTCACATGTGCTTTCTGCACACTACCCGTGGCCCCAGTAGGCTTCGACCCTGCTGGGCCCCGATGATTTGCTGACATCTCCCTGAGGCACGCGTGGAACAGTACGTGCCGTCGACGACTTAGGCTCAGTCCGGACGGTTACCGGACGGTCGAACTGCGAGCCACCTATTACTAGCCGTCCGCAAGCCCGCGCCTACGGTGGCCGGAAATCGGGATCGGAATCCCGGCGGCGGTTGGGGCGTGAGGACCGTTGCCTCACGCGATCGGCCGCCTCCTTTGCTAGAACTGCTTCGCAGAAAGAGGCGACCACCTGCCACTCATCTTCGCTCCGCATTTAGCTACTTGACAGTATCACCTTTCACCAGATTTGAAACGTTTTTTTAATTGATATAGATTAGAGCTTGACTAGTGACTGACCGAGTCTGAGTCCCCAGTCTACATCCAGGGGCGTAATAAGAAGATCCGGGGCCTCGGACCCTCCCTGGTGTAAAAAAAAGATGCCCCACTCATTCCTTTCTTTGCGGATTCTGTGCATCTTTTTTATCACTGCATTAGATAATTCATGGCCGTAAACTTCAGCATGGAAAGGGGTTTTTTTTTACGGTGGGAAAATCATCTTATGATATCCCCCGCTCTTGGGCGGAGCGTGAGATAGTATCAGACTTTTACTGACTAAAAACCCATTCCTGTTCCTTCTTTGCCTTCGTTCCAGGGCCCCGGGGTTTTCTTTCGCATCACCCATGTCCCCAGTAGGCTTCGACCCTGCTGGGCCCCTACGGTTTTGCTGACGTCTCCTTGAGGCGCGCGTGGAGCACTACCCGCCGTCGACATCTTGGGCTCGGACCGGACGGTTACTAGACGGTCGGGATCGGTATCCCGGCAGCTGGGGCGTGAGGGCCGTTCTCTCGCGCGTGTGGCCGCCTCCTTTGCTAACATTACTGCTTCGCAGAAGGAGGCGACCGCCTGCCACTCCTCGCTCAGGACCATTGCCTGTACCTGGCCCCGCGCGAGAGATCACTGCCGCCGATTGCCCCCACGAGGACACGGAGGTGCAAACCTCTACCATATGCTCCACCGTGTCCTCCGGGCGGATGGAAAGGGGTTAACCCCATTTTTTTTCAAACTCCTTTCGGCAACCGGAGTTCTCTTTCTAATTAATGGTCAGCACTATGTAGGTGCCCCAAACTCTCGGTGTTTACGGGTACCCCCCACCACTTGGCCTTTTACTAGTTACGTTACGCTACACCCAGGCACGGTAATATTATCTATACAGCCCCCCTAGCCAAGTCACAAACGATAAACGTAAACTCTCAGTAGTCTTTAATAGATTTTCAACTTTATGTAATTGGATATAAAGTTGAAAATCTATTGAAGATTACATAGTGTTTTCGTTCGTTCCGGTCGCTAACGCTCAGTAGTCTCTAATAGATTTTCAACTTTAGTTCTAACATCAAAACTAATAAATATTAATTAATAAATAGGAATTCATACTAACTAAAAATAATAATATTTAAAAACGGGTAGAAAAAGAAATTATTGGGCATCAAAAAATTCATCCACATCGATATCAATGGGAAAAGTGCCCAGAACGCCCAGAATATTTATTAGTTTTGATGTTAGTTCTAGTTTTAGTAAAAGTGATAAATAAAATACCTTTGTAAAAAGTTAAAAAAAAAATAAAAGATACTTTAGTTCTTAGATATAAAGTTGAAAATCTATTGGAGATTACTAAGCGTTCACGATCGTTTGCAACTTGGCTAGGGGGGCAGTATTGTAACTCGACCGTATCTTTGAAATAAATGCCTACAGCCGCGCGGTACGTAAACATGCGATAGGGCTGCCCGCACTATGGCTGCCCGCCTCCAGCATTTTAATTACATTCGCCTACTTTGTGTTTCCTTTTTGTTTTGTGATTGTAAATATACTTTTTTTTATATAAAAAAATACAAATATAACATATAATATATAAACAAATAAAATACTTTGTGAATTTAATAGGAAGTGTTCAATATTTGCGACCGAAAAATATTTGCGCCTCGACTGAGACGTACCTACGAAATGCTTTATTATTAAATTTTAAAGTACAAAAATCCCCATTCTAAAGCTTAATTAAAAATTGTTTTGGGAAACATGGACAAGGTGGAGAAAAAGGAATATCTTTTACTTGGTTATAGATACCTGCAGCTACTTAACAATTTATATGTATGTTTGGTTTTAAATGAAGAATTCATGCAACCAAAAACATCACAATATATCCTACTCGTCATATTAAATATTATAAATATGTACTTGAACTTATTTTTATTGAAAATATCGCGCGGCACAGACGCGACTGTCTGCATCCCGAGCGCACCTCGAGATCGAGGCGCGTAGGTATAGCTCGCGTTTCGTCCGTTTTTCTGAAGTTGGATTACTGTATAGATAATATTACCGTGACCCAGGCGTGTCTACATTACACACACATGGGTCTCCTTTTTTACGAAATGTTTGTGTAACTAAGTATGTATACACCTCTGTCTACGCCTGTTATGTATGAAGCCTATTACCTAATGGTATTTCTATCTCCATTTTACAGGATTCCTCTCTGCAAAGCGCTGAACATCAGCGTAACGGCAACAGTCTTCACTGCAGGGGCATCTCAAGCAGTTGCCAGGAAAGCAGGCTTCATCGATTTGTACGAAGTAACCTACGAAGAATTAGCCAAAAAAGGTTTCGTATTTCCCGGGGTTGAAAAAGATACGAAGTCCTCAAAATTAATGGCTTTGGCCATCGAGTAATAAAAAAAATGTTTTGGGTTGCCAATGTTGCCATATAGGTGAATTTTCCCGATTGTTTGGAGATACTTTTTGACGATTGAAATGTTTGACACAAGATTGTATGATCTCATTTAAATTAAGACTTTTACCAAATGTACCTGTTTTACTCTATAGGTGTGTAATAATTTATTGAATATTAAATACATAGTTTACCTATAAAATGTTTGAATGTAAGTTTTATTTTATTTAATTAAGTAAATATTAAAAATAAGCTATTTGCTAATTGTACCTGTGTAATAAAATTGTTTATCTAGTCAAAATATATCAAATCTTAGAAACTTTATTTGAGTTTTCTTACTAAAATCTAAAATGAGTGATTATTCTACGATTTTACATAATGTAATTCGGGTGTAAACAAAAGGTTAACCAATTTCTTCTTATCCCTATTAGCTACTTACAGATCTGGTTAATTCCAATCTACAAAGTCTTGAGCACAGGCGTAGGGTAGCCAGCCTTTCGGTGTTTTACAGAATTCATTTTGGAGAGTGTGCGCAGGAATTGCATGACTTGATTCCACCATCTCATTTCTACCATCGGACAAGCCGACGAACGGCGAGTATCCACCCTTACGTTGTTGAAACCTCTACGGTCCGGACCAAGCGTTTTGCCTCGTCGTTTATACCGCGTACATCGAGGGACTGGAATAATTTGCCTGCTGCGATTTTCCCGTCCGATTATAATTTGGGTCTCTTCAAGGCTAGAGTGAATAGGCTCTCAATAAATTAGTGCGCCTCACCATCAACGATTGCATTACCACTTACCATCAGGTGGAATCGCAGTCAAGCACTAGTTTATATCAATTAAAAAAAATAAAAATAAAAAAATAAAAATACTTGCATAAAAAGATAATGTCTCACCGTCATTAAGCTGAATAAAGCAAATTAGGTTGCTCGATGCTGGCTTTTGCCGTTGCATGGTTTAGTAAAATAACACACATAATCAAATAATAACAGCGCGAAAATGAACGTGAGAAACATAAACGATTTTCTTATTAAAGAAACAAAGACAAATAATTGTCATTCACAAAATCATAGAGTACTTTTCCTTTTTGAAGTTGGTTAAAAAATAGGTAGCGCCATCTTTGGAACGAATGCATAAAACTTTTGTTCAGAGCCATCTGTTGTGAAAATATCACAACGAAGTAACCTAGTTACTTATAATCTCGTAGGATGGCGCTTTATGTTACCTGACAGAAAATGAGCAAGTAATTAGTTGTTGCTCTATATATTCTCTTATAAATTAATTGAACACATTTAATTACCTATAATTAAAAACAAAACTTATTTGAATTTTCAAATGGGAGTTTTCAAAAATCTACTGGCAATATTGATAAAAAATGGCGACGCGTCCAAGTGCCAATACCTGTCAAACGGTTGTTGACTTTTCTGGGTGTATCTCTTTCGTTCGCACATCAATTTTATAAATAAAAGCAAACAATAATAACGGTTACATTAAAGGAAAAAGAACTTTACTTAATTATGTAGCAATAAAAACAATAAATCCTAATCACGCGAATACACGCTGATAAGGCAAATCCGTGAGCTTATTTTCCTGTGAAAATAATAAATCGAACTCTGGCGAAAATTGTTTTCGTGATTACATCCTGTTTTGAAAACAGAAAACGTGAATTTTCTATTCGTGTCGTTTCTTGTTGGCTGTTCCCCGTGTTTACTGTGCATGTGAGCGAAGTGTGAAAAAAAAATTAAAAAAAAATATATAAATAGGATTATTTTGATTAAATATCATAATTTGTGTAAGTGAAAATAGTGTTATTAAAAATGTTAAACTGTGTGGATCATAGAAAATTTTGACCCCCTGCATTGAAGGTAAAAATATAATTTCTATTTTTAATTTTTAAAAGTATAACTATTGACTCATTTCTGTCAACATAGACGTTTGTTCTACTTTGTTTTTAATCATTTTACTACTGTGTTTATTTTAACTTCAGGCCTTGTTTACATAACATACTGCAGTGGTGTATTCTTTCTGCATTGGATACTCATATATTTGACTATTGTCTCCCTGCCATTTACCAAGCCTTTTTCCAAGTATATTGTTATGGGCTTTCAGTTTCTGAATGCAGTGGAAAACCAGTATTTTACTTAAAGCAATAGCATTTATTTCTATTAATTTATAGGCAGTTTTGAACCATGTCAGTCAGTTATAAAAAAGAAAAATAAAATGAGGCTACCTATTTGCTTGTTCCAAAGCTTAGATCTCTGTGGAGAACAACATTATGAACATACACTTTTTTAAATCAATAGAAGTTATATAATTACTCTTGTCTTATTTGATAGGCAACACAGTTAAAGACAATCTTATCTTGTGGGGCTGGCCCTGGGCCAGAGCACTTCAACCCTTCTGGATCTTTTGTGCTATTCCCCTCCTGTCAACTCAACCCCTAGCCCTCCGTGCTCCTCCTCCAGTATGGCCTTGATGGGGCTGAGCCTGTCCTCTGGTCTTGGAAATGGTTGGCCCAGATACCCTAGTCTTTTGGAGCCTAGTGCACAGTCGCACAGCAAGTGTAACATAGTCTCCTCTGCATCTCTACAGATCCTGCAAGTTGGATCGCTTGCTAGTCCCATGTTGTAAAGACAATACATGTTTATAAATAATTAGTTCCTGCCAGCGGCTTCGCCCGCGTGAAAGTAGCTTTCTCCATAGAATGTTTAGGCACCCGTTTCATCCCCTTAGGTTGTGAATTTTCGAAAATCTTTTCTTAGTGCTCACCTACATCATAAAAGAAAGCCTTGTGCAAAATTTCACGCTCCTAGTCCCTGTAGTTAAGGCTATGCCTTTTGAGTAGCGTAATTAGAGACACAATAGAAAGACAATGGCGCGTGAACGCCGGCGTTAATGTGGGGATCAACAGCTATGTCAGTCAGTCAGTTTCTCCTTTTATATATGTTTGTATTTAGAAATATATAAGTATGTTTATCAGTTGTCTAGTACTCATACCACAACTTCTGCTTAGCTTGAGACTAGACAGCGATGTGTGATAGTTGTGGAATATTATAAGTATTATATTAATGTTTGCCTAGAATAATTTACTAGTGAAAAAAATATAATTATCAGGTACACTGCCGACTGTTACTGAGATATTGCCTGAGCTGGGAATTACCCCTTGGAATACATCAACTCTGGGAGGAGACAATTGCACATGTGCTCCTGGACTGCACAGGTGTCACTGAAATACGCACACGAACCTTAGGATCCCCGAACTCCCTTATTGATGCCCTGAAAAACCTAAGAGGCCTTATCTGTTTTTGGAGAGAGGTGGGCTGGTTGGAATAAGCCCACCTAAGGTTGTGGCCGCTATGGCCCACGTACAATGGTCCACACAGGACTAAGTGCGGAAACCGTACATGAATAGATAGATAGATAGATACATCAACTCTTTCCACTCTAAAGAGTGTAACTTGATATCCACTCCATTTGGCGACAAACATAAAACTTAAAATGCTTGGCAAATAATTGCTTTAGAAGTTTAACTACTTTAGCCAGTTAAAAACTTATTTTTGCAACAGTGATACTTTTGAACCTTCAATCGTCATGAATGCTCTCGTGTGAGTGAGAGCGAGTGAGAGTTTTACTGACTAAATCCCATCAGTTGCCCTTTACGTTCCAGGGCTGGCTCTTTCAAAGAAATAAAATGCCTTGAAAGTAACTGATTTTTCCATTTATATTAGTACAGCAGCTAATACATTGCGCCTCTAGAAAGAAAATGACCTAACTCAAAAATTCCAAATTGTGGGAAATGAGCAAGAAAGTCTTCAAAATATATTTAAGTAGGTAAATTTTTCCTGTGTTTTTTACTTATTTATAATACGGGATATTGTTCACACAAAGGTAGGTAGCCTTTGTAAAGCCATTTAACCCATTGTACGCCATCTACGCGGGACACAATCGCTTTTTAATTGTGTCTCTAATTACGGCATACGAAAGGTTAATAGGAAAATTTTCATTTACGGGAAATTTGAGTTAGGTCACTTTCATTTTAAAGGTGCAGTCATGCATGTCAAGTCGTAAGGAAATGAACCAACTATAAAAATTATGTTGGCAAAACATACTATCAATTTTCTATTATGACTGCTGCATGCTATTTAGAACTGTCATTATGCAAACACAACATTTTAGTTAACAGGTCGAATGCCTCAGTACTCAGTTAATATTTATTTTGTATGATGTCATTCTCATATCAGATTTAAAAGTAGGTAAATCATTAAGTATAGCTATTATGAGCTCTAATCAACCCGTGTGGTGGATTATGGCCCATTCCGTCTCCTAAAATGCCTGAGTCCCAGCTGTGGGGCCAGTATATTTGTTTATTTATTTATCTTAGGACCCTAGGGTCCTGGACCTTTGGAAGGCATATGACTGGCCTTTTGATGGGCTTGTTGGTTTAGTGGTTAGTGGCCCTGACTTCTTTGGGTTCGATTCCCACCAAGGAAAAATGTTTGTGTGATGAGCACAATCATTTGTTCTGTGTCTGGGTGTAATTTATCTATAATATGTATGTATTTAGAAATATATAAGTATGTTTATCAGTTGTCTAGTACTCATAACACAAGCTCTGCTTAGCTTGGGACTAGATGGTGTTGTGTGATAGTTGTGTGAATATTATATTATATTATATGAGGGGCCAAGAAGTCAACTCACAGAGGCCCCTTCAGACACAGGTCAGGCACTAGTTGCCTGGACCTATTTTGTGCAGCCGTGAGGCACATAACTGTATTTCTTTTTTTTTTGCTTCTTTTGTATTTGTTTATTATATATAATAATATAATATTCCACAACTAGCACACAACGCCGTCTAGTCCCAAGCTAAGCAGAGCTTGTGTTATGAGTACTAGACAACTGATAAACATACTTAAATATTTCTAAATACATATTACACCCAGACACAGAACAAAATGATTGTGCTCATCACACAAACATTTGTCTTGGGTGGGAATCGAACCCGCGACCTCCGGCGTATCAGTCAGGGCCACTAACCACTAGACCAACAATTTTTCATATTTTTACGACTGATTTTTTGATTTTCTTCTAAGTATGTACTTTGATGGAATTTGCACAGTACAAAAAATACCGTCTGGGGGGGCACGTGCCCCCGTGCAATCCAACCCCCCCCCCTTAAATCCGCCCTTGCTTCCCCATGAATCACTCTTATCTATTTATGAAAACCACGTCAAATTCCGTTCAGTAGTTTTTGAATTTAACGCGTTGAGGACGCAGTGAGGGACTTTGTTTTGTAATACCTATGGAAGGAAGAATAATTTCTGTATGATGTCATTCTCTTGACTCTAAATGTAATCGACATTAAGTATGGCTAGTAGTGGTGCACTTGTTTTGTTTTAGTCGTGTCTTTAAAATAATCGCTATGATTCAATTTGTACACGTACAACGAAGCTCGGAAGTGCAAAACCACACCAACATTCCAGTTGTACTCGTGGAGGTGATCGGCGGCGGCGAACTCTCGCGCCGGGCCCTGGTTCAGGCCATGGTCCGGAGCGAGGAGGAATGGCACAGATTCCTCCTTCTGCGAAGCAGTAGGTAATGCTAGCGAAGGAGGCGGCCGCAAGAGAGGGGATCGGGGTACTCCGACCCCCGATTTTCGGCGACCGTAGGCGTGGGCCTCTGGATGACGAACAATGGATGTTCGCCATTCCGGCCGCTCGATAACCGTCTAGACCGAGCCCAAGTCGTCGATGGCGCGTAGTTTTCCACGTGCGAGGGGATGTCAGCACACCGTAGGGGCCCAGTATGGTCGAAGCGTACTGCGGCTATGGGTTGTGCGAAAGAGAATCCCGGGGCCCTGGAGTTGAGAATCTGGTGACTTGCTAATAAGCGTTTATACAGACGACCAGACACGATAGGATAATATGTAAGGAAGAATAATTTCGATATTATGATGTCATTCTTTTACGACTCCAAATGTAATCGACATTAGGTAATGGTTTTTTTAGTGGTGATGTGCTTACTTACTTTCTTTGAAATAAGCGTATTTACCAAAAACAAAGTAGGATACGTTATTATAATCTATCAATATATATAGCATAGCATAGTCGGCCTTATAATGTTCCCACTGTTGGTTGGGACTTAGGCCTCCTCTCTCTAGGAGAGGGAATGGGCCGTAATCCACCACGCGGGCCCAGTGCGGGTTGGTGGATGTCACATGTCTTCGAATTTTTGATTCTAGGACATGCCGGTTTCCTCACGATGTTTTCCTTCACCGTTTTGAGAGCAGTGGTGATGAAATAAATTACACAAAGTAATGCGCCTGGCTGGGTTTGAACCCGCGACCAACAATTCGTAAGTCGGGGCCGTTACCACTCGGCCACCACTGCTCACCTACAAACACCTACAAACTTAAAATTTGGCCGGTAGGTTCCTTATAGGGTGTAGACATCCGCTAAGCACGGATTTTACGAAACTCCATCCCTAAGGGGGTAAAACGGGGGTTGGAAGTTTGTATGGATAAACCTACTTTCGAACGGGCAAAGCCGCTGGAACAAGCTAGTACTTTATAACTGATACTTAATTTTTTTGGTTGGCAACCATAGATGTAAGTGCTCATACACACGCGGCATGTTGGCAACAGCTGCCGCCTAAGTATCGGCTGCAGTTACCTCTGCCGCAGGCAACATAGAGCTCGAAACACAAACAATGGATAACTAGGTAAAATAACTCCACTGAAAGAGAAATCTAGACAGTTACCTAATTAAGGACCCAATAACAGCAGCTAACATTTTCATGTTAATATGATTAGTTTCAAAAGTTCTCGTTTAAAAAACTTTCGTTTTCCAATCTCTAATGAATTCACTCTGAATGAGTTAACTAGAACACACTGTAACTTGCGATTTTTCAAAATGACAAAGAGTAGATAATGTGTCAGAGACTCAACTTCGAATACACTGAAAATATTCTGCATGACGTGTTGCGATACATGGCGGGTTTATTCGAGAAAGTTACCACGGCCCTGGAACGTTAAGGGCAACTGAAGGAACACATGCGGGTTTTAGCAGTAAAAGTCTGTCACTCCATCTCACTCCACCCAGAACGGGTGAAAATATTTGATGTTTAATCAACCTCAAAAAAAAAAGTTTTTAAACTAACTAGGGTTATTTTTTAACCCCTTTTTTAATTCGTTAATCGGACCAAATTGGCGAAGGAATTTGATACTTGACAATTTTTTTATTATTTGGCATAAAAAAATTACTTATTACAATTCTTTTTTTATTCTTGATAGGTTCGCGCTTGACCGCTATCTCACCTCACCAAATCGTAAATAGAAAGATTTTTTTAAATCCGTTTGAAATTAAGTAAGTTAGAAACCTTTCAAGTCTGGTGGAAGGGGAAGCTGTCAATTAATAGAAACAGGATGCACATACTACAATGTGACGTCACCGCCATTAGGTAAAGCGTGTACGGTAGAGCGCACTCAAGACAAATGTTTGTGTGATGAGCACGATCATTTGTTCTATGTCTGGGTGTAATTTATCTATAATATGTATGTATATATAAGTATGTTTATCAGCTGTCTAGTACTCATAGCACAAGCTCTACTTAGTTTAGGACTAGATGGCGTTGTATGATAGTTGTGTAAAAAAAAAGTAGATAGCTGTTCCCACCACGCACTCATTATTCCTCATACATATATTTGAAATGCTAATTGCTGCTTAACAAGTTTATAACAAATTTTGGTTCTATTTTCAGCAAAAAACAAAATACTTTTACTGTTGTTTAGTACAAATAAAATTATTTAAAACTAAACACAGGCGAGTATTCAATTAAGAAACTGTTCATCAAATAATATGTATAAAAAATCCCATTTTTTTACAAGCTTTTTATTAACTTGCAATGTATGTAAATATGTATGTTCGGCTCAAATCTTGTAACTCAAGGTAAAAGCAGATATCTTCAACCGATTGAGCTGAAATTTTGTATACATATGTAAATCACGTGACAAGGCAATACAATGATGACATGGAGCTGATCTGATGATTGAGCTGGAAGGTGGCCATAGGAACCCCGCCATAAAACTACATAACCCCATCGAGTTTGGACTCGTTTGATTCGTATTGCCGAGTACTTTGATCCTATATGGTAATCATCTTCAGAAGATGGAGCTGGAAGGTGGCCATAGGAACTCTACAATAAAACGATTAATAATTAAAAGCTTGTTTCAAAAAAGTTTCTTTTTTTACATTTAATTTTGTTTTAGCATGTTATTTGACCTTTATAATTACATTCAATGTTGGTACTTTGTACCGTAGTTTTCAGGTTAATACTCTGTTCCACAGCGTACTCTATGCTATCACGTTACATTTACCGTACTAATTAATTTACATTGCGAAACAACTGTTCTGAGTTATAACGCTATTTAAAATTAGCAGCGGCTGCTAATTTTGGGAAACCGTGTCTAATTTTGCCAAGGCTTGAGATATTGACCCAGAATTTTATAAGGTATTTGGGTGGCTATGCGAGGTAGATCTTAGGCCGCTTGTACACGTAAGGGGATGCAACTCGACATACATTTTCACTGTTTTTCATACAACCGCTCTTACGCGATTATGATGTTACTAACTTCTGCCTGCGGCTTACTCGCGTGAATGTAGGTTTCTCTATACAAACTTTGGACCCCCGCTTCATCCTCATAGGGAGTGAATTTTGGAAAATCCTTTCTTAGTGCTCGCCTACGTCATAAAAGGAAACCTTGTGCAAAATTTCACGCTCCTAATCCCAGTAGTTTTGGCTGTGCGTTGATATGTCAGTCAGTCAGTTTCCCCTTTTATATATATAGATTACACATTTTTCATTAGATATTTTGGAAACACAGTATCTTGTGGATATTATCTAGGCTTCTATTGAAATCAATTTGTAAATTTGTGTAAAACAAATCCAGTAAAGACCTCTGAAAATCTGCTATTTTGCATGAACTTTTAACAAATTTGTTTTCAAAAATTTTTAAGGTTTTAACTAAAAATATTCGAGTAAATCACGGAATTAACGAATGCTAACAGAATTTCCAGGCGTCATCTCTCTTTTTCGCGTTGCCTCTTCGTCAAACATCGCGTTGGATTGCGTTAGATGAAGTAGGAGCTTTGAAATCATGCTCAATGTGAAAAGTCGCCGGGCCCTATGCAAGAATTCGTGTCGTTTCTACACACGAACTGAGTACACTGCTTTGGCGCTGACCAAGAAAAAAAATCTTGTCGGCGCTAGACACGACGCGTGTACAATGCGTTTTAAATAAGAATAGGATCGACGCCATGTTGTGACGTCACGTCATACTGTCAAATCGCAAGAAATTGGGCAAAATTGAAGAACTCAGAGATGAGCAAAGTTGAAGAACTGGATTCTGATTAAACTATTTTCGTTCACAGTTCGTAAATAAATTAATTTTTAAAATTTTCTTGTTTTGCTCACCATAATAATTCTTCGATTTGACAGTATGACGTGACGTCACTACCTGTCAATCGATCCTATTCTTATTTGGAACGCATTGTAGTTGCTATGGTGCGATGGGTGGGGTAGGTGAGGCAGTGCCACCATTTTTTTTTTTTTATTAATGATAGGCTCGCGTTTTTTTTTTCGTGCATAGATCCGGTAAAATTCTTATCGTGCACATCTTCTTACCGTATCGATGGTAAAACTAGTTTAATTCCTTGCCTGGCCCAGTATTCGGCCACGGCAATGCCATCCGCTGATGCTGTCATTAGGTCCCTAGGTGAACAGGTAACAGGTAATCATGTGCATGATGAATTGGTCCTATCTACCGCAGACACGGTGAATTTTCTTAGCGTGTACAAGCGTCCTTAGTTAGGTACATAACTTGAGTTCGCAAAGAGGCGGGTTAGGCCCAGACTTCAAAGCGGTGACGTGCGAGGCGGATAGATGTGAGCAGCGTGCGTCGACTGAAACAAGCCAGCCAAGTGCGAGTGGAACTCGAGTACGAAAGGTTCCGTATCGTCCGTAGCAAAAAACGAGCAAAAATAAAAACACGTTTGTCGTATGTGAGCCCCCTTAAATATTTATTTTATTCTGTTTTTAAGTAAGTACTTATTTGTTATTAGGGCGACAAAAATACATCATAGATCTGTGAAAATTTCAACTGTCTAACTATCACGGTTTATTAGATATCTACAGACGGACAGACAGACAAACGGACGGTCAGCGGAATCTTAGTAATAGGCTCCCACTTTACTCTTAGGGTATGGAATTCTAAAAAAATCGAGCTGTGCTCGAAACCTCCGCCCAATTAGAAAATCATATTTTGTGGGTGATGATAAACCTTTGTAAGGACAAAATTCAATAAAAACTTGGAAGAAAAAAGACTCGATCATAATAATCTTTTTGTCTCTTTGCTGACAAAGCAAGTCTCTCCACTTTTAATTGAATTTGCAGCGAGCTTCTGATGGTTTTTCTACTTCGCTGGGCATAACAATTACGAGACCACAGTATAGTAAACGAGAATATATAAAATAAGAAATCCATAGCCATACTAATATAAAATTGCGAAAGTAACTGAGGTTCCAATCATCGAGTAACCTCCCCCTCTCTGGGTGGTACGAGAGGGATTGTCAGACTTTAATTCACTAAAACTCATCTGTGTTTGTTCGGATTAGGCGCACAATGCCACATTCGCAAAATTACATATTGACGTAAAATGTCTTTTCTCAATATGCCACATTAGCAAAATGTCTTTTTTCAATATGCCACACTAGCAAAATGCCACATTAGCAAAATGACACATTCGCAAAATGTCTTCTCTCAAAATGCCACATTATTAAAATTACACATTCTCGAAACGACACTTTAAAAAAAATACTGTGCCTCTGAAGTGAAATTTTGGACATTATGCAAAAATGGCATTTTGCGAAAACACATTTTGCGAAAACACATTTTGCGATATGGCGTTTTGAGAATATGACATTTTGCGTCAATATGTCATTTTGCGAATTTGGCATTGTGCGCCTAATTCGTATCTTCAGTTGCGCTTTGCGTGCCAGGTTCATGGTAACTCTCGAACAATCCCGCAGCCCTAGCAAGTATCTTCTCTACTGGGCCCCGATTTGCTGACGATTTGCTGACGCGCCTACGGTGGCCGGGAACTATCTTGCGACTCCCGACTTTTACGGTGGCGGCTGGGGCGTGAGGCCTATGTCCAACAGTGGAAGTCTTTCGGCTGAAATGATGATAATGAATGATGCACGTATGCGAAGGCTAGGAGACTTTTTTGTCCGCGATTTCGGCGATAGGCAGGCGACGCAGCTTGCGCACTAGTTGGACATTTCGTCCCTTAATGTATATGTGGCTTACACTATAAAATCTATCTATTCCTTTAAACACAGTAGATGAACATAGTACTTAGCGCTAATAGAATCATTGTGAAGGACATGCGTGTGTGTGGAATCCTAATTATTTATCGCACGCACCTACGATTCAAGTATCAGGGCACAGAATATGTAGGCACAGAAGTTCAACTCCGAACAAAGAAATGAAAGCCGGTTCTCTCACTCATTCTTACAGTCCATGATTAGAAGCAAGATTGCGTGAGAGTCCTTTCCTTCTTTTGCGAGGAAGTGATGGCCACAAATGAGACCCGAAAAAAGAGTGGGTGGATACAACCTCTTGGAGACCTGGTACCGGAGGGTGCGGCACTATCTCCGGTCGCTATAGGGTGTGTGGCTAACTGATGGCGAACTTGGGGAGTCTGTTGCCCGAGACAGCAGTGCGAAACTACGGCAGTATACCGCCGCAAAGGTAAGGGTGACGTGGTCCGCATGAAATCATGCAAGACCTCCAGCTCCATACCAAAGCTCTCTAGCGCCCAGGCAAGAGGTAGCTGCAGAACACCGTGTGGTTTTAGTCACTGACCTAGGTACTGATATAATCCTCTGCCCTTGGGAGGCAGAGAGGTCTGCCAGGCCCGCCTCTTACATCCATGAGGATCTCCACAACGTTAAAAAAGGTGTAAGCACACATACGTGTGTCTACAGTGTACATTCAGTTACCTAAATGTACAGTAAAGGGGTTGACCTATCAACAACCCTAACTGCACCTAACAACCTAGCCCTTACATATAGTTACAATATATACATATATAGGTAAATAGTGCGGGAAGCCTGTTACTTTGAGACCTAAGGCAACAGACGGAATGTGGCTTCCCACATTCCGTGTTGCCTTTGTTGGCTGAAGGGTGTATCGGATGGGATTTTCTCACTGCCGATCCGCAGCCTCACGGACCGACCAATAACTATGGCTGGGTAAGGCCAGAGCTATCGGCAACCATTTATAGGCGCAGTAACAGTGAGAGGAGTCGATGGTCTCGTCGTAGTGAAACAGCGTTGCTCGTAGCGTAGAAAGAGACTATTACAGATTTACATGGTATTTATATTAATCTATTTACATGTATGAGTATATGTATTAGTTATTAATGTATTTGTGTGAAACAACTGATGCAATCAATAATTTTAGTGACAAATAACTAATATTTACGTCAATTCGGGTTCACTGCGGTCACTGGCCTGCTGCGTCCGGCATGTTCACATCCTCGCGTGAACATCAGCGATCTCGAACAAATACCGATCATAAAAGTCATTTTCGCTCATTGTATTGGCTTGAACTTCTGTATATATCTTTTCTGTGACGTGTGTCGGGGTATGCGGCCTAATAGAACAATGATTGCGTTGGAGACTAATGAGTGTATGTATGGATACTCATCTTGCGATGCGTCTAATACAGACGCATCGCAAGATGAACACACCTCTGCCCACCCGTTTAAAACGGCAGTTTTATTAAAATCTTAAGTAAAAGAGGCCCATCGCCAAATCGGGAACGTTTAGATTCCAGGATGATAGTTACGAAAACACCGAATAGATAACACACCAGATCCGAGATCACATTGTCTAGCTGCTAGACCAACAAGGCAATCTAGTTAAATTAAGGATTTTTTTTAAATCATTGAACATTCTAAGGAACCAAGATGATGTTGCTCAAATGGCTGCCCCACTTAAATGGATCTGGGCAGGACATGTAGCACACAGTTGGTGCCCTGAGACAGTGAGACGTAGTTGTGGCAGACCACGAAAGAGATGGTGGAACGAACTTGACTGATTTCGCGAGAACTGTGACGAGAAAGCGAAAGATATATTGAAAGCATTCTATTTCACCCGGCGAACTTCGTACCGCCTAATAGTAAGGATAACGCCATCTACTGGCATTACCAGAACAGCATAATTCATTTTAAAATGACATTTTCATTAGAGATGGCGTTGTATTCGAAATTTTTTTTTCCGTGTACTTTTCCATATTTTCTCACTGTTTAAACCTTCCCTGGACTATTAGCCAAATCGGTCCAGCCGTTTTTGAGTTTTAGCGAGACTAACGAACAGCTATTCATTTTTATTTATATAGATAGATAAACCATTTACAGGCACTTTTGAAATGATAAGAAGTCAGTCAGTTAGAAAAATGATGCTAAGTGCACATTCCAAAGTGTAGATCTCTATGGAGAAGAATGAAGATGGGAGAAAGAAGATAGGAGTGGAAGTAGGCTTTTGCTCAGGAGTGGAACAAAACAGGCTAGAAAACTGGGCAAGTGCGAGTTGGACTCGCGCACAGAGGGTTCCGTCCCTACAAGCTTGCCTATGCAAATAGTTCAATTCCCGAATGAAGTCTCGGAAGATTTTGCCGAATCGCAAAAGTTTTTTTTTATGACGTAACAACAAATTTTGCTGTTTTCAGATTTATTCCTATATCTGTGCTATAAGACCTTGCTTTATGACTTTCAGGATTCTGGGCAACGAGATGTACGCTATGAAATAAGAGTGTCGAAATGTACGTTTTTTGCGACATAACCGTTAACTTAGAAGTTTGGTTTTTTCGCCGCTTCAATGGACCGCTAACCTGAGTATATGTTTTTAATTTCAAGTCGATACCTTTTCGCGTTTCCGAGATAAACGGTCTTGATAGACAGACAGACTAACAACAAAGTGATCCTGTAAGGCCCCCGTTTTTTCCTTTTGAGGTACGGAACGCTAAAAGAACAATCAAAAAAGAAAGAAGATAGCCAAAACAGACTGTAGGACTGCTTTACAAAGAAAACTAACTAACAATGTATTCCGCGTATCCCATCTGCACTTGTCATCAAACAGCGTAAGTAAAGTGTATCACATTACTGCACAGCGCACGTCAGCAGGGTTTCATCGAAGCTCCACAATGGGGCGCACACATACAGACTCATAGAGGCATTAGACATTGATTAGCTTGCAAATGGAGACCCAAGATCGAACTCTAAAATGGGAAGCCAGCTAACCAGCTGTCTTTTGGGGCCATGGGTTAAGTTAAATTAACCCCAGGGCCCTGGAACGCAAGGCAAAGAAGGAACAAACGAGTGGGTTTTAGTCAGTAAAAGTCTGACATGCCCTCCTGCTCCGCCCAAGAGCGAGAGAAGTCATTGCATGATATTTAACTTTTGAATTAACCTTGCCCTGATTAATAAATAATTCAAGAATTAAAATGATATCACCGATTTTACATACACGTAAACAGTTCGCCTGAGCAATCCATTTGTTACATACTCCCCTTACGACACACACACATGAAACCACAGACATTACGTGATCATAATGCTGACAAACTGTTACATTTACAATTAGTACTCAATTTGTGATGACTTCCTTTCGTGTCAGTTGCATCCTGAAAGCGTCAGTCCATTGTCTTGAAGTATAAGTGGTCGTTAGGAATGTGATGCGTTTATGGCGAATATACAACGTTGAGTGCAAGTTGAGACGTCAATTTTTTTTCCACGATATTGTTTTTTTTTTTTTTTGAAGGTGGAAAAACATCAGATAACTTTTCCAGCTCTTGGTGGGCGAGAGGGAGTGTCAGACTTTTACTGACTAAAACCACAGCTGTTTATTTTAGTAGCCCTTTGCGTTCTAGGACCACAGGCAATTTCTGGCAAGGAATTTTCAGAATTTCCCCGAAGCCCTAGCGGGCATCGGCCTTGCTGACCTACAGTTTCGCTGACATCTCTTTGAGGCTCTCGTGAACCACTACGCGCCGTCAAGGACTTGGACTCGGTTCTTACCAGCGACGTGGCTGGAGAGGTTCCAGCCACTCCTCAAAGAGAGGTATTACCACCCCGGTTCTGGCGTGCCCTGCACTGGGTTGCGACAGTCGCTGTCGCCATATCGCCATGAGATCCCGCCGGAACTCTGTCCACGATGCCACAACTTGTCGCGGCAGCGGAGTTTCGCACTTTTGCCCTGGTGTTGCAACACAATGCGCAGGTCATGCATGTGTGCAAGGACTGTTGCCTCTAAATCACACAGCAGTAAGCCTGCAAGGAGGATCGCCGATTCGCGGAAGACCTTGCAGTGTCCTCTCATCATTCGGATTGCTATGACTCTCTAGGACACGTTAATTTTGGCGACAGGTCGCTTCCGCAGCGACGGCGCCCGGTGTGGGCCCCGTAAACGGCCATGGATCACATAATCCTCGCGTAGAGCCTCAAACAGGAGGCATCTGGACCCCATTAATTGGGCAGGAGCCCCAGCCTGCTCCAGTTTGGAAGCGAGACGTCTGAAGTGCTCCATGTTCGGCATACATACATGAGGCCCATATTAACTACAATTCCAGTGACGTAAGCATACTAAAAATATTAGCCGTAGCAAAGTTCTCGTCGAGTTAGAGTACAAAGGGCTTATCTGTTGCCCCCAATTGGGGTCAATTAGTACGTTTCAACGGATAGATTAAAGAAATTTAGAGTGGCCAGTTTAATTGATGTTGAGTTTATTGTTTTATGTGCTAGCTTCCTGGTGGGGAAAGGGGGGTTTTGTTTCTCTATGATATCACCAGCTTTTGCTCGCGGCTTCTCTCTCGTGGTAGTAATTTTGGTGCGTCCTTTTCTGTGCCCCTCTTTTATTTATTTATTATTTGGCTTTTCAACAATAAGTACGCTAATACATTTTAATTCGTACAATAGTGACTTACGTCTAAGCGCCTCATCACTTAGAGAAAAGCACAGCATGCACTACATTATGCGCTGTTAATAACCTAGCTAATTGTTTATAAGCTTAAATTACTTATTAAATTTAGATTAGATAATAATATTTAATAAATATAATTTGTAATTAAATATTGGTATCAGATGAAATTTAATATCAATCAATCATTTGTTTTTAATTTGATTATAATGATTAATTGAAATTGATAAAATTAAATTTGATTACAATAAAATTATATTAAAATTCGTTTATAATGACTTTTTTTTTGTAGGTGGGAAAGTCATCTAGTGGGATGAGTCAGACTTTTAGGCGTGTCAGACTTTTACTGACAAAACCCACTCCTGTTCCTTCTTTGCCTTCGTCCCAGGGCCGAATTTTCCTTTCAAAAACAAACCCTTGGCCCCAGTAGGCTTCGACCCTGCTGGGCCCCTACGGTTTGCTGACATCTCCTTGAGGCGCGCGCCGACGACGACTTGGGCTCGGTCCGGACGGTTACCGGACGGTCGGACAGCGAGCTACCCATTGCTCGCCGTCCGCAAGCCCGCGCCCACGGTGGCCGGAAATCGGGATCGGGATCCCGGCGGCTGTGGCGTGAGGGTCGCTCCCTCGCACGTACGGCCCCCTCCTTTGCTAGCCACTCCTCCTTTCTTCGGACCATGGCCAACTGTACCAAGGCCTGGCGCGAGAGATCTGTGCCCCTCTGGCGTTACTATGTATGCAAAATGTCATGTAGATATCTGTGATGTCATGATAACCGGTTTATTGGCTTATGCGTGAAAAGGTACATCGGTTTTATGAAAAAGACTAGATTTTGCTCGCGACTCCACGTCAAAATTGTAAATCAAGAAAATAACATTGGTTAGAAGAAGTATATAAAGAAGACTGATCTTGAAACAATCGAGATAGTCCAGGGAAGGTTTAAACGGTGAGAAAAAATCACGAAAAAAAAATCCGATTACAACGCCATCTCTTATTATAATGTCATTATAAAATGAATGTTCTGGTAATGCCAGTAGATGGCATTATCCTTACTATTAGGCGGTACGAAGTTCGCCGGGTCAGCTAGCTAGTCTGTCTAATATATCTTACAATAAATTGTACCTATAGTTGTTTCATTAGAATTCAAGAAGATGTTATGATAAATGATAAAAAACATTGTTTTTTTAAAAATTGCCGTGATATATAGTACGGCCGTTATATTTTGGCGAGCCCGAACCACCCGAACTTTGCGCAGAAAGCTGCGCACGAACGTTTTTTAGGAACAAAATAAATAATTAAAAAAATTAAAAAACACGACTGCCATGTCAAAAAAAATGAACTAAAAAGCAAAAAACAAGATGTTAGTTAGACTATATAAATAAAAATGAAAGTTGTCACTCATTCACTCACTGACTAAACACGATGTCTCGAAAACTACTTGATCTACAAAACAAAATTTTTCATCGCCGTCGGGGGACCAGTCTGTAGAATACTTTCTTATATAAAAAGTCCCCCGACTGCGATGAAAAATTTTGTTTTGTAGATCAAGTAGTTTTCGAGACATCGTGTTTAGTCAGTGAGTGAATGAGTGACAACTTTCATTTTTATTTATATAGTCTAACTAACATCTTGTTTTTTGCTTTTTAGTTCATTTTTTTTGACATGGCAGTCGTGTTTTTTAATTTTTTTAATTATTTATTTTTATTTTAAACCTTTTAGTGATAAGTTTAATTTTAAAACATGTCATGCATCACAATATAGTTTCTAAGCATTTATACGATCACAAGAAGAGATGAAGATTAATCGCTTCATATAGAATTGTTTAAGATTTCTGAGGCGATGAAATTCATGAAGAGACATCCTGTCGTGTGGGTCGTGAATCACTTTACGTGGATCCAAAACGCTGATTGCCAAACCTTCTAATTGCCTCACGCGACTAAGTGCAACATAAGCTTGCCCTTTGTCTAAAATTTTAGGGCCTGGGTCCACGAAGGCTCTGTCCAGTGTTGTCCCTTGTAACTTGTGGACTGTCACGGCCCAACATAATATAAGCGGTAGCATGCGGCGCTTTACTTTTCCATGACTCCTTAACCCGTCAAATTCGACTGTACTGTTCAATTTTGACACCCATACCAATAGTGTTGCCACGTACTGACTTGTCGTCGAACTCTACGAAGACGGCTTGTGGTAATTCTTCTGGTTCTAGTTGGTCACGGAGTAGCGATGGCCATTCGAATTTTCGGACGATCACCATAGCGCCATTTATCTTATATTATCTTGTTTTGGGGTTGGCCTTAGGCCAGACCACTTCGACCCTTCTGGATCTTTCGTGCTATGCCCTTCCTGTCTACTCAACCCCTAGCCCTCCGTGCACCTTCTTCATGAGTCCCAGTATGGCCTTGATGGGGCTGAACCTATAGTTCTCTGGTCTTGGAAATTGTTGGCCCAGATACTCTAGTCTTTTGGAGCCTAGAGCTGCACAGTCGCACAGCAAGTGTAGCATAGTCTCCTCTGCATCTCCACAGATCCTGCAAGTCAGGTCGCTTGCTAGTCCCATGTTGTGGAGCTGTTTGTTGGTGGCATAGTGCCCCGTGAAGACTCCTGTCATTGTTCGGAGCTGTGATCTACCTCCATAGTTTTTGGGTGCAGGCCTTATCTATGTCAATGAGAAATACATAGCTTTGCATGCTTCTGGCCTGTTGTATTGCGCCAGTGTGTGCTGTGTATCTCTAACGCAGCCCTTTTCAATGGTTGGTTGATGACCCTTGGTGAGAGTCCTATGAAGAGTTCCGATCCGTGTCTCGGATCCTTTCCTTGCCAGAGTGTTGGCTCTTTCATTGCCTTCTACTCCTGTATGACCTGGCACCTAGATCAATCTGACCTTGTTGCGCCTTCCTATCCGGTTTAGTATTTAATACAGTTTAGTATCAGCCCAGAATCCACTCTATTGGACGTAAGTGCCTTAAGTGTTGCTTAAAATGTAGACAGTGTCTCCTTCGGTGCCTCTGTCTAGTATTTCCTCCGCGCATGCGATTATAGCAGAGGTCTTTGCTTGGAAGACCGTCGCCAGTTTGCCCATGCTTAGGCTAAGATTGCAGTTGTCGCTGTGTACTCCCCGCTCTTGTACCGGTGTTCATTTTAGAGCCATCCGTGTACTATACCTGGTTGTTCCCTTTGTGGGATAGCGCCATTTACTAAGCCGTGACCAATGTTAATGTTCTATTGAGTAGATAAAGTACAATTGATTCCCTAAACTATCAAACACTTGGTAGGCTATTATTATATTATTATTGTATATAGGTTCTTGAATGCATGTACTTAGTGTACATTGTACAATGGTTCGAAAATCCTTCACGCACATGACCGACTTGTACTTGGCTGATTTCTTATATTCATTAATAATATTAGTTGGGGTTTCGTAACAAAATGTCAAAAATGTTTTTTTTTTATACTCGACAGTTTCGATTAACAGTGTAACATATTTATATTTTTGGAATCCACTCGTCAAATCCTAGACGATAATCACATGCATTAACAGATTAATAAAAATTAAAAAAAAAATTGGGTGCGTGTTCATTTATTTATCATACCCACCACATTGCATTTATATATTTTTTCAATAGCCTATGTTACTCGGGACGATGCAAGGATTCTAACGATACCTCATACATGTAAATCAGTTCAGTCATTTAGAAGTTATGGTGGAATAAAGAAACTCACATACATACATACATACATACATACATGAACCCTGAAAACATAACACTCCTTTTTGGGCAGTCGTGTAATAAAAAAAAAAAATTGGGTGCGTGTTCATTTATTTATCATACCCACCACATTGCATTTATATATTTTTTCAATAGCCTATGTTACTCGGGACGATGCAAGGATTCTAACGATACCTCATACATGTAAATCAGTTCAGTCATTTAGAAGTTATGGTGGAATAAAGAAACTCACATACATACATACATACATACATACATGAACCCTGAAAACATAACACTCCTTTTTGGGCAGTCGTGTAATAAAAAAAAAAATTGGGTGCGTGTTCATTTATTTATCATACCCACCACATTGCATTTATATATTTTTTCAATAGCCTATGTTACTCGGGACGATGCAAGGATTCTAACGATACCTCATACATGTAAATCAGTTCAGTCATTTAGAAGTTATGGTGGAATAAAGAAACTCACATACATACATACATACATACATACATACATACATGAACCCTGAAAACATAACACTCCTTTTTGGGCAGTCGTGTAAAAATGGTGGCATGAGGCGACGTGCGCGGGGCGGAGGTCTAGGCTAGAGATTGACTCTATGTAAACACAATCGACTCTTTATTCAATCAGATATCGCAATCGATTTTTATCGATTTGGAATTTATTAATTTTTGTTTCTATGAGATATTGAACGGAATAGATTTACAAACATAGTGAATGTTGTCGTTAGTAAACGAGATTTCGACTTTAATGAAAAAAAAAACTAATAAAATTATATTTTCTTGGTTGAAAGACATGATTTAGTTAAATATCAGTTATTTATAAACAACTACTAGAATAACGATTGTTTGAGAATATTTTAAACCTCCATAGAAAATTGAATATAAATATATTTTTATAACTTAATTTAAATCGATTTGAAAAAAAATCGATTAAACAACACCATCAGACACGCGTATTGGACATCTCTCTTCGGTAACTTCGTAAAGCTTCGTACTTATTCGGCAATGTTCGGTACGCAGTAATATGTCTCACTCACCCGTTAGCATTGGTGTTATTTTCGTGTCGCTGTCTCTGTCTTGAGCACAGGCGGTGACAAAAGTTTTCGTTGGTTGTTATTTATTATATTGTTAAGTTTTTTGTGTAGTGTTAGGTTTGTTTCTTTAATTCGTAAGTTATTTTTGTAGCTTTCTGTCTCAAAATGTTTTAATATTTATTTTATTTGTACTTGGTCCCTCTATTAGTAAATTTTTATTCGTAATTTGGTTTAAAAAAATTAATGTCAATAACAGTTTTTTTTACGAGTGTACATGCGCGAAAGTTCGCAGTGCCTATGTTCAGGGCCGTCAAGTTACAACGGCCGTACTTGTATCAAGCTTAAAAAATAAGGGTGTTTTTTTACCCAAATGTCCGGCCAAACTAGCTGGCTTGTCTAGCTTTTCGGTTTTAAGACCTTGTAATCTTTTTTTTAAATATAATATCTGGTTTGGATACTACTCGGCCTTCTCGGCAAGCTTCGCTGGGGTACTGCATACTACTATAAAATTTTTAGCTCGCATTTTACAGAGCTCGTGCCTGGTCCGTCTGTAAACGGTCTGTATCTCCTAAACTGCAAGAGATAGAGAATTGAAATTTTCACAGAATCTGTATTTCTATTGCCGCTACAACAAAAAATAATAAAACTAAAATAAAGTTAAAAATCAAAGGAGGCTCCCATACAAGAGATTATTTCGTCGGCGTTTTTTTTTTTTGGTCGATTTTAATATTGTAACCGGAACCCTTCTTGTACGAATCCGACACGCACTTAATTTGTCGTTTTTACGTTTGACTGGCTCTCTCGACAAAATTCGCACCATCATAAGGCTTGAAAGTGAAACGTTTTATGTTGTAAACGATAGCAATTGATCACAATTCTGAGCGCGGGCTTGTAAACAGGGCAGGAAAGTGGAAAGTGTGCCTACGTGAGTCGAGTACGGTGCTAACTAGACCAGTATTTATGGTGGTATAGCTGGTGTTTTTAATGTTTCATAGTATGGTTAATTGGTTGTTGAACCTAATCCTTTGGTCTCATGGTAGCAAGCGCGACTGTTGAGCGTAGGGTCCTGGGAACTTTACATGACCTGTTAAAAAAAATTTTTCCAAAAAAAATACAACCGACTTCAAAAAGAAAAACACTAAAAAAGTGGTGTTACTTTATTAGTTGTGTCTCTTCGTTATTTAACACCGACTTCCGATATAAAGTTATTTTGTACTTTTTTTGTGTTTTTTTACATTGAAGTCGGTTGTATTTTTTTTTTTGGAAAAAGTTTTTTTACACTTTTTAGTTGTGGTAGCACAACTAAAAAGTACCCCTCAGCTAATCATCATCAGATTAGCTCGATGGTACCTTATAGCCAAAGTGCATCTCATAACAATTGTAATAATCCCAAACACGTAAGTTAAGTTACATTGATTTATTACAGAGTTCCGGTGTCTACCTTCCAGCTTCATCATTAAATCAGTTCGATATATCTCCTTCCCGCCTTCTTTCAGTCAGTCATCGACTACACGTAGCCGTTTCACTTGTTACGACAGTACTGCTATGATCCTATGAGGAGTTCCGATCGATATCTTCGAAGATCCTCATCAGATCATAACAATATTTCTATGGGACCAACTCAAAAGCACTCAAAAAATTTCAAAATCGGTCCACAATTTACCGAAAGATCGGTGAACATATTGCTATATATAAAAAACATTCAGTCGAACATAAAGAAAGAAGAAAGAAAGAAAAGAAAGAAAAAACGTTTATTCGTGACTCACACAATCGTATAAACTAAAGATACACAATAAAAAAAAAAGAAAGGTATAATCAGTGCGAGACCAAAAAGGCACCTAACTCAGCATATTATGCTGCGTTATTTTAAAACGATAAATAACGCAGCGCTGGTATTCTGTTAGGGCCCACTATGATGTCACGAACACACTTACGTACATAACGTACGTAACATAGAACCTCCTTCTTTTTGAAGTCGGTTAAAAATGTCAAGCCTGGAGCGAGAAAAAGGGATGATTGCTCCATCCCTTTTTCTCCCAGGGTCAAGAGTGTAGGGTCAAGAGTGTACAGCTTCATCCCATTCCTCGCTCGCAACGACTGACATTTTGCTATGTAACACCCTGATGGAGTTATACACCATATACATATAGCTCCATCCCTCTAACAGTCCAGTGTATATTAACATTTTGTACGACGTTAAGCAACCTAAAAAAAATATGAAAAACAAATTCTAAATCTTTGTTTAATGTAAATAAAAAGGACAAAAATCTTTTTTGCCTTATGCAAGACAAACCTTTACGCAAAGAGTAAGACAAATCAATATCTACACTGGGTGTGCGTGACAGGCGACTAACTTGAACCTGCATCCTGTTAACGGTGGAAAAATGACAAAGATTTGTTTTTGAAGCCTTAACATTACACACAACACACCCTTGACATCAAGAAACAGATCAGTAATCGCCTTTTAGGTTACGTATAAATTGTAATATTTCTTGATACTAAAAACTGGTTTCATTTTATATTTTTATCAAACATAATTAGTAATTAAGTACGCAGTCATCATAGTACTTTACAAGAATTATTTGAATTTCCTAAATCATCATAGCTTTCGTCACATTCGGTCATATCCTTTTGTCGAACAGCCATCGCGATCGCGTCCAATCACGTAGTAGCGTCTGTGGTCTATGCCACAGATTATAATAACGAGTTGCTCGGGCGCGTCGTGGTGTTGCCACTTTATATTAATGTATTTGTCACGTTATTTATTTATTTTTTTATTTAGTTTAATTTTCTTTTCTTTTTAATTTATAATTCATATGTATTTCCTTTTTCTATCCAAATCTTGTTGTACACTGCACCGTTCGGGCGTCTTTATGTCGACGCCGCCACCGGCCCACGCTGAAAACCAGCGCTGTGAGCTTAACGCATAATGCGTGAGGCCACAGCTTTATGCTGAGCGTTAGGCCGTTTTGCGCGGATGTGACGCATATCTTCCCTATCATGTTTGTTTGCTAGTTTTAAGATTGCGTCATTTCGCGTGAATAAACAGTTTTTCTTTCTTTCTTTCTAGTATGTATATATCAGTGTGCATTTCTCTTCTCACACTTCGTCACTTTTTCGAGTCCATCAAATGAGTATGAGCACCAATGAGGTTCTCTAAAAGCCGGCGCCCCTGAGTACGAGCTATTTTATAAGGCTAGATTTTATAATGTTGTTGTCTTGTTTTCTTTTCTCGATAAACCTTCTTCTCCTTATTTGACTTCTCAAATCCAATTTCTTTGTTCTGGTCATAATAAAAATCTCTGTCAACCAATAATCGTCTTCTACGATGTCCCACACATCGCTCTGGGTTTATCCAGTCCTCCTTCTTTGTCCAGGTTTGCCAGGAGATTTCTCTTTGGAATGCGCTCCCGCTGAACATCAGGATGGCTTCCATTCGGTTCACTTACACGCAACACGCTACGCAGCACGCTTACTTCTTAAAGTTTTGGGTCAGTGGGTAGCCTTAGGGGCGGATTTTTAGGAGTTGGAGTATATCCTTAGGGGCGCTATGAGAAGCAAAGAAAACGAAAAAAAAATTTTTTTGGTTAAAAAAATTTTTGGGACAAAATTTTTCGAAAATTTTTCAAAAAAAAAATTTTTTTTTCGCGTTGGTACCATACGCTTATAGGCACCATGAGCCGTGCAGAAAACAGAAAAAAAAAATTAGGTAAAAAAAATTTTTGGGAACAGAAAATTTCTCATTACTTTTCACCTTGAGTATGGTTAGGGGCAAACACAAAAATTTTTTTTTTCGAATTGGTACCATACGCTTATAGGCACCATGAGCAGTGCAGAAAACAAAAAAAAAAATTTGGTAAAAAAAATTTTTTGGAACAGAAAATTTCTCATTACTTTTCACCTTGAGTACGGTTCGGGGCGAACACTTAGAAAATTTTTCGAAAAAAAATTTTTTTTTCGAATTGGTACCATACGCTTTTAAATTTTAAAATTTTTTTTACCAAAATTTTTTTTTTGGTTTTCTGCACTGCTCATGGTGCCTATAAGCGTATGGCATCAACTTCCAAAAAAACTTTTTTTTGAAAAATTTTCCGTGTTTGCCCCTAACCATACTCAAGGTGAAAAGTAATGAGAAATTTTCTGTCCCAAAATTTTTTTTTCCTATTTTTTTTTTTGGTTTTCTGCACGGCTCATGGTGCCTATAAGCGTATGGTACCAATTTGAAAAAAAAAATTTTTTTCGAAAAATTTTCTAAGTCCCGCGCCATAGCGCCCCTAAGGCTACACTCCAACCAAGTTTTGTTACTATTTTGGTGTGCAATAAATTTTATTCTATTCACTTTTAAGGTGAAGGCACGTGAACACATTCGCAGGAAGTTGGTGTTATCATCACAGCGTTGATTTGTTGGATTCGTTTCTCATAATTACATTGTTAATTTGTATGTATGTACGAGGGTTGATTGAAAAGTTCGCGGCCTCAGCAAGAAAACAATATAAAATATAAGCAAAAGTAATTTTATTTTTCCACGTAATCTCCACTTAACTCTATGCACTTCTTCCATCTGGTTACCAACGCCTGTATGCCGGTCATAAAAAAAGTTTCTTCAAGGCCTTCAAAAAAGTCACCCACCGCAGCTTCGACCTCCTCATTTGATGAAAATTTTTGACCTCCAAGGTTTTTTTTTAGGTTTGGGAATAAATGAAAGTCTGAAGGTGCCAAATCAGGGGAATAGGCGGGATGGGGCAGTAATTCAAAGCCACAATCACAACAGACGTGTGAACGCGTGCATTATCCTGATGGAACAACACTTTCTTGCTGAGTAATCCTGGCCTTTTCTCTTTGATTGTTACACGCAAGCGACGTAAGAGGGTGCAGTAATAAGTCGAGTTTATAGTTTCACCTTTTGCAAGGTAGTCCACCATGATGACACCCTTAGCATCCCAAAAAACTGACGCCATCACCTTGCCAGCTGCCAAAATTGTTTTGGCTTTTTTTGGAGTCGGTTCATCAGGTTTTTTCCACTGCTTGGATTGCTGTTTTGACTCTGGGGTGTAGTGGTGTACCCAAGTTTCATCCATTGTTACAAATCTGGCCAAAAAATCTTGTGGATCAGCCTCAAACATTTCCAAACAGTCGCGAGAAATCGTGAGGCGTATTCGTTTTTGTTCGACTGAAAGCAATCTGGGTACCCACCGCGCAGAAACCTTAGAAAATCCAAGTTCATTGACTATGATGTTTTGTGTTCGTTCATACGAGATGCCAATAGTGTCTGCAATCTCCCTGATGGTCAATCTCCGATCTATCAATATCAGATCACAGATTTTTCCGATGTTTTCTTCAGTCGTAGACGTCATAGGCCGGCCAGAGCGAGGTTCATGTTCAATACTCTCTCGTCTGCGTTTAAATTCAACAACCCACTTTTTCACAGTCGTATACGACGGAGCAGATTCCCCCAATGTTGTTGACATATCTTCGTGAATCTCTTTTGGGGTTAGATGTTTGATGACCACACGTTGCTCAATTTTCTCCATTCTTTAAAAACGCTGCACAAAGGCTCACAAAATTCAGTCTAATTTACATACAGTTAATGCTATTGCGATAGAATTTTACAATTTGACAACCAGAGAGTAAACTAATCGAATGAGGTCAGTTACATTAAAATAGTTTAGGTATTTATGTGTTAGGCCGTGAACTTTTCAATCCACCCTCGTATCTAAGTATATATTTATTATTGTATTTCTTTTCCATTAAGCTGCACCTACCATGTTATGTTTCTGAACTGCACCACCCTAAGGTCGACTGGTAGAAAATGCCTAAGGCATTAATTCATTAACGCTCAGGCGGTAGCCGGCGCCCGCAAGCCTTTGTCTTACTATTGTGTCTCTAATTACGCACGTCAAAAGGTTAAGTCCGCCCTTTGTACAGTGTTTATTACTAGTGCATAAATAAATAAAAGTACACTGTAGAAGATGTGCACAATAAACAAATAAATATCAGTCATTATTCTTTTGATCTCCTGTTCCATAGCTGCCGACGACCATGACTGGTTTCCCACGGTACTCATATAAATGATATGTCGAGGTAATTCATTCGCATCGCACGCACGGAGCGGTGGACTGTTATGCTTTCGTTTTGTAAATTGCGTGCGTGTTGTCAACCAGCTGTATCAGTAGGGAAATTGTTTTTCTTCCGTTTATTTATTTATTATTACAAGCTTTTAAATTTACTGTCGTGATAACTCAGTGGTAAAGGTTGTCTGTAAGAAATTGCCCTGTGCGATAAGACCGCCTATTGTACACTTATTTTTAAGTAATTATGTTTGTCCATGTGGTGTACAATACATAATAAATAAATAAATAAGGCAGGCCTCTCATCCATGAGGTTGCGGCCTTGCGGGTACGAGACCGGGCAAGTACTAAAGTGATTTTTAGGGTTCCGTATCTCTAATAAAAAAACGGAACCCTTATAGGATCACTTTGTTGTCCGTCTGTCTGTCTGTCAAGACCCTTTGTCTCGGGAACGCGTGGAGGTATCGAGTTGAAATTAAAACCATATAAGTACTCAAGTCTGTGGCCCCTTGAAGCTGTGAAATAATCAAACTTCTAAGTAAACGAAAAAAAAAGATACGGCCGTTTTGGTCGCAAAAAACATGTGCCTATTTCGACACTCAAGGGAATCAAAATTCATAGGGTACTTCCCGTTGCCCTAGAATCCTGAAATTTTGCATGACGCAAGATCTCATAGTACAAGTATAGGGAAAAATCTGAAAACTGTAAATTTGTAATTACGTCACAAAAATTTTCTTTATTGCGATTCGAAATAACTTCGTAACTCAATTCGGGAATTGAACTGTTTTCATAGGTAAGTTTAAGTTTTAAGTAAGTTTTAGTTTAGTAAGTAAAACTGGAAGGAAGTTGCTTCCTTCTGTGAGACCGTAATGGTCCAGAAGGAGGCGGCTGAGCGCGACCGTGAGAGGGCTGATCCCGCTCGGAGACGAAGGCGTCGGGGAGGCAACCGCCTCGATGCCTAACACGCCGAAACCCCGCTTGCATCATCCAATGCAGACGGGACTTTGGAACCACGGGTGTGCAGACTGGGGACTCTGCCCGCCCATCAAGTGATTCCAAGGAAGACGGTGGCACAGTGATCACGTGCTGCCGTGCACAAAGAGGCTCAGGGGAGACCGTTGTACAGTCTCCTCAGGGATGTGCCCTAACAGGCGTTGCACAGAGGGGGTTCCGGAATGGTCTTTTAAGAGGTAACGGCGCCCCTTCTATATGTGCTGATGGTGATCACCGGGGTGGTTTTAGTGAGGTAAAAATCCCACACTCCCCGGACTTATCCCCAAAGTCCGGGCGCCTTTCGAAGGTTTCCCCCCGAAAACAAAAAAAAAAAAAAAAAAGGTAAGTTTGTACGAAACCCTCAGTGCGCGAGTCCGACTCGCACTTGCCCAGTTTTTTTTTGTTTGTTGTGTATTTCCATTATTTTATTTGTCTTACTACACTTAATTTATATCTAATCGACAATGTTCAATGTGATTGCAAATTCTTAATGCGATAAATTATCAAAATTTTTTAATTCTTTATTTGTGGTCTATAAATCTGTATTAAATTCTTGTTTTAATTAAAGTATCGTCGTTCATATTGCAATTTGTTCAATGTCAAAAAAAAATCTATGTCAAATTTCTAACAAAACATAATTATTTTTGGAATTTTCAATATGCATATTTAATAGAACAATAGTTAGGAAACATTAGTTAAAAACATTTTGGTGTCTTATAAGATTTTTTTCAAGTAAGTTGTTTTTTTACTCTCCTGTAAACTTGTCATTTTTGAAATAGTACTAATTGCAATATGAACGACGGTATATTGCATGTATTATTACTTTGTACGCCCTACAGGCAAAACATAGCGCCCTCAATATATTAAATAAGAACTTATAATGTTCCTATGTTTTACAATGAATAATTATATGAATCTTGAATCTTACCAGCAATCTTCCTTCGTCAAGGAAAAACCGAACAAAGTCTATATCGGTAGTTACTGATTGAGAGCGATTATACAGAAAGTACGCAGTAGTCAGTCTCAACTGTGTGAAGAGATCGTGCCTCGCTTGATTTATAAGTGACTAGCTTTTGCCCGCGTACATAAAATATAGCCTATTATGTGACACAGGAATAAAGCAGCTTTTTATCGTTGAAAAAATTTTAGCAATCGGACTACTTAGTAATTTCAGAGATTACCTCTTTAAACAAACTTTACCTGTTTATAATATTAGTGTGGACAACGGACAAGCTTTTTTTTTTTTATTAATGATAGGCTCGCGTTTGACCACCATCTCACCTGATGGTAAGCGATGATGTGGTCGACGATGGAGCACGCTTGCCTAGAAGTAGCCTATTCACTCTTGACTTAAAGACCCCTAAGTTGTAGCTATCAGGAAACACAGACTCCGGCAAGGAATTCCACTCCTTGGCTGTACGCATAATAAATGACGTGTTCTCAAAACGTTTTGTGCGTATAGGTGGGATGTCTACCATGTACCGGTGACGCAACGCCGTACGTCTAGTGGTCCGATGATGGAACGGACTTGGCGAATTTAGATTGTGCCATTCCAGTGCACACTTCCCGAAATGTAAACGATAGAAAACCGACAGGCTAGCAACTCAATAGTTGACGCTATAGACCACTTAGTTGACGCTATAGACCGTGGATCGCCTGTAGATGTAATTTACACTGATTTCAGTAAGGCGTTTGACAAGGTGGATCACAAAATCTTAGTTAACAAATTACACTCAATCGGAATTGCAGGAAAGTTATTGCAGTGGTGTGAGTCATACCTTGTTAGGCGCACATCTAGAGTCGTGGTCAATGGTTATTCGTCGAACCTCTTTCCTGCACTCATTCCCAGCTTTTTTGCTGCCAGTTGAGCCTTTGCTTCGATGTATGGCCCAAAGTTGAGAGTTGACGTCAGCGTAACGCCAAGAAGATCAAGATGGTCGGTTATTGGCACGGTCACACCGGTCGCTTTTATTTAACTGGCAATGTATGTTTGTTTTAGGGCAAACAAAATTACTTAAGTAAGTTTGTACGGAACCCTCAGTGCGCGAATCCGACTCACACTTGCCCAATTTTTTATTTTTTATTATGGAAGAGTAAAATCATTCCTGCAGAAAAAACGCAGATGTCGCTTACGATGTTTTTCTTGAAATGGCTCGATTATTTCCCCATTTATTTTAATTCAATTATGACTAATTCATCATACTTAAAAAGTATCCGATACCTGAGTGAAAGTGGGACTGTTACGTCATAATTCTGAGTCACCATTGTGACCTTAAGAGCCAAGCCCCTATGTGGCCGTGATACACCCTTTTTTAACGGTGGTAAATCGTCAAATAGGTAACCTCACCCGCTCTGGGTGGAGCGAGAAGGAATGGTGTCAGATTTTTACTGATTAAAACTCATCGGTGTTCCTTCAGTTGCAATCGAGAGCCATGGTAACACACGGACAACTAATTAAAGCGCGCATAGATCACAACACGCCGTTAACTCGGGCTTCGTTCTTACCGGACGTCCGGACGGTGAGTTTTCCATTGCTCGCCGTCCGGTCAAGACGGTGGCCAAAAATCGCTCTGAGACACCCGACGCTCAGAGCGTCTTCTGCAGCGGGTGCTGGAGCGTGAGGATGTCCTCGCCCTTACTGTTTCCACCACCGCCTTCCCGATCACGCTTGCCTTGAAGCTAACCTATTCACTCTTGAGAAACCAAGGAGGTATTTTAAGGGTTTTTTTTTTTTGAAGGTTTGGAGAGCATTGGTGATGAAATAAAATACACAAAGTAATTCGCCTGGCTTAGTTTGAATTGAGCCCTACCACTCTTAAGTCGGGGCCATAGATATGTCGGGGCCGTTACCATTGAGCCACCACTGCTCTCTTTACTTTTATTAATGACTAGCTTTTGCACGCGGCTTCGCCCGCATACATAAAATATAGCCTATGTCACTCAGGAATAAAGCAGCTTTCTATCGGTGAAACAATTTTCGCAAATGGACCAGTACTTTCAGAGATTATGATGATTATGATAATGCGTGAGGCCGCAGCTTTATGCTGAGCGTTCGGCCGTTTCACGCGGATGTGACGCATATCTTCCCTATCTATTGATTATGTTTGTTAGCTAGTTTTAAGATTGCGCCATTTCGCGTAAATAAACTGTTTTTCTTTCTTTTTAAACACGCTTTTATTAGCTTCATTTGTAACTAACTATGTATGTAAGAAAATCTTGGAATCTTAATTTAACCCACTTCACGGTCTTCGATTAGGATGAAATTTTGCACACGCTCTGAGTTCTGATGACAATACATGACTAGCTAAGAAATGTCATTACAAATCCAATATGGCGGCCTCCCCAAGATGGCGGACTGGCTGTTTGAAATCCATCCCCATGATATGGGTATCAAATGAAAGGGTTTGCTGTCAGGAAAACGAAAAAAAAATAGTCACGTGACTTAAATTCAATATGGTGGACGTACAAGATGGCGGACAGGCTATTTGAAATGCACCCCCATGATATGGGTATCAAATGAAAGGGTTTGCTGTCAGGATTTTTTTTTTTAGTGCGTGTTAAAAGCGTGTTTCTTAGTTTTTTAAACTATTATTTTTCTTTCAGATTACCTCCTATAAACAAAAAACAAAATTTACTTCTTTATGATATTAGTGTAGATAATTAATAAATAACTGACGTCAATCGTAAAAGTGTGAGTATTACATCATCGTTGAGTCACCGATGTGACCTTCAGAGCCGTACCCTCTTTGTGACCTCGGTGCACCCTATACAGCTAACGTAAGGGTTGGGGCCTTGGCTCCAATTATATGGAAGTATTGTACTTTATATTGTAGTAAGGTGCTTGTCATTATTGTGGGTAGGGCTTTTTGTTTTCCATACAAATTATTTTTTTAATGTGAGACAAATTATTTCAATCAATTAAGAATAAAAATATTCACACAACTTTCACACAACGCCATCTAGTCCCGAACTAAGCAGAGCTTTTTTTTTATTATTGATAGGCTCGCGTTTGACCACCATCTCACCTGATGGTAAGCGATGATGTGGTCGACGATGGAGCACGCTTGCCTAGAAGTAGCCTATTCACTCTTGACTTAAAGACCCCTAAGTTGTAGCTATCTGGAAACACAGAATTCCACTCCTTGGCTTGTGCTTTGAGTAACATACTTTAAATTTATATTTCCCGGCGAACTTCGTACCGCCTAACAGTCAATGAATGTAGTATATCTTTCGATATAGTCGACCGATTGCGATGAAACAAAGCCTAAGTAATATATCAAGTTACACACAATTTTAATATATAAAAGTTATCTACATCGATTTCGTACATTTTACGTGATGCGCGCACAACTAAAAACTTCTACAGATTTATTGTATGTATAGATAAATTACACCCAGAGTCCCAGACACAGAACAAATACTGGGCCCGCGTGGTGGATTACGGCCCATTCCTTCTCCTAGAGAGAGGAGGCCTGAGTCCCAGCAGTGGGAACATTAAAAGGCTGATTATGCTATACTTATGCTACAGAACAAATGATCATGCTCATCACACATACTGTCATTGGATGGATGGGACTGTCACATTGTCTTAGGTGGGAATCGAACCCACGACCTCCGGCATAGCAGTCAGGGCCACTAACCACTAGACCAACAGGCCAGTCAAATTCTGCCTTGCCTTTTCCCGAACCATGTTGGATCGGCTTCCAGCCGAACTGGTGCAGCTGGAACAGATAGTACTTTATATGGATCGACTGCTTGTCAAGGTGGACCGACGACCTGGTGAGAGTCGCGAGAATGCGGTGGATGCGAGACGCACAGGATCGAACGTTGTGGAGACGCGCGCGGGGAGGCCTATGTTCAACAATGGACGTCTTTCGGCTGAAATGATGATGATGATGATGACTGCTTATCTGGCCTCCACAACACAGCAATGCGATATCACGATACCCCTTGGCAAAACTGTTGTCAGATTTTCTGGCTTCTGACTGCCTGTAACGACTGTCAAAGATCTACAAATGATCGGAATTAAAGAGACAACGTGCTCGGCCACACTGGAAGCGCGGGGGTGCGGGGCGGGCGTGGCGCGGCAATCTCAAACATAAGTACTTCATTTGAGTGTCCATAGCGGGCACGCGCGCGCGGAAATCGGCGCGGGCTTCACTACGCGGGACGCGCGCGAGCATCTCACGCTATAGGTCGTTCATACAAGTGGCCACAGTGAGTGCGCGGGCGATTAGCGGCAACCCTTGTCCCTGCACCTACGCCGGTCTCCGCACCGCGCTGCCAGTGTGGCCAAGCAAATCGCGTGCGTTTCCGCACCCGCGCCGCTACCCGCACCGCGCTGCCAGTGTGGCCGAACACAACGGCTTAATGTGCTTTCTGAAGTTCAGAGGAATCTCTATACAGGGTGTCAGGGTGTAAAAGACAGGTCTCCGCAAACTTTAAAGGCTTGCTCAGTAGGCGAAACTGAACAACCTTCCATAAGATATTTTTCAGAAAACGAAAAAAAAAATCGGCGTCTCCATACAAAATTATAAACTTTATTGGACAGTTTGTATTAGTGACGCAACGGAAGTGTCTTAAAGGAAGCGAAAACGGAAACAGATGTCAAAAGTAAATCTTTGCGGATGCGAAAGCGGAAACGGAAGCCGAAGTGTTAATACTATGAAGAAAAAGCACAATTTTATTTTTTTATAATAACAGAAGGGTTATGTCGTAATCACGTCACGAGGCGCGGTGATGCGCAGAATGAACCAAAAAATCTTTGCGACACGTTTGTGTACCGCCCCCCCTCCCCCCGCGCCTCTTCCGATGTGTCCAGTCGTCCACGCGCCCCCCCACCCCCGCGCTCCTCGCTGTATTCTTCCGTTTAGACTTATAAATTTTGCGGAAGCAGAAGCGGAACGGAAGTGAAAAGCTTGCGGAACTTCTGCAGAAGCGAAAGCAGAGTTCTGTTGCAACACTAGTTTGTAAGGAGAGGCCGTTCTTTTTTCATCTCGTGAAAAAAAAATTGTGAAAGGTTGTTCAATCTTTTTTCATCTCGTGAAAAAAAAATTGTGAAAGGTTGTTCAATGCATTCGTGCAACGGACGTGGCCAGCCGATTCCCACTACAGTCTGGCTGTTTTTTTCCCCGACAATTGCCACTTGAGTTGTTGAGCACAGTCCAGGATACTACGAAATATAAATAAAATCACTGCATACAAGCGATGTCTCCAAAACCCTGGTTCATAGCTAGCATTGCATCGCCGTTTCGATCCACCCTGACCTAAATACGGGTGACGCACTGCGTATATTTGGCAAGCAAAACTTTGTGGGCAGGTGACTGGATTATTAATGATGGATGAATTAGAACAGCATTAGTTAGGGGATTCAGATTGGCCAGAGGGTTATTTATTTATGCACGCACAAGTAACGAAACCAATGCGTAGTAATTGTGACACAACGTGTGTTTTCTTCGTGTGTTTGAGAGCAGTGGTGGCCGAGTGGTAACGGCCCCGACTTACGAGTTGTAGGTCGCGGGTTCAAACCCAGCCAGGCGCATTTACTTTGTGAAATTTATTTCATCACCACTGCTCTCAAAACGGTGAAAGAAGACATCGTGAGGAAACCGGCATGTCCTAGAACCAAAAATTCGAAGACATGTGACATTCACCAACCCGCACTGGGCCCGTGTGGTGGATTACGGCCCATTCCCTCTCCTAGAGAGGAGGCCTGAGTCCCAGCAGTGGGAACATTAAAAGGCTGATTATGCTTATGGTGTGTTTCCTGATAACCACAACCTACGGTCTTAAGTCAAGAGTGAATAGGTTACTTCTAGGCAAGCGTGCTCCATCGTCGGCCACATCATTGCTTACCATCAGGTGAGATAGTGGTCAAACGCGAGCTTATCAATGAAAAAAAACTGGGCAAGTGCGAGTCGGACTCGCGCCCTGAGGGTTCCGTACAAACTTGCCTATGTAAACAGTTCAATTCCCGAATGGAGTCTCGGAAGATTTTTCCGAATAGCAAAATTTTTTTTTTTTTTGTTGTGACGCAACAACAAAAGTTTTCAGATTTATTCCTATACCTGTGTTCTTATAACACAGGTCTATGAATAAATCTGAAAACTTGCTTTACGCAAAATTTCAGGATTCTGAGTCAACGGGAAGTACCCTATAAATTTTGTTTTTTTTTCTTATTTGATATAAACCAGTGCTTGACTGCGATCCCACCTGATGGTAAGCAGTGATGCAATCATTGATGGTGAGGCGCACTAGTTTATTAAGAGCCTATTCACTCTAGCCTTGAAGGCACCTAAATTATAGTTGATTTCCTCGAGAGTGTCGAAATATACGTTTTTTGAGACATAAACGGCCGTATCATTTTTTTTTCGTAAACTTAGATATTTGATTTTCTCACAGCTTCAAGAGACTGCAGACTTGAGTATATCGTTTTAATTTCAATTTGATACCTCCACGCGTTCCCGAGATAAAGGGTCTTGACAGACAGACATACAGACGGACAACAAAGTGATCCTATAAGGGATCCATTTTTTCCTTTTGAGGTACGGGACCCTAACAAGAAAAAAAAAGTAAAAAAAACTAAAACCCGACTACGACAAAAAAAAACGACGAAACTAGAAGTATGAAACAAGATTTCCAGGATGCTGAAATAAACAAGGTAAAAAGAAAAACCGCAGTCACACGTTATATAGGTAACAAACGTGTGACTGCGGTTTTTCTTTTTACCTTGTTTATTTCAGCATCCTGGAAATCTTGTTTCATAGTTCTAGTTTCGTCGTTTTTTTTTGTCGTAGTCGGGTTTTAGTTTTTTTTTTACTTTTTTTTTATTTAAATTATTTTGGTGTTAAATCACTGTGCTTTCTATACCATTTGCAAAAGCTAAATTTCTAATTAATAATGGTAACTTAATTTTTGTCCACCAGAGGGCGCCACATTGAATTTTGATGATATATTTTGATAAATACCAGTGAAGCCCTTTCAAATGATATCAAACACGGTGTATTTATCTTAACATTTTTTTTAACAGATGACATCTTGTCCGCTAGAGGGCGTCATTTTAAATTTGAACAATATTTTGGAAATGTACAAGTAAAGCCCTTTCAAATGATACCAAACACGGCGTATTTATCTCCATTTTTATTTTTTACACATTACTTTTTGTCCGCTAGAGGGCGCCATATCAAGTTTTGTGACACGTCACGTAACCTATGTTCAGCGGACAATTAAGACGGTTCTAACGATACCTCATACGTCGAGTTCCGATAAGTAGATTAGGAGCTATGTGGGAACAGATGAACAAACTCACATACATACATAGCCTGTCAAAATCATAACCCTCCGTAGTCGGGTAAAAATAGAAATAGTTTTCGATTATGAATTGTTAACTTGGCATGCGAAACCAAGTTTTATTACTGTATTTGCGATATAATAAGATCTTGTTATTTCTGTAACCACGTTATCGACCGCAGATTCTGCGGTTAGTGGTAACAATATATTTGTAGGCTGAGCTAAACTTATGTCTATATCTCTGGCTTGTTTCAAGGTGTTCACTAGTCATTCTAACACAGCTACAGTCAAACGGGGTGATTAGGAACGCAGGGGTGAATAGGAACAAAAGTTTGAAGGGGATCTTCGCGTTAATTAACAATTATTCCCAGCATTCAAGTACTCTTGTAATAAACACAGATGCTTTGATAGAAATCTAAATTTATATCATCATCATCATTTCAGCTGAAAGACGTCCACTGCTGGACATAGGCCTCCCCCAAGCGTCGCCACAACGACCGATCCTGTGCTTCTCGCATCCACCGCACTCCCGCGACCCTCACCAGGTCGTCGGTCGCCGAGTAATTTTATATACCGAAGTGAAAAACCTTACCAAAGTTTTGGTCCTATCCACCCCTGCATTCCTATTCACCCCGTTTGACGGTACCGAAAGTAAATTGAAGAATCGTACAGCTAAGGAGTGCAATTCCCTGCCGGAGTCTGTGTTTCCTGATAGCTACAACCTAAGGGTCTTTAAGTAAAGAGTGAATAGGTTACTTCTAGGTAAGCGTACTCCATCTTTGACCTCATCGTTGTTTTTCATCAGGTGAGATAGAGGTCAAGCGTGAGCCTATCAACTATTAAAAAAAAAAACTGGGTAAGTGCGAGTCGGACTCGCGCACTGAGGGTTCCGTACAAACTTACCTATGACAACAGTTCAATTCAAGTTCAAGAGACTCATCTGTTTCTGGAATAAGGTGGGCTGGTTGGAGTAAAGGCCGCCATGGCCCACGCACAATGGTCCGATAAGGACTAAGTGCGGAAGACCATAAAGATAAGATAAGATTCAATTCAAGTTACGAAGATTTTCCGAATCGCAAAAAAAGTTTTTTTTTTGTGACGTAACTACAAATTTACAGTTTTCAGATTTTTTCCTATACTTGTGTTATGAGACCTTGCTTCATGCCATATTTCAGGTTTCTAGGTCAACGCGAAGTACCTTATGAATATTGATTCCTTTTGCGACATAAACGGCTGTATCTTTTTTTTTTCTTTAACTTAGAAATTTGATTTTTTTACAGCTTCAAGGGACCGCAGACCTGAGTATATGGTTTTAATTTCAACTCGATACCTCCACGCGTTCCCAGACAGACAGACGGACGGACAACAAAGTGATCCTATAAGAGTTCCGTTTTTTCCTTTTGTGATACGGAACCCTAAAAACAGAATAAAAAATTAAGGGGGCTCCCATACAACAAACGTGTTTTTTTCTCATTTTTTTTTTTTTGCTAAGGACGGTACCGACGGAACCCTTCGTGCGCGAGTCCCTCTCGCATTTAGCCGTTTTTTTTAAAGCAGTTCAATGTGGAAGCTTTCACTATACTTTCCGAGAGCCTGTTCCATGCCGTTGATGCTTATTATCCTTTTCCAGTAAAAGTCCTTCATATCATAACTGTAACAACAATATGGGGAATACACTGGCTTCTGTAATACAGTTCCTAACTAGCTCAGGAACCAGGGAATTTCATTTATGTGTAAAAAAACGTTATGTCAATAAATAATTTATTATTATAACTTCCTAAAAAAAAACATTCCGGTAAAACTGTCTTCATTTTCGGAACAAATTCTCAGAATTGAAACGTGATCTTTATGTCCTTATTTTCCTTTCAAAATTATGCGTCACGTATTCTTAGAAAAAGCCATATATCCATGTCGACTTCCCCCTTAGCTTAATGGCACTGTCTCGATAAAACTATCTTCATTTTCAGGAAACATTCTCAGAATATAGACGTGGTCTACAGTAGCTATTCTTATTTTCCACTTAGTAGGTACCTATGATGCGTCACAGATTCCTGGTAAACGCCATACGTTCCTGACGCCTTCCTTCCCTCTTAGCTCGCTAATACTAGTAATAAATAATCAGCCTTTTAATGTTCCCACTGCTGGGACTCAGACCTCCTCTCTAGGAGAGGGAATGGGCCGTAATCCACTACGCGGACCCAGTGCGGGTTGGTGAATGTCACATGTCTTCGATTTTTTGGTTCTAGGACATGCCGGTTTCCTCACGATCACCGTTTTGAGAGCAGTGGTCATGAAATAAATTACACAAAGTAATGCGCCTGGCTGGGTTTGAACCCGCGACCTACAACTCGTAAGTCGGGGCCTTTACCACTCGGCCACCACTGCTCTCAATCTCCCTAAATCTGCGGGTGGGTTTAGTCAGTGAAAGTCCGAGACTTCCCTCGCTCCACCCAGGGAGGAAGAATTTATGTGCGCCTTGTCCAGAAACTTGATGGCACTTTTCTGTTAGATTTACAAAGATATGCCACGGCACTAACAAAAAAATAATAAAAAAACTACTTAAATCATTTATGCTTTGTAAAACCATCTTTATTTTCATCAGGTCTTCGAATGAATAGACGATATCTATGACACCCTTTTAGTGTACTCAGTATACTCCTATTTAAGTACGATGCGTCACAGATTTTTGAGAATTGCTATAAATCCATGGCGCCGTCCCCCCCTTGACTTGACTCATTTCATATTTTTGTACCGGACATCGACAGAGAATGAAATTATGGTGAATTCTGATTCAGGTCAGCTCGCTTTGTTCCTTATAAGTACTTATTTATACTCATCTTCATCATTATTTCAGCCGAAAGACAAGACGTGTCGCTACAACAAACAATCCTGTGCGTCTCGCATCCATCGGATTCCCATGACCCTCACCAAGTCATCGGTCCACCTTGTGGGACGTCTTCCAACGCTACTTCTTCCGGTGCGTAGTCGCCACCCCAGAACCTTTCGACCCCAACGACCATCTGTTCTGCAAGCAATGTGCACTTGTTTATAATATTTTTGTCTTTTTTTGCCATCTCAAGGCAAAATCATCAAATGACTTCTCTCACTCTAGGGTGGTGCGAGAGCCCATCAGACTTTTACTGACTAAAACACACCTATTTTCTATCATTTACGCTTTGCGTTCTGGTGCTCAACTACATCCGGTTGCAGCGGAGATCTCTCGCGTCCGGTCCTGGTTCAGGTGAGAGGGAATGAGAGACGGTCACCTCTTTCTGCGAAGCAGTAATGCTAGCAAAGGAGGCGGCCGAAACCGTGAGGTGGAGACAAGCCTCATGCCCCTGGCGTCAGGAGTCACAGGACGACCATCGGCCACCGCAGGCGCTGGTTTGCGGACAGAGACCTACCCTAATAATAACCAAACATGGGTCGACGCGCGGCGCGTTGTGGTGTTTCACGCGCGCCTCAATGAGATGTCAGCAAAATTGATGGGGAGTATAGGGACAGTCCAGGCCGATGATACGCTAGGGCTGCGGATTCTTTGAAGAAGTTACCACAGCCCTCGCCAAAAAGGGCCACTAAAGGGACGCTGTGGGTTTTAGTCAGTCAAATACCAAAACCAAATGCCAAATACCAGCTTGATGCCCTGGAGTCGATTGAGAAGCGAGCCAAGAGGATCATCGGTGATGATGCACTTGTCGAATCAAAACTCCAAAGCCTTGAGCATCGACGCCGAGTTGCTAGCCTGTCGGTTTTCTATCGATTACACTTCGGGGAGTGTGCGTTGGAATTGAACAATTTAATTCCACCAAGTCCGTTCCATCATCGGACCACTAGACGTGAGTGAATGAATAGGCTCTTAATAAACTAGTGTGCCTCACCATCAATGATTGCATCGCTGCTTACCATCAGGTGGGATCGCAGTCAAGCACTGGTTTATATGAATTAAAAAAAAAAAAACAGACGTACGGCGTTGCGCCAACGGTATATGGTGGATATCTGTGTTTCCTGATAGCTACAACCTAGGGGTATTTAAGTCAAGATTGAATAGGTTACTTCTAGGCAAGCGTGCTCCATCGTCGGCCACATCATCGCTTACCATGAGGTGAGATAGTAGTCAAACGCGAGCCTATCAATAATATTAAAAAAAGTCTGACATTTGGTTGGGAAATGGTTATTGCAGGTAGGCAAATAGCGTTCATCGTAAAGCTCTCAGAAATGTAGGCCATCCTCATTCAAGTCAATAAGTGTCAATATCTTCTGTGTATCTATGACGTCAGACTCCGCCCTTATGGGAAATCTATGGAGAAGGGCGCTTTGGTCATTTGTTATTGAGGTTCTGGGTAGGGCACAGAGGGTACCTTTGTAAATTGAGTTAGCGGTAATATCAAGTTCCTTATACAAATAGGTTTTGTATCATGTATCTGTGTCAATTCAAAATATTATACATAGGCAATACTTACATGGGCAGTATGCACAAGCACACAAGCACAATCAGCCTTTTAATGTTCCCACTGTTGGGACTCAGGCTTCCTCTCTAGCAGAGGGAATGGGCCGTAATCCACCACGCGGGCCCAGTGCGGGTTGATGGATGTCACATGTCTTCGAATTTTTGGTTCTAGGACATGCCGGTTTCCTCACGATGTTTTCCTTCACCATTTTGAGAGCAGTGGTGATGAAATGAATTATACAAAGTAATGCGCCTGGCTGGGTTTGAGCCCGCGACCTACAACTCGTACTCGTCGGGGCCGTTACCATTCGGCCACCACTGTTCTCATGGTCTTTACTACTCATGGGTAATATGGGCACTTATAAAACATCAGAAGCTAGTGCACGGTTCCAATTGGTAGTGTCTCCAGGAAAATTCTTCTTTGATTTATCTATACTCCATTCACGATAGCATTAGACGAAAGAAGTTCATAGAAGCAGGTGTGCACAACATTTATTTTTCGAGATAAATTCAAACAATTTTAATAAATAAGTAATGGTTTCTACATAAAATTTTAATTTTTACACTTAGATAGGTAAAAGAAATGTTTTTTTTTTTAAATAAACATAAGTAACTTTATTTCAAACAATATTTAAAAAAAAAATGACGTATCAACAAGTGTCCTCCTTACAAAACATATGAATTGTACACAATACAAGGCAACAAGATAATTATTAACCATTCATTCAAATAGAAATAACTAATATTACCTATAATGAAAAACTTTTCAGGTACTGACAACCCCTGCTTCTTTTAGGTTTTTAACATGGATACTAGAAGTTTAAGTAAGAACTAAATAATTTATTTAATTAAAAGCCTCATACATTCTGAATTCATTTAAGTATTTATAACAGTTAGTATATAAGTTAATTATAATAAATTCAGCATCAATCTTAACTGTAATAAAGCACAATGTACATATATTGCACTGTCATTACAAAGTGTACCCTAAAATAACCCTTTCAGGGTTCCGTAGCCAAATGGCAAAAAACGGAACCCTTATGGATTCGTCTTGTCTGTCTGTCCGTCCGTATGTCACAGCCACTTTTTTTCCGAAACTATAAGAAATATACTGTTGAAACTTGGTAAGTAGATTGTGAACCGCATTAAGATTTTCACACAAAAATAGAAAAAAAAGCAAAGAATTTTGCGGGTGTTCCCCATACTTAGAACTGAAACTCAAATTTTTTTTTACATCAAACCCATACGTGTGTGGTGGTATCTATGGATAGGTCTACAAAAATGATTTTGAGGTTTCTAAAATAATTTTTTTCTTAACTGAATAGTTTACGCGAGAGACACTTCCAAAGTGGTAAAATGTGTCCCCCCAACTGTACTTCTAAAATAAGAGAATGATAAAACTAAAAAAAAAATATGATGTACATTACCATGCAAACTTCCACCGAAAATTGGTTTGAACGAGATCTAGTGAGTAGTTTTTTTTTTTAATACGTCATAAATCGTAAACCGCAATTTACCTTTTTTCAAGTTTGTACGGAAACCTCAGTGCGCGAGTCCGACTCGCATTTGCCCAGTTTTTTAACTTCTGTCTAATATGCTCGCGAATGGAGTATAGGCTGAATGGATTTGGATATTTGGCACACGGTTACACCAAGTTTTGGAATAGCACTTAGGATTCTTTTTATGTCAGGAGTATGTTCCTTTGAGTTGAAGGGTAAAATCTACAAGTCCGTGATAAGGCCTGTCATACTGTATGGATCAGAATGTTGGGCTGTGAAATAGACGGATGAAAAACATTGCACGTAGCGGAGATGAGAATGTTGAGATGGATGTGTGGGGTGATGAGAATGGATAAAGTGAGAAATGAGTATATTAGGGGAAGTTTGAAAGTGGCGCCAGTGACTGAAAAGTTGAAAGGGAATCGTTTATCTTGGTATGGTCATGTGAAGAGGTGGGATGAAGCGCATGTTGCTAAAAGAGTTATGAATTTACATGTGGATGGATGGATGGAGAGGGAGAGGGAGACCAAAGAAAAGATGGATGGATTGTGTGAGAAGTGATATGAAAGAAAAGGAAGTTAATGGAAGAAAAAAACGTGTTGCGCCGACCCCAAATAAAACGGGACAAGGGCAGGAAGATGATGATGAGTATGTTCCTTTGGGATAATTATCTACTTTCACACGGGCAAAGCAGTTGGCACAGGCTAGTTTAGTAATAAATAAAACAACAACCCACTATTTTTTTTGACATAATCATAACCTTTTGCAGCACTCCATCAAAAGGGGTTGAACTTTACGATAATTGCTAAAGCATAAAAACTAGTTCACGCGAACTTTGTTGTCGCTACCCTCCGACCACCTCGCCTAGACGTCGCCTAGCCGCCCCTAACAGTGACGTCACTCCTACATTCGTCGCCCAACGAACAAGTCTTAGTACAGAAGGTCAACTTCTGACTCGTGGTTCCGAAGACCACTCGAGCGTCTTAGGGCTTCGGCATTGTTCGAAAGAGTTACCACGGCCGTTTCGGCCCAATTCGATTCAATTTTGCCCAATTTCTTGCGATTTGACAGTATGACGTGACGTCACAACATGGCTATCGATCCTATTCTTATTTGGAACGCATTGTACAAAACGCGCTCGCGCAACGCACACCGCCGAAAAATGCCGCAGCCATCGCCGTACCTCCTTACGTGTCTTTGTGCGCCTGTTGTCACGCGTTGTATGGAGTTTACCTTCTGTACCTAATATTTTTTGTTCCTTTAACAAAGAGAAAATATAATAAAGATATGGTTAACAGTTACTTTTCTTGGAATAACGATGATCTCTTTTGTTATTCTGGAACGTTGCCAGGTTTCTTCCCCTTTTTTCTTGGTAAGGGTTTTTCTTTTCGCTTAATTAATGGAAGGGTCGATTAGAGAACGTGGTTTTTCATCCTGCTATTTCTTTCAATGGCTTCACTAGTAAAAGAGAGCGAGAAAAGGTACAAACTCGTGTGTGTGTGTGTGTAATTTGTGTGAATACTGGGGCCTTACTATCATGACTTGTTCAAATGGGGCGAGCGAGAAAGAAGGATGGAGCCAGCCCATAGGTACACCCTGTACGTGCGGTATTATCTGTTTTACGCATATAAATTTGTTTTCAACACACTTACTCGAAAACCTGCTCTTATCCCACACCTTTTAGGCACGCAATAGACTGTTTTCATTTCAAAATTCAGTTCAAAATTCATTGTAACGCCAACTTTTTTAAACCGACTTCAAAAAGGAGGAGGTTATTATGTTCGGTTGAATGTATGTTTTTTTTTTTTATGTATGTTCACCGATTTCTCGGTCAATTGTGGACCGATTTTGAAATATTTTTTTTTATTGAAAGGTTATGCTTCCGAGTTGGTCCCATAGAAATATTGTTATGATCTGATCATGAACTTCGAAGATATGGAACAGAACTCCTCATAGGATCACAGCAGAACCGTCGTAACAAGTAAAATTGCTTTGTTTATACGTGTAGTCGATGACTGACTGAAAGTAGAGGGGGAATATAATATCGAACTGATCTGATGATGAAGTCTGAAGTTAGGCACCGGAACTCTGTAATAAATTAATGTAATCTAACCGTGTTTGGGATTATTAGAATTGTCATGAGATGCACTCTGACTTTAAGGTATTTAAGTTTGGCTGAGGGGTACTTTTTAGTGGTGGTACCATAACTAAAAAGTGTAAAATAAAAAACTTTTTATAAAAAAAATACAACCGACTTCAAAGTAAAAAAAAAACACTGAAAAGTGCAAAATAACTTTAATTTCGGAAGTCGGTGTTAAATAACGAAGAGACAAAACTATTATAGAAAAAGTTTTTTATTTAGGACAGTATATGTCCTAAAAAAAAGTTGGCGTTACAATAAATTTTGAACTTTACCTTGTACAGTCCAGAGTTTGTTTTTCAAAAAATGACAGTTATCTCGAATTCTCATTTTAAATATCTAGCCAGTCAGCAAATGTTGGTAGCATAATAGCGGAGGAAATCGGTGGTACTCCGTACTGGTACTTAAGTATCATTCGTGTCGGTACTCGTATGCCCCCTCGGATGTTACTGGTATCTCTGATCCTCTTAATCCTCCCGGCCGAATTTCGATCACTGTGGCCAATCTCAACAGAGATTAGCCAAGTACGGAGATATTATAGTGCAGAAGCATATGAGAAAACCCAGGTGCACACTCTGTTCCTTTACTCTCATAGTTCGCAGTCAAACACTAGTTTATAAATATCGAGTAAAAATATTGGTCAAGTGCGAGTCGGACTTGCGCACAGAGGGTTGCGTACAAACTACCTATTTAATTCTATTCCCGAATGGAGTCTCGACGATTTTTCCGAATCGCAAAAATTGTTTTTCTTTTGTGACGTAACAACAAATTTACTGTTTTCAGATTTATGCCTAAACCAGTGCTATATGACATTGCTTTATGCCAAATTTCAGGATTCTGGGTCAATAGGAAGTACTCTATGAATTTTGATTAAACGATCTTTTCTTTTTTTTTCTTTAACTCAGAAATTTGATTTTTTCACCGCTTCAAGGTACCGCAGACCTGAGTATATGGTTTTAATTTCAGCTCGATACCTCCAAGCGTTCTCGAGATAAAGGGTCTTAACAGACAGACCGACAGACGGACAACAAAGTGATCCTCTAAGGGTTCTGTTTTTTTTTCCTTTTGAGGTACGAAACCCTAAAAAAAAGTGACGCGAGGTCCGTTCCCCATAGGGGGTCCCTTTATTTATTATGTAAGTCCTGGTTGGAGCCTTAAATGCTTATTAAGGCCGCTTCAAGCAAGTCTCGGTTTAGCAGACGACTAGGTGGACCTGCGAGAGGCCACTCATAAAAAAAAAATCCTCGTAAACCATCTGTCATATCATACGGTCTGGGCACGCCACAATTATGGCGGTAAGTCCCTTCTTTGAGGCGTGGTTGGAAAGACCTCACGGCGTCCTCACCTTCCGCATGACGCAGGTTCTCTCGAACACGGGAAGTTCGGGAAGTTCCTGCACCGGATTCGTGCGGAAGCGACGCCCGGGTGTCGCCACTGTGTGGACCGCCCGGAGGACACGGTGGAGCATACGGTGGAAGTGTGCCCCGCTTGGGAAGAGCAACGCCGTGTCCTCGTGGGGGCGATCGGCGGCGGCGATCTCTCGCGCCGGGCCTTGGTACAGGCCATGGTCCGGAGCGAGGAGCAGTGGTCGCCTCCTTCTGCGAAGCAGTAATGCTAGCAAAAGAGGCGGCCGATCGCGTGAGGCAACGGCAACGGTCCTCACGCCCCAACCGCCGCCGGGATTCCGATCCCGATTTCCGGCCACCGTAGGCGCGGGCTTGCGGACGGCGGGCAATGGGTGGCTCGCCGTCCGACCGTCCGGTAACCATCCGGACCGAGCCCAAGTCGTCGACGGCGCGTATTGTTCCGCGCGCGCCTCAGGGAGATGTCAGCAAATCGTAGGGGCCCAGCAGGGTCGAAGCCTACTGGGGCCATGGGTAGTGTGAAAACGAAACCGTGGCCCTGGGACGAAGGCAACGAAGGAACAGGAGTGGGTTTTTAGTCAGTAAAAGTCTGACACTATCTCGCGCTCCGCCCAAGAGCGAGATTTGTCATAAGATGATTTTCCCACCTATAGAAAAAAAAAAAAAAAAAAAAATATCATACGGTCACCGTTCAATTGATGTCTCCCATGAGTTATGGTAACATAATATGAGTAAACGACATACGTTAGTGTGTGCTTCTTGAGAAATAATTGAACTTTAACGAGGGTAAAGCTGGGTGGTATTGCAAGCGGATAGGATTAGGTACCGTGGCCCTTTTATTTTCTACTAGCTTCGGCAAGCGGCTTCGCAAGCATGAAAGTAGAAAATAATGGTTTAGTGCTCGACCACACTGGCAGCGCGGTGCGAGAACGCGCGCGGTGTGCTTGGCCAGACTGGCAGCGCGGTGCGGGGAGCGGTGCTGGTGCAGGAACAGGGTTTCTGCTCATCGCCCACGCACTCACTGTGGCCACTTGCGAAAAGCTCTAAATGTATTTAAAACATTAAACAAATAAAATACCTACCTACCTAATATTCTTCTCAGATAAAAAAATACTTTATTTCTTGTAAAGAAAGTTGGTAACCCTATTCTGAACCCATTTTGAATAAATTCTCATCAAGAATTTGAACTGTAACGACACCATTTTAATAAAAAGCTTTTAAATATCAAAGTGTTGCTGTTAACCCGAAAATAACTTTAAATATGCATAACGTCCGAATTTTGGCGCTCACAGCATCAATTTTATGAACTTCATGAATATTTTCAACCACGTTTCGCTTGCAATGTGACTACAATAAATTAACTTTATATTTGTAGTCACAAGCGAAACTGAACCTTATTTTGGAAGTGTTTGAGATTATTTCGCCTTAAATAAAGAGTTCATTTCAATGAGTTCAAATATTAAATCAGTTTGAACGAAAAACGACTATATTTCTTAGCTTATAAGTGTGATTTTTAGCTAAACTAGCTTTTGCGTAGACTCATTGATCGTTACCCATAATGCAAAACGGAATCAACCTTTTATCTACTTAAAAACATCTAATAAATATTAATAAATTAATAGGTATATAATTTACAAACTAAAAATAATAATATTTTTAAACGGGTAGAAAAAGTAATTATTGGGCATAAAAAAATTCATCCACATCGATATCAATGGGATATAATATCAGTAGTTTTAAATGATTTTTGATTCCTAAAATAAATATAAATTTTCATATTTTAAAATAAATTATCATAAAAAGACCTTATAACTTAAGCATAAGTCTTGATTTTCCTTGGCAAAGATTTTGCTACAGATTATGTCTCTTCCTGTTTCAGTAGTTTGATCCCTATGTATACGGAAATAAGTTCGAGATTTGTCTGAATATTATTTTGCGACAGTTGGAAGACGAATAGTCTAGTCAACCGTAACGCATAACTTCACACCGTTAGTTAGTCAAGTCAATAATATCATATTTCTTGACCCTGACATGGGACACTGAACTGAAGACATATATATTATGTATATGTTAAATACTATGTAGGTATTATATTTTCTTAGGAAAAAATCTCATTTCAAATCGAAAATCTTTCATGAAGGGAAAAAGTTTTTTATATAAAAATCTTGTAGTTTATTAATTTGTAATCGTTATTAGCAAGCTTTTTTGAAGAAAAACATTGTACTGTGATAAAAAGATTGACAAAAAGATTTCGCCCAACGTGGGGCTCGAACCCACGACCCTGAGATTAAGAGTCTCATGCTCTACCGACTGAGCTAGCCGGGCTGTGTTAGGGTCTCTGAAATAGGTGACTTATATCTACGTGGATCATATACATATGAAATGAGGATATTATAAGTTTAATGCTTTATTAATTATGATAGTAGAAACGATAAATAACTTATGTAAATACGTAGGAAATTGATTTGAGTGACGCAAGGGTTATTTTTAACCGACTACAGAAAAGGAGGAGGTTCTCAATTCGGTTGCAATTTTTTTTATGTTAGTTTCCTACATCAGAACTTCATCATTTATGAACTCACTAGTGGCTGCCGGCGGTTTCGGACGCGTGAACTTACTTGTCCCAGGAGAACTTACTCTTGGGATGATAAGTATTCTATGTGCAATTATTCACGTACCAGGACATGGTCTTCCCGTGTGCCAAATTTCAACCAAATCCGTTCAGCCGTACGAACGAAACCAGATTAGAAAGGTTTTTCTTAATTTAGTTTTGAACGTTTTGATTAAAAAAAAAATATATATTTAAGTACGATTTTGGAAAACTAAGATTTATTGAATTGAATTTTTCTTGCGTGGTCGCATAAAGAATGAAGATATCCGCAGGAGAACCAAGGTATAGCCCGAAGAATCTCCAAGGACTCCAAACTAAAGTGGCAGTGGGCAGGGCACATTGCTCGTAGGACGCATGGTCGATGGGGCCGAAAGGTTCTAGAGTGGCGACCGCGCACCGGAAAACGCAGCGTTGGAAGGCCTCCCACAAGGTGGACCGACCGCGACGACCTGGTGAGAGTCGCGGGGTCCGGGGGATGCGAGACGCACAGGATCGGTCGTTGTGGCGACGCTTGGAAGAGGCCTATGTGATGTCTAACAGTGGACGTCTTGCGGCTGTAATGATGATGATGAATTTTTCTTGACAATAATTTTATTGCTGTTAGAATGTCAAATTGTGTATACTCCATTCACAATAAGATAAGATATTTAAACAATTTTTTTTTACTGTCCGTTCAACCGATTTTAACTTTTATTACTTACGTTGGTGGCATGACAAATGGCGGCTGCAGTAAACAGTTGGTATTGTAACCACTTTTTTTTGCTTTTAATGCCATCCTTATTTCTACGGAATAAGATTCAAAATCGGTTGAACGGACCGTAAAAAGGTTTGTTTAAATGTCTAATCTTATTGCGAATGGAGTATAATAGGCTATTTAGAAGACTTTTTTTATTTGTTTATTTTCACTAATCAATGTTTCTTTTTTTTTCAGGTACTATTTCAGAGGACATAAGAGCTATTATTGCAGTAATATTCGTAAGTTAATGAAACTGGGTTTTCTAAACTCTTTTTCTTTTTAACCGCCTTCAATCAAAAAGAAGGAGGTTCTTTGTTCGACAGAATGTATTTTTTTTTATGTATGTTCACCGATTTCTCGGTCAATTGTGAACCGATTTTGAATTTTTTTTTTTTTTGAGTGTTGTGATCTGATGAGGATCTTCAAGGATATGGAACGGAACTCCTCAAAGGATCATAGCAGAACTGTCGTAACATGTAAAATGGCTTTGGATATATATATATATATAGTTGATGACTGACTGAAAGAAGGGGGGGAGGGGATATATCGAACTGATCTGACGATGAAGCTTGGGTGTTTGGGATTATTACAATAGTCATGAGATACACTCTGGCTATAAGGTACCATCGAGCTAATCTGATGATGATTAGCTGAGGGGTACTTTTTAGTTGTGCTACCACAACTAAACTTTTTTTTTTAAATAAAAATCTTTTTACAAAAAAAAAATACAAGCGACTTCAATGTAAAAAACCGGACAAGTGCGAGTCGGACTCACACACTGAGGGTTCCCTACAAACTTACCTATAAAAACAGTTCAGTTCTCGAAACCAGTTACAATTTTTTTTCCGAATCGCAAAGAATTTTTTTTTTGTGACTTTACTACAAATTTACAGTTTTCAGATTTTTTCCTATACTTGTGCTGTGAGACCTTGCTTCATGCCAAATTTTAGGATTCTAGGTCAATGGGAAGTACCCTATGAATTTTGATTCCTAGAGTGTCGAATTACACGTTTTTTGCGACATAAACGGCCATATTTTTTTCAGTTAACTTAGAAAATCTGACTTTTTTTACAACTTCAAGAGACCGCAGACTTGAGTATATGGTTTTAATTTCAACTCGATACCACCACGCGTTCCCGAGATAAAAGATCTTGACAGGCAGACAGACAGACGGACGGACGGACAACAAAGTGATCCGTGATAAGGGCTCCGTTTTTTCCTTTTGAGGTACGGAACCCTAAAACAAACACTTTTTTCATCATGACTGTATTTTAGCCTTTTGCGAGTTCGACGATAACTGGCTGGTAATGTTTACAGGTGTCCTTTTATTGATAACAATTTATTAAATATTCACTTCCTTTCTTATATCGCATTATGCATATATCCTTGTCAAGAGTATAAGTCCTTGCCAGCCCAAAAAAAAATAATTCCCTCCAATAATAATGTCAATATCAACAAGAAGGTTTTAACCTCGCCAAAGAATTCTTTTTTTAAATTGTCCACGACCGCTTCCCGCCAAGTTCATTGGCGCTTCCGTTCGCTGTCAATTATTGTTGTAGTTGTAGGGACGTGCCTGTATCGATTTATTTTATCGGTTGTTTCCTAGTCCGGTTTTTACTGTTTGTCGTTTACTATTAACCATTAGAAACAAAGTCATTTGAGAACAATATTTATCTTACATTATGCTAATTCTATTGCATTTAGTTATCATGTAAAAATTCTGCTACTGATAGTTACAATGTGTGAAACTATTGAATTGTATTAAATATCTCTGTTTTGTTTCTATTTTGGTGTACAATAAAGTTTATTATATTCTATTATCTGTTACTGAAAATAATAATATGATAATAATAATAAAATAGCCATTTATTTCCAAACTTTGGTTTGATACATTTTTCTTTGTGTGGCTGTAATGCTGGTTATAAATTATGTCCCTCAGTCGGTGTGCCTTTTGGTATAGGCCTCCTCCAACTGCTTCCATTGGACTCTGTCCATTGCTACCCTTGTCCAATATGGACCCAAGGTCAGGCGGATGTCGTCTTCCCATCTTCTCGTTGGACGACCCTATTTTCTGACGCCCGTTACTGAAAATAGTAAACCTCTATTAGCTGAGATATATTATATCAGATTTTTCTTCTATTCTTACCTATACTTGCTACTTTGGAGCTCAATATTCTCAGTAACTGAGACATTTTATTAATAAATTTAACGACACGTCTCATTTAAAAATATTCGAATTTCTTGCTCCCCCCCCCCCTCCTCTGTAAAGCAGGAACTACAGTAGACCGACGCACACGTGGGCCACGTCTGATTTGGACGGAGAGTCGCGTCGCGTTTCATGGATCTAATGTAGCTCTACAAGTCTAGTTGCCATATGAAATGTATGGAGACCGACGCGCCCAGATCGGCGTACGTGGCCCGCGTGTGCCCAATTTAGTCATTTTAAAGCTGACTATTTCATCCTCCTCTTCGAGTCGTATTCCTCATTACTGAGGGTCGTGAAGTTTCCACTGGATTAGCTTCTTACTGATGATGTCTCGCCATCTGTGTCGGTTCTTGGCGTCATGAAGTGCGACGTGCAGTTGGGTCTCCAGTGTGGATCGGACCTGATCTGCCCATCTTTTTGGGCTGTGGCCTCTTGGTCGTTTGCCATCAACCATGCCAGTTACGATGAGCTGTTCAAGGTTGTCGCCATTTTTCTTGGCTATGTGTCCAAAATAATGTAGTACTCTGCGCATACTGGTACATCTGGCTATTTAGAAAAGTATAAATGAAAAACCTCTGTAAGTGATAAAAATACTAGGATCCTTGAGCTCCCAGTTATCTAGGTTCCACACTATTAACTCGACCGCAAAGACAGTTACGTTTTTCTCACTCATCCATGTACTTACAATGCGTTCCAAATAAGAATAGGATCGAATGCCATGTTGTGACGTCACGTCGTACTGTCAAATCGAAGAACTAACATGATGAGCAAAACAAGAAATTTTTAAAATTTAATTTATTTACGAACTCTGAACGAAAAAAGTTTAATCAGAATCCAGTTCTTCAATTTTGCTCATCTCTGAGTTCTTTAATTTTGCCCAATTTCTTGCGAATTGACAGTATGACGTGACGTCACAACATGGCAATCGATCCTATTCTTATTTGGAACGCATTGTACATTTTTATGTGACATTTATTTTTCTGTTCAACAACCAAAGGTCGCATTGTCTTATTTCTGTCTACCAAGATCTAGATATTTATAATAAATAACGCGGAAACTTAACGGTATACAAATGGTAGCTGAAAAAAACTGTGAAGGTTATAAAAATTTATTGGCGATTTGCCATAAAGTCTAATACAGTTTATAATGAAGACGTAAAATGATTTGTTTGTTTTTATAATTGTAAAAAGTATTCTTTGAATTGATAGATTCGTTAATCAAAACTTGTTTTATTAATAAGTAACAAGCTACATACACTTAGAAATGAAAAAAAAAATGACGGTCACGGTTCTTATGCAACGGTAGCAAAGCTGCGAGAAAAAAAAAACCGGTTAAATGAAGGGTTCCGTACCATTCGTAGCAAAAAAACGGCAAGAAAATAATGTTTTTTGTATGGGAGCCCCCTTAAATATTTATTTTATTCTGTTTTTTATTATTTGTTGTTATAGCGGCAACAGAAATACATTATTTGTGAAAATTTCAACTGTCTAGCTATCACGGTTCATGAAAGACAGCCTGGTGACAGACGGATGAACAGCGGAGTCTTAGTTATAGGGTCCCGTTTTACCCTTAAGGAACTACGGAACCCTAAAAAGTATCCTCTGGATTAATAAGTAAGAGATTCTTAAACGAAAATTGAGAAATACTAATGACGATCACGGTTCCTGTAGGTTTTTTGATATCGAAAGGAGATCGCATGAGTTAGGTTTATTATAGCCACCTATGATTATAGCTAACGAACTGGCTTGTAGAATATACTTTTAAGGATTCTCCAGTTCTAGAATAGGTTTAAAAATTGAGTAGAACAAAGAAATGTCTAGTTTTTGGCAGTTCGAGCAAAACCATTGTAGCGTAAGGGGCTGATATCGAATCCTGAAGAATAATATAAGTAAAACGTGATAGCCTCCCAAGAGTTTTATTCAAGTAGAAGATCCCCTACCGAAGTCTACCGGAGCTGGGCTGCGACAGTGCCACGGTAACGAAGCTGCGAGAAAAAAAACTAGATAATTATAATCTATCTCTATGTGAGTTTTTTGACGGGATTTTTTATAGTAAAGTTCACTGGCTGTTATAATTATTCATAAATTGATTCCTAGTAGATATTGTGATGTAAATAAAATTGGTGTAATTTTGTGTCTGAAGTGTCTGCACACCTGGACAATGTGTGGAATCGTTGAAACAGGCGCGAACTCGGTAAAATAGAGCTGAGTACAATGCGTTCCAAATAAGAATAGGATCGATGCCATGTTGTGACGTCACGTCATAGTGTCAAATCGCAAGAAATTGGGCAAAATTGAAGAACTCAGAGATGAGCAAAATTGAAGAACTGGATTCTGATTAAACTATTTTCTTTCACAAATCGTAAATAAATTAAATTTTAAAAATTTCTTGTTTTTCTCACCATAATAATTCTTTGATTTGATAGTATGACGTGACGTCACTACCGGGCAATCGATCCTATTCTTATTTGGAACGCATTGTATTTTATTGTTGTATCGATTACCTCACCGAAGCTTCACTCGAAGTAATCCCGCCAAAACCTCAAAAAATATCGATACATCTAGTGACGCCTGTCGTAAGACAGTTGTCGAGATGACACAGTTGATTTATGAATATAATATGAGCGTCATGAATGCGTAGGCGACTTATTACTCTGACCTTTTTTATCATCATCTTTGTGATTTGAAAAAATAACTTTTTGAATGTCATTGTCAGTGACATAAATAGTGCGTTTCTCCATCAACGATTGCATCACTGCTCATCGCCACCATCAGGTGGGATCGCAGTCAAGCCGAATGCTAACAGAGTTTTCAGACGTTATCTCTCTTTTTTCGCGTTGCCTCTTCATCACGTTGGGTTTAGATGAAGCTTGTTGCTTCATCTAAACCCTTTGCTTTTGCTCGACGCTCCATGCTCGACGTTAACGATAGGCGAGTGGAGAAGGGCCCTCTTAATTTCTTGATTATATTTAAAAATCGCATGCTGGTGGACAGGATACCCTTTATAGCCGTGGGTGCTGGCTGTATGATGACGTCATGAAGTAGTGGCTGCACGAACGCTGCGCTGACGTTCTTAGTCGAGGGTCTCCAGTTTGGAGTCATGCGGAACAGAGAGTAAAGTCCCGCAAACCTTCTTTGAAAAGGGAGGATCCTCCGACCAGACGGGTGTTATATCTGGTGGGCAACTGCCCTATAGATGATTTCGGACTGTTCTATATGTTCCAATCGCGCGAAGAACTTTAATTGCGCGATGCGGGATTAGTTCTTATGTGACGCCATAGATGTCGCTACAGCTTCTACTTTTTGGATGTTTTTTTTTTTTATAGTTGGGAAAATCATCTTATGACAAATCGCGCTCTTGGGCGGAGCGGGAGATAGTGTCAGACTTTTTCCGGCCACCGTAGGCGCGGGCTTGCGGACGGTGAGCAATGGGTGGCTCGCCGTCCGATCGTCCGGTAACCGTCCGGACCGAGCCCAAGTCGTCGACGGCGCGTAGTGTCCCACGCGCGCCTCAGGGAGATGTCAGCAAATCGTAGGGGCCCAGCAGGGTCGAAGCCTACTGGGGCCATGGGTAGTGTGAAAACGAAACCCGGGGCCCTGGGACGAAGGCAACGAAGGAACAGGAGTGGGTTTTTAGTCAGTAAAAGTCTGACACTATCTCCCGCTTCGCCCAAGAGCGGTTCAGTAAACCCGGTCAGACTAGAAGCCGACCCCAAACCAGTTAAGAAAAGTCTAGGATGATGTAGAGTAGAAGAAACAAATCCCTTCGATCTAGTTTCCATTTTTGTCATTAGGCTCAAGTATCTGATCGATATCTTCAAATCAGTGACGATTGTCATGTAAGCTGCTGTGATTGGTGCTCCGAAATAAACATGAATAAATCATGTTATGAAGTTGATATGAATTATGATATGACATGTCAGAAACCGGTTGTAACTAAATTGATCGTCGCGTAGTTTAAGCTTTTTAGGGTTCCGTAACTCAAAAGGAAAAATTGGAACCCTTATAGAATCACTTTGTTGTCTGTCCGTCTGTCTGTCTGTCAACGAAATAAAAAGATATTTTTATTTTATTTTTATTTTTATAAGGAACAGCAAACAGCTACAATATAAAACTTAGGTACTACAAGTATACAAAACATATAAACAATATTGTAGCCCACAGATTAACTGTGGGGTACTTAAATAAAATCACTAGGATGACTAATTTAAACTAACTTAACTATCAGGCATGATTAAAAACAAACACAAAGAAAAGTAATAAAACAAGCTCAAATATGTGGAGTGAGAGAGAGAAAATAAAAAATAAAACAAGAAAAACATTTATGAAAGCTCCATAAGAATACGGCCGTTTATGTCGCAAAAAACGTGTATTTCGACACTCTCAAGGGAATCAAAATTTATAGGGTACTTCCAATGGACCTAGAATCCTGAAATTTGGCATGAAGCAAGATCTCATAACACAAGCATAGGAAAAAATCTGAAAATTTTAAATTTGTAGTTGCGTCACAAAAAAAACTTTTTTTGCGATTCGCAAAAATCTTCGTAATTCAATTCGGGAATTGAACTGTTTTCATAAGTAAGTTAGTACGGAACCCTCAGTGCACGAGTCCGACTCGCACTTGCCCGGTTATTTTTATGGTTAAAATTAAGTCTAGTGCTTGAATGCCATTCCTCGTGATGGTAAGCAGTGATGCAATCGTTGATGGTTTTTTTTTTCGGGTGGGAAAATCATCTAATGACATCCCCCGCTCTTGGGCGGAGCGGGAGATAGTGTCAGACTTTTACTGACTAAAAACCCACTCCTGTTCCTTCTTTGCCATTTTTTTTTCCAGAGCCCCGGGGATCTCTTTCGCATCACCCATGGCCCCAGTAGGCTTCGACCCTGCTGGGCCCCTACGGTTGCTGACATCTCCTTGAGGCGCGCGTGGAACACTACGCGCCGTCGACGACTTGGGCTCGGTCCGGACGGTACCGGACGATCGGACGGCAAGCCACCCATTGCTCACCGTCCGCAAGCCCGCGCCTACGGTGGCCGGAAATCGGGATCGGAATCCCGGCGGCGCGGTTGGGGCGTGAGGACCGTTGCCTCACGCGATCGGCCGCCTCCTTTGCTAACATTACTGCTTCGCAGAAGGAGGCAACTGCCTGCCACTCCTCCTCGCTCCGGACCATGGCCTGTACCAAGGCCCGGCGCGAGAGATCGCTGCCACCGATCGCCCCCACGAGGACACGGCGGTGCTCTGCCCAAGCGGGGAACACCTCTACCGTATGCTCCACCGTGTCCTCCGGGCGGTCCACACAATGTTGGCACCCGGGCGTCTCTTCTGCACGAATCCGATGCAGGAACCTCCCGAACTTACCATGTCCGGTGAGGACCTGCGTCATGCGGTAGGTAAGGACGCCGTGAGGTCTTTCCAGCCACTCCTCAAAGAGGGGACTTATCGCCATAATTATGGCGTGCCCAGCACTGGGTTGCGACAGTCGTTGTCGCCATTCTACCATGAGATCCCGCCGGGAGTCTTTCCGCCATGCCGCGACTTGGCGTGGCACCGGAGTTTCGCCCCGGCGTTGCATCTCCATGCGCAGATCGTGCATGCGTGCGAGGTCTTTTGCCTCCAAAGTGAGGCGCACTAGTTTATTAAGAGCTTATTCACTCTAGCCTTGAAGACAACTAAATTATAATCGGACGGGAAGACCGTAAAAACGGCTTGACCAATGTTAAGAAATCAAATGACCAAACAAATACAATCCAGGGTTGGTCTCCACGAGCGCGTTGAGCATCGTCAGCATACGCGGTGTAGGTTGTGCGTTGATATTTCAGTCAGTCAGTTTCTCCTTTTATATATGTATATAGATATTTCTTTGCGACTCCCACATGAAAGTTCTTAGGTCATCAGATATATTTAAACTTAAAATGCCAATGCATTCGACTACTTTCTTGGATAAGACTTTTACTGTCCAGGCCGCTCGTCTATGGAATGCATTGCCTGTGGCAATAAAACGTGCGCAAACATTGCCTGTATTTAAAATTAAAAGGCTTGTGAAGGACCATTACTTGTCACTGTGATCATGTCTTCGTTTCATCACTTATTCTCTTGCTTATATATTTATATTTTGTATGTATGTATATGTGTATCTATTTTAGTATTAAGTATCTATCAAGTTTTTGTCTACTTTTGTATTTGCACCAAGTGCAACCCCATTTTGTGTCCAGGCAATCTCTATCCATTCTGGGTTGCCTGGAAGAAATCGCCGAGTGCGATAAGGCCGCCAATTGTATGTTGTTTTTTTTTAATATTATAATTTCAATTTGTAAATTTGTAATCTTGGTATGCAATAAAGTATCTTCTATATTTATAAAAATCAATGCCACTTTTCGTTGTAATTTTATAACTCAAGAACGGGCTCACCTATCCAAACCAAATGTTTAGGCTTTGTTCGTTCGGACTATTTAGTAGATGGTTTATGTGAAGTTTGCACAAAATCGGTCTAGCGGTTCTTCATTTATCACATCGTAGGGTATGTAACTAGGTAGGGTAAAGTAGGGTAGGGTAGGGAAGGGTCCGACCTGTCGCTGCCGGCCGTCGCTCGTCCGATGGTCGGGGGAGCTGAGTCGTGGGATGCGGTGGTCTCCTTCTGTGAAGCCGTAATTTCGCAGAAGGAGGCCGCGGCGAGGGAGAGGGAGGCCGTGGCCACTCTCCCGTGCCGCAGCAGGCGAGCCGGGAGTCGGCGGAGGGCAGACAGCGCCCTCTTCCAGCCCCCATAAAGAGGTCCGGAGGGACGGTGGACTCGGGGTCGTCCGCCGTCCCCCATCCAGCAAGACCTGAGGCGGCGGCGCGTAGTGTTCCACGCGCGCCCCTATTGGACGTCGCGGGGGGAGGACACCTCACACTCCCCCCGGCTTGAGGTGGCCCGCGTAGGCGGGCTGGCACTAGCCGGGGATCATGGATGGCGGAGGGAACACCGGGGTGGTTTTTAGTCGGTAAGAGTCTGATAGACCCCTTCGCCTGCCGCAGGCGAAGGACATCCATGAGGATTTTCCACCTCGGCAACAAAAAAAAAAAAAGGGTAGGGCAGGGTAGAGTTGGGTAGAGTAGTCAGTTGATGGGAGCGAAGCCGCGAGCGAAAGCTAGTATATAAATAAATAAATAGATAAAGAAGATTCTATCATATCCTTCGCTCTATCAGCGGCAGCGTAGGCGCAATGCTACCGACTCTACGTAATCTTTATGAGTGCAATGGCAATGACTGTTGATTTCAATTACTACATGTACCGTTAGTCATCGTGGGAGGACAATGGCGGAGTGATCACTAATCATCGCAGGTGTTATTCAGTAAGATTTTTTAATGTTTAATCCACCATGGCTGAGCATAAGTTATCGCCTCATTTGGCCCATAATTTCTATATGGTAAAGCTCCTCGAATAAATCCATACTAATATAATAAATGTGAAAGTTTGTCTGTCTGTTTCGTTTAAACCGCTGAACCAATTTTGATGAAATTTGGTACAAAGATAGACTAGAGCTTGAGAAAGGACATAGGCTACCTTTTATTGCGAAAAAAATGCTTGGAGGGGCTGAAATAAACGATGAAAGTCCGTCATTTACAAAAATAAAACCTGCATTTTCCTTTAGAACTAGTGGTTCCTGAGATTAACGCGTTAAAACAAGCAAACTCTTCAGCTTTATAATATTAATAACTAGCTTCTGTCAGCGGCTTCGCCCGTGAGAAAGTCGGTTTCTCCATACAAACTTTGGACCCCCGTTTCATCCCCTTAGGGGGCGAATTTCGGAAAATCCGTTCTTAGCGGATGTCTACAACCCTATATGGAACTTACTGTTGGAATATAACAAAAGCAAATCCATCCTACTTCAACACTATGATCTTTCTCTTTCTAATCAATAAATATTGTATTTAATTGGTCTGAGCCCCTCATCAGCACTTGACTGAAATCCCTCGTACGGTTACAGTTACTGTATTCCTTTAGCCTTGCTTAGAAGCACACGTCTCACGTAATATTACTGAAACACACCTTCCAATATAAAGGATTAATAAATAGTTTATATTCAAATCCTTGAAACCATGTTTGCTTTGGTGTCCACCTATTAATCCCAACACCTACCTGCCAAATTTTAAGTTTGTAGGTGTTATAGTTTCTGAGATTTCGTGATTAATCAGCGAGTGGTATTTCGCTTTTATATATATAGAATAATGTATAGTATATCATAGTACACATTATTTTGTCTACAGGTATATCTCGCCTAGTAATGACACAGCACAAAACATTAATTGACCATTTGAAAAGAGGCTGCGACAATGGAGTGCCACGAAAAGGCCTGTCAGTTTGTCCGCATGTTAAAAATAGCGAATGGCTGACGTTAGATGTTACTGTTAGCTGTCAAGGTGAGACTAACTGCAGTTTGGGTTATGGGGTTCTGTATCAGAACGGTTTTTAATTATCTTTTTGTTAGATTCAAGTGTTAAAACGCTAGCTTCATCATTTTTTTTTAAATTGATATAAATTAGTACTTGAATGCGTTCCCACCTGATGGTAAGCAGTGATGCAATCGTTGATGGCGAGGCGCACTAGTTTATTAAGAGCCTATTCACTCTGAAGACACCTAAATTATAATCGGACGGGAAGACCGCAGCAGGCAAATTGTTCCAGTCCTTCGATGTACGCGGTATAAACGACGAGGCGAAACGCTTAGTTCGGAGTGCCGTGGTTTCAACAACGTAAGGGTGGATACTCGCCGTACATACGGGTTGTCCGATGGTAGAAAGGAGATGGCGGAATGAAGTCATGCAATTCCCGCGCACACTCTCCAAAATGCATCCTGTAAAATACCGAAAGGCTGGGTATCCAACGCCTGTGGTCAATGTTTTGTAGATTGGCCTTCCAATCGCCAGAATCATGAGTAAATCCCCTCTTTGAGGAGTGGCTGGAGAGGCGTCACGGCGTCCTCACCTTCCGCATGGTGAGTTCGGGCGGTTCCTGCACTGGATTCACCATTGCGCAGACCACCCAGAGGACACGGTAGAGCATATGGTGGAGGTGGAAAAATAACATGGTTTGTGATCATGTGTTTATATGTGTATTACTTCTTCACGCTCGAACAGCTGAACGGATTTCGATGAAACTTGGTACACGGGTAGACCATGTCTTGGAATACCACATAGGATCCTTTTTTTTGCATGTATAATGTTCCCTTCAGATATTTTTTAACTATCACGCGGGCGTAGTTGCGTTATTTTGCGAAATGAAGTTTAAATGCTATCTGCTGTTATGATAAATACTATTATGTCATAAAAAGTTCTGCTATAAAGGGTGGACGTCCCCTCCTCCCTCGGGAGATAGTGTCAGACTTTTACTGACTAAAAACCCACTCCTGTTCCTTCTTTGCCATCTTTCCAGGACGGGGTTCTCTTTCGCATCACCCATGTCCCCAGTAGGCTTCGACCCTGCTGGGCCCCTACGGTTTTGCTGACATCTCCTTGAGGCGCGCGTGGAACACTACGCGCCGTTGACGACATGGGGTCGATTTCTCGCCGTCCGCATGCCAGCGCTTACGGTGGCTGAAAATTAGGGTCTCTTAAAAAGACGAATCTGCAGTCTTACGTCATCTCTTCGTCACCATTTACGACTCCCACAAACTAGAACCGCGAAAACACCTCAATTTCTTGCTTATTGCTGGGAACTGCGCGATTAACAGCAATAAACAGACAAACAGTCTCCTAAAAAAACTAGTGAGTCATGGTGAACAAAATGGCCGGTCACTGTCAAGGTCAGCACACCGGCCCATAGCGGTATTACGAACTGTGTTAATTCGAGCTTTATTGAAGTAGGTGTGGTAAGCAGTTAAGTGGATGTATTTCCCTCGTGAGTTCTCAAACGGCTGTTAGATGTAGCGGTTTCCGAGGCCAGTGTTATCTTGGGATCTTTGGTCAGCAGTTTTTTGGAGCTAGCGGTTTTTGTAGCCAATTTTTTTTTTTGCGGTGTTTGTTTTATGGGTGGGACTGGCCCCTGGCATGCCTGTTTTTATGTGAAGCTATAGGATATCAATCGGTAGCCCGACACCCACTCCTTTGTTCCTTTTTTGCGTTACGTTCCCGGGACCCGGGTTTTCCTTTCAGAAGCGAACTCATGGCCTCAGTACGCTTAGGCCCTGCTAGGCCCCTACGGTTTTGCTGATATCTCCTTGAGGCGCGCGTGGAAAACAGTACGCGCCGTCGACGATTTGGGCTCGGTCCGGATGGTTACCGGACGGTCGGACGGCGAGCTACCCATTGCCTGCCGTCCGCAAGCCCGCGTCTACGGTGGCCGCGAGAACCGCTCCCTCGCGGGTGCACGTACGGCCTCCTCCTTGTCTTCAAGGCTAGAATGAATAGGCTCTTAATAAACTAGTGCGCCTCACCATCAACGGTTGCATCACTGCTTACCATCAGGCGGGATTGCAGTCGAATGCTAGTTTATATTATTAAAAAAAACTTAGCTTCCAGCCAAAACTTTAAAAAAATCTTAAAAATGCGACTGCACGCTAAGGGCATCCTTTGTGGGGTATGGCTCTCGGCTTAAGGATGCTTCAGGATAGCCTAAATTAAAAAAATTATAAGTTTTTTGCATTTGCTCAATTTGTATGTTGATTAGATATTATTATTTTTTAAATAGATTATTATTTAATTCAATAAAAAACACTTAACTAATTAAAACTATAATATAGCTAAAATACGGCGCTATAGAACTCCTCCGCATCGCTGTCGACTGGAAGTGTGCCCAAAAGGCTGGCGGCATTGCCACGTTGTATGACAATGCCTAATCTCTGACCGAGGTAAAAGCCAGCCCTAGGGTCACGCGAAGTGCCAACTTAGCCTTTGGATAATTCTTTAAAAAGCGTATGAGCACTCGGACCCCATTAAGGTTATTCATTAGGGTTAGCTGAACTGAGATGGCTGTATTTCATGATTTTAATGAACATACAACTTACTGGCATGTTGGTCTAGTGGTGAGTGGCCCTGACTGCTATGCGCTCGTGGGCTCGATTCCCACCCAAGACAAATGTTTGTGTGATGAGCACGATCATTTGTTCTGTGTCTGGGTGTAATTTATCTATAGTATGTATGTATTAAGAAATATATAGCACAAGCTCTGCTTAGTTTGGGACTAGATGGCGTTGTGTGATAGTTGTGGAAAAAAAGGCGTTAGGATGGAGCGAGATGTCAGACTACAAACTAAAACCACACCTGTGTCCTTCAGTTGCTTTTTGCGTTCTAATACCACGGTTCCCCTTTCAAAAATTCCCCGTGGATTCTCATAATGCACGCTGGCAAGTTAGTGTAGGTACCTATGATAAATGTTAAGTGTTTTCAACTGACAAACAATGCTCGCTGAGGTTGGAAGGTTAAATCTATGAATATAATGCCGTTTGGTTCCTTACATATGTGTCTGGCGATAAATATCACGCTTAAAGGGGTGACCAGACGGTTGCAAACTAGCGTTCCAACGAAGGTGTACTTGCTTTATTTATGTGTTTGGTTTGTGTTGCGTTGCGGCTACATGGATGTAACCACGCGCCGATTCGGAAATTGAACATAAACGGCCGTATCTTTTTTTCTCGTTAACTTACAAGTTTGATTTTTTCACAGCTATAATGGACCGAAGACGTGAGTATATGGTTTTAATTTCAACTCGATAACTGCACGCGTTCTCGAGATAAAGGATTTTGACAGGCAGACTGACAAACTGACACAGACAGACAGATAGACGGACAACAAAGTGATTCTATAAGGGTTTCGTTTTGTCCTTTTGAGGTACGGAACCCTAAAAACGCACTAAGTACACTACCTCAAAGGTGGCGTGAAAACGTGTGCATGTTATGACGATGACCTCTTTCAACTTTTTGAATCATTATATCTCAAAAACGGTGGCTCTTAGGAAAAAAGTATTGAGACATTTTTGTAGATAATTATCTTATCTACAATTTTTGTCTGAGCTAATTTTATGATAAAACTTACCGTTTTGCTGAAAATCCCAAAAAAACTCGTTTTTGTGATTTTTGACCCCGAGTAATTCTTTTTCCAGGTGTCGGATCGATGAGGACTTTTTAGCTTTCATTTATGATGGTGTTTTGAACAATCCTACCAATTTTCAGCTGGGTGCGAATTATTGTAACCTTGGATGTCTAAATCGACCGGACTAATGTATAGATGGCTCCCATCATCGATATATGTATATGTACTACGCACTAGATTACGCGTACCGAACACTCACTTCAATCGACTCAGGTGTAGTGTAATCCATACACCTTGAACATTACACTACGTTGAACGAAACGCGTAAGTGCCACGAAATTCATGGTGCTTAAGACATTTTGGTCGCGAAAAAAGTATCCTCTAAAAGCTATCTTAGCGCTGTATGTTTTAATAGTTCTATTAAACGGCATAATGCCAATGTAGCGCCGCAGCGAACTTTTGTTTTAACTTTTCAGTATTTTGACAAATATTTTCCATGAACGTGCTTGTCTATCTCTAGAATATAAGTCGATGGATCCCATAGAGCGGCAGGTGTTACGCGATAAAGGGGCGACATTTTTTTCATGAAATTATCAGTCACTATCTACAATAATACAAAGTCGCTTTCCGCGTCTGTTTGTTTATCTTTAACTCCTAAATCAACAACGTATTTTGCTGCGGTTTTCACTAATAGAAAGAGCAATAAATAAAAGTTTGTGTTTATATTGCACACGTGCGAAGCCGGGTAGGTCACTAGTTTATAAATTTATAAAATGGTCTTCAAATCTTTGTTGTATTTTACAGTCAATGACAAAATCTACTCTGAAAGTCCGTGGTAGAGTTTTTTTTAGGGGCACCAAACAAGGTTTTTTTTTCTGTACTTTTCCAGACTATATAATTATTTTATAGTTATATTAACAACAATGTTAGGCAGCCTAGCCTGTTTTATTACGAAAAACCACATTATTGTAAAAGTCATGAGGACAACGAAAAATAAAAACTCAGTTTATAGATTACTTAATCTTATATATATAAAAGAAAGTCGTGTTAGTTACACTATTTATAACTCAAGAACGGCTGAACCGATTTGGCTGAAAGTTGGTGGGGAGGTAGCTTAGAACCAGGAGACGGACATAGGATACTTTTTTTTTTAGTAGGGTAGAGTAAAATAGAGTTGGGTTGAGTAGGATATAGTGGTCAGTTGACGGGAGCGAAGCCGCGGGCAAAAGCTAGTGTATCGATAATTTTGTGGCTACGTGACCATGTCTGACACTACTTCAAACCAATGTTCCTTCCTTCCTTGTCGATATCACTCTTGACAGAGTGGTCGTGGTAATCACTTCAGGTGTTGGTGGCAAGCTTCACAACACGCCGCCACTCCTCTCTGATGGCCGCCTTCCTCATGCATTCGTGCAGTGATGATGAGCCATTTACTGCCGCTTTGATCTGGTTAGTTCACCTCGTAGGCGATCTTCCTCGTGGCCTGGTACCCTCAACCTTTCCCTGGACCACAAGTCGCTCAATAGCCACTTCCCCTCAGCGGCATACATGACCAAAAAAGATGATAAACCAACGAAGACCGCCCATTGTACACTTATTTTTAATTATGTTTGTCCTGTATTTTTGTTTATGTGGTGTACAATAAAGAATATAATAAATAAATAATAAATAAATAAATAATAAACGCTGCTTGATGCCGAGTTCTCGAAGTATAGACTCGTTGGTACGGAATTCAGTCCACGATACTCCGAGCATTCTCCTCCAGCACCACATCTCTAGGGCGTCTATCTTCTCCTTCTCTATTTCGCGTAAGGTCCACGTTTCTGCGGCGTACAAGAATATGGGGAATACAAGTGCCCGAACTAGCTGGATTTTTGTGGCTCTGTATAAACCAATGTTACCATGTTATTAAAACTATTAACCCATACGCAGAGTATAAATTTTTATTGCACACAATTAAACTAGTGTCAATATACATCATTTCAGCCGATAAACGTCCACTGCTGGACATAGACCTCACCCAAATGTCGCCACAATGAACGGTCCTGTGCGTCTCGTATCCATCGGATTCCCGCAACCTTCACCAGGCCATCGGTCCACCTTGTAGGGGGCCTTCCAACACTGCGTCTTCCGGTACGCGGTCGTCACTCCAGAACCTTTCGGCCCAAACGGCTATCTGTTCTGCGAGCAATGTGCCCTGCCCATTGCCTTAAGTTTAGCGATTCTTCGCGCTATGTTGGCAACCTTAGTTCTCCTGCGGATATCTTCATTGTGTCAAATACGTTGTACAGTAATTATGCACCAGAATAAGCCAGAATTGGATCCCCCATAGCTGTCTTAAAATAGCGTATTGACAAACTGTCTATTTTCGTTGTGAGTCGCGACAAAAATTACGTTTTATTTCTGTACTAAAGTGATTGTTAAAGGAGCCTGCCCAGTACACACACTATCTCCGTGTCAGAAACGCATCAAGTGCGGAAAGAAACGACACGGACTACTATGCCCACAGGTTACGGTGGACTTAATTATAACCCCTTATGGTATAAGGGCTAAGCCCTTTTTTTGGGTGGAAAACCATCAAATAACTTCTCGAGCTCTGAGTTGAGCGAGAGGGAGAGTCAAAATTTTACTGACTAATACCCACCTGTGTTCCTTCAGTTACCCGTTGTGCTCCAGGGCCACGATGACACTTTCAAACAATCCTGCTGGCCGAGGTTATAACCCCTGTGTCATTTTTGCACCTGTGATTTGGCATACATGCATATTTTGCTGGTGCTGATACGCTTTGCGTCTAGCAAACTGTGGGTTTAGTCTGATAAGTTGTCTTATAAAAGAATTTATTAGTGCGTGACAAGTTCCAACATACTCGACCGATACGCAACACGTTGACAACTTCACGGCAGTAGCGGTCCAGTGGTAACGGTCCGGGTTTACGAGTTTGTAGGTTATTAATTCAAACCCAGCCAGGCGCATTACTTTGTATATTTTATTTCATCACCACTGCTCTCAAAACCGTAAAGGAAAACATCGTGAGGAAACAAGACATGACCCAAAACCAAAAAAAAATTTAAGACACGTGGCATCATCCACCAGCCCACACCGAGTCCACATGGTGGATTACGGCCCATTCCTTTTCCTAGAGAGGAAGGAGTCCCAACAGTGGGAATATTATAAAGCTGTGTTTGAATTGTGCTTATGCTGACATACGTATCTAGTACAGTGTAATGGGCACACTCCTTTAAAATGGCGTATTGGCAAACCGTGTATTCTTGTCCTAAATTACATTATTATCTTTCTGCCCTTGTCCCATGTTACTTGGGATCGGCGCAACAAGCTTTTTTCTTCCACTCTGTCCTGTCACCTGTCACGCTATCACTAACTCCCTTTTCTTTCATATCACTCCTCTCACAATCCATCCATCTTTTCTTAAGCCAACGCATTATATTTTAGTGCCACTAGTGTGTGCGCAATGGGAACGCCATAATTGGTAATAAGTCTTTGAGGAGTGGCTGGAAAGACGTCGCGGCGTCCTCACCTTCCCCGTGGCGCAGGTGCTCACCGGACATGGTAAGTTCGGGAGGTTCGTGCACCGGATTCGTGCGGAAGAAACGCCCGGGTGTCACCATTGTGTGGACCGCCTGAAGGACACGGTGGAGGACGTAGGTGTGCCCCGCTTAGATGGAGTACCGCCCAGGGGCGCCGGCTTTTAGAAAACCTCATGGGTGCTCATGCTCATTTGATGACTCGAAAAAGTGGCGAAGTGTGAGAAGAGAAATGCACAGTGATCGACCGACAAATAAATAAATTTCCTACTTACTGCGGAATAACGAAGGTACAACAAACACCCAGACCCAACACAAATATCTGTTTCATCAACAAACATTTGTGTTGGTGCGGCAATCGAACCCGCGACCCTTGCTTCTCAACCAGCGTATATACCGCTGCGCTAAACTGGTCGCCGGGTAATGAAAAAACGCTCATCCTTAAAAGGCGATTAGTGATCTGTTTCTTGATGTCTCGGCACCCACTGTTTATTTCTCATGGGTGCCCGAGCCCCCGAGCACCCCCGGAGTCGGCGCCCCTGGTACCGCCGTTTCCTCATGGGGGCGATCGGCGGCAACGACTTCTCGCGCCGGGCTTATCCATCCACCTGTATACTCATAAGCATAACTCCTTTAGTAACATGCGTTTCATCCTTCCTCTTCACATGATGGCCATACCATTCTCGTCCTGAGTCACGTCACGACAAAAACTAAGTTTATTTCTCTATGAAAGTGATTGTTAAGATGTAGTCATTTGGGTTAATTGCAAGTGACGTCTGTTTTAAACGGCCGTAACATATCTTCCTTGGTATTTGGAATGGATAGTGATAGTAGTTTATGTGAATCTTGTCACGTTAACCCGGAAATAGTGTGTGGATTTGACGAGTTTGTAAGTTGCGCGTTCAAACCCAGCGAGGTGCATTACTTTGTGTAATTTATTTTATCACCACTGTTCTCAAAATGGTGAAGGAAAACATCGAGGAAACCGGCATGTCCTAGAACTAAAAATCCTGAGTCCCAAGAGTGGGAACATTATAAGGCTGATTATGCTATGCTATGCTTATGCTAACGCTAAGTAGGAATATTTCCGTACCTCAAAAGGAAACTACGGAACCCTTATAGGATCACTTTGTTGTCTGTCTGTCTGTCAAGACCCTTTATCTTGGGAACGCGTGGAGGTATCAAGTTGAAATTAAAACCATATACTCAGGTCTGCAGTCACTTGAAGCTGTAAAAATATCAAACTTCTGAGTTAACGAAAAAAAAAGATACGACCGTTAATGTCGCAAAAAACGTATATTTCAACACTCTCAAGGGAATCAAAATTCATAGGGTACTTTCCGTTAAACTAGAATCCTAAAATTTAGCATGAAGCAAGGTCTCGTAGCACAATTATAGGAAAAAATCTGAAAACTGTCAAAGTAATTATTGCCCAAACAGAGAGTGTTTCATCATTTTATTTTTTTAATTTTTTGTCGTGTCCTTTTGAGGTTGTGATGGGTGAAAAATGCCTCCTATCAACCCTTCTCCTTTCACCTAATTTGGTCAAGCCGTTTAGAAAGAGTTACTCCCTACTCTGACTACTCTCACTACTCATCCTTATGAATACTCAATACTGGATTATAATTAAGCATACAATAGTTTATTATAATTTCTTTCAAGTTGCCGTCAATCACTTATTTGAATTCAATTTTTTATACTTACATCCTGTCTTAAATTTCTCTTTGATTTCACGTTAAAGCTATAATCCTATGGAATCGATGAGTTGTAAGGATGGTCGGTTTTATGATTTATCATCACCGATCGGAGTAGGTAGATTGTATTGGGGTCATTGATCCGAAACGTATATGGACATTCAACACTGTAGACCCCGCGAATTCTTAGGTTACTTCCTATTACGACTCAATTTTTATTATGATTATTTTTATTGTACTTTTTAGTACAATATTGACCGGTCTACACTGTCCTTACATAATATCTACCTAAACTGTATTAAGGAAGTATTGTAAGAACCACAATTTTTTTAAAAGAGTAACCATGGAGTCTCTTGCCGGTTCTTCTCCATAGGAAACGACCAATTTGGAACCGTGCACTAGCTTCTGACGTTTTTTTTTTTTTGTTTTTTATTAATGATAGGCTCGCGTTTGACCTCCATCTCACCTGATGGTAAGCGACGATGTGGTCGACGATGGAGCACGCTTGCCTAGAAGTAGTCTATTAGTATTCTTGACTTAAAGACCCCTAGGTTGTAGCTATCAGGAAACACAGACTCCGGCAAGGAATTCCACTCCTTGGCTGTACGCATAATAAAGTGCTCTGTAGGCCTATGTAAAATAAAAACTTTTGACTTTGACTTACAAATTTTAAGTTTGTAGGTGTTACAGTTTCTGAGATTTCGAGATTAATCAGTGAGTGGTATATATATATATATATATATATATATACCATTCCGTTGCCTTTCGTGCCAGGGCAGAGTCTTCCTTTCAGAAGCAGACCCTTGGCCCCAGTAGGCCTACTGGGGCCAAGGGGCTGCTGCTACGGAGGAATAGGAGTGGGTCTTTAGTCAGTAAAAGTCTGACATTATCTCGCGCTCCGCCCAAGAGCGGGGGATGTCATTGGATGATTTTCCTACCGAAAAAAAAAGTCTCCGTGGTGCTCTTATCGTGACACTGTTTTACTTAAAAAACTATACTATAGATATCGCTGTCAACGATAAGACCGCCATTGTACCCATAGTTTTAAGTTTCTGTAAAATTGTTACTATTTCTATGTACAATAAAGTTTATTCTATTCTATTCTATACATATAAGCAGCTTATACACATTTTAAATAAAAACAAGTGCGAGTCGGACTCGCGCACTGAGGGTTCCGTACAAACATACCTATGAAAACAGTTTAATTCCCGAATTGAGTTACGAAGATTTTACCGAATCGCAATTTTTTTTTATTGTGACCTTGCTTCATGCCAAATTTCAGGATTTTAGGTCAACGGGAAGTACCCTATGAATTTTGATTCCTTTGAGAGCGTCGAAATACACGTTTTTTGCGACATAAACGGCCGTATCTTTTTTTTCGTGAACTTTGAAGTTTGATTTTTTCACTGCTTCAAGGGACCGCGGACAAGAGTACTATATGATTTTAATTTCATCTTAATACCTCCACGCGTTCCCGAGATAAAGGGTCTTGACAGACAGACAGACACACGGACGGACAACAAAGTGATCCTATAAGGGTTCCGTTTTTTTCCTTTCGAGGTACGGAACCCTAAAAACTAAACTTGCTCCACTTTGCCCAACCAATCAGACACTCGATTAACGATATCAAAAAAAGCCAATCTAAAAAAAAACTAGATTCACGTCCTCATTTATAAAGTAACGGTTTTAGTGTTAAAAACCACGAATATCGTTATTATTGACTTCTTTTGATGGCTTATTATTATATTAGAAAGCTGTCAATACCGGTCGAGAGGTGAGCAGGAGTGCTTGATCGTGAGGTGGAAGGGGACTGTTTTGTGTTACTAGATGATTTTTTGAATGAGAACTATGTCACGGTAATATTATCTATACAGTATTGTAACTCGGCCGTATCTTTGAAATAAATGCCTACAGCCACGCGGTACGTAAACATGCGATAGGGCTGCCCGCACTATGGCTGCCCGCCTCCACCATTTTAATTACATTTGCCTACTTTGTGTTTCCATTTAGTTTTGTGATTGTAAATATACTTTTTTTATATAAACAAATAAAATACTTTGTGAATTGAATAGGAAGTGCTCAATATTTGCGACCGAAAAATATTTGGGCCTCGACTGAGACGTACCTACGAAATGCTATATTATTAAATTGTAAAGTACAAAAATCCGCATTCTAAAGCTTAATTAAAAATTGTTTTGGGAAACATGGACAAGGTGGAGAAAAAGGAATATCTTTTACTTGGTTATAGATACCTGCAGCTACTTTACAATTTATATGTTTGGTTTTAAATGAAGAATTCATTCAACCAAAAACAGCACAATATATCCTACTCGTCATATTAAATATATAAATATGTACTTGAACTTATTTTTATTGAAAAAATCGCGCGGCACAGACGCGACTGTCTGCATCCCGAGCGCACCTCGAGATCGAGGCGCGTAGGTATAGCTCGCGTTTCGACCGTTTGTATGAAGTTGGAATACTGTATAGATAATATTACCGTGACTATGTTGGCAATGTGCCGTATTTTTGAAGTTATACTTCTTTTGGCGCGATAGAGAAAAATGATGAGAGTGAATTTTTACGATGCGCGCGAACACCGACACCTAAATTCTACATCGTGAAGTTAGTTCTAGGTGGCATGCATGAAAATTGATAACTATGTTCAAGTTGTATATTCTAGTATTTTTATATTTAGAACACGTGTTTCGTAAGAGTACAATTAAACAGTGTGAATAAATAAATATTATTTTGGTGTTTTTATTATTTAAATAAAATCTTTTTGATTAATTTTAATATTTATCGTTAATCACTACTGCATTTTAGTTATTTTTTTTTCCATACGCCAAAGAAGTATAACTTCTAACGCGTGTACATAAGTACACACACTCTTTTTTTTTAGAGTTTATTTTCCACTGCCCGTCTGTCTGTCATCGGGCTGTATCTCATTAACCGGGATAGCTTGACAGTTGTTCACAGATGATTTATTTACAAGCACTTGTACAACGTTACGGAGGATGTCTAAGGCGTTGTACAAAAGAAACTTACAAACTAAAAAAAATACATTTAATAAAACAGTAATAACATAACAAATCCATACACATTGAAGAAAAAATAACTAACATATAATTTAGAAATAAAAAGAAAATACATTACATTAGCATAAGCATAGCATAATCAGCCTTTCAATGTTCCCACTGCTGGGACTCAGGCCTCCTCTCTAGGAGAGGGAATGGGCCGTAATCCACCATGCGGGCCCATTACGGGTTGGTGGATGTCACATGTCTTCGAATGTTTGATTCTAGGACATGCCGGTTTCCTCACGATGTTTTCCTTCACCGTTTTGAGAGCAGTGGTGATGAAATAAATTACACAAAGTAATGCGCCTGGCTGGGTTTGAACCCGTGACCTACAACTCGTAAGGGAGCAATGGTGGCCGAGTGGTATATACATTACCACTAAAATAATATATCCCACAAAACAAATGAAACAATGTTTACTTATTTTTCATTCATCTTCTCACGAAACCTTAGACATTCACGACACACATCTATCCATCTCCCATGATGTATTTCCGTTGCCGCTATAACAACAAGTACTAATAAAAACAGGATAAAATAAATTGTGTAAAAGAAAGTTGTATAGATAGTGTTGTTGTACGGAATCCTCAGTGCGGGAGTCCGACTCGCACTTGCCTAGTTTTTTTATAATAATCCGTGGCGTTTAAAGGGTTAAAACAGAAATTGGAGGAAAGACGTCAGTATCGACCTTTCGGTATCACGCTCCATTTGTTCGTGATAGGTTAGTCAGGGTGTTCCTTGACATTTTGACAAATATTTAATGGGGATTTTGCACAATGGCGTGTTTTTGCAGTGTCTCTAACGCTATTTGTAAATATAGATGGCGTCAGACAATTTTTAGTGTTTGTATGTTTTTTTTAAGAGGGTTCTTTTCCACTTGCCTATCGTCAACATCGAGCATGGTTTAAAAGCTTGTTACTTCATCTAACGCAATCCAACGCGATGTTTGACGACAAGGCAACGCGAAAAAAGAAAGATAACGCCTGAAAACTCTGTTAGTGTTCGGTAATTCCATGATTTACTCGAATATTATACAAAACTTGTTCCGGGAAATACGTGTCTTTTAAAACCCTTAAAAGTTAAAAATAAAAATTGTCGTTATTCAGAATCTTGATTAAATTTGCAAGGCTTCTATTATTATACTTTTTGACTTTTTTCATTTTTGAGTAAATTATGAAGTGTCAAAGTTCATGCAAAATAGCAGATTTTCAGAGGACTTCACTGGATTAGTTTTACACAAGTTTATAAATTGATTTCAATAGAAGCCTAGATAATATCCACAAGATACTGTGTTTCCAAAATATCTAATGAAAAATTTGTAATAACGTCATAATCGCGTAAGAGCGATTGTATGAAAAACAGTGAAAATGTATGTCGAGTTGCATTTAGTCATCAAGAGAATTGGAATCAGTGGATTTTAAGGTAATAATTTGACCAAATTCAATAACGTGGAATGTTCTACTATTTTCCTCCCATACATTACATTTATGTTTTGTCTTTATTTCATAAAACGGTTTTGTAATAACCTGAGATGGTGGTCAAACGCGATAGTCATAATCGCGTAAGAGCGGTTGTGTGAAAAACAGTGAAAATTAATGTCGAATTGCATCCCCCTTATGGTGGGAATTCATCCTATGATCTTTCCCGGAGCGGGGGAGGGATGCCCCCTCCCCCATCATTTATCATTAACACGCTTTTATTAGCTTCACTTGTAACTAACTATGTATGTAAGAAAATCTTGGAATCTTAATTTGACCCACTTCCCGGTCTTCGATGAAGATGAAATTTTGCACACGCTCTGAGTTCTGATGACAATACATGACTAGCTAAGAAACGTCATTACAAATCCAATATGGCGGCCTCCCCAAGATGGCGGACTGGCTGTTTGAAATCCACCATTCCCCATGTTATGGGTATCAAATGAAAGGGTTTGCTGTCAGAAAAACGAAAAAATAGTCACGTGACTTAAATCCATTATGACGGACAGGCTATTTGAAATGCACCCCCATGATATGGGTATCAAATGAAAGGGTTTACTGTCAGGAATACGAAAAAAATAGTCAAGTGACTTAAATCCAACATGGCTGCTAAAAGCGTGTTTTTTAGTTTTTTAAACTATTTTATCATTTCTTTGCGCTCGAACGGCTAAACGGATTCCGATGAAACTTGGTAGGCACACGGGTATAGACCAAGTCTTGGAATAGAATAGCACATAGGATACCTTGTATCCCCGGAGTATGTTCCCTTGGGACAATTCTCTACTACCAGCCACTAGCACTAGTTGTCTGACATTCATGCTGAACTGGACCTATTTTGGTGCAGCCGTGAGGCACACAACTACATTTTTTGCTTCTTGTTTTTATTTTTGTTTCGTGTTTACCTATATTGTGTTTGTGCCTTGTGCTGTACCAAATAAATTCTTTTTCTTTCTTTCTTTTCCTTTTCTTTCAGCCAATCAAAGCCGCTGTCCGCAACTTGTAAACTATAAATTTTTTAACCAATAACTTAGTAAATCGTATCACCGTTTTAGAAACGTTGGAGCTCGCCATTGGCACATATATCGGATGTATTTCACTGAATATTAAACGGCCGAGAGAAATCTTAACATTATAATACCGGTTTCTGTTATAAAAATACCGGTTTTGCGATGCGATGCCCGCAACACTATTGTTGGATAGGGCTGACTGTAATTAGAACGGTTTTTTTAGTAAGAAATGATTAAGTGACAGTTGAAAAATCACAGAAATTATAATCTATTTATATAAAAGGGGGAACTGATTGACTGACATATCAACGCACAGCCGAAACTACTGCGATTACGAGCGTGAAATTTTGCACAAAGCTTCCTTTTATGACGTAGGCGAGCATTAAGAGAGGATTTCCTAAAATTCACCTTCTAAGGGGATTAAATAGGGGTTTAAAGTTTGTATGGAGAAACTTACTTAGACCTATATAGGTTATTAGTCTTTAATAATATAAAACTTACCAATCAGTTGATCAAAATACCATTTATGGGTAAATTAACATTAGGTAGTAGGTAATTCAACATAAAAATTATTCAATAACAACTATGTATTAATTCGTCTTCAGACGAATCATTTTTTTTTGCATCATCATCGTCGGTATCAGGTAGATAATTATGGATTCTATGATTCTATAGGATTTTGGGAAGTACCCGTTGACCCAGAATCCTAAAATTTGGCATAAAGCAAGGTCATACAGTATAGATACAGTAAATATATATGTATGTGTATTTTAATTATATGTATAAGTACCTTTTTGTTTTACTCCTGTTTTTCGCATATAATTTTCTTTTTATGCGCCTACCATATTGTCTCTTCACCACCCTAGGTTGGCTGGTAGAGAATGCCTCAGGCATTAAGTCCGCCTTTGTACAATAATGTTGCATGAAGATTAAATAAATAAATAAATAAATAAATACAGGAATAAATCTGAAAACAGAAAATTTGTTTTTACGTCACAAAAAAAGAAAACTTTTTGCGAATCGAAAAATCTTCGAGAGTCTATTCGGGAATTGAATTTTGAATTGCGCGAGTCCGACTCGCATTTGCCCAGTTTTAGTTAGGAAGCTTTGGGTAGAGCGAGGGAGAGTGAAATCTCGTTAATTATAGATACATTATTCGTTTCTGTATAACCTTGACCTAGAAATTCCGAGTTTTCTTTTCTACTTTAAACTGTAGATTGTCTGGCGTGAGTCATTGGAGTTGAGCAATAATACGTGCTTAATTAAATAAAATTATTCGGTCCATTATCACTAGAATTCATGACTTTAATTATAAACTAATGAAGAAACATTTCGTGTGATAAAATCGTAATTTATGTTTTATTTATTACTTTTTCAAAAACTTAGTCCTCATACTAGGAATTAATGCTAGAACTACACTGCGCACACGTGTGCCACACTCGCCGATCTGGGCGCGTCGGTCTCCATACATTTTATATGGAAACTAGACTTGTAGAGCTACACTTGATCCACGCCACGCGACGCGACTCTACGTACAAATTAGGCGTGTTACACGTGTGCGTCGGTCTAATGTAGTTCTTGCTTTACTCCTGCACCGTGGGTTGAACACAAACAGGGGCGCCGACTCCTTCGGTGCTCGGGGTCTCGAGCACCCATGAGAAATAAACAGTGGGTGCCGAGCACCCCCGAGAATAGCCATCAAGAAATAGATCAGTACAATGTGTTCCAAATAAGAATAGGATCGATTGCCCGGTAGTGACGTCACGTCATACTATCAAATCGTAGAATTATTATGGTGAGCAAAACAAAAAAAATTTAAAATTTAATTTATTTACGAACTGTGAACGAAAATAGTTTAATCAGAATCCAGTTCTTCAATTTTGCTCATCTCTGAGTTCTTCAATTTTACTCAATTTCTTGCGATTTGACAGTATGACGTGACGTCAAAACATGGCAATCGATCCTATTCTTATTTGCAACGCATTGTAATCGCCTTTTAGGTTACGTATAAATTATAATATTTCTTGATAATAAAAACTAGTTTAATTGGTACCTATATAATGGTTTCATAATTAGTAATTAAGTACGCTGTATGTATCCATCTATCTATTTAGTCCTATGTGGACCATTGTACGTGGGCCATGGCGGCCATAACCTTAGGTGGACTCATTCCAACCAGCCCACCTCTCTCCAAAAACAGATTAGGCCTCTTAGGTTTTTCAGGGCATCAATAAGGGAGTTCGGGGATCCTAAGGTTCGTGTGCGTATTTCAGTGACACCTGTGCAGTATGTAAGTAGGAAATTAATTTATTTGTCGGTCGTCGATCACTTCGCCACTTTTTCGAGTCCATCAAATGAGCATGAGCACCCATGAGGTTTTCTTAAAGTCGGCGCCCCTGAACACAAACATATAAACTCACACACCATCGATCACTAATAAAAAACAGTGATCGATGTCACACACACGAGACACCAAGAACCGGAACAACAGTCTGTAAGCCATATGGATATTGTTCCGTGCGCGAATCGAACTCATTATACGAAGCGCAGCAACCGATCGCTAAACCACTGCGTCAACAGTGCCAGAACACCCCATAACAGTTCTGTAACAAGAGTACACTCCGTTTTACTCGTATCCGTTTTTAGGGTTCCGTACCTCAAAAGGAAAAACGGAACCCTTATAGTATCACTTTGCTGCCTGTCTGTCTGTTTGTCTATCTGTCAAGACCCTTTATCTCGGGAACGCGTAGACGTATCGAGTTGTAATTAATAACATATACTCAAGTTTGCGGTCTCTTGAAGCTGTAAAAAAATCAAACTTGTAAGTTAACGAGAAAAAAAGATACTTCTGTTTATGTAGCAAAAAACGTAAATTTCGACACTCGAGAAAATCAAAATTCATAGGGTACTTTCCGTTGACCCAGAATCCTGAAATTTGGCATAAAGCAAGTTCTTATAGCACAAGTATAGAAATAAATCTGAAAACTGTAAATTTGTTACGTCATAATTTTTTTTTGCGATTCGTAAAAATCTTCCGAGACTCCATTCCGGAATTGGAACTATTTACATAGGTAAGTTTATACGGAACCCTCAGGGCGCGAGTCCGACTTGCACAAGCTGTTTTAGGCTTTTAGAGGCCTCAGGAGCTAGCAGGGGCTGAGGTAGTGGAGAGGAGAGACCCTCAGGAGCTAGAAAATAGAATAACGGCTATTTGAATTTACAATTCAAAGTAACCCGTTTAAAAAACGCCAATTTCGTAATAAAGAACGTAATAAAATAACAATACAAGTTATTGGAACGAGAATTGTCTATAAAAATCTCCCCATTCTTACTCCACTGTTCCGTTACCTGGCAACCCTGTACACCAGCCGTCAAAACTAGTAGTTGATGTGACAAGTATAGTTCACACATCACAGTCATTACATCGTGATGTTATGCAAAGAGAAAACTTGTGCAAATAACTGTTGCACAATGACTAGTCAATCACCGGTTTTGTCACTGGTGTGATGAGACAAACATTCGCTTGTTTGTTTATAATATGAGCAGGGTTGGACAGTATTTGAATTACTTGTAATTAAAATACGTAATTGAAATACAAATACGCATTTGGTATTTGTATTTCAATTACTTCCTTAAAATGTAATTTGTAATTCGTATTTCAAATACCTGATGGCGAAGTATTTTGTAAATTTCAAATACGTGAGGCTTCAAAATACATTTTAACATTAAAATACATTTAATCTTCAAGAAAGATTGTTTTCTTTAGCAGGTTTTATTCACTCTCCAACAAGAGGCTGTTTGTCTGACAGTACATTTAAAAATCAAAATCAAAATTTTGTTCATGAAAGGAAAATCCTGATAAACAGATTTTACCCTCTCTGGTTTTACTGATTAATTAATCTTGTTTTCCTCTGCTTTTCAGCCCATGCTGGTCTAGATTACTTATTTTGTAATATGTAATTTGTATTTTGTATTTCAATTAAAAATAGCTAAAATACTGTATTTTGTATTTTATATTTCAAATACCTTACTTAAAGATATTTTGTATTTTAATTACTTGCGATACTGTATTTTGTAATTTGTATTTCAATTAAAGCAAAGCATGTATTTTGCCCAGCCCTGAATATGAGCTTATTCTCGTATTCATTGTGCTTACATATGGTATACTAGCTTCTGGCAGCGTCATCGCCTGCGTCAAAGTAGAAAATATGCCTATGTCACTCAGTCTGTTCCATCAACCCTTTTTTATATCTTTATCTATATATATAAAAGAAAGTCGTGTTAGTTACACTATTTATAACTCAAGAACGGCTGAACCGATTTGGCTGAAAGTTGGTGGGGAGGTAGCTTGGAACCAGGAGACGGACATAGGATACTTTTTTTTTTTTTTTGAGTAGGTTAGAGTAGGGTGTATATTATAAACGCGAAAGCGACTCTGTTTGTTTGTTTTGTCTTCATGCCTGTCGCTAGTCTAGTAGTAGTAGTCGCTAAACTGATCTTAATGGAATTTAGCTTGAGACATAGTCTAGGACATGGAAGAGGACTTAAAATATTTTTTATCAACCAAGTCGGTGAAGCCACGGACAGAAGCTTTTATTTAGTATACGTCACAAATATGACAGTAATCGTTCTTTACAAAATTTGACTGGCCTGTTGGTCTAGTTTTATATATAACCAAACAGCCAAGATGCAATGATATCACCTCACATCACTTTGCCAGCGGTTTCGCCTGCGTGATAGTAAGTTTCTCCGTACAAACTTTGAAACCCCGTTTCATCCCCTTAGGGGGTGAATTTTGAGAAATCCTCTCTTAGTGCTCACCTACATCATAAAAGGAACCCTTGTGCAAAATTTTACGGTCTTAGTCCCAGTAGTTTCGGCTGTGCGTTGATATGTCAGTCAGTCAGTTTCTCCTTTTATATATATAGACACACACACACACACACATATTTTTTTTATTATATTACATTTGATTCATTGACTAAGTGATAAAGTTACATCAATTGGTGAAAAAAAATCACCCACCTCTTTTGACTGGTGGTCAAAATCGGTTCAGTAGTTTTTGAGTATTCACTACAAATATAAACATAAATCTTTCTTCTTTATTATAATTTTTATGGATAAAAAAATAATTTCGTTGTCTACGTCAGTGGATTTCTTAAGAAATATGTTAAAACATTTCTTGACTGAATTTATTCCACTTTTATTTATTTATTTAAACTTCATGTACAGTAGTTGTACATAGGCGGACTTAATGCAACAAGGCATTTTCTACCAGTCAACCTTTGGGTTAAAAAAGACAACACTGTGGTAGGCTTGCACAATAAACAAATAACAGATGCTTCAAACAGACAAAATAAAATAAAAAATAAGTTATTTATAATAATAAAAACAATCAACAACAACTTTTAGGTAAAAATTTTTTTGTAAATGATTGCTTGCGATTCCACCTGATGGTAAGCAGTGACGCACTAGTTTATTAATAGCCTATTCACTGTAGCCTTGAAGACACCTAAATTATGATCAAAAGAGAAGATCACAGCAGGCAAATTGTTCCAGTCCTCCGATGTACGCAGTATAAAAAACGAGGCGAAACGCTTAGTGCAGACCGCAGATGTATCAACAATGTAAAGATGGACACCTTTCGGTGATAGCGGAGTCAAGTCATGTTAAATTTAATACTTACTTCTGCAAGCGGCGTCGCCCGCGTAAAAATTGAAAATTAAGCATATTCCATTCAGAGATAAAGTAACATCCCACCAGTAGGATGCTCTCGATCTCTGAATGTCATAGACTTAATTTTCTACTTAGAATTTTCAGAAGCGGTTCAGTAGTTTCAGATATTTTCCCCTACATACATACTTAGATTTATAATATTCATCGACTTATATTCTAGAGATAGTCAAGCACGTTCATGGAAAATATTTGTCAAAATTCTGAAAAGTTAAAACAAAAGTTCGCTGCGGCGCTACATTGGCATTATGCCGTTTAACAGAACTTTAAAACATACAGCGCTAAGATAGCTTTTAGAGGATACTTTTTTCGCGACCAAAATGTCTTAAGCGCCATGAATTTCGTGGCATTTACGCGTTTCGTTCAACATAGTGTAATGTTCAAGGTGTATGGATTACACTACACCTGAGTCGATTGAAGTGAGTTTTGGCACGCTTTATCTAGTGCGTAGTACATATGTATATATCGATGATAATATTAGTATAGTTTGGTACAAGTAATATAAACAAGTAGCTATCAAAACGATAAAGCGATGGCACAAGCCGACCAACACAAACACAACTTATGTAAAGCAAGCAACTTCAATAACGATGCAACAGTTGGGTAACAAGTAACAACGTAAGTCACCGGTTTTTTGTAAGTGAGCTTTGTTAGTTATTATCGAGTTAATCTGGACGGTAATCCAGTTTAGAAGTGTATGTTAAGTAATGGACAATAGCAGTGAGTTTTTTTTTGCTTGCGTGTGTGGGTGTTTTGAGTATCATACTAATGCTATAGAAGCGAAAGTTTCTATGTATGTGTTAGTGAATGAATTTAGATATGTTGTGGCCAGATCATAGAAATTGATCACTTCATGATATGGCCAACTAAAATTGGCCAGATCGTTAAAGCGTTAACATTTGATGATATGTCGATCCTCGTTTGGCCATATATCAATGATGTAGGATTTCTGTGAGAATGAAAAATCTAAAGAAAGTAGGCCAAACGAGGATTGACATAAGTTTAATGTTTAAAACGATCTGGCCAGTTTATTTATTTATTTAAACTTCATGTAGGTATAGTAGTGGTACATAGGCGGACTTAATGCAACAAGGCATTCTCTACCAGTCAACCTTTGGGTTAAAAGAGACAACACTGTGGTAGGCTCGCACAATAAACAAATAACAGATACTTCAAACAGAAAAAATAAAATACAAAATAAGTTATTTATAATAATAAAATACATATCTAAGCTAAAATTATAAACTAATAAATACTATGAAAAATATCAAATTATTAAGAGAACTTAATAATAATTCTGACGAAGACCAAACTAAAGTTGAGAGGACTTAGGAAGTAGTAGTTCTGAATTTTACGCTTGAAGGAAAATTTACTTTCAGGTTTTTTGATGTCAAGGGGAAGCACATTCCTGAGGTTTATGGTGGAAACAGCGTATGAATTGGACATAAAGCCAGTACGGTGAGAAGGAATATGAAGGAGCATATTTTTGGATGCACGAAGGTTAAGATTATGAGAACTGCCCAACACTTTAAAATATTGTTTTCAATAATCAGGAGCACAAGGATCGTTCATTATGGTGAAAAGCATGCAGAGGGATCTGAGGGATCCCCTGTGACGGATAGGCAGCCATTTAAGCTGAGAACGGAAGGAAGAAATGTGATCGTATCAGTTGAACTTGGCCATATTATAAAGTGATCAATTTCTATGATCTGGCCACTACAGATACATAATTTGGCACAGAGGTAGACCGTGTGTTTACGTAAATTAAGTTAGTGTTTATACCTGGCTATGTAACCATGGTTGCAGTTGAAAATAAATCTTCGTAAAAACCACACGTCTATTTCATTGAAAAATCCAGCAAACCAGTAATCATCCTTATCCCTGTGAACACCATGTCTATCTTTTTTTATTTTTTTTTTCGGGTGGGAAAATCATCTAATGACATCCCCCGCTTTTGGGCGGAGCGGGAGATAGTGTCAGTTAGTTACTTTTACTGACTAAAAACCCACTCCTGTTCCTTCTTTGCCATTGTTCCAGAGCCACGGGGATCTCTTTCATGGCCCCAGTAGGTTTCGACCCTGCTGGGCCCCTACGGTTGCTGGCATCGCCTTGAGGCGCGTGTGGAACACTACGCGCCGTCGACGACTTGGGCTCGGTCCGGACGGTTACCGGACGATTGGATGGCGAGCTACCCATTGCTCGCCGTCCGCAAGCCCGCGCCTACAGTGACTGGAAATCGGGTCGGAATCCCGGCGGCTGGGGCGCGAGGGCCGCTCCCTCGCGTGTGCACGTGCGCTTTCCTCCTTTGCTAGCATTACTGCTTCGCAGAAGGAGGCGACCGCCTGCCACTCCTCATCGCTCCGGACCATGGGCTTGTACCAAGGCCCGGCGCGAGAGATCGCTGCCGCCGATCGTTCCCACGAGGACACGGCGGTGCTCTCCCCAGGCGGGGCACACCTCTACCGTATGCTCCACCGTGTCCTCCGGGCGGTCCACACAATGGTGACACCCGTGCGTTTCTTCCGCACGAATCCGGTGCAGGAACCTCCAAAACTTACCATGTCCGGTGAGGACCTGCGTCATGCGGAAGGTAAGGACGCCGTCTTGCCTTTCCAGTCACTTCTCAAAGAGGGGACTTATCGCCATAATTATGGCGTGCTCAAACATTGAGGTGTGTTATCTGTGGTTCACAACTTCCCTCTTCTCGACTACGACTACCAGACCTACTGTGCCTTTGTTGTAATCTCAGTTTCAATAATAGTATAGCATAGCATAGCATAATCAGCCTTTTAATGTTCCCACTGCAGGGACTCAGGCCTCCTCTCTCTAGGAGAGGGAATGGGCCGTAATCCACCACGCGGGCCCAGTGCGGGTTGGTGAATGTCACATGTCTTCGAATATTTTGGTTCTAGGACATGCCGGTTTCCTCACGATGTTTTCCTTCACCGTTTTAAGAGCAGTGGTGATGAAATTAATTACCTGGTTGGGTTTGAACCCGCGACCTACAATTCGTAAGTCGGGGCCGTTACCACTCGGCCACCACTGCTCTCCCACTGCTCTCTCAATAATAGTGTATTGAATAAATACAGTGTTTTTCATTACCATACGATTCGCGGTTACACATACTGCCCCAACAATAAGGCACCTTTTACAAAACATTAAATTATACAGAGCCGTATATCACACAAGTACTTACTTACTCTTCTAATAAGCATAAAATTATTATGGACCAACATAATCTTACATCATAAAGTCAATACATAATTATAAAATAATATGCCATTAAATGTCACGAACGCGATCAATTACTTTAATTTATTCTGAATGCATCCGTAGGGCGACGGTGTTGCCAGATATAGAAGCTATATTACCCCACGTGCGCTGTCATATTAATGTTTTATCTGTTCTGCGGATCTTTGACAGGTAGATAAACGCTTTTGAAGTTTAGTTTTTTTTATTAGTATTTTATCAAAGGATTTGAAATTGATCTATTGAAATAGCAGTATGTCAGTAGTGAGGAATTGTGGCTATGTTGAAAAAAACTAGGCAAGTGCGAGTCGCACTCGTGCGTGCTGCATCGTCGGCCACATCATCGCTTACCATCAGGTGAGACAGTGGTCAAACGTGAGCCTATATATATTAAAAAACTGGGAAATTGCGAGTCGGTCTCGCGCACCGAAAGTTCCGTACAAACTTACCTACATGTGTGAATAGTTCAATTCTCGAATGAAGTCTCGAAGATTATTTTATCGAATCGCAAAAAAAGTTTTTTTTTGTGACATCACAACATATTTTCTGTTTTCAGATTTATTCCTATATCTATACTATATGTCCTTGCTTCATGCCAAATTTCAGGATTCTGGGTCAACGTGAATTAGTATTTACCCTATGAATTTTGATTCCTTTGAGATTGTCGAAATGCACGTTTTTTTGCGACATAAACGGCTGTTTTTTTTTTTTCTTTAACTTAGAAGTTTGATTTTTTCATAGCTTCAAGGTACCGCAAATCTTAGTGTATGGTTATAAAGGGTCTTGCCAGACAGACGGACAACAAAGTGATCCTATAAGGGTTCCGTTTTTTCCTTTTGAGGTACGAAACCATAAAAACAATCGAGTATTATTTTAAGATAAACCTATTTTTTTATAAATTCTCGATAAATCGTGATTGTGATTCTATCGCGTTTGTGTGTGCGTGTGTAGATACCAATACCAATGCGCTACCAGTGTAGTGCATTGATGCTCATATTATTTGTCTTCAATTACGAAAACTATTTTTTTTAAATTCTTGATGGGTTCGCGCTTGACCGCTATTTCACCTGATGGAAAGCGACGATGCGGTCGACGATGGAGCGCGCTTACCTAGAAGTAACCTATTCACTCTTGACTTAAAGATTCCCGGGTTGTAGCCATCAGGAAACACAGATTCCGGCAAGGAATTTCTCAAAAAATCACTACCTATTGATTGTGCATTATTCCAGTTAGTTACCTACATGTTGTATATAGGGTGACTGGCAATTAGTGTACGATACTTAAACACGTGATTGTGCTTATGATAACAAACAATTTTTATTATGGGAGCAAAGCCGAAATCGGGAAAAAAATATCAGCTGTTCAAGCTGATATTTTTTTTCGCGATTTCAGTTTTGTTCACTATAGTAAAAGTTGTTTGTTATCATGAGCACAATCACGTGTTTAAGTATCGTACACTAATTACCAGTCACCCTTTATAGTTAAGAAGGGGTTTCTGTGAAGATTCTGCTATTTGTGTTTGTATACTTTTTTATTCCCCAAAAATGACAATTTGAAACCCTCAATGTGAATAATATCATAAACAATCACCGCTGCCCCTTTGGAATAAAATAAACCAAAATTGGCAAGTACGGTAGTTACGGAGGAACCGGTTAAACTTTCGCTTGGCCTAAGAGGTTGAGATGCTAGTTCGCGACCTCGACTTCATAAAAAAACAAAACTGAGCAAATGCAAGTCGGACTCGCGCACTGAGGGTTCCGTACAAACTTACCTATGTAAATAGTTCAACCCCCAAATGGAGTGTCGGAAAATTTTCCCGAATCGCAAAAAAAAAAGTTTTTTTTTTGTGATGTAGGTAACAACAAATTTACTGATTTTCAGATTTATTCTGGGTCAACGGGAAGTACCCTAAGAATTTTGATTCCCTTGAGAGTGTCGAAATATACGTTTTTTGCGCGATATAAACGGCCGTATCTTTTTTTTTCGTTTAACTTAGAAGTTTGATTTTTTCACAACTTCAAGGGACCGCAGACTTGAGTATATGGTTGTAATTTCAACTCGATATCTCCACGCGTTTTCGAGATAAAAGGTCTTGACAGACAGACAGACGGAGTACAAAGTGATCCTATAAGGGTTCCGTTTTTTCCTTTTGAGTTACGGAACCCTAAAAACATCTTGTGTCCATTATCAAAAGGTCAACGATTTATCCAAGTATCTACCGTCTTATAAAAGATGGCTGAAAACCACAGGCTTATAAAATTAATTATTATTATCATCTGTCTGTTGATTGCATGTAGCGGAGTTGAGAATGTTGAGATGGGTGTGTGGTGTGACGAGAATGGATAAAGGGAGAAATGAGTATATTAGAGGAAGTTTGAAAGTAGCAACAGTGTTTTGATGAAAGGCGAGGTATGAAACGAGTATGCAATGGATCGATGGATGGAGAGGGAGAGGGAGGCCAAAAAAGAAGAAAAGGATTTCTTTTTTGGTTTTAGTTTCATTTCGATACCTCCACGTGTTCTCGAGATACAATTTACCTGCAGCGGTCTTCCTGTCCGATTGTAATTTAGGTGTCTTCAAGGCTAGAGTGAATAGGCTCTTAATAAACTACTGCGCTTCACTATCTACGATTGCATCACTGCTTACCATCAGATGGGATCGCAACAAGCATTAGTTTAAATCATAAAAAAAAACTGGGCAAGTGCGAGTCGGACTCACGCCCTGAGGGTTCCGTACAAAATTACCTATGTAAATAGTTCAATTCCGGAATGGAGTCTCGGGAGATTTTTCCGAATCGCAAAAAGAAAAATTGTGAAGTAACAACAAATTTATAGTTTTCAGATTTATTCCTATACTTGTGTTATAAGACCTTGCTTTGTGCAAAATTTCAGGATTCTGGGTCAACGGGAAGTACCCTATGAATTTTGATTTCTTTGAGTGTCGAAATATACGTTTTTTGCGACTTAGGTAAACGGCCATATCTTTTTTTTCCGTTAACTTAGAATTTTGTTTTTTTACAGCTTCAAGAGACCGCAGACTTGAGTATATAAAAAATAGTAATAATAGTAGTAGTGTAATAGTAGTTTAAATTTTAACTCGATACGTCCACGCGTTCCCGAGATAAAGGGTCTTGAGTCAAGACCCTTTCTTGACAGACAGACAGACGGACGGACAACAAAGTGATCCTATAAGGGTTCCGTTTTTTTCTTTTGAGGTACGGAACCCTAAAAACAATAATAACTGGTCTTTCTTCACTCCTAATCTTGCTACCTTCACACTTGCACTCGCAATACGAACTTACGCCGGCATTACCAACACGCATGCGCGGAAGCGTGACGAATATAAACTTCCGCGTACTATAACGTGCAGCGCATGTATTTGTCTGAGCGTCCGCCAGGCTGGCAGGCTGGTTCGAAAGAGTCACTGCAGCGCTTGAACGCAAAGAAAAAAAGAAAATTAAAAGGCTGATTATGCTATGCTTATGCTATATCTACAGAAACCTTGCACATTTTGACTGACCTGTTGGTCTAGTGGTTAGTGGCCCTGACTGCTATGCCGGAGGTCGTGGGTTCGATTCCCACCCAGGACAAATGTTTGTGTGATGAGCACAATCATTTGTTCTGTGTCTGAGTGTAATTTATCTATAATAATGTATGTGAGATTAAGCATAAGCATAATCAGCCTTTTAATGTTCCCACTGCTGAGACTCAGGCCTCCTCTCTCTAGGAGAGGGAATGGGCCGTAATCCACCACGAGGGCCCAGTGCGGGTTGGTGAATGTCACATGTCTTCGAATATTTTGGTTCTAGGACATGCCGGTTTCCTCACGATGTTTTCCTTCACCGTTTTGAGAGCAGTGGTGATAAAATAAATTACACAAAGTAATGCGCCTGGCTGGGTTTGAACCCGCGACCTACAATTCGTAAGTCGGGGCCGTTACCACTCGGCCACCACTGCCCTATAATGTATGTATTTAGAAATATTTAAGTATGTTTATCAGTTGTTTAGTACTCATAACACAAGCTCTGTTTAGCTTGGGACTAGACGGCGTTGTGCGTGATAGTTGTGGGAATATTAAAAAAAAAACAATTGGAAGTTGGGCCCAGAATTTGTCTCACTAAAATCGCCCCGGTGATTAGCACATAGAAGGGGGGACCTTCTACGTCTTAAAAGATCACTCCGGAACTCTTTAGTGCAACGCCTGCTAGGGCACATCCCTGAGGAGCCCACGACCCTAGTCTCCACCGTCCCCACACCCCATACTCCTCGATGATATTCCGTATCAACCTTAGTACTAACTGACTGAGCATTTCTCCTAACAGCTGAGACAAGGTCAGAACCTTCTTACCTGTCGTACCTGTCACAAGTTTTGAAACATGCAATTCTCAATTGAGATTGAGACCTTAATTGAATTTAGGCTAGTCTGTTGCCCAATCTAGGTCATTGTTAATTCGTTGTCTAGATTCTATGCTTTTAATTTAATCGTGATAATTCAAGAACTTAGGCCCCTCGCCCACGGTGACTTTTTGTAGCGATGCTGTAGGGCGTTCGCATCGATACAGTCGCGATGCTGTAGCGCGTTAGTAGCGCGTTGGCATCTTTTCTAAAGCGCTTGCAAATGCGACTAACGCGTGTTAGTTGCGATGCTGTCGCGCGCTTACGAAACGCGCGACAGCATCACTTAATAGTGGTTTCACCGTTCCAGGGAGATTGAATTAGTGACCTAGTGATAGCATTAGGCTATCTTTCTGATTTCAACTTAACTGACGGGCTGTCGGACGCCGCAATGGTTTAGCTCGTCGTCCGCTGAGGACCAGGCCCAGGTCGACAGCACGTTCTGTTCCACATGAGCTTCAAAGAGATGTCAGCTTCATTAAACCCCGAGCGAACGCCGGCGTTCGAACGTCATTGTCTTTCTATTGTGTCTCTAATTACGCTACTCAATAGGTTTGACGATGCCGATATTTGTTGATATTCCATACCCAAATTTTTTTTTAATATAATTTATGTGTGTTGTATTATCTCATAACTATGTACGAGTCATCATCATCTTCCTGCCCTTGTCCCGTGTTATTTGGGGTCGGTGCAACACGTTTTTTTTTTCTATTCTGCCCTGTCACTCGTTATGCTATCACTAACTTCTTATTCTTTCATATCACTCTTCACACAATCCATCTATCTTTTCTTTGGTCTCCCTCTCCCTCTCCATTCATCCACATGTATACTCATAACTCTTTTAGTAACATGCGTTTCATCCCTCCTCTTCACATGACCATACCAAGACAAACGATTCCCTTTTAACTTTTCTGTCACTGGCGCCACTTTCAAACTTCCCCTAATTTATGTATTTTCATTTTATTCATTCTCGTCACACCACACATCCATCTTAACATTCTCATCTCCTTTGTAGGTACGAGTATATTTCATTTTAATTAACATTTAATTTTATTTACAGGTACTATACAATGGAAATCAAAGCTTTATAATTATGGTAGCAGTAGCAGCTAAATATTATTCGTAAGTAAATAGAAATAAGTCTTGAACTAGTCTTAGTGCTTTTTCACCATTTTTTTTTTTGGATTTTATTGACCTGGTCATTTGGACCTTTAAGTCAAGTCTTATTTTATTTTTCAAATCACTGCTCTATGTATCACATTAGAGTGCGGGTGCAACACATTCTAATGTTTTTGTAGTATTTGGCAACAAATGTATCAAGTCAGCCTTCTCAGCAAACTTCGCTGAGGTAGCCAAAACTACATTAAAATTCTCAGCTCCATTTTACCGAGTTCACGCCTGTTTCAATGATTCCAAATAATGTCCAGTTGCACAGACACTTGAGATACAAAACTAAACCAATTTTACATCACAATATCCACTAGAAATCAATTTGCGAATAATTAAAACAGCCACTGAACTTCACTCGAAGACATCCCGCCAAAAACTCCCGCTTTTTCACCAGAAATGTGTAAGTTAGCTAGGGATGAGTAGTGGCGCTGTCAGATTTTTGATAGTAGTCAAACACAAGCCTGCCTATCCATGATGGAAAAAAAAGAAAAAATATACCTAATGAAAAAGCGATTTTATTTGATTTTTAGACCATTTGCAAAACCATCTTATCTTATAGTGGGGCTGGCCCACTTCGACCCTTCTGGATCTTTTGTGCGAATCCCCCTCCCTTCTACTCAACCCCCAGCCCTCCGTGCAACTTCTTCATGAATCCCAGTATGGCCTTGATGGGGCTGAGCCTGTAGTCCTCTGGTCTTGGAAATGGTTGGCCCAGATACTCTAGTCTTTTGGAGCCTAGTACTGCACAGTCGCACAGCAAGTGTAGCATAATCTCCTCTGCATCTCCACAGATCCTGCAAGTCGGGTCGCTTGCTAGTCCCATGTTGCGGAGCTGTTTGTTGGTGGCATAGTACCCCGTTAAGACTCCTGAAAACCATGCTATTGACCATTCAAAAACACTCAATATTTTCATCAGTTGTGAACTTCACTCGATGCCTTCATTTCTACACATACATAAACTCCTTTGTAACCGTAATAATTGGGAATCAAACGAGCTTACCTGTTAAGCGAAGTCTTGATTCTAATTTTATGAGCGCCGAAACTGAAATGCAATTCTATTATTGTTCACATAATGTAGTAATATTTTCATTACGGGTCAAAGGATTCGCAAGTTTAGATATATATAAAAAAATACAATCAATGTATCCTGGCAACACCATCGCGTCTAGATGTCACTTACTTTAGAGATTATAGGACAAGGAACAAGCTGTCTTTTGGACAGACTTGTTACCGCATACTTACATTCACTATTTCCCTGTAAGGATAACTGTGAGTTAGGTAGGTTAATTATTGCAGCTTTGGGGCTATTAACTAGTGGTGGGTGGGTGATTGCATTTCAGTTTCGGCGCTCATAAAATTAGAATCAAGACTTCGCTTAACAGGTAAGCTCGTTTGATTCCCAATTTTACTTCGCGCCGAAACTGAAATGCAATTCTATTATTGTTCACATAATGTAGATGTTTAGAGTTTGCTGCAATAATTAATTGTTACGCTATTGTTAGTACTGGTACTATCAACTCAAGTGCGGTTTCTTTTTATAGTAAGATATGAGTTGATTTCAGTTTTCCCTAAGGTTTTTTTGTCGCTACAGTCATACGTTCTTGCTGGGAGTGTCCCAAGGTGTTGTCTAGACTATCCGTTCATTTTTTTTAAAGTATTGTGTGACAAGTATTCTCGTATTGTAAAAATATATTTGATTCATTGATAGGCAACTGATTTAGATGAGAAGCATGTTATCTTCAACAGGGGCAGTTATAATACCACGGTGTGAGACGTGTATTGTAATTAATTGGATTATTCTTAATGAAAGTCACTTATGACTTACTAGCTTATTTTAGAAATATTATATCATTACTCTCAGTATATTTTAGTACTTACTTGGTTATTTGTACATCATCGTTATATGTACCTTGCCAGGGGCGCCGATTATGAGAAATAAACAGTGGGTGCCGAGCACCCCTGAGAATAGACATCAAGAAACAGATAAGTAATCGCCCCTTAGGCTACGGTTACATTATAATATTTCTTGATACTAAAAACTAGTTTCATTTTTATAAAATGATTTCATTTTATATTTTTATCGAACATAATTAGTAATTAGGTACGCAGTATGTAAGTAGGACATTTATTTATTTGTCGGTTGATCAGTGTGCATTTTTCTTCTCACACTTCGCCACTTTTTCGAGTCCATCAAATGAGCATGAGCACCCATGGGGTTTTCTAAAAGCCAGCGCCCCTGTACCTAGCCGTTGATGTCGGCTATATTACAAGGTCATTATTACTAAATGTAATCAGACAAAAAGTTACTTTGGTTTTATAATACTGCTGTTCCCACTTAACACAAAGACAATTTGTTGAAATCTATTGAAGCAGAATAATCTCATTAGTTGTTTTTATCATACCATAGTGATGTTTTAAATGTCACTGGGGGTAATGTAATTACATTACATGCATCATATAATTAGCCTTGCATTAGGCAATGCAATTAGGTACATGCATTATATATTATCACATTCATCATTTTCGTTTCAAACGATAAGTATCTATTCACATCTAAGTTATATTTGTGTTGACATTGTAGGTGACTGGTATGGAAGTCTAGCTTATCGATTTTATTATTATTATTCCGTTTGTTCATTTAACATAACATATAAATTATATTTTATTATATTAAATTATTATTATTATTAATATTATTATTATTAAGTATTACAATTTTTTTTTTTTTTTTTTTTCTACTGCATGATACAGCTAGTATACTAACGTTTATTTCAGCATGTATGTGTATACTTGTATATACCTGTATGTATATGCATATGGGTCTATCTAAATATATGTAAATACAATTATTTTATGCTTATGAAGACCATTTTATGTCATTTTTTTGTGCCTCCCGAAATGGAAGTTAATGCGATTGTCTTTCTCTGTCATCATAGTAGTATTTTTGTGTCACAGTTTATGTTATATGTAACGAGAAACTTTGTTTCTTGAGGGAGGGGTTTATGTCATGTCGATGAAATGAACTTCCTGCTAGGGACTAGATACCTAGAGAAGTTGTATGGTCACGGACTTTTCACGAGGACCTGTTGCACTAGTTGGTCCCCAGCATACACCCCCCCCCCCCTTTTTGTTTCAATGCAATTTTACTTTTGTATTGGTAAGTTAAGTACTTATAGTTTTGATGATACTAGTAATTCAAATGGGGTAATTCATTGCCTCAATTAAGTAAGTGTATTTTGAACATTCAGTCCCACTTAGCTATTTTAGAGAATAAAGAGGAGATAAGATATGTTTATTCTACCTGGATAAACATGAAATAAATTTAAAAGTATCAGCCAAAGAAAAGACTAGTTTTACTGTAGGTCATGTGTGGACCGGGTTTTAGCTGCACCGTAGACAAAGTTGTCTATTGCATTTCTGACACTGTTTGACAGTGACAACCTAACAAAGTAGAGAGAAGCCATAATTTCACCATATGACTTATAGGATAGGTACATATAGGCTTATAGGCATGATATTAAACTGTGTTCAGCAAACCATCCCTGTTCCAAAATTGGTGGGTATGCCATGCATGTTTTGGGAATGTCTGAATGATCTAACATAAAATCTAACATTACATTTCTTTACCAAGTGGTAGATAGTTGTCTACTTTTATGTTAAATTTTTAAGTTCAGGAGTCATGTATACTGCAAAGTAATTTTTCTATTAAGCGCAGTGAGATTTTTTGATTGTCATAGAAGTGAGTCCTTTGTGAAACAAGTTGCTTTGGTGCACACTTTTTGTGTCCCGTGGCATGAGAGCTCTTATGTGCCAAATGCATCAGAAGTAATGTTTCCATGACAAGGCCAGTTGTCTAGTCATGGGAAGCTTGTTCCTAGGTATTCCCTATAATAAGGCAATTTCCCTCCATACAATATTTGATTTGAACACAGAAAATATTGTCAATATAAGACAATTGCTACTGGAAATGTTATATCAGTGCAGATCAAATTAAATCTGAATCTTGTTATTTCTGTTTTGTTACAACAAAGATTTCCCTGTTTATTCATTTATTAGGAGCACCAACCAGGTAAGTTTTTACAAAAGATTTGAATTTAGGTTTAGTTCTGTGCAATTATGTCAATAGCAGGCGTACACGGTTTGTGTAATTTGACATTCATTTATATTGAATTTTTAGTTTATTGAGTGATTTAGACATTAAGTACGAGTAAGGTAGATACCTCATACCATTTTGTTCTAACAACTATTTACAAATATATCAGCACATATTTCATTATTTAGTTGTTGTATATCATTATAAGTTTATTGCTGACTTACTCCCTTGGGGTGATTATAAGTAAGTAGGGCTGGTGGTTTTGCCCGTCAATATTATTCCCTTCTGCTTTCAACAGTGAGAAGTTACTTCTTCTTAAAATCAATGGTAGCTTCCTCAAACCGCTCAGCCCAGCGGGTGGCCACACCAATTGTGGCATTGGTGTCATACATCAAGTATTCCAAGGTGCTGGTGCACGGGTTCTTCGAGCCTGTGAGGAGTTCCTGTAATTCTGGTATTGAAACTTTAGAACCTTATAATTTTATTCAGGACTGCTGGTATCAGCAGAGGACTTAACCTGCGATTTCCTTAGGTTTTGGTTCCTTAAAAGTTAGCTTACATGCTCTTTGAGCAAGGTTTTTACTATAAGCTTAAATACTGAGGATGTGGAATGATATGCTGTACCTATGAATTTAATCCGTTTAAATTATATCAAGATTTTCCATAGATATTATTACATGGAGTCATATCATAATCAACACTTACTGATATTTGTTGCTATAAGTGAACATATCATTTGTAAATTGTTGATGAAGTATTCATGTCACTTAGTGCTTAGATATATATCATTGTGAACATCTCGTGTTCCATGGTTTGTTTTTGTTTTTATTATTTTGAATATATTGCAGGTCAGTGTACAACATAACCATAAGGAAATAATAATATTTCTATTGAATAGGTCTTTACTATTTAACTCAGCAAAAAACAGGTTTGATAATCGGCCACTGTTATGCTCGCACTATGGCAGTATTTTCCACCAGCATTGTAGCCGGTGAGGGTGTCAATAATTCTGCCTTGCCTTCTCCCATGGTTTTGGGTTGGCTTCTAGTCCAACAACTGGACACAGGTAAGTATCTACCGGCAATCCGGCTAGGTACATTGGATTAACTTATGACAGTTTGGAATATCTCGTATTCTTTAGCATTACTTTGGAAAGTTTATAATTTACATATTAGGCAGTATAACTTGCCACCTTATGGTGGTTTGGAATATCTCGTATTCACTAAAGGAGTTTGAATGTTTTGTAGCGATCTACACATAGGTGGTGTACTGTTTTTACACGAATTAATAATACACAGATGGGTAGTATGAACTTGGCCTTCTCGTGACCTTTATAGGCACTGATAAAGTGGAGCACGTCGAACTTAGTCTTTTTGCCATTTTTGTTCTTTGGATTATAAATGAATGGGACTCACCTGCTATAACAGATGCATACCAGATTAGCAACGTAGAGTAACGAAGCCAAGAGTATCGCGTACTAGTCTGGTAGCTTACAATCAGTTGGCGCGTAAAAATTAACGTCGCCAATGGTATCTCGTACCCTGATTGAATATTGAACAAGGCCTCGGACTCGCAAGTCCGAAAAACAGCACTCGCTATGATCACTTAGTGCCTCCGCCATTGCCCGATGAGGATCGCGTCCTCGATGACAGGTTTCAGGGGCCTTTTCAGACTAGCAACGTAGAATAAGCCGCTAAGAGCATCACGTACCAGTCTGGCAGCTTCCAATCAGTTAGCGTGCAAAAACAACTTCGCTAATGGTATCTCGTACCCTGATTGAAGATAGAGCAAAGTTTCGACTCGTAAGTCTGAGATGCAGTACTCGTTATGATCACTTATTGCTTTGGCTTTTGCTGGATATCGGTTCTTCATCCTGTGTGATTGTAGATTCAAGGCTTAAATTCGACACTGAAATTCGTTATTGCACAATACACTTTATAGGTTATCACTTGAAATTTTGTTATTTTGCTAAAGAAGGAACTATTTCATGTATTATAAATGAATAATAAGATGTATCACTTGGGATTTTGTTAAATTGCTAAAAAAATACTATTCCATGTATCTTAAATGAATAATTAGATAGGATAAAGTTTTTTCCATGCGAAACTTTTACCGCAAAAAAAATAAGTGACATCTAGACGCGATGGTGTTGCCAGGATACATTGATTGTATTTTTTTATATATATCTAAACTTGCGAATCCTTTGACCCGTAATGAAAATATTACTACATTATGTGAACAATAATAGAATTGCATTTCAGTTTCGGCGCGAAGTAAAATAATAAAAAAACTCAAAGCAGATCGTGACGCTCGACGCGTGTCAACTTCCGTGCATTGTCACCTGTAATGCCATGGGAAACGCATTTTTCTCATATGGTAACACTTTGATATTACATAACTTACTGTTTTGGCACCTTATTTAAAGGGAATAAGGTATGGAATTGAATGGCGCGTTTTACGTGTGTGTATTCTTGCAAGACGATTTTTATTAATATGGAATAAAGTCGATTTTGCAATACGAATTGGATTGCTTCTGGTTGATTGCAGTTGTTTTTAGTTCTTAGTGCGTGTTGTTAAGGTTCATATTTGATTGTTCAGTTGATATTGTTGGGTTTTTTAACAGCTCATCGATATGATAGCGTTTTATTTTTTGTCACTGTTGAGTTTATGAGTTATTAAATGCAAATATTGTGATAGTTTTTTTTTTTTTAAATGTATTTCAATGTTTTTGCAGTTCGTTGACTTTTTGATTGATTTAAGATGACTGTTTGTCTGGTTATCATACGGACTTATGACATTGATTTGCAATTTGATAGAAATTTTTATACGACTTCAAAAAAAGGAGGAGGTTCGCGACTTGGTTGTACGTTTTTTTTTTTTTGAACTTGATGAATGTATATTTATAGCTCTATCCCTCTTTTTCGTTCACACGCTTGACATTTTAACACGTTTTGACCCCTGATCTGCGAATTGAAAGTCTTACTCAGTAGCATGAAACTCAATTCGAATTCATGCTCAAACTCTAAAACCTAACCATGCATGAAAAATAGTAATCGAACTACTAAATCTCCATAGTAATCTAAGTAATTTTTAATCGATGGCTACCAGCTTTTTTCTTCGAACATAAACATTAATAAACTAAGTACAGTTCTATGTTGTTTTTACTATCATTTGTTATGCTCTACTGGGTTGACGTTAGGACGTGTGCTCAAATGCACAATGCAATATGCAGTTCCTGCTTCTGCCAGCGGCTTCGCCATTTATCCCAAGGGAACATACTCCTGGAGTAAAAAGTGTCCCAGGTTCTATTCCTGGACATGGTCTACACGTGTGCCAAATTTCATTAAAATCTGTTCATCTGTTCAGCCGGTTTGTTCAGCTGTTTAAGCGTGGATGAGTAGCAAATATACACATACATGCTTTAGCTTTTATAATATTAGTGTTATAATTCTGAATCTGCCTAGCCGTTTCACTGCACTGCTGTATTGTGTATAATTGTGTACCTATTTTTTTAAATTATTATTGTTAGACTCGATCGATCGATAACGGAGCACGCTTATCTAGAGGTAAACTATTCAGTCTTTACTTAAAAACGCCCAGGTTGCAGCTTACAGGAAACCCAGATTCCGACAGCGAATTCCTCTCTTTTGGATGTTTTTAATATCATCGTTTCATCACGCATTCAGGATTGCCCCGCATGCAGAAATTTTCAACATGCAAAAAACGAAACGCGTCCCGCGTTCGTATTCCACGCATTACAATAAATACTTGTATTCAGAAATGGACATTTGTGGGTGTTACGCATGTGGGGCAATTCCGCATGCGTGATCTAAACCGCACTATATTAAAGACACCCTTAGCTGTACGGACAATAAATGTGTTCCCAAAACGTGTATGGATTGGATGTCCACCATATTTTCCCACTGTATGTCCGATATTTTTAAACTGGCAAGGTAAACTCTCCTACCTTTCCTAAGTCACCCACAGAACGAGCCGTGCGTTGAAAATTGTTTTCGAGGGAAAGTGGAAGTGTTGTGCTTCCTTACTTTTGTAATTACCTTTTTATGTTATAATCATCATAATTATTATTAATCGAACTGCCTAGCGGCATAACTGAAAAGGCTCATATCCAAATAAGAGCCATACCGCAAGACAAGACCCCTATTTTTTGGTGGGCATTTATCACATAGCTTTTCCCGCACTAGGTGGAACGAGAGAGAGTGTCAGACTTACCGACTAAAACCCACTTGTGATCGTTCAGTTGCCCTTTACGTTCCAGAACCGAGATAACTCTTTCGAACATTCACGTAGCCCATGCCGCTAGACTCGTTAATCTTCAATCCAATTAAATATTCCTAACCCAGTTACTTGTCTCCAGAATATCATCATCAGCCTAGCATTCTCCCAACTATGTTGGCGTCCGCTTCCAGTCCAGCTAGAAGCATTCCAATATTGTTGATCCATCTCACTAAGCCGAGCTGATGTCTGATGTGTGTTTGGATTCATGTACTTGTTTAAAGTGGCAATGGGCAGGGCACATTGCTCGCAGAACAGATGGCCGTTGGGGCCGAAAGGTTCTGGAATGGCGACCACGTACCGGAAGACGTAGCGTTGGAAGGCCTCCTACAAGGTGGACCGATGACTTGGTAACGGTTGCGGGAGTCCGATGGATGCGAGACGCACAGGACCGTTCGTTGTGGCGACGCTTGGGGGAGGCCTATGTCCAGCAGTGGACGTCTTTCGGCTGAAATGATGATGACTTGTTTCTTTGTGCGTTAGTTAGGAGCGCTGGTGTACATATCATATATGATGTGTGAAAATAGCTTACGCATACAGAAACGAACAATGCTCTCGTGAATCTACACAAACAAACAAAACTATCGTCTGATAAAATTTCGTACTAGTCTTTCATATGGAACTAGGGGCATAGCTGCCGCCGAATCAGCCGTGTAACGTAACGAGGATGCCGGGGGGGATTACTAAACGAACTCATTTTCAATCAAGACCTGACCTAGTCCAGTCAGATTAATCATGATGACAAAACCATTTTTTCCTCAGTCAATATGGATATAATCTTTCCATTTCCAGTTAGTCTGGCCATCTACTTTGTGGCTGGTCGCCACTCTTTCGCGCTGTGTCAGGGCACCAGTTTTGTACTAGTAAGCCCTATTTAGCAAAAAAAATATCTCAAATATGTTTGATACACGGGCCCTTTAGGATTAGCTACTGCATGGAGCAACTGCCTATCGTCAATGCATCTGCTCTTTATTCCTTTGAAATAATCGAACCTTTTCTTCTTTTTCCTCAAACGGAAGCGTGTATCATTGAAATCTGTAGAATAACGGAGAATAATTCAAAAGCTTAAACGTGTTTAACAAAAATCGCGTTGTTTTGCTTTTTCTTTCACGGAACAATGTGCACCCGGCCTAACAATAGACTAAACAGTTAACTTTTTTACGCGTTAAGCAATGATATGTATCCGTCACGCAGCCTCTGGTTAATTGAGGAGGTTTTTTACGCTTTTAATTGTCTATGCTCATTGATTTGTTTGGGTAATTAGTCATTATGTAGCTTTGTAATTAGTGCGAAGTTGATGAAGTTTGATTAAGTATAAAAGCTGATGGAGATTTATATTTTAGTTGTTGGAGCATATATTAGGTTAGCTTTTTGGTTAGTTTGGACGTTGAACTACTTGTATATTTAAAATCCTTGACCACGTTGGGTGGGTTGTGGAAGCCATCTTTGCAGTCGCTTCATTTAGAATCCTGATATGCAGCTGCATTCAGTGAGACTGGAAACTGACCCAACATAATTGGGTAAAGGCAAAGCAAGGAGATGAATACATTTGAACTTAGTTCCATATTTTCTTCTTGTCTATTCTTTTACACAACACAAAACTTTAAAAACAATTTGAATCAGGACAGAATAACCAGAATTCAACGAAAATATCTGAAAGTGGTACCTACTCTCGTATCAACAAATGACCCGCCCGATGACAAAACGTCACATTTTAATGTAAAATATTTGCAGTATCTGTGGTCTCTATCTCTAATTTAGTAGTATAATATATGGTTTGTTTACCTTTTGTCTCACGACTCCCTGAGTAGGGTATACATGCTGTATGGACTATGGATCATATTTACAGATAATTTTTCCTAAATCTAATTTTACCATCTCAATATTGTGGGGTTATTCGAAAGAGTCACCATGGCCCTGTAACGCAAAGGGACAACTGAAGGAACACGGGCGGGTTTTAGTCTGTAAAAGTCTGACACTTCCTATCGCTCCACCAAGAACGGGAGTTGTTCGATGATCTCAAAACAAAAACGTAAATATCTTTAGGATATTGTTTACAAAATGGCAATGACTTGTATCAATATATGACTGTTTATTTGGAGTACTACCTAAGTCCGTATTGTAATAGTTTGTTTTTTGTTTATTCTTTCGAACTATCAATTCATTGTACCTAATGATTGTATTTTCGCACTATGTTGTGGTAGTAATCAATTGTGTTGAACAGTGTATAATTTATATTGGTAAGCATATGCGTTTGTATTTCCAACACAGATACTATATTTACAATCAGTTTTAACTGTAGTGTAATTATTAGTCTTTTTATTAGTAATTTTTTATGCTACGGTGTGACAGTCGATGATAACTAAACGCAAAATTGACAATTAGCGTGGTGGCGCCACTGTGTCTACTTGCGTTACCAGTTAAGAAAAAATTACCCATTTTTTGGGGAGCGATGTGGTCTATTTTTTCGTTTATGAGAAAACATCAAATAAATCCTATCAGCTCTGAATGGAAGAGGAAGGAGTGGTAGACTTAATGACTAAACCCACCCGTGTTCCTTGCAGCATATGCTGAGATAGGAGCCTTTTTGGCCTCGCACAGGTCTTTTATTTTTATCTTTTAATTATTGTTTTCTTTTATTTATATATAGATTAGGTAGTTACTTTTTATTTTATTGTTGTTTGTTTTGTGCAAGTGTCAAATAAATGTTTTCTTTCTTTCTTTTCTTTCCTTCACCTGCCCTTTGCGGACAAGGTCTGCTGTGATTCTTTTCAACAGCTCCGTTTAAACCATGCAGCCCTGGGGCGTGGCCTCGGGAGTCGCATAGCGATCTTTAGCCACCGCGTAGGCGCGAGGTTTTGGACGACGAGCAATGGGTAGCTCGCGTTCCGCATGTTCTATAAGGATCGAGCCCAAGTCATTGGCGGCCCGTAGTGTTCCACGCGCGCCTCAAAGTGATTTCAGCCAAGCCGTAGGGGCCCAGCAGGGTCGATGCCTGCTAGGGCCATGGGAAAGCTTCTGAAATGGATACTCGTAGTTCTAGAATGCAGTTCAACCTTTGTTCCTTGTGACGCTTCACATACACAAGACACCCAGACCCGGACTCCACGAGGAATTTCTGAAAGGGAAACCGTGGTCCTAGAACAAAAAGGGTTAACTGAAGGACACTGGTGGGTTTTAGTCAGTAAAAGTCTGACACGCCCTCTCGCTCTACCCTCTAGTGCAGGAGAAATCATTAGATGATTTCCTACCTCAAAAAAAAAGATGGTTGAACATTGTTTGTTCTCACAGAAACGCGATAAAAGAAACTCGTCAGACGAAAAAAAATAATACCAAATCAAATGTGAAACGGATAACACATCCGATCAGGGGCGCCGACTCCGTGGGTGCTCGGGGGCTCGAGCACCCATGTGAAATAAACAGTGGGTGCCGAGCACCCCTGAGAATAGACATGAAGAAACAGATCAGTATTAGCCTTTTTAGGAATGGGCGTTTTTAAGTAGCGTAATTAGAGACACAATAGAAAGACAATGACGTTCGAACGCCGGCGTTCGTGCGGGGTTTAATGAACTAAGGATGGGCGTTTTTTCACTGTCCGACGACCCGTTTAGCAGAGCGCTGGTTGAGACGCAAAGGTCGCGGGTTCGATTCTCGCACCAACACAAATGTTTGTTGATGAAACAGATAATTGTGTTGGGTCTGGGTGTGTGTAGTACCTTCGTTGTTCCGCAGTATGTAAGTAGGACATTTATTTATTTGTCGGTCGATCAGTGTGCATTTCTCTTCTTACACTTCGCCACTTTTTCGAGTCATCAAATGAATATGAGCACCCATGAGGTTTTCTAAAAGCCGGCGCCCCTGCATACGATCTCGTGTCAAATCGTAACAATCAAAGTGGACTTTCTTTTTATTATAACACTAGTACATCTATCATTATTATTAGAGTCCGGCCGATGCATGGACGAATTTCAATCGAAGCCGAAACCGGTAATTCGGCTATTGCCGTGACCTCCGGCCGAGTCGAGCGATTGGCTGCTGCCTGCCGCGGGTCCGATTTGGCACGGAACAAATATTTCTATTGTATTGCCTACAGATGTATGTGAGTTTGACACTCGTGAACTTGATATAATTGTGAATACACCCACGATATAGGTGTAATCGTTAAAGTGGGGTTGGTTTTTTTATGTTAAAAAACCGGAAAGAGACTATCTGTAAGTGAATAAAATATGTATTTTTTTTATAGCCATTTTAATAAAATCTTGAAGTTGTACCACTTCTCTTAGAGAGTGATGTTGATGGTTTTAATGAGTATAATTGTGTATAAGCCTTGCAAATTTAATTAACATTCTGAGTGACGAAAATTTCGTCCAAAAACTATTAGATCGAAAGAGCCGAAACCGAAAGTTGTATTTTTGGCCGAAACTTCAGTCGAACACTAATCATTATTATCCTCGTGATACAACTACTAAGAATTAAAGGTGAAGTGTCAAACACTGAGGCCTGTAATGCGATGGGTGTGCGAGCAAGCTTCGGTAGTTATGTAGATGAGAAAGTTTTTTTTTTTGTTATGTGAACTTTAGTTATGAATGCTCCTTTTTCATTATTGCCAATTAAATTTTATAGTTTTGTTTTGTTATTGACTAGCTGACCCGGCGAACTTCGTACCGCCTAATAGTAAGGATAACGCCATCTACTGGCATTACCAGAACAGCATAATTCATTTTATAATGACATTTTAATTAAAGATGGCGTTGTATTCGTATATTTTTTTCGTGATTTTTTCCATTTTTTTCCTTCCCTGAACTATCTTGATTATTTCAAGACCAAAATTAGCCAAATCGGTCTAGCCGTTTTTGAGTTTTAGCGAGACTGACGGACAGCTATTCAATATACAATAGATAGGCTTGCATATGACCACTATTTCACCTGATCGAAAGCGACGATGTTGTCGACGATGGAACACGCTTGCTCAAAAGTTACCTAGCCATTAACTCTCATCATAGTGAGGTGAGTGAATGAATGAGTGTGTGTAAATGGACTGAGTGTAAGTACCTAGTGTACCTACTTAATTGAAAGTCTTTCATAGTGATTCTCAAAGGCAAGTGTAAATTCTCAAGCAAGCTATAACCCGGGAATCTTCAAGTCAAGAGTGAATAGTTTACTTCTAGGTAATCGCGCTCCATCGTCGACCACATCGTCGCTTTCCATCAGGTGAGATAGCGGTCAAGCGCGAACCTATCAAGAATAAAAAAAACGAAATAAAAAAAAAAAGTGTAGCTACCCAAAGTCTGGAGTACTACCTACTTATATTAAAAAGACGAAAGTTTGTCAGTCTGTGTGTCATGTTGGTTACTTTTTCACGCCCGAACGGCTGAACTAATTTCCATGAAACTTGGTACACTGGTAGACGATGTCCTCCCATGATAATGTTCTCTTAATTTTGCGGAGTCGCTGACAGTAGCTAGCTGATAATAGCATATAGCATAGCATAGTCGGCCTTATAATGTTCCCACTGTTGGGACTCAGGCCTCCTCTCTAGGAGAGGGAATGGGCCGTAATCCACCACGCGGGAACCTCCCAAACTTACCATGTCCGGTGAGGACCTGCGTCATGCGGAAGGTAAGGACGCCGTCTTGCCTTTCCAGTCACTTCTCAAAGAGGGGACTTACCGCCATAATTACGGCGTGCTCAAACATTGAGGTGTGTTATCTGTGGTTCACAACTTCCCTCTTCTCGACTACGACTACCAGACCTACTGTGCCTTTGTTGTAATCTCAGTTTCAATAATAGTATAGCATAGCATAGCATAATCAGCCTTTTAATGTTCCCACTGCAGGGACTCAGGCCTCCTCTCTAGGAGAGGGAATGGGCCGTAATCCACCACGCGGGCCCAGTGCGGGTTGGTGGATGTCACATGTCTTCGAATTTTTGGTTCTAGGACATGCCAGTTTCCTCACGATGTTTTCCTTCACCGTTTTTAGAGCAGTGGTGATGAAATAAATTACACAAAGTAATATTGCGCCTGGCTGGGTTTGAACTCGCGACCTACAACTCGTAAGTCGGGGCCGTTACCACTCGGCCACCACTGCTCTAGCTGATAATAATTAGCACAAATGCAATACAGTATTCAGCGATAGTGATTAACATTCATCATCTAATTAGTCGCACTAACATCCCGACATACGATCATGCATGACAATGGAAGAATGGTCAACAATAGACGTCAATAAGTCTACGAGCCGTCACGGGTCAATGACATTGTCTATCGGTGACGTCATGTCGTGTCCTCGGTTTTCTCGTTTCTCTTTTTTCGGTGGGAAATCACTATGCAAAGATATTAAATATATACTACCAATAGACAGGATATAGCGAACAAAATCGTAATCCGATACTTATTACCTGGTCATAAGTCGCTCAGACTAGTATGACATTTCAAATTATCATTAAAAAATTATATTTCAGTAGTCAGACAAATCGTAGTTACCAAACATACCATAAACACAAAAATTATTCAGCCGAGAGTATGAGCGCGAGAGCACGCATGCGTTTCAGAGCGAGTGAGATGATTTCATGCACTGACTGGATGTTTGATTACTACAATTTGTCTGACTAATGAAATATAACTTTGTAATAGTTACCTTAGTAACACATTTAAAAATCGGATATGTAAAAATAAGTAAATAGAGAGTGAATAGGCTCTCAATAAATTAGTGCGCCTCACCATCAACGATTGCATTACCACTTACCATCAGGTGGGATCGCAGTCAAGCACTAGTTTATATCAATTAAAAAAAAAAAGTAAAGTTTATTTATTTACTTTTTGTGGAGCTTTAAAGCGTCTGACAGAAGTTTTGGTTAATAGAAAGTGTCTGACACTTAAGATACTACTTTAGAATAATATTCTACAAAACATAATACAAAAATCAGCCAAAGAAAAATTAAGTTAAATGACTCTTATTTTTAGTTCCCTTTCTCACCACTCCAAAGGCACAAAGGTATTCAAAGCGCGATACGCTACTGAGAACCTAGGTTTTCATCCATGTGAAAATAAGTTATGTCTGATCGCTCTGGGATCTTAGTATATTGGATGCCTAAAGGTGACTCGGAATCAAAGAAGTACTAATTAATTATATTCTTCCTTTAACAAATACCGTGTAATTTGAAGTACAATATAATTTCTTCATCCAGTATCTCAGAAGCAATGCATCAAATTGCCATTTAATAGAGCTTTCGAACCAAAGCGGTTTATAACTACCAAAAGAATAAAACACAATAATTATGCACGCTTCTACGTATGATCTCAACTAAAGTATTTAAAATGCAATACACCATGCTCAATTAAATAGTCGTCATTCTAAGTTGGACTGTCAACACATTGGTGCGGAAAAACGCGGCGGAATTCCGTCGTATATATGACATGTGTTGTTCCGCCCGAGAAATGGCGATTTCAGAAGTTAAAGCAGAATTTTACGTTAGACACGTTATTCCAATGTCACCAGAAGCACGCTTTTCGCCGATAGTGTCGGCAGAAAACATTTCATTTATGGAACGGATTTTTAGAATTTTCTCTTTGAAATTTGAATCTATAATATAATAGTCATCGTGTGAAAAAGTTTGCCGCTTCGTTTTTTCGAAAAAGCGTTTCGCAAAATCGAAGATGCGCAATATTCCGCTGCGTTTTTCCGCTCAAATATGTTCTCATCCTAACAAATGCCATCAGTGATTCAGACTGTATTTACTCTCAGCTAATTAGTTACTGGTTGACATTGAAGCACCACGTGCCGAGGAATATGAGTATTGACAACATAATAATCTATGTACTTACAGAATTATTAGTATGTGGTGGCAGATGAATAAATTACTTTGAAAATTAAGTGTAACTGTCAAGCGTCAAGTTAGTGCTAATTGACATTGACAGCTAAGGGTGACCAAGGTTGCTAGCCTAAAATATTGAGAAACTTGGGAGATTGGGTAAACACTACCGTTATGATAAAATTACAAAAGTAATAAGGGGTAAAAACGGTTGTAAAATCTACATTTGTACACTAATGTTATAAAGAGGTAAAGTGTGTGAGTTTGTTTGTAGGAAGTAATCTCTGGAGCTACTGAACCGGTTTTAAAAATTCTTTCACCACTTGAAAGCTACATTATTCCTGAGTGACATAGGCTAGGCTACACTCAAACTCAAATATTTATTTCAGATAAACATCCATATGTGTTAGTAGTAGTACAACTTAGCCTGGTGTTAGTATTCGATTACATTATAATAATAAACAACCAATGAATTGTACGAACAGTTCAATGGTTCATTAGTTTATTTAGATAAGTGTGTCTGGACACTTATCCATCTTTGTAAGAGGGGAGAGTCCCACCTGTCTGAAAACACATTCAGGATGCCATTTGAGGAGGAACGCAGTCGCGCCAACGTGCGTCGCGGCGAACCTGTCAACACATGCGTCCGCAAACATCCCTGACGCGCTACATCGCCACGGCAACCCCAAAACCACCCTGAATGCGTTATTGTACTGTACGCGCAGGTCGCTGTATGCCCGCTGGGTATACTTGGACTTAGTCTTGCTATTATATTTGATTGTGATTAATAATATGTTTTACGCTAAAAATGCTTGACGCCCAGCGAAGTAGGCCAGTCAGCTAGTGTAGAATTAATTCTGACTAGAGTTTAAGAATTCTGTCAATGATTGAAATCAACTTACACTACCACTAAGTGTCATAAAGCTACTTTTACTCGGGACAAGTTCACTGTTCACTTAGCACAGGATACTGAAGCGAAACTACGGCAAAGAGCTAGTCATCATCATTATTATCATTTCAGTCGAAAGACGTCCACTGCTTGACGTAGGCCTAGGACTGGTGCTGGATATAGGCCTCCCCCAAGCGTCTCCACAACGACCGATTCTGGGCGTCTCGCATCCACTGCACTCCCGCGACTCTCACCAGGTCGTCGGTCCACCTTGTGGGAGGCCTTCTAACGCTGCGCCTTCCGGTGCGCGGTCGCCACTCTAGAACCTTTCGGCCCCATTGACCATCCGTTCTACGAGCAACGTGCCCTGCCCACTGCCAATTTAGTTTGGCGATTCTTCGGGCTATGTCGGCGACCTTGGTTCTCCTGCGGATATCTTCATTCTTTATGCGATCACGCAAGGAAACTCCGAGCATAGCCCTTTCCATTGCCCTTTGGGTGACTCTAAGCCTTCTGATTATGCCCATTGTAAGCGACCATGTTTCAGTGCCATATGTCATCACTGGCAACACGCACTTGTCTTAGACTTTCGTCTTGAGACACTGTGGTATGTTGGACGAGAAGATACCGCGCAGCTTCCCGAACTAGAAAGAGCTAAAATATAACAATTTTCTAATTGTATACAGAAGGTATATTCATCACGATCGTTGGCATTTCATCTAACCGAGACAAGACACACAAAGACTCTCGTTTCTTTATGTTTCGTAAAGCATTTCCCAAACCGGCTAATTTCAATATTGTCACCACAAAACGATTGTAACGTCCAACAAAAGCGCTGAAAGTAACAAGTTATTGTTTGTACTGATTTAACGACTCATTGTGGAGAAACTAGACAGAAATCAGCCAGTGAAACAGTGACTTGGTAATCTGTGCAAATATTTTGTTCGCTCTCACTTTAAGTTTGATCGTTTTGTGATAGTTTTTTGTGACATGATAATAGCAGAGCATAATAGCCTTATAATGTTCTCACTGCTGGGACTCAGGCCTCCTCTCTACGAGCGGGAATGGTTTGTAAACCACTACGCGGGCCCAGTGCGGGTTTGTAGAGGTCACGTGTCTTCGAATTTTTGATTCGGAGACATGCCGGTTTCCTCACGATGTTTTCCTTCACCGTTTTGAGAGCAGTGGCGATGAAATAATTACTTTGTGTAAAAGTAATGCGTCTGGCTGGGTCTGAGACTGCGACGTGTGAAATTTCCTTAAAAAAGAGTCGTGTACTCAGACCCAAGCGTTTCGACCCCAAACGGCTCAAAACTGTAAGTGTCGAAATATACGTTTTTTGAGACATGATGATGATGAATGATGAAACGGCCGTATCTTTTTTTTTCGTTAACTTAGAAATTTGATTTTTTCATAGCTTCAAGGCGGGACCGCAGACCTGAGTAATACCTCCATGCGTTCCCGAGATAAAGGGTCTTGACAGACAGACAGACGGATGGACAACAAAGTAATCCTATAAGGGTTTCCGTTTCTTCATTTTGAGGTACGGAACCCTAAAAAACTAACTTTTACCTAGACATTTGTCCAGGTAAAAGTCAAGAGTGAATAGGTTACTTCTAGGTAAGCGCGCTCCATCGTCGACCGCATCGTCGCTTTCCATCAGGTGAGATAGCGGTCAAGCGCGAACCTATCAAGAATAAAAAAAAAAGGTAAATGATGACTGATATTGTAAAATTGTCTTTTACATAAGAACGGCAGTCTAAAGAGTGTTAGTAAGTCTTATTATGTAAATAACATCTAGAATACTAGACAGGTGATGAAATTAGGAATTGACACGGTAGGTAAGCTTAATTTGGTCTAGACTTTTATTGTGAAATTACTGGTTAGGATGAAGCTGAGGTGTTTGTATGACCCTGTTTTTGCAGTTGAATAGTCTTTAAGGCGTAGTATATCTTTCGATATAGGTAGTCAACCGATTGCGATCTTGACTAATTTGATAATTAAATTGACTGGCCTGTTGGTCTAGTGGTTAGTGACCCTGACTGCTATGCCGGAGGTCGTGGGTTCGATTCCCACCCAGGACAAATGTTTGTGTGATGAGCATGATCATTTGTTCTGTGTCTGGGTGTAATTTATCTTTAGATGTATGTATTTAGAAATATATAAGTATGTTTATCAGTTGTCTAGTACCCATAACACAAGCTCTGCTTAGCTTGGGACTAGACGGCGTTGTGTGATAGTTGTGGAATATTATATTATATATTATTATATTATATCTTCTTCTTCTTTTCGTGTCGATGTACTCTAACTAAATTTTATCTGACCAGTATTTGGCAACCTCTACGGCTCTGTTATTGGCCTCGTATAGATCCTGAAAACTGCAGTTGGTTGTGCAGGATTGCGATGAATAAAAAGCCTAAGTAATATATCAAGTTACACACAATTTTAATGTATAAAAGTTATCTACATCGATTTCATACGTTTTACGTGATGCGCGCACAACTAAAAACTTCTACAGATTTGTTATATGTATAGATATCATACAGTGCCATCTCTCGCTCTAGGGCGGAGCGAGATAGCGTGTCAGACTTTTAGTGACTAAAACCTACACCAATGTTCCTTTTTTGCCTTGCGTCTCAGGACCCCTGGGTTCCCTTTTGGACAATCCATGGCATGTATGTCTTGGTTGGAGGCTTAAATGCTTATTAAGGCGTAAAGTCCTTCGAAAATCTGGCCGGAGTTAAATGCACACATACTCGCTGCGCCCGCATAGAGACCCGCTGACCTTCAAAACCATTTTCTTTGCGAAATATTGATTGATTTACATTATGCTATGTAAATTCTGAAGAACATTTAATTAGCAATTTTTAAAAGTACTTAAATGTATTTCTAAAGATAAAGATCAAAGCCGTTTGAAAGAAAATTGAAATTGAAAAAAATATATAAAGTCAAGAAACTTTTTTTGGTCGATAAAATCATTTGTTAATAATGTTCATGTCTATGAATCTATAATAAATGCTTTTTTTTTCAAACTTATTGACTGTTATCGAAGCTTCAGAAAATCACTGTTTTATGGCTGACTGCTCGGGAGCTAGGGCCTTAAATTATTATCTAATCTTTTTTTGAATGCTGACATTTGAGTGGTTAAAAGATTTGTAGCTTTGTGAAGGAGCTTCCGCCATGTTTGTTTAAAAAAAATCGTGTTGCGTTTTGTTTCTCTCTGGGAACAATTTGAGTTTTGTTGTTTTTGGGGTTGCTAGATTGATGTTTCGTTTTCCCCATTTTTCATGTAAGTATTATTATATTTTTTTTTGCAATTTTTTATCGTTGTATAATGCAGGAATAAACAACATCATTTCTTTACCTTATAATATTTTCCCAGTGTTTAGTTGTCAAAACAAAAAAAAATCTACATGATTCGATAAAATTTTGAGAAAACCTTGTCTTTTAGAAGTTGATTTTCGCAAATATAAATAATTCACAACTTTACAAAGTCGATTCCTAGTTTCCCACTTTAACTTATCATCAAAAATCTCTAGCCGTACAAACAACTCAGAACCCTCCTCTCAACGGATATAAACGACAATTACACGCGTATTAACGTATCAATATGACACATTGTAGTCCTAAAATGGCGGCCATGCTTATGACGTCATGTCAAGCATATGGACGACACATGGGCCCGTTTTTATACACTTGACATTGTGATTTTTTTTGTCGTTGTTGATCGTCTATTAACGCGTAGATGTCGGCTTTGTTTTTTTTGCTTTTGTTTCCTTAATGTAGATGTTTCATTAGTTTTTATTGTTGTGATCATTATATAAGCTAGTATACAGCTGTATTTGTGGCAACGTGAGGATCAAGAGTGCCCCATTGTCGACCACATCATTGTTTAGCATGTTTTTTTTATTATTATTTGTGATGGGAAATTGTCAAATAACTCCTCCCACCTTTGGTGCAGCGAGAGGCTACCGGACTGAAACATCACCTGGTGTTCCTCCAGTGATTCTTTGCATACCAAGGCTGCAGTAACTCTTTTGAATACTCCCGCAGCCCGTTGCTACGTGAGATAAAAACAAAAAAAAAAACGTACAAAGGCAAACCTGTCAATAAAAATAAAAACTACGGTACGGCAAGTGTACCGATGAATGACCTTTTCTGTCTAGAGGTTATCTGAGAATTTCTTCTTGTGGATTCTAATTTTGATGGAATTCGCCTGTAATGTCATCTTTGAAACTGTGCAATCGGTCTTTTGCGTATACGTGATCCCAGTTTTCACAAACTTTTTGAAGTTAATCGGCCTTGTCAGTAATTTTCTCGTGTTCCACACTCAAAGTTTCAAACGTTTACCGCTTCCTTCAAACGCAGAAGCTCATAATTATCTTTATTCTCCACGTCCCACATTCCAGAGTGTAGCGAATATAACAGACATCGAGGCATTTCACAAATTCACGGTGCCAAGGCGCGGAACCCAATGATCTTGAACTTAGATATTCGAAATACCGGTCCACGGCCTACCATTTTGGTAATGTGGTACTCAAAGTTGTGCTTTCATTGCCATTTTACGTTGATTTTAAAGCTTTTCTCCTCCTTTGTGAGTCAGTTATCCTTTTTTAGTTTCTTTTTCACCAGAATAAGGTAATGTTATAATAATTGACTAATGTTTTTATAATATTACTGTCACCAAAAAAAAAAAAAAATTACAAAAATCGGTTTTTACTTTATTTACGTCACATTGGATTTATTGTGACGTACTTTTCGTGTTCTTCTCAACAAACCCTTTTAATTGATACACATTTATTATTTTATTTATGGGGGTGCATAAAAAAATAACTAGTCTGCCATGACCGCCATTTTGGATTTATATTAACGCTGCTAGGTAAGTAAGCACTGTTATCCACGCTGAACATGACTGCAAGTCAATTTCAGTTTAATTAGTTTGGAGTAATTGTTTTCAAATTCATTAGCAAGATTTGACCTAAATTAAACAATATTTTATAATTAACCTTTTGAGTGCGTAATTAGAGACACAATAGTAAGACAATGGCGCGTGAACGCCGGCGTTAATGCGGGGATCAACAGCTTAAGTAATAGACACATATACAAACATTTCTTCATTCTATTATCAATTAATAATTTATCCGGATATGCAAATTCACTGGATCTGTATATCCGTATATTTTGATGGAAAAAAACACAACACACATGGCACTCACAGTAAATTTTTCCGTTATTAGCAGACAGTAGGACGCCTCTGTTCATCCACTCGGCAATGTTATCCGTTTGTAGCTTTTTACGACCCCCAAGGGTTCAGATGTGGCCTACTTTTTGCTCAAACTCTCCACGGATAAGAACCTTGTGTAGTATGATTGTATCGTACTTGTTATAGTCCAATGTACACTCTCTCTTTTGTTGTTATACCTACTTTTTTTTATGAATTCGTGGGGTCATGACTTCATGACTAAATATAGCCGATCAAGGGTCAAAGGATCAAGGGTCGATCTGTTCCTGGGATGCAAGATTGTAGAGTCACTGCAACTCTGGAACGCAAGGAGCAAATAAATAAGTATTGGGTTTTTTTTTTTTTTTTTTTCGGTGGGAAAATCATCTTATGACATCACCCGCTCTTGGGCGGAACGTGAGATAGTGTCAGACTTTTACTGACTAAAAACCCACTCCTGTTCCTTCGTTGCCTTTCGTACCAGGGCCGAGTCTTCCTTTCAGAATCAGACCCTTGGTCCCAGTAGGCTTCGACCCTGATGGCCCCTACAATTGCTGACATCTCCTTGAGGCGCGCGTGAAACAGTACGCGCCATCGACGACTTGGGCTCGGTCCGGACGGTTACCGGACGGCGACCCAACCATTGCTCGCCGTCCACAAGCCCGCGCCTACGGTGGCCGGAAATCGGGATCAGAATCCCGGCGGCGGAAATAAGTATTGGGTGGGTTTTAGTCAGTAAAAGTCTGAGCTTCAGACTTTTAAGTTATTTGATGATATAAAGGGTAATTTTTATTTGCTTAGCCTTATCCCGATTAGGTTGGTTGGGGTCGGCTTTCAATCTAACCGAATGCAAGTGAAAATGAATATTTTACTTTTTAGAGAGGAAGTCGTTCCATACGACGTCCTCTCTCTCTCATCTCCATTACCTTGTTTGTATAACACAATGCCCCTTGCCAAAATCGATTGGCAGACTTGAGCTTTTGAATACCCGTAACGACTGTCAAAGATCAAAGAACCGAGATCAACTGCTAGATATGCTTTTCCAGGTCCGAAAATTGGTCCACGGCCTGACCTCAGCGAGCTTTGCCTAACAGATCGACCATTTTTTTGGATGGGATATTTCATTAAACCCCAAGCGAACGCCGTTGCCTTTCTATTGTGTCTCTAATTACGGTACTCAAACCCTCTTATTAATAAACACAGACTAGAGCAAGAATAACTTTACTCCTAAGCTCAAGTTAAGAGTAATCAAATTCAGTATTAATAAACATGGAGCAAGGAAGGAGTAAGCTAATCTGAATCTACTCTCGTCGTAAAAGTTAATCCTTCGCGCTACCTAGTTTAAGGAGTGAGTAAGCATAGAACAAATGTATATTTTGACATTTGACGGCATTCATAACCTACAAACCTCAGTTGAGTTTACTTCATTTTTGCTGCTTTGCGCGCGTTAATGTTTTGTTGTTGAATGTGTTGTTTGGTTAGCGAAAAGATGGATATTGATTATTTTATTGAGGATTTGAGGGTGATAGGTGATATTACTGAGGTTGAAAACCTCATGCCATTGATGAGGAGCGTAAAACATTATAAAATACGTAGAAATCCCCTGGAAGAACTTCAAGAAGGTGAATTTAAAAAAAAGTACAGGTTTTCTAAACATACTGCTGTAATGATAATTGATATGGTGAAAAATAATCTAGCTGGTGATGCAAGAGGTGGCTTTATACCACCTCACCTTAAAGTATTGGCTGCAATTAGAACATGGGCCCGTGGAGAGGTAAACCTGATTCTTTATGTTTTATTTTATATATTATTTTCTAATCATTGTAATCCAATCTCTAGTCATTTGCTAGTCATATAATAAATTCTTATATTCTTTTTATAAATCAGTTAATTTTTATGTTACCAGATTCAAGACGATGCAGGAGATCTTGGTGGCATGAGCCAGCCAACAATATCACTAATTTGCAAACAAGTAGCCTTAGCAATAGTGGCCCATAGAGCACATTGGATTAAGATGCCTCAAAGTGAAGTGGATCAAAATGAAGTTATTGCTGGATTTTATGCACTGTGTGGATTTCGGCAAGTAATAGGAGCCATTGATTGCACTCATGTAAGAATACCAAAGGTTGGTGGAGATGTAGCACAATATTACATAAACAGGAAGGGATACAGTTCCATTAATGTGCAAGTGAGTTATTTAGTATAGTAATAACTACTATTATTGCTATACTAGCCTTTCTTTGAAACAATTTCAATAATTGTCATCAATCTTATGTATTTTTGATACATTGTTTCAGGCAGTATCAAATGCAAACTTAGAAATAATGGACATAGTGGCACATTGGCGAGGCAGTACACATGACTCGAGAATATTTAACGAATGTAGATTGAAGCAAAGATTTGAACAATTGGAATTTAAAGGAAGACTTTTAGGTGATGCAGGTTATGCTTGTAGTCCTTATTTATTTACTCCGGTCCTAAATCCAAATACTCAAAAGGAGGAAATGTATAACCGAGCACACATAAGAACCCGTAACACTGTAGAGAGATGTTTCGGAGTGTGGAAGCAAAGGTTTCGGTGTCTACTGCGGGGATTCACAACAAAATTGGACAATACAAAGCTCTACATTGTTGCATTGGCAGTTTTGCATAATATTGCAATGCACAGACAAGATTTTTATGAAGAAGAAGAAGACGGTGATGATGAAGTTCCAGTGAGATGGGTAATAAGCAGTACTCACACAGGCAATGCTGCCCGTGCAGCATTTATCAATGAGAATTTTTAAAGAATTTTTAGTTTGAACTCTATTTCTGTACATAAATAAAAAACATTTAAGTTGACAAAAAGTTTTATTTATAGAACTTAAACATTTATCTATGAAGCCTCACGTGCTTTCCTTATTTCCAACATTTCTCGTTCCAGCATTGCTGCTTTTAATTTTTCTTGATTTATTTATTTTTCAAGTATTGCTGCATTTAATTTTTCTTTATTTATTTCCATTTTAATTTTGTGTTCTTCTTCAGCCATTTCCATTCGCCTCAGATGTTCGTCATCTTTTAAAAGTTTACTATGGCTTAACATGCGGCTCACATATTCTTCTTGGTCCTTTCTGGGTTTTGGACCCACAATGTTGTTCATAATAAGTTTCCGTTTGGGCGCCTTCTTTGCTTGATTTATTCCGATACTTTTTGTTTTTGGCATTTCCATGGTTGTATCATCTTCAGAGATCTTAATAGGCAATGAGTTCACACATTTTTCCATAGGAATGGCTGTGTCCCAAACATCAATTTAATTTGTAGAATAACATTTGAAAAACGAGGAAGTATGGACGGGTAAGTGCTTAGTAAAGTAGGGACAGAATAATATTATTGCTTATTTAATAAGAGATCACGCTCCTTCTGTAATTCTAAAATTTCTCTCTGTAATATTGCAGATTTTAAACTTTCCCTGTGTATTTCCATTTTGATTGCATGTTCTTCTTCAGCCTTTCTGTGTATTTCCATTTTGATTGCATGTTCTTCTTCAGCCATTTCCATCCGTCTCATATGTTCCTCATCCTTTAGCATTTTGCTATGGCTTATCATGCTATTTACATAGCCCTCATGGTCCTGTAATTAACAAATAGTTAAAATATTAAATATTTTAAGGTTGAAAATAAGCAGCAGTAGATATAAAAAATAAATATTACCTTTCTGGAGTTCTTGTCACTATTGATGATATTATTTAAATTAATTTTTCGTTTGGCCACCTGGAAATAATAATTAACAATTAGATCAAGTGAAAACTTTTAAGTTATCACTTATCAGGTAATACTAATATTTGAGAGGGCTACCAAATGTGCAATGTGTGTGTGTTTGTGTGGGCAATCAGCTGTGCAATTAGCATTTAGAATTATATATTTTAAATAGGTACCTTCTTTGCTGGAGTTGCGCCCCTGTGCAACATTGGAGTTATAGTTTTATCTTCAGTAGTCTGTAACATATCAAAAAGTTAAAAAAGGTTATATTATTCATTATGATGAATTGATTATAATATTTGCATCAATTCAGAGTGTATTAATTACCTTTACTAGAATTGAATCAATTTTTTTTGCCATTGTAGTAGCCGGAGTAGCTACGAGTGGAGAGATCTGTAAAATTAGATTATACATTAAATACACTGTAGATTTTACAGACACCATAGTGTATTACTGTTTGTGAGCTCACCACAGGAGTTAATTTTTGACAAGACACTTGATCATCAACATCTTCTATTGTTTCTATACATGCAATATTCTGAAAGAGTAAAAAAAAAGGTTAATATTTTACAAATTCTAAATAGGTGCAACCTTATTTGTTCACAAAAAATGTTATGATGGATACGCACAGTTATTTGATCTTCTTCCATATTGCTGTTGTTATCTAGTAGTTTTGAATTCTAGAAATAAAACATAAATAATAAGAAAACTATAGAAAAAAAATTTTTAGGCTATCATTTCATTTATCATATATACAACTTACCTGTGTGTTACATGTATTACTAGTAGTTTGGATCTCTACTTTTCCAACCACAACTCCATCAGAGTCATACAAATTATCATCCCGCAATAGCTCCGCAGGATGTAATAAATCTTTAATTTGCATTATGGTGTCATTTGGAGTTGGTGGTCTTGTCCCACCACCTGTCTTATTTGTTTCTTTTTTAAAAGCACTATAAGACTTTCGGGCATTCACTTTCATAGTTTTCCATTGAATTTTCAATTGGTTTAGTTCTCGAGGTCGGCCATTTAGCTGATTAAACCTAAAACAGAAGTTAAATTAGGGGTGATCTATAAATATAACACTTAATCTGTCTCTACTGAATTATACCAAATTTAATAAAGATCTATGTATTATGTAATTGTACAGGTGGGGTTCTGATATACCTATAGTTCACTAGCCTCATAAAAACTAGATTAGAATATAAACTTTTTTTTGATATGAAAGAAAGAATGTCTATAGACTATCTTACCTTGTGTGAACTTGCTCCCATGCTTTAGCTTTTGTCCTGTTCGTATTTGTATCCAGCGATTTATTTTCAATAATTTGAGCATATTCTTTAAAAACCATACGAAATAATTGCTGAAACAGTAAAAGACACTGAAATAACAACCACGGTAAACATAAATAAAGACCACGCATTAAACATAATTAACAAGGTTTACCTTTTCTTCTTCGTCCCAGTTTATAGAGCGAATGCGTTTTTGGCTCATTTTTAATGTTATATTGTAATAGTAGATAGAATAGAATATAATAAAGAGTATTAGGTGTAATATTTTTTCGCCGGGAAATCAACACGCAACAAACGAACGTCTTGGGAGTTGTGTTTGTGATGTCACGCTTATGTCAGGTTGACAGTTCTGTCATTCATTTCTTTTTCGATTACATTCAATAATTCACTCTTTTTACTTTTAAAATAAGTGTGTTGCCAGAACATTCGTAATAACTCCGGTGTAACGAATGTATTGGTAATCCGAGGTTACTCTAAGTTTATTAATAATCTTTAATTTACAAAGATAATACTTTGTTACTTTCGGAGTAACAATTCCTATTGTAACGTCGGATTACCTTTGGAGTAGGTGATTTTTATTAATAAGGGTGAAAAGGTTTAACGTTCGACGACGACAAAACGAGACTCTCCGTCCAAATAATACAAATTATTTTTTAGTTTTATATTAGACAACAACAACGACAAGTCTATTGTATTTTTCTGTAAAAAGTTTTTTTTCTCTTTTGTGTAATTTAGCGGTTCGCGTACAATAAAGTATGAGAACCGCTGTTCCAAAGTCACGAATGACAAATTAATATGTAAATCGTTTTAAATGAGATGCGATAAATGGTTGAAATGTTAGTTAAAGAGAAATTTTGTGTAGTCTGGTTTAAAGTTGTTCTACTTGATCGATCGATGCTGTGATTTTAGAAATTGTGAAGAGTGAATAAGCTACTTCTAGGTAAGCGTGGCCCATCGTCGACCGCATCAACGCTTACTTAGGTGAGATTGTGGTCAAACGGTAAAACAGATTTGAAAGAAATTTTACACAGGTAGACTATGATCTGGAATAGGACGTAGGATATTTTTTATCCCATGAGTCCCATTGGATATTTTGTTAGCGAGGGTGAAGCCGCGTATCCATAGTGCTCTATACAAAGAATACTAACCGCTCGAAGCGAGGTGGTGCTGGTCGGGTGTCGGGTGGGTCTAATGAGCTATGACTTTAATGCGCGCGCTGCTTGTCTCGGGTTTCAATTCCTGAACAGAACAAATATTTGTATAGCCAACAGATTGGTTTCCAGGTCTTGGTGTCTTGTTTATGTGAGTTTAACGTATTTGTGAATACACCCACGATACATAGGTACAGGAGTTATTCCTAGTGTGGGACAAAACAAAAACAATTTTCAATACACTTACTCGAAAACCCGCTCTTATCCCACCGCTTTTAGGCACGCAATAGACTGTTTTCCGCACTAGTGCAGAAAAGTGCGCATGCTCTCCCCCACCATAATTTTATTACATTTATCGTATCAGGCTGGGCGCGTGTCGACCCCCGTTTATTTATTTCGTAAGTGTATTGAAAAAAGTCGTTTGATACACGTGCAAATTTGTCACTGCAGCCCTCGGCTCCATAACACACTCGCCTACGGCTCGTGCGTATTCCGCCTCGGTCGCAATGACAAGCTTTCTGCACTTGTATCAAAATGTACTATTACAGTCTGTTTGAAAAACAAAATGTAATTAGAAATGCGTTGTAATGAAGTCATTAGGTATAATTAAGTTGCTTGTTTTCAACTCATTATTATAAATTACCTGTTATGTTTACTACGTTTACAGCATTTATCATATTAAACGCTTAGTCAGACGAAGCTTAGGTTTTCTAAGAACCGTCTTGAGGATAATGCCGAAATGTTTGAACAGGAGAATAGTTACCCGTCATCAGTCTAGCCTGTTTCCAAGTTATGATCAGCTTCCTGTCTACTGCCTATCTGACCTTCACTACCCTTGGCAAGACTGGCGACAGATGTCCTGGCTTCTTACTATGATAACCGGGACCAACAGCTTGACGTGCTTGTGCGTGGAATCTCGGTATGGTAAGATGTGGAAGCCGCCTATCCACAGACCAGCCTCGGCAATCGTTGCTTAACCTTGGAGATCGAGACTATAGCCACGAGCTGTTCAAAGAAGTATCGTTACTCATATTCAGGAAATACAATGTTTGTTTGTTTATTAAATTATATTTTTGGAAGCCAAAGAAAACATCGGATTAGGGCATGTGAGAAATATAATCCGACACAATGGACCTTATGACCTAGTGAGGTTCCCGGGAATCCGATGGAAGCGAGACGCACAAGACCTACCGTTGTAGTGACGCTTGTAGGAGGCCTGTGTCCAATAGTGGATGTCTTTCGGCTGCAAATGATGATTAATGGAAAATCTGTAGATAATATTATAGATATCCTTGAAACTCAAAATGTTTATATTTAACATAGGCCTACATGGGCACTTAAACGTCAGAAGCTAGTGCACGGTTCCAATTAATTGGTCGTTTCTTATAAAGAAGAACAGGAAAGAAACTCCATGGTTACTCTTTTAAAATTGGACAAAATAGTAGTTGTTATTGCACTGCTGTTTCCTGCAGCTTCGCTCACGTGGCTTATGTAGGTACCACAGAAATTAGGATATAAAATAGTCTATAGCACTCGGCTTTATTGAATCTTTCTAACATTAAAAGAGTTATTATAACTGGATCAGAACTTTCAAAGTTTTTTGTTACAAACAAACATTTTTACTATTTGAAAAAATAAGTGGCTTCTGTCAGCTGCTTCGCCCGTGTAAAAGTAAAAAAATATCCCAAGGAAACTTACTCCCGGGATAAAGAGTATACTAAGTCATAATCCAGAGCATAGTCTACCCGTGTACAAAATTACAACCAAAACCGTTCAACCGTTTGAGCATGAAGGATTAACAAACATACATACACAGATACATGCAATGCGTTCCAAATAAGAATAGGATCGATTGCCATGTTGTGACGTCACGTCATACTGTCAAATCGAAGAATTATTACGGTGAACAAACAAGAAATTTTTAAAATTTAATTTATTTACGAACTGTGAACGAAAATAGTTTGATCAGAATCCAGTTCTTAAATGTTGCTCATCTCTGAGTTCTTCAATTTTGCCCAATTTCTTGCGATTTGACAGTATGACGTGACGTCACAACATGGCAATCGATCCTATTCTTATTTGGAAGTGGAACGCATTGTACATACAAACTTTCGCCATTATAATATTAGTTTGATTACACGATTACGCAGTTTAGAATTACAATAGAGATGTTTGATTATCCAGCAATCTCATTATGAAAACTTTTATCTTTTATTATGTCGTAATCACTACCATAACAGCACATTGTTATAAAACTGTAACTGCCGTAGCCAAAATAGTCTTACACAACACTGTTCAACACATCGCTATTTCTACTACCGACACAGAAACAAAAACTAATTTAAAAGACTAATACATTGCCTTTTAAACTATACAAACGCCGAAGCTGAACACGGAACGGGGGCACGGTCCCCAAACAATCGTATGTCGTGGTATACGCGACTACACATCTATGCACTCCAGTATAAGTTGACCTGACGCTTAGGGGGCCAAGGAACACTGGTGGGTTTTAGCCAGTAAACGTCTGGCACGCCCTTTAGCTCCACCTAGAACGAGAGAAGCTATTTGATAATTTTTTTAACTCAAAAAAAAGTTGTAAGTGGTCCTAACCTCATCATCATCATCATCATTTCAGCCGAAAGGCGTCCACTGTTGGACATAGGTCTCAACCAAGTGTCGCCACAATGACCGGTCCTGTGCGTCTCGCATCCATTGGATTCCCGCGACCCTCACCAGGTCATCGATCCACCTTGTGGGAGGTTTTCCAACGCTGCGTCTTCCGGTACGGTCTTAACCTAACTTTGCTAAAAATATCACACAAAATATTTTCTTTGTTATTTTTTTAAACGTGGAGTGACGAGAGTGGAGAGGGTGAGAAATGGATTTATTAGAGGAAGTTTGAAAATGGCGCCAGTGACTGAAAAGTTGAAGGACAAACGTTTGCCTTGATTTAGTCGTGTGATGAGGAGGGTTCAATTGCATGTTACTAAAAGAGTTACGAGTATTATATACCTACATTTGGATGGATGGAGAAAGAAAGAAAAGATGGATTGATTGTGTGAGGTATGATATGAAAAAAAAGGGAGTCGGCGATAGCGTGATGGTCGACAGGGCAGAACATAAGAAAAAACGTGTTGCACGGATCCCAAGTAACATGGGACCTTTCCCATGTATAATAATGATAAAAAAATATCAATGCCGAAAATCCGCGTGATCTTGGCAGGTACTTTATGTTATTTCTGTAGAAAAAAAAAGGAATATTTGATTACATACGGTAAAAATATTACGGATGTATTTCGCACACGTGTGATTTCTAAATGATTAAATTAACTTTTGACGTGTAAATCACGTTAATCACGCGCATTTATTGACAGTTGTCATCACAGTGTTGCAAACATGAAAAAACTGCACCACCAATTACACCCCATAAAATTTCCCCACGAGAAAAGGTCAACTTATACTGGAATATATGCTTGCGACGTCAGCGGTAATAAACACGAAACTCGCCAGTTTTCACACGGCGGTGCGGCGCAGCAATTAAAAGTTAAAACCTGTTACATTTCCGTTGAAGGGTGCCTGCTGTGACTGGACATTGTTGTTAACGAGTCTTGCAGTTGATTTTGAAGGGTGGCTCTTTAAAAAGGACTCATATTAAGTATTTTTAGCATTACAATTCATGCATGAGTGAATAGGGAACTTCAAGGCAAGTGAGCACTGTCGTCGAATTCTTCGCTTTATATAGGTACGCTTGGTGTTTTGTCACACACAAGACGAAAACAAAAAAAAACTGCTGCTTGTAAAGAAACGGTGTAAAAGATCTTCTTATTTTCTTTTCAAGTCGATCTCGATCAACTCTAATTTAATTTGGTTTAACCAGTATGTATGCATAGCAATTTGTAGGTACTGTCGCACTCTGCGACGGTTTGATTTGAGATCCGGGACTTTTACTTCAATGTTAAACTTGATATGATATAAAAATACTTATACTTTTCTTCAAGATTCAATATCAGCACATCGCGCTACAATGGTTATGTCCGAACTCAAAAAACTAGGCATTTCTTTGTTCTACTCAATTTTCAAACCTATTCTAGAACAACAAAATCCTTAAAAGTATATTTTACATGTCAGTTCGTTAAGAGCATTCATCCGTTAAAACCACGCAGAAGCCAAAATCAATGATTTCCGACGGAAAATATAACAATAATGTGCACTACAATACAATTAATTATTTAGTATCACTGTAGAATAGAAAGACTAAAAATCTGAAAGACCTCGGCCGGTACAAAGCGCTGACGCGACTTCGCGTCTATTATATAGTGATATTAAATAATTAATTGTAGTGTAAACAAATAAGTTATTAAAAAAATTATTGTACCATGTCATAGATCGTAAATGCGTTCAATTAATAAGTCTAAAAAAAAACAAAAATGCCTCATATATTATCCTAAACTAACACGTTTAATATCTCCAAAAACGGCTAAAAATGACAGTTTTGAGATTACTTTTCTTGAATGAAAACTAACAGCAATCGTATTTTTTTTTGGGCCATGAACTAGTCAATGTTATCATTTTTTTTTTTTAAGTAAAATGTTGTAAGTTTACCATACACGGTTTAACTACTATCTCGCATCTGCGTAGACCGTCGACCGCTAGTTTTAAAAACGGCTTGGATAAGAACTGTTCTAATGGGAAAACTATACGATCATTTGAAAATGTTTTTGGACCATACACTAGATTATGAAATTCCCAATAATATGACGTCAATATCTTATCTAGAAATTAAACACATTATTGTTATATTGTCCGTCGGAAATCATTGATTTTGGCTTCTGCGTAGTTTTAACGGATGAATGCTCTTAACCTAACTAATGCGATCTCCTTTCGATATCACAGTACCAACAATCGACACCAGTCTTGCCATGGGGTAATGTGTTGCTCAATTACTGGATTGTGGAGTTCAGGTAGGCAGTCGCTTCATGTGAAATACTGGTATCCAGATGCATCCGGTTAGACTGGCAGCCGACCCCAACACAGTGGGGTAAAGGCTGGGCAGACAGACAATCTTTATTTACCTACCATCTTTCAAATCAGATATATTCGTAATTGATTTTACTGAGTCTTTTTAGGGTTCCGTACCTCAAAAGGAAAAAAATTGAATCCTTATAAAATCACTTTGTTGTCCGTCCGTCTGTCTGTCTGTCTGTCTGTGTGTTTATCTGTCTGTGTGTGTGTCTGTCTGTCAAGACCCTTTATCTCGGGGACGCGTAGAGGTATCGAGTTGAAATTAAAACCATATTGTTAAGTCTGTGGTCCCTTGATGCTGTGAAAAAATCAAACTTCTAAATTAACGAAAAAAAAAAAAAAACATATATTTCGACAGTCTCGAGGAAATCAAAATTCATAGGGTAGTTCCTGTTGACTCATAATCCTGAAATTTGGCATATAGCAAGGTCTTATAGTACAGATATAGGATTAAATCTGAAAACAGTAAATTTGTTGTTACGTCACAAAAAAAAAAAATTGTTTTGCCATTTGGAAAAATCTTCGAAACTCCATTCAGGAATTGGACTGTTTACATAGGTAGGTTTGTACGGAACCCTCAGTGCGCGAGCCCGACTCGCACTTGCCAATTTTTTTGTTTTTAAATTGACAACCCTTGATATGAAATCTATTGCTGCATCATCGGCCATAGTATTTTTCAAACACGAGTGTTTTACTTTGTCCGTCGTTGTTTGAAGACTTAAACTATACATTTATGCAATCGTTACTATCCTTTCCCTTTCTATGTGCGCTGAATCCAAAGCGCTGTTTTATAGTATCGTTCTTGTTTATACACTTCACTTTGTTTGAAGTTTTCATCGTAGTGTATATACTGTTCCCACTGCTGGAACTCAAGAGATTTTGTTTTACTCATTGCTGTCATATTGCTGAGCAAAGGCGTATGTTCCAGACATTCTTCTTTTGCGTCGTCTCAAACCAGTCCTCGTTACCTCTTTCTGGGTCTTGCCACCGCTTTCCATACTGTAGGAAGCCGTTGTATTGAAACTCTTGCCCAGCGGTCAGCTGATGTGATCCGTCCAATTGCACGTATTATTTATTAGCTTGCCAGCGCCTGCGTGAAATTATCGGGATAAAAAGTATCCTATAATGCTGTTTCAGGACATGGTCTCCATCATGATTCGAGCGTGAAGAAGTGACAAATATGTGTGATCGTACATGATAGCGACAAGAAACATGTAACATAGATATTTGTAATTACAAAACATGATTGAAAAGAGTGTCCATGGAGTTTCTTGCACATTCTTTTCCTTAGAGATCTACACTTTGGAATGTGCAATTGGCATCATTTTTTCTGACTGACTGACTTCTTGACATTTCAAAAGTGCCTGTAAATGGTTTATTTGAAATATAATGCTTTGTATTTGTCTTTGTCTAGTATCAAATTGTCTTGCTTAAATGAGTATAACTGCAATCGCGCTAAATTCAAGTTTTTACAATCTCGGTCTATTACGTCTTTCATCTGGTAACGTATACGATTCGATAAAGACCATTATACGCCCCACAAAAAACCCGTAATACCTACTACAATATTAGATTAATCCGCATTACGTCTAGCAGAGTCATAATTTATCATTAATGATTTATCGAGCCAATAAAACGAAGCCACAAACGTGTATACATGTCTGTCACTTTCAAATCGCATCCATATCGCAATACCACGTTTGTAATTTACAATGATTGCGAGTTTTGATAGATGTTCGGTAACAACGTGTAAGTGATGTTCAACTATTACATAGATCAAGAAAACTGGAGCCCAAGTCTGCTATTTTTATAAATTCGTCTTTCCAACACGATTCCATTGTCATTTTGCTAAAAGTTCGTAATCTCCTAATTCATAATGATCCATCATTGATCGGTCAATGGTCTCGTAATAGAGTTGTAGTAGAATGACAATTTCGAGCTCATTAAAAGCAAAGACTGCACAAGGACGTTCTAATGGTAGATCTAAGATCACTGATCAAAGTAACTGTCAAAATTTTAGCAGATTACCGCATACGTCAGACATTCATTTGTCAATATGTATGAGATTACCATTCTATACCACTTCTTTCAATGGAGTGTCAGTGGTTGACGATTGGAAAGTCATAATGACGCCATTATATTAGTACTCGTAGATTACAAAACTTGTTAAAATCAACAATTATGAAATCAATGATAGACTATTCTGACACTATTGTAATAGCAGACATGAGGCCCTGGGAAGAAGTAAAACTTATGTTCGTTCCAGACTTCTATTCTTCCATGGACTGTACATGGTGAATTGTTCAAGTGGGCGAGAATGGCTAAATTTGAGACTATGTGGAATAGTAAGAAAAACATTCAAGGGAGTCTCGAACCCAATTTGGATGAAAACTAAAATTGCATGATTTGAATTTTCAATAATTCATATTCGTAGTCAGGAATCAAAGCCGTTGATATTAGAAGTAAAAACACTGTATTAATATACCATTTGATATTGTTGCTAATAGATAAGGATCAAATTCTAGGAAGTAGGTAATGACATACAGCAAACTTAAGGAAATTATTGAATTTTAATAAAATTATTCATAATTTAAATTAATGACTTTCATTGATAGGTATGTATGGTGTAGCCTTATAGAATTGGCTATTTAATGATAGAGCCGAGGTTAGGTTAAGTTACTTTTGAGGTGGTCATTTCACGAAGTGGCCAAGCGTTATGTGAAATGGCTGACTACGTCACGAAAATTCAATTATAATATCTATTTTTAAGCTATTGCATAGCTTCTATCGCGGGCCTTGAGCGCGGGGACCGAATCCAGAAATTCCGTAACGAAAAATATACCTCACGCTCCCCACTCCGATGGGCACGGAGGTGTGGCTTGGAGGCCGACAGAAACCGAACACCTATTTTAGAAAAGTCGTTAACGACCTGTGTGGCGCATTGGTACAGCGTTCTACCTATGTTATCATCGTGCCTCGAGTTCAAATCTCGGTCAAACAAAATAGTCTTTTTGTATTATAATAGATTATAGTAATGTTCTATGATAACAACTGAACATACTTGTAGCAATTTATGAAGTAAACAAGAAAGAAAAATATTTGTTTTCTTATCGGTCACCACGCTCAAAAAGTGTAACTTGAATTAATATCAAAGAAAAAGAAATACTGCATAAATAAAATAAATAAATAATTATAATTGCATAAGTTGATACAAAATGCTATGCAATAGCTTTACCGCGGCAGTCCCCGAGTGCCACACTTTTTTTTTATTATTCGGCCACTTCTACGATACGGTTTCGACAGGTACTTATATTACGCCTTACCTTATTCGAAATTATGGTCAATTTTATTTTTTATAATTCGATGTCGAGTCAACTTCACAACATTATGTTTTAGATGTTTGATGTGTGTTGTTTTAGCCGAAGTGTCCTTTCTTTTCATGCTTAATCTATTACTGTTACGAGTGCACTACGAAACTGTCCATCTAAATTGTAGCTAGAAGTGCTAGAAGTGAAATTCTTCAATTTATATGCAGCACTTCAACATGCTTCCTTGTCAGGAATTGGCGCCATATCCTTGTAGGAATAATAGTATGGTAATGAATTAAAAGTTTACAATCAATCAAATATCCATCTATCAATCACAGTAATATTATAAATGCGAAAGTTTGTATGTATGTGTGTATGTTTGTTACTCCTTTACGCTCAAACGGCTGAAACGGTTTTAGAAGAAATTTGGCATAGGTCTGGTTTGGCTTTGGATTTTATTCTTAACGCTCATCAGTAACACCACGCTAACAAAAAATTAGGTATTTTTTTTTGTCGCCCGTAAGATAAATATAACACATACCTACTTATTTCAAAATAAAACCTATGTACCTGAAAATATCTAATTTTATTTTATTTATTTATTTCCAACTTAAACTTACACATATAAAAGAATAGGCACACATTCATTAATATAGATAAAAAAAAAATACTTAAAAAACATAATAATAGGTTGGCTTATCCCCCAATGACGTCAAAAAGACAGCTTCCATATTCAATTTAACTATTGAATGACCTCCATTCTCCTAGTCTATTAACGACCTATGAAAAGGATGGAGGAGATGAGGAGAAAAATCCATTTCAATTCCATTACTGGCGTCGTATAAATGATAACTAGGTCCCCTGCTAATATCGCTTTGAATACGAAAAGAATCTGTTACTTCATCATGTTATCCAATATGGCGGGTCTAAAGTCGTTCGTAGGGAATAAATTAATTGTTTGCTGAAGTTTCCTTATTGTTTTCCTACTTTGTTAATCATATAAGATTGTAATTTAATTTAGACAGTGTGTTTTGAGGATGTAATGAGGAAAAATTGGAGTACACACGTAATATAACGTACGCAAATATCATTTTACGTCTATTGCCCTTTTTGAGGTGGAAAGTCATCAAATAACTTTTCAGGCAGTGACAGAACAGACTGTTAATGACTAAAACTCAGCCGTGTTTCTTCTTGTGCGGACCCGTCGGGCGGCCGGAGGACATGATGAAACATACGGTGGAGATGTACCTGCTCTCCCGCTTCACCCTGAAATGGAAGACGTCCTTGGATGATTTCCCAACACAAAAAAACCTTGGTTCCTTTAGTTGCCCTTTGCGTTCCAATGTGACTCTTGTTGAATCTAAAAATCGAGTCTTTTTTGTTGATTTCCCATGAAAATAAAAAAAGCAGTAGCCACTTATACATATATCTTCGTATTCTGTGGTCAGAACATTCTATTCATTATATTATGATTAGAACCAAAACAACGGACGTCGATAAAAACAGAAAATTAATATGAAACATCTATAAATAAGCTGTGTCACACCATGGTCTCGACTTTTATATCAGTCTCTGACGTCACGGGACATAATGACATCGTAAAATATCATAGCAATGCCACTAATTCGTAGAACGCCCACAGAACAGGAATACAGACGCTCTACTAGAAACGGCAGCGTCAAAACTTTGATGACTATTCCAATTGACCTTAGTCTTTCGGCAAAAGTGACATTTTAACAGTAATCGCTGGCCTCCGCGGCTTACCCGCGTCTTTGGTTACTGCTCTGCTTCTTTTAATGTGATGTTATATAGGGTGACTGGTAATCAGTGTACGATACTTAAACACGTGGTTGTGCTCATGATAACCAACAACTTTTACTATGTGAACAAACCGGAAATCGCGAAAAAAAATTAGCTGTTCAGTACATTTATGTTTGCCTAATGTACTGAACAGCTGATATTTTTTTCGCGATTTCGGCTTTGCTTCCATAATAAAAAATGTTTGTTATCATGAGCACAATCACGTGTTTAACTCTTGGTTTCTGATTTAAGCATTCGAAGTTGAGAATTACTCAAACTCTACTTTGCCCTGAAAACCTGTCAAAATTTGGCAGTTAAGTATGGTTTGAGACGTTCTTAACTCAAAATACTCAATTCCGAAATCCGCCTTAAGTATCGTACACTAATTGCCAGTCACCCTAAATAGTCTATAGCCAAACAAACAAACTCCTCAGCTTTTATAATATCATTATAGTTAGTTTATCTATCGTCTAATAATTATAAAAATCTCCTGTCACGGTGTTGGTTATCGAACTCCTCCAAAACGGCTTGACCGATTTTTATGAACTGTTTTTGTGTATATTTAGTAGGTCTAAGAATAGATCGTAGGCTATTTTTCTTTAATAATAATTTATATTGCAGAACAACGTTTGCCGGGGCAGCTACTAACCTATATATATTTAATAGTGTATACAATGACTATTCACCCGCCCCGACTTCGCATTGATGCAAATTATACACACATACCTTCCTCGTTTATCGCTCTTTGTATTAGTGAAAGCCGTATTAAAATCCTTTGCGTGGTTTAGAAGACAGCGGAGTGACAGACAAAGGTAGACATAGACATCTACTTTATTTTATACTATGGGAAATAGCGTATCTGTTTCAAGATTATTTGAAAGATTTACCGTGGTCCTGGAACGCAAAGTTAGTAAAAATCTAACACTCCTTCTCGCTTCACCGAGAGATTTCCCTAAAAAAAAACAGTCTACTTCTCTAGTCGTGGTCGCCACGTCGATTCCTTACTCTATGACCATAACCATCACTACTAACTGATAGAAATGGCGAAGCTAAGTTATAATATAAATTAACTGCCCAGTGAAAGTCGTCTGCAATGAAAATGCAGTTCGTTTTAGCTTCGAAACTTATAACTTAATGATTTTCTAGTGATATTTTATCTAAGTCACCATTATCTTGGCGTTTTCTATGTTTCTGTTTCTATAAATTAACTGAAATTATCTTTCAAGAGTATAAAATATAACTTTCTTTTGTGCTTTGAGTCAACTTTCATTCTGGAAAATTATAGTGAAGCGGTAAAATTGTTTGTTATCTACTTTAAAAAAAAGTAATTTTTTGAAGTACTATGAAAATTCTTACACCGATAGACAATCTTAAATACCGATACACAATCGTAAAAGTTCGAAAGCTAGTAAAATAAAAAATAAAAATAAATCTTTGCTGTAAGCCACAGGAGTGCGAGTGAAACCGCAGGAAAAAAGCTAGTTCTTAAGAAATCAAAGTATGACGAATGAAATATATCATCAATAGTAACTATTGCGTACAACGTAATACATGAAGTTTCATTTTTTTATCTCCATAATGCATTTCAAATCGACATCTTGGATAGCGAACGAGTAGGTAATCATCGATAAGACTTGATCTAAATTAAGATGCCAGATTACATTAATAGAAATAACTCCTAACTCTCACATAAGATCTCTGGTAATAATTGATTCGATTAAACAGTTATACACTGAGCAACTTTTATGATATCTGTTCATATCAATAAAATATTTCAACATTACAATAAAATCGGATATTTTTACCATAGCAGCACATTTTTCCTCGAGTTCTATTTATGAAAATATTCTCCCGCATCGTCAAGTTAGTTTCTGTGCGCTGGCAACATCGTCATCGACCGCAGTACGCCGCGAGCGGGGAGGGGGGCGTGTCGTCTGTCAAATCGAATTACGCTCTTGAGTTATATTTCGCGATCATTTTCATTAGAAGAAAAGCTTTTTCATGAATTAATTTACGCTGTATTAATGTATTCGTCTATTCGCTAACGATTCGCGGACACGAAAGTTTCAACGCTGGCAGAATATCTTCAGTTCACTGCTTCGGTATCGCGGCCGTAGGGATTGCTATTTTTGTTTTGTAGCCCCGTTTTATTGTAAATATTGTTTTTATGTGTCGAAATAGTGGTGCAGTGGTGTTTTTTCACGTTTTTTTATTTACTGTGATCATCGCCGGACCGTGAACGAGTTGCGTTTAGACGTGTAGTTGCAAAAATACTTTCGAAATTCAGTCTTTGAGAAACGTATCGGTGCCAAACTACCAATGTTAGTACAAAAACGCATTTGTGTTCTTATAAGCAGTGCCAAAGTGATAACTTTACAGTGTGAAAAACTCTAAAAAATAAAACAAAACAAAATCCATGGTAATCCAATACATAGCATAATTTTGAATTTCGAATAATCTTTTTTTTTAATCGCGAATGGAATGATATTGTGTTTGACTGTGGTTTAAGTCCTGTGAATCAACTAAATGGCATTTTATTCTAATAAATTGCTCTATATTAGTGCATTAAATCGAGGATGAGGCGGGTTTTCGGTGTGTGCACCGACAGCTGGATGCTCTGCGGTCAGAATGTGAGGCGATAATCATTCCAGGCTGTCCTAGATGTTGTCTGTATGTCTGTTTCTTTTTAATTTTTTGTTTTTTTTTTTCTTTGACACCCATATTTAGTAAAGAGTTTTTTATAAAAAGAGAGAAAAGTAAAACTTATAGTTGTTTTATGTCAAAATAAAAATCTAATCTATTGTATTTTCTTTACCTTGATACAGACAAAAAAAAATACCCTTTTTAAAACCAGATTTCTTTGTGTATCACAATCGGTAGAAAATTCAATCACCAAGGTTAATATTTATTTGTCAATACTGGTCACCTTTTACCCATTGTTTGCTAAAAATGTCATAATAAATATAGATATTTGAAGGTTTTATTGAATGAGTAAAGTATTGTGATTTCCAAAGAGAATTTCAAATACAAAGACAAGAACAATAAGTAACCCTGGAATGCATTTTGCTAATTTTTTGTTATTGATAAGCTTATGTTTGAGCGTAAACAGTGATTTGGTTGACAATGGAGCATGCTTCCATAGAAGTAGCCTATTCCCTATTCACTTGAAAATTTAATTTATATCTAAATAGTTTATAAATATATTACAGCAATTTTTATATGAAATTATGTATTTGTCTTTATCCCACCACTTATATCACTTACCGTAGGGGCCCAGCAGGGTCGAAGCCTACTGGGGCCATGGGTGATGCGAAAGAGACCCCCGGGGCCTTGGAAAAAATGGCAAAGAAGGAACAGGAGTGGGTTTTTAGTCAGTAAAAGTCTGACGCTAGTTCCCGCTCCGCCCAAGAGCGAGGGATGTCATTAAATGATTTTCCCACCCGGGAAAAAAGCACATAATACTTAGTTTACTGAAATAACTCAGTATAATAACACAAGGAAAAGTAAAAAAAAATAGTAATAAGGTAAAGGAAAAATAAAATCCATAGACTATATTATTAATCATTTTAAAACTGCAATGTTTCTAAATATGGGTATCATTTTACCTGTTTGATAGTTGTAAATTGTTTTTAATTTAATACCATTTGCATGTACGTGTGTCATTTGATTAATCACCTTTAACGCATCTATTATTACATGTGGAGCTAAATTCATTGTTGATTTGTTTTTAACGGTGACCATATAGTGCACCTTAATTTAATAATACTTCATTCTATTTGCACACCTACCACTGTATTGTCTTTTTTAACCCAAAGGTTGACTGGTAGAGAATGCCTTGTTGCATTAAGTCCGCCTATGTACCAGTACTGTACATGAAGTTTAAACAAAATTTTTTTTTTTCTTTTTTTTTATTTGATTTAAACTAGTGCTTGACTGCGATCCCACCTGATGGTTAGCAGTGATGCAATTGTTGATGGTGAGGCGCACTAGTATATTAAGAGCCTATCCACTCTAGCTTTGAAGACACCCAAATTATAATCGGATGGGAAGACCTCAGCAGGCAAATTGGTTATATCAATTTAAAAAAAAAAAATTGCAAGCCAGTGTGTGCACGGAACCCTGTACTTAAGGTTTGTAAAACTCATTCAGATTTACAAGGTGTTCTGCATACAAAATGGTTTATACAGGCTAAACTGAGGTGAAACTTGTGTGTGTGGTAGGCCCATCCTCCTTCATCGACCATCTGTTCTGCGATCAAGTACCCTGCCCACTGCCACTTACAATGCGTTCCAAATAAGAATAGGATCGATTGCCATGTTGTGACGTCACGTCATACTGTCAAATCGCAAGAAATTGGGCAACATTGAAGAACTCAGAGATGAGTAAAATTGAAGAACTGGATTCTGATTAAACTATTTTCGTTCACAGTTCGTAAATAAATTAAATTTTAAAAATTTCTTGTTTTGATCACCACAATAATTCTTCGATTTGACAGTATGACATGACGTCACTACCTGGCAATCGATCCTATTCTTATTTGGAACGCATTGTAAGTTTGGCGATTCTTCGAGCTATATCGTGAACAGTCAGCTTTTTGTACATCCAAAGCATACGCAGTATGCGACCTCTTTTGATGTCACTACATCTACTACACCTTTTCGCATTCAACTAGTATTAAAGTTAAACGGTCCAGCTACTAACTTCGTTTCGCGTCGTCGTTTATACGAGTATTATTATTATTTTGTATATTTATTTATCTCAGCACCCTAAGGTCCTGGACCTTTGGAAGGCGTACGAGGAGCCGAAACCAACTCGCAGAGGCCCTTTTAGACGCTTTTAAATGGAAAGTGGTACGAACCTAATGGAAAGGTGTAGTACGCACTATGCTAGTGCATCCAAGGACAACCCCCGGTTGGTGGGAAACTATTGCGACATATGGAAAACTAAGATATAAGGCTATGGTTTTTGGAGTCTTAAGTGGACTGGTTACCAGGAACTATGTTAAGACTGTGGCCCCTGCCTAAACAATGTTATTAATATCCATCGACAAAAGGCAGGGGGTGACTTGCACACTCAATAAATGGGCCCCCATAAACGGTCGCTAGCACGAAGTGACGTAGCAACAAGAGGGCAACATATCCTGAGGTGCTTAAGGAGTGGAGAGGTATACCACGGCTATCAGGACAATCCCGGAAGTACGGTCAAGATCCCTACCAGCACCTTACTGGATTATACATCCTTCTCCCGAGCACGTTTGCTCTTGCGAATCTCCACTCAAGCCAGCCAATAAAGGCAAGACTGGGAGCTCTGTTGCTCGTCAGTGTTCACTACGGCCGGCCAATAAAGGCAAGCCGGAGATGAAGAACAAGAATTTTCTTGGGAGATCGGGTCCGTGGGGTCGCTAATGCCCAACAGTTCGCCACAAAACTGCCCTGCGGATTTTATTTTGTATTATTATTATTATTAATTTTAAATTTTTCAAATTGTATTGTAATTGTAATGTAACTATGGGTATTCCAAGCCTGAAATAAATGAATTTATTTATTTATTTATTTATTATGCGTTCAGCTAAATCTGCGTTTAATATAATAAAATTAAAACCCATACAAGAAACGCTATTTTGCGCATCTATGGCGTCACATAAGAACTAAACTACGAAATTCTGCATTGTTCAATTAGAATTCTCCGCGTGATTTGAACATAATTGCCAGCCGTGCCGACGATATCTGTGTAGCGACATCTATGGTGTCACATAAGAACTAATCCCGCGCGATTGGAACATATAGAACAGCCCGAAATCATCTATCGGGCAGTTGCCCAGATCAGACAAAACATCCGTCTGGTCGGGGGATCCTCCCCTTCCAACGGAAGTTTGGGAGACTACACTCTGTTCCACATAGCTCCAAAGATCTAACAAAACTACAGAAATTCTTCAGCAGTGTGCGTACGACGACAACGACCTTATGACCGTCCAGGCCAATTAAGTACCGACTGTAATCTTAGATCATTAAGTACGTGCAATGAGGATACCGCGCGGTTAGGCATACTGAGTTACTTTGTGGAAACTAGCTGTTGTCCGCTTCTTTGTTCGTTTTTTTTTTTATTAGAAAGAAAGAAAAAGAAAAACTTTTAATTTGCCGCAAAAGGCGCAAGATTAACATATTGCAAACATTTTCCATAACAAAAAAAATATATACAGGGTGTCCAAGAACCTGGCGTCCAACTGGATTCCCACGATGCCCCAAGTTCTAACAGTACTCAGAAAAATATTTTAAAAAATCCACCCCATGTACTTACAGAATTATACTGATTTCAAAAAAAAAGGGGGAAATGAGCACCCTGTGACATACTTTTGAATGCTGTGACTGCTAATGCTGATAATTTCGATATTTCTTGGAGGTTTTGTAATCTAGGGTATTGCTGTGTCTAAATAGAATGTAAAAATAAAGTACTTATTGTACCATTTTAAAATAAAATATTATTTTAACTAAAGGTGATATGGAAAACTATTGAATTTCGCAACTTTGACCGACTGTAGTGTAAAAAAAATGTACCAAAATAGTATGGCAAGTGACGTCAAATTTTGACGCGTTTATTCCTCTTTTTAAAAAGGTATAATACTTACACATTAATTTGAAAAAAAAAATTTTGATAATATTTTTACTCAACAACCCAATTTTTACGAAGTGCCTACCTACTAACGGTAACTGTCGGACCCTTTCTTATCTTAGAAACTGTTATGTTACTACTATTATTTACTTCGGTTCCAAGAGTGAGCAAGAAGGAAATACACACAGGTAGATGGGTTCCCAGTAGAATAAAAGCAAAGAATGTTAGTTTAAAGATATTTTATTACAATAAATGTTCAAAATGTTGACCACCCGCGGCAATACAAGCTCTCACTCTCCTTAAAAAGGACCGCTTTATGTTTCGCGAGTAACTTTTTTGACGTATCACCTGCACTGCTTGTGTTATCTTCTCACGAAGGTCAGCGATGTCATTAATGGGCTTCGCATAAACGAGCTCCTTCATAGTTCCCCAGAAAAAAAAATCCAGCGGATTTAAGTCAGGTGAGCGGGCTGGCCACGGGATTGTTCCTGATCGCCCAATCCACCTGTTCGGGTATTGCTCGTCCAAAAACTCTCTAACGGATACGCGAAAATGTGCTGGACAGCCGTCGTGTTGGAACCACATATCTGGTGGGGTCTCTTCTAGTAAGTTTGGCAAATCATTTTGAAGAAAATTTAAATATGATTCGCCAGTCAAATTCTCGGGCATCTCAAATGGACCAATAATATTCCCACAGAGAATACCGGTCCACATGTTCACTTTGAACCGGTACTGGGATCTATCTTCTCGCATCAAGTGCGGATTTTCCACATGCCACTCGTGCAAGTTGTGTAGGTTCATGTAGCCATCCTTCTTAAATGTTGATTCATCTGACCACAAAATTTTGTCGATAAAGTTTTCGTCTTCTCGATGTTTTTGCAGGATTGTTTCACAAAACGCGACTCGGCTCGGATAGTCTCGAGGTAAAAGACTTTGCACTCGCTGTACGTGGTACGGATGATATTCTTCTTTTTGGAGAATACTGTGTGCTGTGCTCTTCGGTATCCCCGTATCAGCTTCTATTCCTCGCACAGAGATGCTTGGATTTGCCGACACCGCCTCTAAAACTTCATCGCGTATGAAGTCATTTACGGGTCGTCCTTCACCAGCTACTTGATTGGGGAACCGCCCGTCACATAGTGATCTGTGCACATTAATGAAAACTCGATGGTCGGGATATCGCGTAGCCCTCGGATACCTTTCTCTGTAAAGTCTCGCTGCAGCTCGTCCATTACCTCTACATTCTCCATAAATGTAGTGCATATTTGCGTATTCTTGCGGAGTGTAGGTCGCCATGGTAGCACACACAAAACACAAACTGTCCAAACACAGGCAAAGGTCGTCGTAAAGAGTTCGTTTCAAAGTCCAGAGCACAAAGAGTAATCGAGTCCAATAAACAAAGCTTTAAATCGTAGTACGTGATCAATGGTAACAATAAGAGAGAGGTGCGTAGTAACGGCAGGAGGCAGTGACGCGTACTGACCGTACTGTTATCCTAAATAGCACGATCCCAGATAGCGTCACTATCTATCCCACTCGCACCTCTAACCTTTTTCTCCCTCACTCTTACCTGAATAATGGGGTACCATAAAGAAGAACCAGCAAATCGCAAAGATAGTTTCTGTCTTGCTCCCTCCTGTTGTAATAACGAATCACTATGGTGAGATGCATGCACATACCGTCCCTTACGGTCTAACCTGTTTTTTGAGAGGCCTGTTGTTATTTTTATGAGCATACAATAGTAATTCTTTAGAGGTTAGATTCAATTCGTCGTAAATTTTTCTTTCTAAGAATTCTGTAAGACATCGTAAAAATTGGGTTGTTGAGTAAAAATATTATCAAAATTTTTTTTTTCAAATTAATGTGTAAGTATTATACCTTTTTAAAAAGAGGAATAAACGCGTCAAAATTTGACGTCACTTGCCATACTATTTTGGTACATTTTTTTTACACTACAGTCGGTCAAAGTTGCGAAATTCAATAGTTTTCCATATCACCTTTAGTTAAAATAATATTTTATTTTAAAATGGTACAATAAGTACTTTATTTTTACATTCTATTTAGACACAGCAATACCCTAGATTACAAAACCTCCAAGAAATATCGAAATTATCAGCATTAGCAGTCACAGCATTCAAAAGTATGTCACAGGGTGCTCATTTCCCCTTTTTTTTTGAAATCAGTATAATTCTGTAAGTACATGGGGTGGATTTTTTAAAATATTTTTCTGAGTACTGTTAGAACTTGGGGCATCGTGGGAATCCAGTTGGACGCCAGGTTCTTGGACACCCTGTATATATGCGCCACGTCCGAGCAAAAAGGCCGTACGCTCAGCATAATGCCGTGTCCACACACAAAATGCGACGAGTCCACAGCGCTGGTTTTTTATATTTAAACTAACGATTGACTGCGATCCCATCTGATGGTAAGCAGAGATGTAATCATTGATGGTGAGGCGCACTAGTTTATTAAGAGCCTATTCACTCTAGCCTTGAAAACACCTAAATTATAGTTGGACGGGAAGACCGCAGCAGGCAAATTGTTCCAGTCCTTCGATGTACGCGGTATAAACGACGAAACGAAACGCTTAGTCCGGACCGTTGAAGTTTCAACAACAAAATATTTTAGCAGACCGACCACTATATTCTTCCACAAGGTCACAACAACGCCACGCCACCAGAAAGTAGGTGCTCTTAAATCCAACCTGCCACAAGAATCGCAATGTTTACTTATTATCTCCAATCGATCGTCATTGTATACAAACAACAATCACATTTATGGGACAATTGGAGGTTGAGTCAACCGCCTGACGTGTGTGACTACTTGCTGAGAGACTGTTCACATTGTGAGGATATTTTTAACAGCACATTTTTTTTTTGTGGTATTAAATCATCTTCAAGACAGCCGTGGTGGTCGAGTGGTAACTTACGAGTTGTAGGTCGCGGGTTTAAACCCAGCCAGGCGCATTACTTTGTGTAATTTATTTCATCACCACTGCTCTCAAAACGGTGAAGGAAAACACCGTGAGAAAACCGGCATGTCCTAGAACCAAAAATTCGAAGATATGTGACAGTCACCAACCCGCACTGGGCCCGCGTGGTGGATTACGGCCCATTCCCTCTCCTAGAGGAGGCAAGGCTGATTATGCTATTAAATCATCTTCTAATAATAATATCTACACAATATTTTTGTTTGTAGGAGGATCAGGTTTCAGATCTCTGAAAGTACTGGTCCGATTGCTAAAATTTTTTCACCGATAAAAAGCTGCTTTATTCCTGAGTGACATAGGCTATATTTTAAGTACGCGGGTGAAGCTGCAGGCAAAAGCTAGTTTATAATACCATATCGTTCTAATGATAGTACGAGTATCATAAAATTTTTTACGTTGCAAGAAAGGCATCGTAGCATAGCATGCGTATTGTTTTCAAAACAAATCACTGCGATGGACAAAACGATTGTTAAATGTTTTGATTGTGTCATAGTTTATCGTGAAAATCCGATAGAGATCACGAGAACCTTTGGATGGATTTTATTTACTGGGCTATTTTTAGGGTACCTCAAAAGGAAATGAAAAGAAAGGACGGATTTCATTTGAAATAAGCAGTACCTTTGTGCTCTTCTATCTGCTTTTGTTCTTTTAATTTTTAAGTGTTTGTGTGTACATAAATAAATAAATAAGGAAAAAACGGAACCCATATAGTATCACTTTGTTGTCCGTCCGTCTGTCTGTCTGTCAAGATCCTTTACCCCGGGAACGCGTGGAGGTATCGAGTTGAAATTAAAACCATATACTCAAGTCTGCGGTCTCTTGAATCTGTAATAAAATCAGATTTCTAAGTTAACTGAAAAAAAATATACGGCCGTTAATGTCGCAAAAAACGTATATTTCAACACTTGAGGGAATCAAAATTCATAGGGTACTTCCCGTTGACCCAGAATCCTGAAATTTTGCATAAAGCAAGGTCTTATAGTATAGCTATATAGGAATAAATCTCTCAAGAACGGCTGAACCGATTTGTTTATGTGGTGTACAATCTATATATATATAAAAGAAAGTCGTGTTAGTTATACACTATTTATAACTCAAGAACGGCTGAACCGATTTGGAGTAGGGTAGAGTAGGGTAGAGTAGGGTAGCGTAGGGTAGAGTAGGATAGAGTTGGGTAGAGTAGGGTAGAGTAAGGTAGAGTTGGGTAGAGTAGGATATAGTAGTCAGAGTGTCCAGGGAAGGTTTAAACGGTGAGAAAAAATGGACAAAATCACGAAAAAAATCCGTAGGCATCCAACGCCATCTCTAATTAAAATGTCATTAAAAATGAATTATGCTGTTCTGGTAATGCCAGTAGATGGCGTTATCCTTACTATTAGGCGGTACGAAGTTCGCCGGGTCAGCTAGTAAAGAATATAAGTAATACTTAAATAAATAAAAAAATACCCATTTTTTACAATTCGGAAAAATCTTCGTAACTCAATTCAAGGTTTATAATTGTTTTCATAGATAACTTGGTGCGGAACCTTCAGTGCGCGAGTCCGACTCGCCCTTGCCCTGTTTTTTTTCTGCCTCCAGTAGCTTTTCCATGCGTTCATCATTATCACATCATCATCGTCATTTCAGCCGAAAGACATAGGCCTCCCCCAAGTGTCGCCTTGACGACCGGCCCTGTGCGTCTCGCATCCATCGGAATCGGATTCACGCTTCGTGATCTTTATTTAGTAAATAGGATTTAAAATCATTTTTACACGTTTTTTTTTTAGGTGGGACAATCATCTAATGACAAATCTCGCTCTTGGGCGTAGCGCGAGATAGTGTCAGAATTTTACTGACTAAAAACCCAGCCTTTGTCCCAGGGCACCGGGTTTCACTTTCGCATTACCCGTGACCCCAGTAGGCTTCGACCCTGCTGGGCCCCTACGATTTGGTGGATTACACTAGGTGAGCAGTGGTGGCCGAGTGGTAACGGCCCCGACTTACGACTTGTAGGTTGTAGGTCGCTGGTTCAAACCCAGCCAGGCGCATTACTTTGTGTAATTTATTTCATCACCACTGCTCTCAAAACGGTGAAGGAAAACATCGCGAGGAAACCGGCATGTCCTAGAACCAAAAATTCGAAGACATGTGACATCCACCAACCCGCACTGGGCCCGCGTGGTGGATTACGGCCCATTCCCTCTCCTAGAGAGGAGGCCTGAGTCCCAACAGTGGGAACATTATAAGGCCGACTATGCTATGCTATGCTACACTAGATGACGTCGGTGTTTCCTAGCTGAATACCCCGAGAAGAAACATCGAAATAAACTCGAAAACAGAACCTATTCTTGTCTCGCTCTCAACTTTAAATATACCCAAATTCAGGAAACACAAGGAAGTTCCAGCCGGAGTCGGCTGGAACTTCTATTGTTTACGGAACTTTACAAATACAGAAAGGTAATTGAGAATAGAATCTAATTCCGTCAAAGATGAACCGTAGACCTTTCTTAGTAAAAATATCACATTACACGTACAGCTACAGTTTTACTGCCATAGATGTTTATTCGTCCTATAAATGTCGACGATGCAGCGATGCGACGGGTTTCACTGTAAGCGACTAGCGGGACCACGGCTGAACGCGGAATGACGATTTGGATAAATATCGCAAAGGCAATATTGAGTTTCTCTCTCGTTTCGTCACAAATTGAATGTAGATGAATAGTGGCGTTTCTTTCTTTGTTACTTTTTACTCTATTTTTTTTTCCTTTTTGTCATCTTCCTAGTTCAATATTTATAATGTAATGGAAGAGCGGAGCCTTCAACTACAGGCATTTATATGCCTAAATGGAGACTACTCGACATGCAATTTAAGCCAATATGATATGCAATAAAGCTATTTTTTTTTTTTTTTAGTTGCCATAGTAAAAAAACTGGCCAAGTGCGAATCTGACTCCGCGGTCCTGGAACGTAAAGGGCAACTGAAGGTTCCATAGGTGGATTTTAATCAGTAAAAGTCTGATAGGCTATCTTGCTCCGCCCAGATCGGCAGAAGTTATCTAATGATTTTTCCCCAAAAACACTTCTGACTAAGCAAGCGTGAATCATTCTGTAGAAACTACTTAAAATAAATTAGCCTGTTTCATTACTTAATTGACTAAATAATATAAGATGACACATCAACCATTAAACCAAAACTTTTGGGGGATTAATAAACACATGAGTCATTACTAAATAATACACATTTTTACCCGACTACGGCAAAGCCAAAGGAGGGTTATGATTTTGACAGGCTATGTATGTATGTGAGTATGTTCATCTGTTCCCTCATAGCTCCTAATCTACTTATCGGAACTCGACGTATGAGGTATCGTTAGAACCGTCTTAATTGTCCGCTGAACATAGGCTAACGTGACGTGTCACAAAACTCGATATGGCGCCCTCTAGCGGACAAAAAGTAATGTGTTAAAAATAAAAATGGAGATAAATACGCCGTGTTTGGTATCATTTGAAAGGGCTACACTTGTACATTTCAAAAATATTGCTCAAATTCAAAGTGACGCCCTCTAGCGGACAAAAAGTCAATCAATATGTGTTAAGTTTAACACCAAAATTGTTTAAATAAAAATAAAGTAAAAAACTAAAACCCGACTACGACAAAAAAAACGACGCTGAAAAAGTATGAAACAATATTTTCATACTACTTCGAACAGAACAAAAAGAAAAACCGTAGTCACACGTTATTAAAGTGTTTCGGTTGATACCTATAACGTGTGACTGCGGCTTTTCTTTTTGTTCTGTTCGAAGTAGTATGAAAATCTTGTTTCATACTTTTTCAGCGTCGTTTTTTTTGTCGTAGTCGGGTTTTAGTTTTTTACTTTATATAATCACTACCATTCGACTACCACTTTCCTAAGTTTATCTAGGACATAACTGATACTCCGTGCCTCGTGAAGCACGTCACATATGGGCTGGTGCTGCAAAATGCCACCTAGCAGCTTTGGACTCGGTGGAAAGGCGTGTGAAGAGGCTAATTGTTGGTGATCCAGATCTGGTCAAGTCCAATCTACAGAGCCTTGAGCACAGGCGTAGGCTCAAGCTAGTTGGGATTCGCTACCACTGGAACCGTATCCGAAGTCACACAAAAATCATAGAGCCACATTTAACCTACTTTGAACACATTTTATGACATTATAAAATGTTATGTCGAACTGTGTTCTCGTTTATAATATTATGTATGTATGTCATAGTCAAAATTTAACCGGTCTAAAGTAATTTTGACTGCACCACAGGTTGGTCAATAGTAGTTTTGCCTGAAAATCGTTAGTTTTAACGTCTGAGATTGTCAGTTTTTAGACCTGGGCCGTAATCCATCACGCGGGCCCAGTGCGGGTTGGTGAATGTCACATGTCTTCGAATTTTTTGGTTCCAGGACATGCCGGTTTCCTCACGATGTTTTCCTCCACCGTTTTGAGAGCAGTGGTGATGAACTAAATTACACAAAGTAATGCGCCTGGCTGGGTTTGAACCTCGTAAGTCGGGACCGTTACCACTCGGCCATCACTGCTCTACTCCTACTCCGGCCAAAAGTACTTTTGACTAATTTTGCCAGTTAATAGTACTTTTGTAAGGTTAAAAGTTTTGAATGTAACATGCACATTTTATTGTAGCCTTTACTTTACTATGCGTTCCAAATAAGAATAGGATCGACGCCATGTTGTGACTTCACGTCATACTGTCAAATCGCAAGAAATTGGGCAAAAAAGAAGAACTCAGAGATGAGCAAAATTGAAGAACAGGATTCTAATTAAACTATTTTCGTTCACAGTTCGTAAATAAATTAAATTTTAAAATTTTCTTGTTTTGCTCATCATAATAATTCTTCGATTTGACAGTATGACGTGACGTCACTACCTATCAATCGATCCTATTCATAATTGGAACGCATTGTAACATGCACATTTTATTGTAGCCTTTACTTTACATACAGAAATATTATGCATACACTGACCCGAATTAATTTATTTATCTGCGGAAATATAAACATGGAGTTTTGAAACGTGTTTTTGTATTATTAGATCGTGTTACCAAGTCACCGGGTTGTTGTGCAGGTCAGATCGGCAGACGCTCCGTGGACCATAAAGTATAGCGGTATTCAGCTGCAATTAGTAAACGACTGGAAGCCGACCCTATCATAGCTGGCTATAGGCTAGGTGGATTGATTGACTTAGTTGTATATAGGGTGACTGGCAATTAGTTTACGATACTTAAAGACGTGATTGTGCTCATGATAACAAACAATTTTTATTATGGGAGCAAAGCCGAAATCGCGAAAAAAATATCAGCTGTTCAGTACATTAGGCAAACATAAATGTACTGAACATCTGATTTTTTTTTCGCGATTTCATGTTTGTTCCCATAGTAAAAGTTGTTGGTTATCATGAGCACAATCACGTGTTTAAGTATCATACACTAATTACCAGTCACCCTATATGTCGTAGGCAGACATTCACCAACCCGCACTGGGCCCGCGTGGTGGATTACGGTCCAATCTCTCTCCTAGAGAGGCCTGAGTCCCAGCAGTGGCAACATTAAAAGGCTGATTATGCAGATCTTAGAATTGATCACTTCATGATATGGCAAACTAAAACTAGTCAGTTCGTTTTAAACGTTAACGTTTGATAATATGACAATCCTCGTTTGGCCATATCATTGATCATTAAATTTGTTGGAGATGTTATTGCTGAGCCTCTAAGTCATATTGTGAACTGTAGTATTGAATCTGGTATATTCCCTAATAGCCTAAAAACCGTAGTAATAAAACCTCTACACAAAAAAAATAATAGAGAAGACATGTCCAATTACAGACCAGTAGCCTTGATCCCAATATTGTCTAAGGTATTTGAAAAGATTATATATCAAGGAATCGATAGATTTTTGAGTAAATATAATATATTATGCGAGGAGCAAATGGGGTTTAGAAAAAATAAGAATATTAATATGGCAATATATAAACTCTTAAATAATATTATGACAAATGTTGACAATAAAATTCCCGTATGTGCAATTTTGACTGATATGACTAAAGCATTTGACTATGTAAACCATGACGTACTTTTAAACAAGCTTTACACCTATGGTATAAGGGGAAATATCCTGGATCTAATAGAATCATACCTACGAAGTCGATTGCAGTACACAGAAATAACGAGAGTTTGCCTTAAAACTAAACGTGAACTTAAATATATTTCGGATTGTAGAGAGGTTAAACATGGCGTACCACAAGGTAGCGTTCTGGGGCCACCTTTGTTTCTCTTATATATTAATGATCTGCCCCGTCAAATACATCATCCTATGGTGCTGTTTGCTGACGACAGTACTGTGATAGTAAAATGTTCGGACATAAAAAAATATGAAAGTGAGATTAATAACACATTAAAGAGTGTTATTAATTGGCTTAGCATAAATAACTTAATTATAAATTTGCAAAAAACAAAGGTAATGCATTTTTACCAAAGGATTAGTCCCGCTAATATAACTGTTAGCCATAATGGCCAAAAAGTTGACTCAACAAATACAGCAAAATTCCTTGGAATCTTAATTGATAGCAATCTGACTTGGAAACCTCATTCTGAGGATGTCTGTAAAAAACTGAGTAAATTAGCTTATGTACTGCACAACTTATCGCACAAAGTAAACAATACTACACTTCTAACAGCTTACCATGGTTTGGTTGCATCGATATTGAGGTTCGGAGTGATATTCTGGGGCAACTGTAGTGAGAGGGAGGAGATTTTCAAGGCCCAAAAACGATGCATAAGATCAATGTCAAATTTAAAAACTACTGATAGCTGTGAGCCTGTGTTTAGGTCGCTAAAAATACTAACCTTCCCGTGTCTTTACATATTGGAAGTGTCCATTTTTGTTAGATCGAATTTAAATTTATTTCCGTCTCTAATTAACATTAGATTACGCTCAGGTCCTATGAGACTACAATATAATAAATTATTACATACAGGAAAATACAAAACAGCATTATTAAGAAAGAGTATAATGTCTATGGGCCCTATCATATATAATAAAATTCCACACAGTCTAAAAGAACACCCCATACGCATATTTAAAACTAAGTTGACTACATTACTATTGCAAAAATGTTACTATTCTGTTAATGACTTCTTGAATGATAAAGATTTATAGTTGTACTTTAATATAATTATTTTTTGACATTTTGAATGATAATAATTTATTATAATTTCTAGTTAAACTTAATGATTAATAACTGACTATTTATTTGACAATTGACATATGTATACGAATTTTGATACAAGGTAGTAATAAGTCGATTATATTGAATGTATTGTAACTTCCAAAATAATGATTTTGCATGCCGTAAGGCAGAATGTAACGGAAACACCCAACTCTGTACCATCTTATAATTGTACCTACATTGCTCGCAAATAAATAATTCTGATTCTGATTCTGATTCTGATTCTGATGTAGGATGTCTATGATAATAAAAGTTCTAAAGAAAAAGCCAAACGAGGATTGACATATCATTCAAACTTTGTAAGGTTTAAAACGATCTGGCCAGTTTTACTTGGCCATATCATGAAGTGATCCATTTCTAAGATCTGATCACACGACATATAGGGTGACTGGTAATTAGTGACCGATACTTAAACACGTGATTGTACTCATGATTACAAACAACTTTCCCAAAGAAACTTTTTTTATATTCTCATTAGTTCTACCACAATAACAAAACAGCTGATTAAAAACGCGCGCGCGCACTTAAGACCGGCGACCGCTTAGCTGTTAGCCGCGCGACTTGCAAACCCATAGGTAGCTGTAAGTAATCAGTGTATGCTACATGTTTCAGTTGTATCACTAGGTATTGTAGGTACGACGGCGCCGGTCGCAGGCGCGCGCGTATTACAAACAGCCTTAGATTCAAACAGCAGATGAAAATATTGAGTATATAAAAAAAGTTTCTTTGGGAAAGTTGTTTGTAAGCATGAGTACAATCACGTGTTTAAGTATCGGTCACTAATTACCAGTCACCCTGTATACATATTATGACTAATAAATCCTCCCGACCGAATTTCGATCGAAATATTAACCAAGCACGCAGAAGATATTATAGCACACAAGCGTGTATCCAATCCATCATACGCCAGATTTTCTTTTGGCCTCAACATAACCTATGGTCAACAAATCCTCACTAAAAGCCTTGTGCGACTGGACAGAGACAATCTGCACTTGGCGGCGGAGACCATAACCGGGAATTAAACAGCTCCACATAATAGGCATCACATGCTTGGAGGAGACAATACACACACACACACACACACACACACAGATGTTCTGTTGTCTTGGTATAGTATTGGCTTGGATGGAGGAGGAAGGCCAAAGAAAAGATGGGTGGATTATGTGAGGAGTGATAGATTCAAAGATTCTAAGCATTCTATTTCAAATAAACAATTTACGGGCACTTTTAAAATGTCAAGAAGTCAGTCAGTCAGAAAAAAAAATGATGCTAATTGCACATTCCAAAGCGTAGATCTCTATGGAGAAGAATGTGCGAGAAACGGGAGAAATATGAAAGAAAAGGGAGTATGCGATGGCATGACGGGTGACAGGACGAAAAAAACACGTTGCGCCGACCCCAAATAAGAGCAGAAATATGATGATGGCTGCCATGGTTCACATAGGATTAAGATCGGAAACCAGTGATCAATACATAGATAGATAGAACGTATGGTCACCTGAAAGAAAGTGTCTATCTCCGGAAATACGTCGATAGTCGTTTTTCAAACAGGTTTTTGTAGTAATAATGACCTAGTCGGATAGGTGAGTGTGCGCGATCTAGACCGGGTCTGTGTGGACTTGTAATTATACTAGCCGTTGCCAGTGGCTTTGCCCGTGTGATAGTGGCAAATTATCCCAAGAGAGCATACTCCCCCGAAGCTGTTAGAAGCAGCTAATCTTATATCAGATATAGATATATACCTTATTTCCCTTGGTCACGTCATCAACTCAGACCAACAGATCATCACGCGTGAACTGGCTGGCTGGACCAATTTCGTTATTCCTTTTTTTTTTTGTTAAAGTTGTCATAAAATAAAAGGCGCGTTTTGACATCTGTCAAAACCGGCGTGGTCAAAACGAGTACTTAAATACGCAAAACAATACTCGCAATATATTCCATCATATTATTTAACGCGCCAAAAAAAAAAAAATGTCATGTTGTTCATATGTCATCATGTTTTTAAAACATTATGTAATTACTTAATTATTATTTTATTGTTTCTTTCAGTTTCGTTCCAAGTTACATTCTAGGGTATTTCTCAAATGTCAAAACGGGCCTTTTATTTTTTAACGAGTTTATGTATGCTATCGTCAGGAGAAGGTTCTTATGAAAGAAAATTATTTTTATAGGTTTTTTTTTTAGGTGGGAAAATCATCTTATGACAAATCCTGCTCTTGGGCGGGGTGGGAGATAGTGTCAGACTTTTACTGACTAAAAACCCACTCCTGTTTCTTCTTTGCCTTCGTCCCAGGGCCCCGGGTTTCGTTTTCACACTACCCGTGGCCCCAGTAGGCTTCGACCCTGCTGGGCCCCTACGTTTACCTCCCCTATTTTTATAGGTGGAAGTAGGGAAAGAGCCACACGACCCGGGTCAGCTAGTGTATGATAAGAATTGCCATAAAAATACACGATTCTACCGCACCGACTGCCTCTAACTTCCTTACAACGAACACCACTTAGAACAACGCACTATTTTTTCTAATTCGGTTAACTGTTTACCAAGATAAGCGTGGTTAACGCACTTGAATGTTATCTCGGAGATACTGCCAAGTGCCCAGTATAGTTAGCGTGAAGATAACAATGAAGTGGTCGAGGTAGATTATAGATAATTTGTTTGTAGTGCCTTCGAGTGGTTTGTGTAGTTTATGTACGAGATTTTTGAAAGATTGGAGATATGAATGTTTGAAACTCCTAAGCGTTTCGCTTCGTTGTTTATACTGTGTACTCGTAAAGAGCAGTGGTGGCTGAGTGGTAACGGCCCCGACTTACGATTTGTAGGCGCATTACTTTGTGTATTTTTTTTTTATCACCACTGCTCTCAAAACGGTGAAAGAAAACATCGTGAGGAAACCGGCATGTTCTAGAACCAAAAAATTCGAAGACATGTGACATTCACCAACCCGCACTGGGCCCGCGTGGTGGATTACGGCCCATTCCCTCTCCTAGAGAGGAGGCCTGAGTCCCAGCAGTGGGAACATTAAAAGGCTGGTGATGCTACTCGAAGGAGTAGAACAATTTCACTGCAGCGGTCTTCCTGTCCGATTATAATTTAGACGTCTTCAAGGTTAGAGTGAATAGGCTTATATGTACTGCGATATTACAGAAAATACAAAACATAAAGAAACCAATAAATACCTAATTTCGAAAAAAGAATAACGTACGTTTAATATAAAGTTTATTTGAACTTATAATTCCAATTCAATCCAAAGATATAACACTTCAAGACAACCCGTTTTAAAAAAACTGCAATTTCAGAGGTAAAGAAACATGTAACAGAGATATTTGTAATTACACAACATGATTGAAAAGAGTGTCCATGGAGTTTCTTGCACATTCTTCTCCATAGAGATCTACGCTTTGGAATGTGCAATTAGCATCATTTTTTTCTGACTGACTGACTTCTTGACATTTCAAAAGTGCCTGTAAATGGTTTATTCGAAATAAAATGCTTTGAATCTTTGAAGTATAAATGCCATCACAATTCAGTGGTGAGAAGGGGATAGTGCTATACCATCTTGTATAGCTCCATCTGTCCCACACCAGAATTATGGTAATTTAATGGGCCCCTGAATCTTACAAACTGAAATATTTGTTTATTAATTACGTCTTAATGGGTGAACAGATTAGGGTTTTCTTGAGGTGGGAAATCAACCAATGACATCTTCCGCAATAAAGTGGAGCGAGAAGGCGTGTCAGACCCCTATGCAGAGCATGCTTGGATGGGGAGGAGACAATTGTACATGTGCTCCTAGACTGCACAGGTGTCACTGAAATACGCACACGAACCTTAGGATCCCCGAACTTACTTAGTGCGATGCCCTGAAAAACTTGAGAGGCCTAATTTGTTTTTGGAGGGAGGTGGGCTGGTTAGAATAAGCCCACCTAAGGTTAATATAATATAGAATAGGCCCATAGACAAAATACATACAATAATCTTAAACAATAATAAACTAATACATATTATAAAAACAAAACTTATTTAACTATTATTAAACACGTAATCTAGACCGCGTCGTGTTGCGCTGCGTGGTATCGCATAACCGTCCTCGGAAACGTCGGTATACGACACCTTTCGGCCAGAAGTCCTCTTTCAAGAAGGTCTGTAGCTGTTGGGTTGGAACTCGTACCACGAACGACTTGAAGTTGACGTCGTGGCGCGCTTCCAACCTTACGACCCTCAGAGTCCAGTTGGTCTTCACCTTCAAATACTCCACGACTTCCTCAACCTTCGTGTAGTGATGCAGGCGCGAAATGTATAGCTGTTATGGCCGCCATGGCCCACTTACAATGGTCGGCATAGGACTACGTGCGGAAACCATACTCAAACTATTAACTAGGTAGGCGTGTGGCGTGTGTAATCTATTAGTTTAGATGAAATTGAGATCCACGTTCTGTTAAACCTGCTTTTCATCGGCCATTTTTAATAATAATTTTCTAACATTACTTTTGTCTGTTGTTTGCAGGGCTCCCCTCACGGTTCAGTGATGTCGTGTCAGTCTCTCGCCGCTCGCGCGTTCGCCGAGCCCGATAAGGATATGACGCACTGCAGTGGTTTCCACAGGTAACATCTTGATAAACACCTTGGAATTTTGGCAGTTCAGGAAGAGTTATTTAAATGATTTCCAACCTCAAAAAAGAAACTGAGGTCTAAAGACCGAGTTAAAAAATGGGTGTCTATTTGAGAGTTTTAAACCCAGTTGTGGAAAGAAAAATTCCAGTGCACACTCCCCGAAATGTAAACGATAGAAAATTGACAGACTAGCAACTCGGCGCCGATGCCCCAAGGCTTTGTAGCTTCGACTCAACAAGTGCATCATTGCCGATGATCCTCGTGGCTCGCCTCTCAATCGACTCCAGTGCATCAAGCTGGTATTTGGCAGACCCATCGACTTATATTCTAGACATAGACAAGCACGTTCATGGAAAATATTTGTCAAAACACTGAAAAGTTAAAACAAAAGTTCGCTGCGGCGCTACATTGGCATTATGCCGTTTAATAGAACTATTAAAACATACAGCGCTAAGATAGCTTTTAGAGGATACTTTTTTTGCGACCAAAATGTCCTAAGCGCCATGAATTTCGTGGCACTTACGCGTTTCGTTCAACATAGTGTAATGTTCAAGGTGTATGGATTACACTACACCTGACTTGAGTCGTACGCGTAATCTAGTGCGTAGTACATATATATCGATGGGCAGACCCATCCCAAAGATGAGAACAGTACTCCATACACGATCGAACTTGCGCTTGATAAAGGTTGAGCAGCTGTTCCGGCGTGAAGCACCGTCTCACCATCTCCTTTAGTTACCTTTCGTACCGTCCGTTACCTTCCGTAAGTTTTACTCACTTGTTAAATTATTTGTTTCCAGATCAGTGCGATTCAGTTCTGACTCTCGGAGCTCCACCAGAGCCTCCAATGATCCGGAGAATAAAAGGGAGACGCCTGGTAAGTTCACTCTTTTTTAGTTCATACTAATAACCGCTTGAAGTACTCAGTACACGGGTAGGGGCTTATGTCACGGACGAGAGATTTTAGCGAAAGGACTTCGTTGAAACGGATCCGACACTAATCTTGTGGATTACAGGATTGTTTGAAAGAATCACCGTGGAACCCAAAGGGCATGTGAAAGAAAAAAGTTAAAAAATAAAAAACCTGACTGCGAAAAAAAATAGCTTTAAATAAAAACTGAAAAGAAAAATAAGCAAGTTCTGTCCAGTAGTGTAGAAAGCAATTTAAAGACATAAAATAAAACAAATAATAAATCCTAATACGAAACATATTGACTGCAACAGTCGGGACGCATATTAGATGGAATGATTTTAGTCTAGATTATTTTAATGAGTCCCGACTGTTGTTACCTTAAATTATGGCGTCTCTCAGTCGTTATGTTTTTTTTTTTAACGTCACCGATCTAAGAACACTTGGGTTATCAAGACGAATCTTACGATATCTTAATTATGTAAATCCGTTCAGCGGTTTGGAAGATATGAGGTAATAAAGAATATTACATACATACATACAAGATACGCAAAACATAAAAAAAAAACATAACCCTTCTTGCAGTCGGGTAACAAGAGTCAGTAAAAGTCTGACAGGCCCTCATAGCATAGCATAGTCGGCCTCATAATGTTCCCACTGTTAGGACTCAGGCCTCCTCTCTAGGAGAGGGACAGGCCCTCATTCCCAACTTATAAAAAAAAACCACGTCATCTGTTACTGATATTTTGGAACCAATTTGTGGCTATTTATACTAGCAAGTGTACTATATGTCTTATTCTTCAACTAAAGCGAAAACTATCTTTTCCAATTCCAGGCTCCATATCCCTGACGGCGTTGACTGTGACTCCTATGTCACAGGGCTCCGCTATGAGCCAATCAGCACCCTCCGCGTCAGCTACCTATGATGTCGACGATGCGGTAAGAATTTCACACTATCTCAGTTATGTTAGGGTTTTAGCTATACTTTTTCTAAGTAACTCGCTCTATCGTGAAAATGGAAGCATCAAACTTTGTACAGATAGTGGCACGAATCTTGAGCGCTCGGCGAAAGAACGGGGATCGCTTTGCGCATCGTACACATTGGCGAGCCAATCACTGTACAAGGATTACACTCCCCGCCCCCGCGTCTCACTTCATACCACTAAAGAAACCCGATATTTCACTTCTGCGTGCTTCTGCGCAAGAAGAACTGTAGAAGTCAGCGCTCAAGATCCGTGCCGGTATCTATATGTCATTATCATACTTTTCTTAAGTACCTAAGTTGCAATCAGTTTCCAGTCTTACCGAAAACAACTATACGGTGCGGGACTTTATACGCTGCTCCGCATATTATTGTGTAATTTTACGCCACAAGGAAATTAATCATTTATTTTACCATCTCCTTTTCCAAATTCTAATTTTGCATTGGCGCCCAACGCGGGGCCTGGTTATCTCGGTCGGAAAAGCATGAGACTCTTAATCTCAACGTCGTCTGTAGTGTTATTTTACCTCACAAGGAATATGTTCATTTGTTTTACCCTCCCCCTCGTTTTCCAAATTCTTAAGCTTAATTTAACTTTACATTGGCGCCCAACGCGGGGCCCGATTATCGCGGTCGGTAGAGCATGAGACTCTTAATTTTAGTGTCGTCTGTAGTGTTACTTTACCTTACAAGGAATATATTCATTTATTAACCCTCTTCTTCTTTTTCTAAATTTTTAAACTTACTTTACTTTACATTGACGCCCAACGCGGGGCCCGATTATCGCGGTCGGTAGAGCATGAGACTCTTAATTTTAGTGTCGTCTGTAGTGTTACTTTACCTTACAAGGAATATATTCATTTATTAACCCTCTTCTTCTTTTTCTAAATTTTTAAACTTACTTTACTTTACATTGACGCCCAACGCGGGGCCCGATTATCGCGGTCGGTAGAGCATGAGACTCTTAATTTTAGTGTCGTCTGTAGTGTTACTTTCCCTTACAAGGAATATATTCATTTATTAACCCTCTTCTTCTTTTTCTAAATCTTTAAGTTTGATTAACTTTACATTGGCGCCCAACGCGGGGCCCGATTATCGCGGTCGGTATAGCATAATTATGACTGTTAATCTCAGTGTCGTCTGTAGTGTTATTTTACATCACAAGGAATATATTTTACCCTCTCCCTCTTTCTATAACAACCTCTTAAATTAAATTTACGATATACTTTGTCTACTTGTGGATCCTTCTAATATTTTTGATTCACTTATATTTTACTGTACCAAGAACGGCTACCTCATGTAAATATACAGTTCATATGTTTCCAGCCCGTGCCACCGGTGCCGTCCTGTCGATTCCCCAAACTGGAGGAGTGCGCTCACTTCCACTACGAGCGCGTCTCGCTCGGCGGCCTGAGCATAGAGACGGTTCGCTGCGAGGACAAGTGCGACTCTATGGACGACAGTGAAGGAGACGGTAATTTTTTTTTTACGTAGTGGCCTGTGCTGGCCCTTGATGGCCAATCCTGGCATTTGTTGGCCTGCGTTGGTCTACCATGGACGATGCTAGAGGTAATACGTTTTTTACTTAGTTGCCTGTGGTGGCCATTTATGGCCAATGCTGGCGCTTAATGGCCCATGCAGGTCTACCATGGACCATGCTAGAGGTAATATTGTTTTTACGTTTGGGTCAATGCTGGTCCTTGATGCTGCTTGCTGGCCCCTGTTGGTCCATGCTGGCCTCCGATGGCCCATGCTATCATAGTCGACATGTTGGGGTTGACTTCCAGTTAAACCCGACGTAATATTTCACATGGAGTGACTGCCTATCTGTTCTCCAAAACCCAGTAATTGAGTAACACCCCCCCCACCCTCCACTTGGCTAGACTGCTGTCAGATTTGCTGGCTTCGGACTACCCGTGACGACTGTCAAAGGTGTACAAAATGACAGCTGGGACCAAAGGCTTAACGTGACTTGTTAAGATGCTCACCCATCCACAGACCGACCTCGTCAAGCATTGCTTAACCTAACTACCACGACACTAATCTAACCACGAACTCCTAAACACTTTGGTAGCTATTTGACTGGCCTGTTGGTCTAGTGGTTGGTGGCCCTGACTGCTACGCCGACGGTCGTGGGTTCGATTCCCACACAGGACAAATGTTTGTGTGACGAGCACGATCATTTGTTCTGTGTCTGGGTGTAACTTATCTATAATATGTATGTATTTAGAAATATATAAGTATGTTTATCAGTTGTCTAGTACTCATAACACAAGCTCTGCTTAGCTTGAGACTAGTCGGCGTTGTGTGATGGTTGTGGAATACACAGGGTGACTGGTAATTAGTGTACGATACTTAAACACGTGATTGTGCTCATGATAACCAACAACTTTTACTATGGGAACAAACATGAAATCGCGAAAAAAAAAAACAGCTGTTCAGTACATTTATGTTTGCCTAATGTACTGAACAGCTGATATTTTTTTCGCGATTCGGCTTTGCTCTATATATATATATATAATATTGTAATTTTCGTTATTTCCAGGTTGGATATGCCTCAAGGTCCGTTCGCACGTGAACTCGTCTTGCGAGGAGAGTGCAGAGAGTCGAGCGCTGAGCAGCAGCTGGACGGAAGCCAGCGATGTGCGCGAGTGGACCCTCACCAGGAATAGAGATAATCTGCTGCAACTCGACGATATGCTGCACAGGTGACAAGTTTTCCTTTACACTTTGTCATCAAACTCCTACACAGTGGCTCATGCTGGTCCAAAACACTGTACACAATGGGCCATGCTTTAACTTCCCTTCTAGATAGTATAATGTACCAACTCCACCTAAACTTAGTATGAAGTAAATTTTTAGGGTTCCGTTCCTCGAAAGGAAAAAACGGAACCCTTATATTGTCCTTATGTCTGTCAAGACCCTTTATCTCGAGAACTGACGCGTTCCTTGCTGCGTTTGCGGTCCCTTGAAAAAATCAAACTTGAGTTAACGAAAAAAAAAGATACGGCCGTTTATGTCGCAAAAAACGTGTATTGCGACACTCATCATCATTATCTTCCTACCCTTGTCCCGTTTTATTTGGGGTCGGCGCAACACGTTTTTTTCTTCCATTCTGTCCTGTCACTCGTCATGCTATCACTAACTCCCCTTTCTTTCATATCACTTCTCACACAATCCATCCATCTTTTCTTTGGCCTCCCTCTCCCTCTCCATCCATGCACATGTAAACTCATAACTCTTTTAGTAAAATGCGTTTCATCCCTCCTCTTTACATGACCATACCAAGACAAACGATTCCCTTTCAACTTTTCAGTCACTGGCGCCACTTTCAAACTTCCCCTAATATACTCATTTCTCACTTTATCCATTCTCGTCATACCACACATCCATCTCAACATTCTCATCTCCGCTACATGCAATCTTTTTTCATCCGTCTTTTTCCGTACTTTTTTCCGTACAGTATGACAGGCCTTATCACGGACTTGCGACACTCTCAAGGGTATTAAAATTCATAGGGTACTTCCCGTTGACCCAGAATCCTGTAATTTGGCATAAAGCAAGGATCAGGACACAGGTGTGGGAATAAGTCTGAAAACAGAAAATTTGTTGTTACGTCACAAAAAAAAAGATTTTTTTGCGATTCGGAAAACTCTTTTCGGGAATTGAACTATTTACACAGGTAAAGCTTGTACGGAACCCTCAGTGCGCAAGTCTGACTCGCACTTGCCCAATTTTTTTTTTACCTATTTGGCCATCATCACTGTTCTCGAGTCAAAATTTCATGAAAGTAATTATGCAGCTCCATTGTTTTTTTTTCGCTATTTATTATTTTCGATATTCGTTCCAGCCGATTCCTTGCTGTCTTAATATCTATATTTAGTTTTTATTTTTACTTTATTAACATTGTTCTCACATGATAGCGACAAGAAACATGTAACAGAGATATTTGTAATTACAAAACATAATTGAAAAGAGTGTCTATGGAGTTTCTTGCATATTCTTCTCCATAGAGATCTACGCTTTGGAATGTGCAATTAGCATCATTTTTTTTCTGACTGACTTGACATTTCAAAAGTGCCTGTAAATGGTTTATTTGAAATAAAATTCTTTGAATCTTTGAATCTTTGTCCTCTCACCAGCGATACCAGAAGTTCTACTTATGTGTATCTGTCGCCTTTGTGCATCTGTCGCCTTTGTGCCTACTCATATATCGTTCTGTCACATGATTAGTTGCATAAGAGTTGCATCATTATTGTACCCTAATTTGGTTGTCTAGAATAATATAATATGTTTAGGCAGTCGCTCTCTGAGCTCGGTCTGTAATAACTGTGTAACCATTCCAATGTTCAATATAATATATTCATAATATCCTAAAGCATCCCACCAGAGTTTCAATCAGTTCTTATCCGAGTGACCCTACTACACAACACACACAGACCAACCACTGGCACACCTTCAATTCCAGATGCATATACGATCGCAAAGTGTCCGGCTTGCCGAATCTCCGCGAGAAGATCTCACCTGCCCTGTCGCGCTCAGAGACGGAGTACCAGCGTCTAATATCAGACTACGTGCATCATCTGTCCATCATCGCCGACGACTCTATCAACTGCGGCCCAGTGCTTAACTGGCTGCAGATGGATAATAAAGGTATGTATGTCATCATTATCATCTTCCTGCCCTTGTCCCGTTTTATTTGGGGTCGGGACAACACGTTTTTTTCTTCTGTTCTGTCCTGTCACTCGTCACGTTATCAATAAATCCCTAACAAAAAAAAAGGTGTGTTACAAAAAAAAAAGACTGGACCACGATGGTTCATGGTCGTGATGGCCCATGTTACCTTCTGCTGTGCCATGTTGTCCTATTTTGGTCCCAGCTGGCCCACGTTGGCAAATGCCGCCCATGTTGGTCCATGCTGGCTGTTGTTGTCTCATGTTGGTCTATGCTGGCTCATGTTGGCTGTTGTAATCACATGTTGGTCCATGCTAGCCCATGTTGACTGTCGTTGTCACGTTTTGGTCCATGTTGGCTGTTGTTGACAAATGTAGTTCCGTGCTGGCCCAAGCTGGCGTGCGCTGGCCCGTTTCGGCGTACGCTGGCCCATGTTGGTCTAAACTGGTACGTATTGGTATATTCTGGCCCACGTTGGCCTGTACTAGCACATGTTGCTCTGTACTGGTCTATAATGGCCTACTTGACCATCTACACAGTTGCCCATTTTGACGCACATGACCTACACCTTGCCTTTCTTTGTTGAGCCAGTTCATCACTTACACAGTGACTCATGTGATCTACTCAGAAGCTCCAAAATGTTGGTTTATGTAGATCCCTATGATCCTGTGTCTAATGTCTTGTCTTGGATTCGATTTCCGGGTCGGGCTTAATGTACTATTGCGTTTCTGCAGCAGTCCGTAGTTTGGATGTTGATGGTGTAATTCCCCGCGCCTTGCGAAATGCACTGGTCGCCGTTGGTTGCGCATGATGTGTGCCTGCGAGGGTCGCTCTCAGTGCCATAAAACTATGAGAGTAAAGAAACAAAGAGATACATACAGTCAGGGGTCATAAAAGTCTAAAATGTCTTTGTAGAAGAGGGTCAATGATTCATGCCTGGATTTAATTTGTAGTATAGAATCTATAGTATTGATTAAACTATGGACTATGAAACTTCTACTACAAAGAAATTTTAGACACTAGCATTGGTAGAGTGCAACTGCACTTTTGACCCCTGACTGTACATGTAGCGACATCTATGGCATCACATAAGAACTAATACTGCATCGCGCAATTAAAGTTCTCCGCGCGATTTGAACATGTAGAACAGCCCGAAATCATCTATTCGGCAGTTGCCTACCAGACATACCACCCGTCTGGTCGGAGGATTCTCCCTTTTTAACGGAAGTTTGCGGGACTTTACTCTCTGTTCCGTATACCTCCAAAATGAGTCTCAGTACGGCCTTGATGGGGCTGAGCCTGTATGTAGTCCTCTGGTCTTGGGAATGGTTGGCCCAGATATCTTAGTCTTTTGGAACCTAGTGCTGCACAGTCGCACAGCAAGTGTAGCATATTCTCCTCTGCATCTCCACAGATCCTGCAAGTCGGGTCGCTTGCTAGTCCCATGTTGTGGAGCTGTTTGTTGGTGGCATAGTGCCCCGTGAAGACTACTGTCATTGTTCGGAGCTGTGATCTGCTGTACCTCCATAATTTATATACACTAGTGTACTTTATTTATGTCCTGCGTACTTACTACTATGGAAATTCGATCACGAGGATTTATAGCCTACTTTTTTTTTTTTTTTTTTAATCACACAACGCCGTCTAGTCCCAAGCTAAGCAGAGCTTGTGTTATGGGTACTAGACAACTGATAAACATACTTATATATTTCTAAATACATACATATATATAGATAAATTACACCCAGACACAGAACAAATGATCGTGCTCATCACACAAACATTTGTCCTGGGTGGGAATCGAACCCACGACCTCCGGCATAGCAGTCAGGGCCACTAACCACCAGACCAACAGGCCATTTATAGCCTACGATGACCCGCAGCTTGCCTTACAACATCGAGATATTACTAGAGAAGCTACGTCAAATAACTGAATTGTCCTATTCTTCGTAATAATCTTTAGTTCGCTGCAGCGTTAAAATAATAACAATTCGTCTAAACCGTAACTAATTTACCACAGCGCTGGATTTGCTGCGGAAGTGTATTTATTCTCGGCAAAAAGGTCTCAAGCGTCATGTAAATCACGGCACTTACGCGTTTTCTTGCGGCGACGGTGCGGCGCGATCGCCGCAGTTGCACGAGACAAAGTAGGAATTTACGGTGTCTTCTCTAGTACGTTAGTACTTATTATCTCGATGCCTTACAATAACTCACGTTTTATTTCGTATGCTCAAACTTTATCAAGCGCAAGTTCGATCGTGTATGGAATACTGCTCTCATCTTTGGGATGGGTCTGCCAAATACCAGCTTGATGCTCTGGAGTCGATTGAGAAGCGAGCCAAGAAAATCATCGATGATGATGCACTTGTCGAATCAAAACTCCAAAGCCTTGAGCATCGACGCCGAGTTGCTGGCCTGTCGGTTTTCTATCGATTACATTTCGGGGAGTGTGCGTTGGAATTGCACAATTTAATTCCACCAAGTCCGTTCCATCATCGGACCACTAGACGTACGGCGTTGCGCCATCGGTACATGGTGGACATCCCACCCATACGTACAAAGCGTTTTGGGAACACATTCATAATGCGTACAGCTAAGGAGTGGAATTCCCTGCCGGAGTCTGTGTTCCTTGATAGCTACAACCTAGGGGTCTTTAAGTCAAGAGTGAATAGGTTACTTCTAGGCAAGCGTGCTCCATCGTCGGCCACATCATCGCTTACCATCAGGTGAGATGGTGGTCAAACGCGAGCCTATCAATAATAAAAAAAAAACACATTGACTCTTGTGAAAAATTTAAGGATAACCCAACTCGTCTTCTATCAGGTCACAAGCTGCTGGTGGCGAATGAGGACTCGTCATCAATCAACACGCCTGCCGTAGCAGCCGCGTATTCTGTCAGAAAATACGTGTCACAGGTAAATATATTTGAATACTGGTTTTAGCCAGCGCCTCAAGTCTGCTATTACAATAGTGTCAGAATGGGGCTTCGCTCCCGTCAACCGACTACTATATCCTACTCTACCCACCTTACTCTACCCTACTCAAAAAAAAAAAAAGAAGTATTCTATGTTCGTCTCCTGGTTCTAAGCTACCTCCCCACGAACTTTCAGCCAAATCGGTTCAGTCGTTCTCGAGTTATAAATAGTGTAACTAACACGACTTTCTTTTATATATATATATATATATATATAGATTTCATAATTGTTGATTTTGACAAGTTTGGTGAACTACTAATATAATGGCGTCATTATGACTTTCCAATGGTCAACCACTGACACTCAATTTAAAGAAGTGGCATAGAATGGTAATCTCGTACATATTGACAAATGAATGTCTGACGTATGCGGTAATCTGCTAAAATTTTGACAGTTCCTTTGATCAGTGACCTACCATTAGAACGTCATTGTGCAGTCATTGCTTTTAATAAGCTCGATATTGTCATTTTACCACAACTCTAATAAGAGACCATTGACCGATCAATGATCGATCATTATGAATTAGTAGATTACGAACTTTTAGCAAAATGACAATGGGATCGTGTTGGAATGACGAATTTATAAAAAAAGCAGACTTGGGCCCCTGGGGCCTTGTTTGCATCAAAATATAATCTTTCTTTTCTTCCTTTGACTTTTTAACCGTCTAGGTCCGATATATCCGACAAACACACTCGCGTTTATCCGCACATCCACGACCAAATACTCCATCTCGTCAGCTCTTCTGTCACCTATGGGGATTGAAGAGCTAAACGAGATGGAGTACCCAGTCGCTAACACACGACCGTGGCGAATAGGGCACGAAAACATTCGTCGGATCAATACGACAACGCAAGCGGTTAAAGAATTAAATTTTTAGATATTCTTCGTTACATAGTCATCGGTCAATGTTACAATATTTTATTTTGTAGGCACGAGACGAGATCAGTTTCGAAGTGGGCGACATGATATCGATCATCGATATGCCTGGTAAGTTTTACTTTATCAATGTTGTAGTTTTAGGAGGTCGTAGATACGTGTACAATGTATTAAATATATATTTTTTTAATATTATAAACTAGTGCTTGACTGCGATCCCACCTGATGGCAGTGATGCAATCGTTGATGGTGAGGCGCACTAGTTTATGAGGAGCCTATAATTCAAAACCAGTCTTAAGGCTGCTGGTGCACCGGAGCGGAGCGAAAATGGAGAAATATTAACTAATAGGATTGCACACAATCTCCGCTCCTCTTCAGTGGACGAACTAGTCAAAAAATCATACAAAACTAGAAGTGGAGCGCGGCAACGGAGCGAGGCAGCGGAGCGGGAAAGCAAAGAGAAACGAGTGCGGGAAACAAGAAAATAAAATAAAATAAAATAAAAATAAAAAACAGTCTGCAACTCCGCTCCGCAATACTTTCTCACTCCGCTCCGCAACCTCGCTCCGCTCTGGTGGACAGACACAGTCCGCAACTCCGCTCCGCATTACTTTCTCACTCCGCTCCGCAGTCTCGCTCCGCTCTGGTGGACAGACACAGTCCGCAACTCCGCTCCGCATTACTTTCTCACTCCGCTCCGTAGTCTCGCTCCGCTCTGGTGGACAGACACAGTCCGCAACTCCGCTCCGCATTACTTTCTCACTCCGCTCCGCAACCTCGCTCCGCTCTGGTGGACAGACACAGTCCGCAACTCCGCTCCGCATTATTTTCTCACTCCGCTCCGCAGTCTCGCTCCGCTCTGGTGGACAGACACAGTCCGCAACTCCGCTCCGCATTACTTCTCACTCCGCTCCGCAGTCTCGCTCCGCTCTGGTGGACAGACACAGTCCGCAACTCCGCTCCGCATTACTTTCTCACTCCGCTCCGCAGTCTCGCTCCGCTCTGGCGGACAGACACAGTCCGCAACTCCGCTCCGCATTACTTCTCACTCCGCTCCGCAGTCTCGCTCCGCTCTGGTGGACAGACACAGTCCGCAACTCCGCTCCGCATTACTTTCTCACTCCGCTCCGCAGTCTCGCTCCGCTCTGGTGGACAGACACTGTCCGCAACTCCGCTCCGCAATACTTTCTCACTCCGCTCCGCAGTCTCGCTCCGCTCTGGTGGACAGACACAGTCCGCAACTCCGCTCCGCATTACTTTTTCACTCCGCTCCGCAACCTCGCTCCGCTCTGGTGGACAGACATAGTCCGCAACTTCGCTCCGCATTACTTTCTCAGTCCGCTCCGCAGCCTCGCTCCGCTCTGGTGGACAGACACAGTCCGCAACTCCGCTCCGCATTACTTTCTCACTCCGCTCCGCAGTCTCGCTCCGCTCTGGCGGACAGACACAGTCCGCAACTCCGCTCCGCATTACTTTCTCACTCCGCTCCGCAGTCTCGCTCCGTTCTGGTGGACAGACACAGTCCGCAACTCCGCTCCGCATTACTTTCTCACTCCGCTCCGCAGTCTCGCTCCGCTCTGGTGGACAGACACAGTCCGCAACTCCGCTCCGCATTACTTTCTCACTCCGCTCCGCAGTCTCGCTCCACTCTGGTGGACAGACACAGTCCGCAACTCCGCTCCGCATTACTTTCTCACTCCGCTCCGCAGTCTCGCTCCGCTCTGGTGGACAGACACAGTCCGCAACTCCGCTCCGCATTACTTTCTCACTCCGCTCCGCAGTCTCGCTCCGCTCTGGTGGACAGACACAGTCCGCAACTCCGCTCCGCATTACTTTCTCACTCCGCTCCGCAGTCTCGCTCCGCTCTGGTGGACAGACACAGTCCGCAACTCCGCTCCGCATTACTTTCTCACTCCGCTCCGCAGTCTCGCTCCGCTCTGGTGGACAGACACAGTCCGCAACTCCGCTCCGCATTACTTTCTCACTCCGCTCCGCAGTCTCGCTCCGCTCTGGTGGACAGACACAGTCCGCAACTCCGCTCCGCATTACTTTCTCACTCCGCTCCGCAGTCTCGCTCCGCTCTGGTGGACAGACACAGTCCGCAACTCCGTTCTGCGTTACTTCTTTACTCCGGTAGCCAGCTTAAGGGTCATTCAAGTATTACGTAAACAGAATCCCTTATCTCCTTCCCCTCTCTTGATTAAGCTGTAGTTATAAAATCTAAAGAAGTAATGAATTTAATGCAATTTTGCAGAAAATGAGAAAGGGAATAAAAATATATTACTAACGTAGTCACCATGTAAATCCCCTATCTATGGGGGAGGGGCCTATGTCATCAAAATAAACGAGACAGACTCCTTTACTCCCATTTGATGCTTACGTAATACTTAAATGGTACCTCAAACATGAATCCTGCCCTGCATTTGATATTGCATAGCGTGTCAAGTGTTGCCGAATGCGATATTGTTATTTTAGATCTTAATTTTGTAGCTTTTTTTTTAACTGATCCTAGAGTACATCCAAAGGCTGATCCCTATTTTTTTCTTACAAAATAACCCTGAATATAGACTAATAAGTTATTTGATTATATCCTAAACTAATAAATTGTCAAAAGGCCAATGCAAACTATTTACTAGGAACAAACACAAATTTGAGGTTCCTGCAACCAGGCTCAAAAAAATAGGGGGCTCATTTAGATGCCAATGTATACACTTCAGTGCCAATACCAAAAGTCAATAGCAAAAAGAACCAGGTCTTTAAACGAAGGTACATATAAAAGCATTGCTAGTATATTTTTGCTAGGCGTTACCTATTTTCGTTATACTCGTATTATAATGAAATGGAAATCTAATACGTAATATTTTGAGGTTTCCGTTGATAAAATAGATTAAATTGGTTATTACTGTTATATTTTTTCACAGTCGCAGTTTCTCATAACTAAAACTAGTAACGCGTTAGTGTTTGACACTATTTTATGCGTACTTACCATAAAAACCGAAACTAAAATTATATATAACAATGCGAAACTTAAAATATCAGACATACAGTATTTTTATTTAAAAAAAATAACGCCTGATAACGAACTATAGCAATACACTAAATAGTCCCTAACTTCGTTTAGTAGACATAATTCTTTTTGCTATTGATTTATCTTACAGTCCTTTAAGATATGGCTTAAGTTTCACTTATGTCTAAAAAAAAATTACATGCTGGCAATCTATGGGAAAACTTTCATTTCCCTTTGTAAAGTGTACGTTTTGTTTCATGTTGTGCCTGTTCACGACATTTTCTTTTCTTTTGTGTTCAGCGAAATTTCTTTGCTTTTTTTTTTAGTATTTGTTCAATTCATTCACGTGTGTATATTAATTGCGCCAAGCTCTGTCAGGTCCGGCCGAGTCGCTGTGGTGGCGCGGCAAGCGGGGCTTCCGCGTGGGGTTCTTCCCGCATCACTGTGTGGCCGTCATCGGGGACAAGGTGCCGCGACACATGACGCAGCCGCCGCCCATCGTCGGGTAAGTGTTCCCGCATCACTGTGTGGCCGTCATCGGGGACAAGGTGCCGCGACACATGACGCAGCCGCCGCCCATCGTCGGGTAAGTGTTCCCGCATCACTGTGTGGCCGTCATCGGGGACAAGGTGCCGCGACACATGACGCAGCCGCCGCCCATCGTCGGGTAAGTGTTCCCGCATCACTGTGTGGCCGTCATCGGGGACAAGGTGCCGCGACACATGACGCAGCCGCCGCCCATCGTCGGGTAAGTGTTCCCGCATCACTGTGTGGCCGTCATCGGGGACAAGGTGCCGCGACACATGACGCAGCCGCCGCCCATCGTCGGGTAAGTGTTCCCGCATCACTGTGTGGCCGTCATCGGGGACAAGGTGCCGCGACACATGACGCAGCCGCCGCCCATCGTCGGGTAAGTGTTCCCGCATCACTGTGTGGCCGTCATCGGGGACAAGGTGCCGCGACACATGACGCAGCCGCCGCCCATCGTCGGGTAAGTGTTCCCGCATCACTGTGTGGCCGTCATCGGGGACAAGGTGCCGCGACACATGACGCAGCCGCCGCCCATCGTCGGGTAAGTGTTCCCGCATCACTGTGTGGCCGTCATCGGGGACAAGGTGCCGCGACACATGACGCAGCCGCCGCCCATCGTCGGGTAAGTGTTCCCGCATCACTGTGTGGCCGTCATCGGGGACAAGGTGCCGCGACACATGACGCAGCCGCCGCCCATCGTCGGGTAAGTGTTCCCGCATCACTGTGTGGCCGTCATCGGGGACAAGGTGCCGCGACACATGACGCAGCCGCCGCCCATCGTCGGGTAAGTGTTCCCGCATCACTGTGTGGCCGTCATCGGGGACAAGGTGCCGCGACACATGACGCAGCCGCCGCCCATCGTCGGGTAAGTGTTCCCGCATCACTGTGTGGCCGTCATCGGGGACAAGGTGCCGCGACACATGACGCAGCCGCCGCCCCTCGTCGGGTAAGTCTTACTTTGGCCTATGTGACTTCACATGACCCATCATTGGCCCATGATGGCCTACGCTGGTCAGCGCTGGCCCATGTTAGTTCATCTGACAATCTACACAATGGTCCATGTTGATGCACATTAATATCTACACAGTGGTCCATGATGGACCTTGATGGCTAACATTGAATCTTGTTGGACTATATTGGTCCTTGCTGGCCCCCATTTGACCATCTACACAATGGTCCATATTGGTCCACTTGATCATCTGCACAAGATTTATGTTAATCCATTTAAGCACACAGGGTTGGCCGATATAGGCCAATGTTGAACCTTGCTGGCCCATATTGAACCATGTCGACCCATTTTGGACCTTACTGACCCACACTGCTCCTTGCTGACCCATGTTGGCTTATGCTGGCCCACTTATCACTCAACATGGTGGGCCACGCTAACCCACACTTTGTTTCTTCCAACGTTTTCTACTTGAGAAACAGCCATTTTTTATAGTTACTCATATTTTCCTTCGTCTCTCTCAACAGCTCGGTAGCGGTCGCGCCAATCAAACCAGTTCTCCGCAAGCACGGCAAGCTGATCTCCCTGTTCCGCAGCTTCATACTGTCGCGACCCTCGCGCAGGAGCCTCAAGCAGCAGGGCATACTGAGGGAGCGGGTGTTCGGCTGCGACCTCGGCGAGCATCTGCTCAACTGCGGGCACGAAGGTGGGTGCTGTTAGTATGATTTTTTTTATGTTTTTTTTTTGGTTATAATTTGGAAAATAAAAAAAACATGTTGTACGGCGAGCTGCCTGTTCCTCACCGTCCGTAAATCCCCGCCTACGGTGGCCGGTAATTGCATTGCGACTCTCTCTCGCCTAGAAGACTCCGCCTCACGCTTTGCTATAAAACTAAATTGTTGAGTTCAGCGTTATATAATGTAGCCAAACTCGGGCCAGTAGTTTTCTCCAAAACGATTGCAGTCAGGAAAGTGTCGTCATATGAGACCGTCTACCGTCTACCGACTATAATGATATCTATGACGTCACTTAGGAACAAAAATTCAAAATCGTGCATCGCTGAATTAGAGCTCTACGTGCGATTAGAATAGATACAACAGCCTGAAATCAGCTATAGCGCAGTTGCACGGACCAGACACACCACTCGTCTGGTCGGATGATCCCTCCCTTTTCGACGGAGGTTTGTAATAGGGGAAATTGTGTATATAAGGGGCAAACCAAGGAACCTATCTACTACTTATCTAATATTCCGAATAAAAAGAAATCGGCAATCCGCCGCCCGTCACGCATCTATAAATCAGTGCAAAATATCTTGCTGTTATGCTGATTTTTAATTACTACATTTATATTTGTTCAGTAGTAAAGTGAGCGAGTGAAAAAAACGGATGAAAAAAGATTGCATGTAGCGGAGACGAGAATGTTAAGATGAATGTGTGGTGTGACGAGAATGGATAAAGTGAGAAATGAGTATATTAGAGGAAGTTTGAAAGTGGCGCCAGTGACTGAAAAGTTGAAGGAGAATCGTTTGTCTTGGTATGGTCATGTGAAGAGGAGGGATGAAACGCATGTTACTAAAAGAGTTACAAGTATACAGGTGGTTGGATGGAGAGAGAGAGGGAGGCCAAAGAAAAGATGGATGGATTGTGTGAGGAGTGATATGAAAGAACAGGAAGTTAGTGATAGCATGACGGGTGACAGGACAGAATGGAAGAAAATAACGTGTTGCGCCGATCCCAAATAAAACGGGACAAGGGCAGGAAGATGATGGATGACGAAGTAGTAAAGTGAGCGATGAAACTGTCTGTTATGTGATTTAATTCTCTGAGAAGTATTCAAATCAGGGGTAGGTGAAGTTACGAGATCATATTTATCTCTGATAGTCAAAGTACTTACCTTGCCGAGTAACCATTACACACACTAGAAATCCGTCACATGGAACAATAGCATGCGTTTCCGAATTCATTTCAAATATAATGAACTTTAATCACTTCATAACGAAGTTAGTTACAGCCTCATGGTTACATCAATAACTAATCACAAAACTTTAAAGGACTGAAAACTACAAAAAAAAATACATACAACCGCCATATAACCGCAGCCGCTCACAACAAATTTGAACTAATTTGAAGTTAGCCTCGAATTCGGCGAATGTCATAGAGGTCTCTTGTAACTTTCATAGTATGAAAGTAGACACACGAACCATTTCATTCATACTTTTTCTAAAGCCAAGCATAATATTAGAACAAATTCCCGAATGAGTACTTACTTACACTATTAATATTTTTGATAGCAGATTATAAACTAATTAAAAAAGCCAACACGTAGATTAAGAAAGCAACACACTAGTGTTTATCTTTTTTTTTGTTAAGTGTTAGAGCGAGATCGCGTAAGATCGCGCAGAGCGGAAACGTTCCATTACCTTATGAATTAATCTACAATTCGCATTGAACACAATCATAATGGCAAGATGGCAACTTTGCGTCGACTAGTCGCACGCGCAGTAGACTGCGTCAACCTTAACTTTAAGCTTCTTTATTTTATTTATTAGGTTTTTATTGAAGTTATTATACTTCTTTTGGCGCGATAGAGAAAAATGATGAGAGTGAATTTTTACGATGCGCGCGCACACCGACACCTAAATTCTACATCGTGAAGTTAGTTCTAGGTGGCATGCATGAAAAAAGATAACTATGTTCAAGTTGTATATTCTAGTATTTTTTGACATGGGTGTCGTCGTATTCATGGTTTTCGAGGGTGCTAAAACCGATAGTGAGGTCAAAATGTAAATCCAAGGTGGCGGCTATGAAAGTTTTCAAATTTTTTGAATGGGTGTCGTTTTCGTGGTTTTCGAGGGTGTTAAAGCCGATAATGAGATCAAAATGTAAATACAAGATGGCGGCTATGATGAACGTTTTAAAAATTTTTGACATGGGTGTCGTATTCATGGTTTTCGAGGGTGCTAAAACCGATAGTGAGGTCAAAATGTAATTCTAAGATGGCGGCTATGAAAGTTTTTAATTTTTTTGACATGGGTGTCGTTTCCATGGTTTTCGAGGGTGCTTAAACCGATAGTGAGGTCAAAATGTAAATCCAAAATGTCAGCAATGAAAGTTTTCAAATTTTTGAAGTTATACTTCTTTTGGCGCGATAGAGAAAAATGATGAGAGTGAATTTTTACGATGCGCGCGCACACCGACACCTAAATTCTACATCGTGAAGTTAGTTCTAGGTAGCATGCATGAAAATTGATAACTATGTTCAAGTTGTATATTCTAGTATTTTTATATTTAGAACACGTGTTTCGTAAAAGTACAATTAAACAGTGTGAATAAATAAATATTATTTTGGTGTTTTTATTAAATCAATTTCATATACGACGGTGATACTAATAATTTATTTCCATACGCCAAAGAAGTATAACTTCTAACGCGTGTACATAAGTACACACACTCTTTTTTTTTATTTAATTTGTTTATTGTGTTCTATGTTTTAGATGTTTTTAGATGTTAGGTGTTTGTATGTATTTTTAGTAGAGATCCTACACAATCATATGTCCAAACGAGAATTAACATATCATCAAACGTTATAGTTTAAACGATCTGGCCAGTTTTAGTTGGCCATTTCATGTAGTGATCAATTCTAAGATCTGTATAATCAGCCTTTTAATGTTCCCACTGCTGGGACTCAGACCTCTCTAGGAGAGGGATTGGGCCGTAATCCACCACGCGGGCCCAGTGCGGGTTGGTGGATGTCACATGTCTTCGAATTTTTGGTTCTAGGACATGCCGGTTTCCTCACGATGTTTTCCTTAACCGTTATGAGAGCAGTGGTGATGAAATGAATTACACAAATTAATGCGCCTGGCTGGGTTTGAACACGCGACCTACAACTCGTAAGTCGGGGCCGCCCGGCCGTTACCACTCGGTCACCACTGCTTTTAATTCCAAGATATGGCCACGACACATATGTACGAGTAAAAGTCAAAGTCCAGACTAACTCGCTGACTCATCCACGCCCAGCCCAAATCTTTGTATCTAGAACATTGAAATTTTGCATAGAGCACCTTTTATGACGTATACAAAGAATACCGTAGGCGCGGGCTTGCGGACGGCGAGCAATGGGTGGCTCGCCGGTCGACCGACCGGTAACCGTCCGGACCGAGCTCAAGTCGTCGACGGCGCGTAGTGTTCCACGCTCTCCTCAAGGAGATGTCAGCAACTGTAGGGGCCCAGCAGGGTCGAAGCCTACTGGGGCCACGGATAGTGTGAAAGTAAAACCCGGGGCCCTGGGACGAAGGCAAAGAAGGAACAGGAGTGGGTTTTTAGTCAGTAAAAGTCTGACACTATCTCTCGCTCCGCCCAAGAGCGAGCTTTGTCATTAGATGACTTTCCCACCTAAAATAAAAACTTATACAAAGAACAAGAAAGGATTTTTCCAAAATTCATACCCTGGGAATGAAACGGTAGTCTAAAGTTTGTATGGAGAAACCTACGCGGGGCGAAGCCGCTAGCTGAAGCTAGTTGATTCATAAAGGAAAAGGGAATCTTTACCTCCATTCCAAAGCCGGAGGTCGACCTTCCGAACTTACTGTGTCCGGTTAGGACCTGCGTCATGCGGAAGGTGAGAACGCCGTGACATCTCTCCAGCCGCTCCTCAAAGAGGGGACTTGCCACATCCACCATGTTCGCGAACCTCTTCGCTCTGAAATGAAGATCAATCACATAATAGCAAATCCGAGTTTTTACTAAGTACATCGTTTTTGTAATAATTTACTGAGCATTTAATTAATTAAATTATTAAAATCGTCAAGAAATGGTGGATTTATTAAAAAAAAATCTGAACGACTACTTGGAAACGCGCGCTCTCGTTGGACTGTTTGCGATGACGTCATCTGTCATGATCCGTGCGACGAACGGCTTGATCGTATTCATTCGCCGGTGGAGACCGATCATGACAGATGACGTCACAGCGAGTCGCTTCATTCTCGTTTCTGGAACTAATATACTAAAATTGCTGTATCTTCATCATTTTTGGTCCGATTTAAGTAATTTCTATACAGTTTTTTTTTGACGCTATAAGTCTGCATACAAAAATCATGACTGATCTTCATTGCTTCACATAGTAAAAATGTTCACGCACCTGGAGCGTGAGACGGTGCACGCTCCGCGTTCAGTGCTCTAAACGGTGACCGTTTTTGGGCGAACACAAAGAGGAATTCAGTCTGTTCGTGGACATGAGAAAAGTACCACGTTTAGTGCATACGTGTCGGATAAATGGAGTGGTCGGACGAAAAATATTTAAACTCTAATCGAGTTGTACCGAAACTGTTGTTCACTCAATTTTCGCAAAAGGACTGTGGAGCATGCATGTTTTTTAAGGAGATGCGTGTACCGTCTCCATTAGAGCGGTTGCAGATGCGCGGAGTACAGTTAGTTCGCGAACATTGTGGATACCTGGCTTTAGAGAGTTGTTCCTTTTACAGTGACGTAAGACTGAATATAATGCGCATGTTAACATAGACGTAATCTGTTTGGGTGCAGTACCACAAGTGCTGGAGGAGTGCGCGGCCGCCATCGAGGCGCGCGGGCCCGTGGACGGCGTGTACCGGCTGTCGGGCGGCGCCGGCCTCACGCAGCGCCTGCGCGCCGCCTTCGACGCCGGCGACGCGCCCGACCTGGCCGCGCCCGCCACCATGCGGGACCCGCATGCGGTGCCGTCCTTGTTGAAGATGTACTTCAGGTAAGTGTGGCTGGAGAGGACGGCGTGTACCGGCTGTCGGGCGGCGCCGGCCTCACGCAGCGCCTGCGCGCCGCCTTCATGGACAGGTAACAGGGCACGTCATGCAGGATCGAAGGTGGGACATGGTCTGCGGAGAGACGCCGCACAAACACTGAAGATCGGAACCGTCCGAGAACCCCATCTGTGGAGATTGTCAGGCCCTTGATCCAGCTGCCTAACGAGAGCCTCCTCAGATGTTGTTCGAGGCTTATTATTATTATTATATCCGCTCGATCTGATTGCCACACTCAATGTTTTTTTTTCTTTGTCTTGTCAACAGAGAGCTACCAAACCCGCTATGCACCTATCAGCTATACGAGAGCTTCGTGAGCGCGGTACAACAGGGCGACGAGGCCGCTCGCCTCCGAGCTGTCAGGGACACCGTCGTCAAACTACCACCGCCGCATTATAGGTGAATATGTAGCGACATCTATGGCGTCACATAAGAACTAGTCCTGCATCGCGCAATTAAAGTTCTTCGCGCGATTAGAACATATAGAACAGCCCGAAATCATCTATCGGGCAGTTGCCTACCAGACATACTAACACCTGTCTGGCCGAAGGATCCTCCTTTTCAACGGAGGTTTGCGGGACTTTACACTCTGTTCCGCCTACCTCTAAACTGGTGACCCTCGACTATGAATGTCAGCGCAGCCTTCGTGCAGCTACTACTTCGTGACGTCATCATCACTTCCTCGAGCGTTCGAGCAGCGAGCCATACAGCCAGTACCCACGGCTTTAAAGGGTATCCTGACCACCAGCATGTCTACCTGGTCATACCTGGTCATCACCCTCAGCCTCATCAGCGACTTTGGCGAAGCACATTGCACCTTCGGTCAGTCACATGAAGAGCTACGAAGAACCTCTCCTGGTCGATGCCAGCAGTCAAGCTCAGCATTACTTGCCCCGCTACTTTTTTAGTATTGATAGGCTTGCGTTTGACCTTTATCTCACCCGATGGTAAGCGATGATGTGGCCGACGATGTAGCACGCTTGCCTAGAGGTAACCTATTCACTCTTGACTTAAAGACCCCTAGGTTGTAGCTATCAGGAAACACAGACTCCGGCAGGGAATTCCACTCCTTAGCTGTACGCATAATGAATGTGTTCTCCAAACGCTTTGTACGTATGAGTGGGATGTCCACCATGTACCGATGGCGCAACGCCGTACGTCTAGTGGTCCCGATGATGGAACGGACTTGGTGGAATTAAATTGTGCAATTCCAGTGTATACTCCCCGAAATGTAAACGATAGGAAACCAGCAACTCGGCGTCGATGCTCAAGACTTTGAAGTTTTGACTCGACAAGTGCATCATTACCGATGACCTTCATGGCTCGCTTCTCAATCGACTCCAGGGCATCATTGGTATATGGTAGACCCATCTCAAAGATGAGAGCAGTACTTCATACACGATCGAACTTGCACTTGCGGTGCCCTGCCTATTGCCACTTAAGTTTGACGATTCTTCGAACTATGTCGGCAACCTTGGTTCTCCTGCGGATATCTTCATTTCTGATTGATCACACAAGGAAACTCCGAGCATAGCCCTTTCCATTGCACTTTGGGTGACTTTAAGTCTTCTTATGAGGCCCATTGTAGGCGACCACGTTTTGGAGCCATATGTCATCACTGGCATAGACTTTCGTCTTGAGACGCTGTGGTGTATTGGACGAGAAGATACAGTACAGCTTGCCGAACGCTGCCCAGCCGAGTCGGATTCGACGATTGACCTCTTTCTCAAAATAAGACCTACCCAACTGGACCGTCTGTCCCAGGTAAACGTAGTCGTCCACAACTTCGAGTGTAGAGTCTCCGATCTTGATAGGAGTGGGTGCTACATGGATTGATACATTGCGACAACGTGGACGGCAAATTCTTTCATTGCGTGTTACCTTGCATGTTAGGTTAAAGATATTTATTTCTCAAAAAAGACACAAAGTCACTTACTTGAGAACAATTTTTCCTTATATCAAATTAATATTATAACAAGGGTTCGTCACTGCGTACCTACGTAAGTTGTTAAACTCATCCAATGCATTCAGTATTTAAGTAGATATTTTATAATTGTTTCTTACATATTGTGCTAGTTGGTTCTTGAATGCATCGAATGAGCGTACATTTTTTATAAATGGGGGTATTTTGTTATACAACTGTGCTCCTTCAAAAGTTAATTTTTTTTACCGAACTTAGTTCTCATCTTTGGTAAGACCAGAAAATGTTAAATGTTACTTTACAGCAGTCTGTACCCGGCTTGAGACTCTATATTTCCCACAGAACGCTAGCCTACCTGATGCGTCACCTGCGGCGCGTGTCGCTGCTGGGCGACCAGACGGGCATGACGGCGCGCAACATGGCCATCGTGTGGGCGCCCAACCTGCTGCGAGCTCCACGACCTCAACACGCCTTGCAGGGCGTCGCTGTACAGGTAAACATATAGATAGACGCCTTGGATATTATATAGGGTGATTGGTAATTAGTGACCGATACTTAAACACGTGATTGTACTCATGATTATAATAAACAACTTTCCCAAAGAAACTTTTTATATACTCACTAGTTTGTAGGTACATTCACTGATTAGGTACGTACACCGCTGGGTTAGCAAGCCGCGCGGGTGTTCTCTCACTGTTGTAGGTGCGGCGGCGGCGCGCGGGGAACTGAGGAGCGGGCGGCGGACGCAGGCGCGCAAGTATTTAAATAGCTGTGTTTTTATTGTGATAAAAGTAATGAGAATATAAAAAAAGTTTCTTTGGGAAAGTTGTTTGTAATCATGAGTACAATCATGTGTTTAAGTATCGGTCACTAATTACCAGTCACCCTCTATATGTATACACCACTCATTTTTAATTAGTACGAATACTTAAAGGGTTTATTAGAAAAGGTCTTGTTATTATTTAAGTAAAGTTTCAATCAATAATATTCGTAAACAACAGTTATTAGCGTTTGTTTATATCCCAAAATGTCACTCAATTTATGGAAATATTGTACAGGCTATTGATTATGAATGAATGAATGGCGATCAAAATAGAAATACACCGCGCGTAGTATTTTCTAGTATCAATTGTTATGAATGATTGATTCAATTACGAATTTACCAATTATGACAAATTTTCATGGACAATTTCGTTATTTTTTATTTTTGACTACACAAATGTGATCAGTAATGGGTACGGACAGAGCCCCATTTTTTTTTTATTAATTAAAAGATAGGGTGGTATAATAAATATGTCGCAACATCCAGACCCGGAACAACTATTTGTTGGCCATACAGATATTTATGCCGAGCGGGAACCGAACCAGCGATATGCAGCACAGCAGTCAGTTGCTAAACGATTGTACCAACTTCGAATTTTTTGGTTCTAGGACATGTCGGTTTCCTCACGATGTTTTCCTTTACCGTTTTGAGAGCAGTGGTGTCCGAGTGGTAACGGCCCCGACTTACGAGTTGATGGTCACGGGTTCAAACCCAGCCAGGCGCATTACTTTGTGTAATTTATTTCATCACCACAATTCTTGTGACCCACGGATGCCCCTCAAGTTGAAGGGTAAAATCTACAAATCCGTGATAAGACCTGTCATACTGTATGGATCAGAATGTTGGGCTGTGAAAAAGACTGATGAAAAAAGATTGCACGTAGTGTAGATGAGAATGTTGAGATGGATGTGTGGTGTGACAAGAATGGATAAAGTGAGAAATGAGTATATTAGAGGAAGTTTGAAAGTGGCGCCAGTGACTGAAAAGTTGAAAGGGAATCGTTTGTCTTAGTATGGTCATGTGAAGAGGAGGGATGAAACGCATGTTACTAAAAGAATTATGAGCATACATGTGGATGAATGGAGAGGGAGAGGGAGACCAAAGAAAAGATGGATGGATTGTGTGAAGAGTGATATGAAAGAAAAGGAAGTTAGTGATAGCATGACGAGTGACAGAGCAGAATGTAAGAAAAAAACGTGTTGCGCCGACCCCAAATAACACGGGACAAGGGCAAGAAGATGATGATGAATTCTGATACTCTCACGTAATATATTAATTTGACAAATATTTTACACCGATTTATTATTTCCGCAGGCGGTGGTGACGGAGTTCCTCATCTGTTACGCGGAGGAGTTGTTCGCTCAGGAGCAGGGGGAAGATTCAGGGCCGGAGTCGCTAGAACAGGTAAACATATCGACCATTTTCCAGGTTACAAGACCTGGCGTCGTGCCAACTGCATTCAAACTGCATCCGAACTGCACCATACCCACCCGCCCGCACTACTTTAACGCCCCCCCCCCCCCGCCCCCCCCGTCTGCGCATAGAATCAGTAGTAGTGCAGTTGTAATGCAGTTGACACGACTGCAATAGAACTGCAAACCAACCGTGCAGTTCGATTGCAGTCAGTGTGCAGTTCACACGATTGCACGCCGACTGCAATTGAACTGCAATCGGACTGCACGTTTGGTTTGCAGTTCTATTGCAGTCGTGTCAACTGCATTCAAACTGCATCCGAACTGCAATTTGCGGTTGGATTGCAGTTGAAATGCGGTCTGTCTGTCTAGAGCCTTAGCTGTACGCACAATGACTGTGTTACCCTCATGTTTAGTGCGTATGGGGTGGTATGTCCAACGTGTACTGGTGGCGCATAGCTGTACATCAATTGGTCTGCTGTTCATGTATTTCATGTTGGTATCTGTTTCAGGAGCGTTGTGAATCTCAAGTGGAACTCCGCGGTAACGAGTCGTGTCGACGACCCAAGAGCCTACCAATCAATCCGCCTACTAAGTTGTTGAGGTAACATTATCCATACTGATATTATTTATTCTGGTTTTTAAGTTTCAATTCACTACATTTATCTCGTCACTTTACATCAAAATTTCTTATAAAAGTCATGATGAACTCTAGTTATTCGATAAAATGCCGCAAAATGGCGCTAATAAACACCATAACTCGACGGAAAGAGGTCCTTATGACATCTGTACGACCACTACATGATCAAATAGTGATTAATACGACTGCTGTGTAACTCTATTACGACACTGATTCGTATAAAATGGGCCTATTTTCGGTCATATCAACGTGATAGCCACGTATTTACGACCAGCGTATAGGACCAAAAGTTAAAATCAGCACGTCGTGGCGACCGATCAAATGTTTGTTGGGTGTACACGGTGTCTTCTCGTCCAATATACCACAGTGTCTCAAGACGAAAGTCTATGACCAGTGCGTGTTGCCAGTGATGACATATGGCTCCGAAACGTGGTCGCTTACAATGGGCCTCATCAGAAGGCTTAAAGTCACTCAAAGGGCAATGGAAAGGGCTATGCTCGGAGTTTCCTTGCGTGATCGCGGCAGAAATGAAGATATCCGCAGGAGAACCAAGGTTACAGACATAGCCCGAAGAATCGCCAAACTTAAGTGGCAGTGGGCAGGGCACATTGCTCGCAGAATAGATGGTCGATGGGGACGAAAGGTTCCCACCGGAAGGCGACCACGTATCGGAAGACGCAGCGTTGGAAGGCCTCCCACAAGGTGGACCGATGACCTGGTGAGGGTCCCGGGAATCCGATGGATGCGAGACGCACAGGACCGGTTATTGTGGCGACATTTGGGGGAGGCCTATGTCCAACAGTGGACGTCCTTCGGCTGAAATGATGATGATGTTTATTTATTTATTTATTAAAACTTTATACACTGTACAAAGGCGAACTTAATGCCTTCGGCATTTTCTACCAGTCGACCTTACGGTGTTGCAGAAACATAACATGTTAGGTGCAGCTTAATGGTAAACAAATAGAAAAGAAATACAATAATAAATATGAAGGCCTTTCGTGTTTGGTTTCCAAAAGATATCAGAGATGGCGCTAGTTGTTTAGAGTGACGTGTGTCACGTGACTGGCCACGACACTGACGCAACACTGAGTGCTGGTGGGATGTGAGTCGACGGCGGAGGCGCAGTAATAACTGGGCCAACTGCGCGTTTAGTGGAGTGTCTTATTGTGTTGCCTATTTTGTAGTAATAATGATTGTGTGTTTTATCTATGGTGATTATTTTATTAGAACTAAAAGTAAGATTATAGTGAAGTGCTAACATTAAGTGATTTGAATTGTAACGAGTTTCTATACCCTTCGCCCGACAAACCACGCCATATTACGAATCGCATTTCGGGGTTACAGATCCGATTAATTAATTGCTGATGGGGCTCAAAAGCCTTTAAATATATACTTTTATACATACATACAAATTAACAATGTTATTATGAGAAACGAATCCAACAAATCAACGCTGTGATTATTACACCAACTTCTTGAGACTGTGTTCACGTGCCTTCACCTTAAAAGTGAACCGACTGGACGCCATCCTGATGTTCGGCGGGAGCGCATTCCAAAGAGAGATCGTCTGGACAAAGAAGGAAGACAGATGGAAGGATGGTGGAGTCTGTTTTTACTCGCTTACTAGACCGCACTATCCCCCCCATTCCAGTGACGTGCCTAGGGTTTCAAAATAAGGCAAGCCCAATAAAATTTTAACCGATTTCAAAAAAAGAAAGTTCAGTTTTCGAAATTACCGAAAGAAACCATTGCACACAGGTGTTTATGGGAATTTGCGTGCCTTTTAATGGCGCCAGTTATGTTATTTAAATCATTATATCCAGATGTATTCCAAACGGAATCTTCATTCGAAAAAAATATGCAGCACCAGCAATACAACTTATTAGTGTGCGAACAGTCAACAATCCAACTAGTTTTATACACTGATCTATTTTCGTTTATGCGATTTACTAGTCTGAGAAATACACAGATTAGGCGTCGGTTTTAATGAAGAAATTAACTGTTTTTTCTGAGCAAAGTTTAAAGATTTTACCTTATCTTCGCCAATCAAAACTAGAACGCATTTTAAATCCTCACAAGGTACAATTACCTCCATTGTTGTAGGTAAGTCACCAAAACAATTGTATCACTGAGAAAATCTAAGGAACACACAAAAAACTTTAACAAAACAACTTTTTCCACTCAAGCAAATGAAAATGAAGTGAGTTGCCAATGGGTGTCAGAAACTACTTACGCAGAGTTGCAGTGTTGTCATTTAGGCAAAAAAAGTCGCCAGGTATATGAAAAACCTAGCTAGATGTCGCAATTTTTTTATTTTTAAGATATTGCTTGAATATTTAATTTCGTTATTTTAAAAAGTCGCTAGTTTTTATTGTTGCTAAATCTTGAAAAAAGTTTCCAAACTCGTTAAAAATCTCCAAGATCTCACAACGTCGCTAAAACGGCAACACTGCAGAGTTGGCAAGGTGACAAGGTCACGCATACGCGAGCAACTTCATACGAATGCCCGGCTTAAATCTTCCATACTGATCGATTTGTAGACGCAAAAGGTCCTAACTCGTTATACGGCACATCGCTATAAGTGCGAAAGTGACAGAGATAGTATTTGAAAGCCCGGCAAAAGCCGGTACGTGTAAGCGAGATAGCTATACAAGGTGCAGTTTTGAAACTGCACAAAATTTCAAGAGGTTGTAATAAAACTCATAAATAATCATATAAAAATACGATACCTGGTCAATAACCAATAATACTTGTTATTTTATTTTCCTAATTTTAAGTGTTTTTCAGAATAATCCTCTAAATAAACTATTTAAAAAACACAGAATCACCCGTTGCGATTTATCGCACGTCATGTCACTGTGTGTGTAAGTGCATCAACCTGTACGAGGCTCCGCCCACTTATTCTACGAAATAATTTAGCCTTAGATGTAGTTCGAATTCGATAATCATTTAATAATGTACATTATTGTCTTAAATTTCGCTAATTATTAACTCATTTTTAAGCATCACTACAATGCAATGCGAAAATCTTTTAAAAGAAAAGTTCACGTTGACGTCTTAGTTACCTATCAGCTGATGAATAAAATTGTTAGGCCGAGATCAATAAACCTTACATCACGTAAGCAATATTCGCGTCCCTGTTGCACAACTTTGAACTTTGAACCATAGTTTTGCTTTATTACTGAGACCGTGATTGAGACGCACTAATGTTGGTATGTTGTATGTAGGTTGTCGTTTATCAAGCGCGCCGCGCGCGCGCGGTGTTTAGGTACGAGCGGCATGTAGGCACTCGGCACAGTCGCGCTGTAGGTAAATTCATTCCCAAGGTCAGTTTTTCGTACCTAATAATTTCGTTTATAAGGGAATATGTTGGTTGATATGAAATTTTCCTTCCTACTTTTTAACGGGCTGAGGACCGACAAAAATACCTCAAGATAATTTGTGCTAGTTTAGTAGGTACCTATGTGTTAGGGTTTATAAGTGATTGAATCTTGCCTGATAGGTAGGTATTTTTGGCGTAGTTAAAAATTTTAAATCAACTTATTTAAGTACACTAATCAAATTGATTCGGCTAACAACTTTTTTACAAATGATTGTCTATGTACAAATAAAATAAATAAATTACCTACTTATGTTATCTGGAGGTATTGTTCAAAGTTTCCACCTTCACACTCCAGGCACAATCTAGCACGACGTTGCTGATTTTCTTTTAATTTACGTAGCACAAACACATTCGTTTTTAAAGTGTCGAAAGCACTGATCACCTTTTCACGTAATTGTGTAGCACTGGTGATTTCCTCTGTGTACACTAGTCTTTTTAAATCTCCCCACAAATAAAAGTCAAGGGGTGTGAGATCCGGAGAACGCGGAGGCCAAGCCACTGGACCACCACGGCCAATCCAGTGTGTGCCAAACCTTTCACTTAAGTACTCACGTACTTGCCGACCGTAGTGAGGAGGTGCACCGTCCTGCTGGTAGAAAAAGTTGTGATGAAGTGACAGGGGAACCTCGTCCAACATCTCCTCGACGACGTGTTGCAACAGCTCCAGGTATGTGGCACTGGTGAGGTGACCGTCGATAAAATAAGGTCCAAGCAGTTGGTCCCCTATTATGCCAGCCCACACATTTAGGCTGAACCTGACTTGGAACGAGTGCCGCTTAGTCACGCGCGGGTTATGTTCGCGGTGAGCCCACCAGTGTTCGTTATGAACATTGTAGACGCCAACTCGAGTAAATAAACACTCGTCCGTCCACAGGATGTTGGCGTCTTGGTGTTCCAGCAACCAGCGACAAAATGTAACTCGCGCGGCGTTATCGGCTTCGTGGAGGTCCTGTACTTTGCGGTAATGAAACGGATGCTGCAGTTCTTTATTCAGTAGCCGCCACACAGTGGAATGGTGCACTCCAAACCGTCGACCAGCATCCCGCGTGCTGGCCCGTGGCTCTCGCTGGAAGTATTGCAGGATATCTTCCTGCAAGGCGACAGGCAGGCCTTCGTTGCCGCGACCGTCAGCATGCCGGGGAACGTCGAATTGCCGAAACTCGCGGAGTCTCTGCGTAGCAGCCAGCATTACCCTTTGAGATGGACGTTGCCGATTGGGGAATAGTTCAATAAACATTTCGGTAGCTCGAGATACGCTGTCTCCACTGATAGCATACAAGCGGACCATCTCTACCAACTCTACATTGGAGTATTGGTCCGTCATCTTTATCACTAGATATCGCAACCGTAAACTGAAGGCGCACCTGCGGGGCGGATATTGCAAGCGTATGCACACGCCGGCGACATCAATCACACTAAATCCGAAATCGATTGATCGATGGCCGCGGGGGTGTGGCTATTGGGAGAGAGGGGTGTTGTGCGGGGGATAGTAGTTGCTTTGGATCAATGAAATTATTGTTTGCGTGTTTGTGTGTGTGAAAGCGCGGTTATAAGACGAGTATCAGACTGGCCGCGTTTTAAAAAAGGTAGTTCACACGTACCGATTTTTTAAAAGTAAAAAAAAATACCTACTCATTTTATTATTGATTCGGGTCGAGAATCACTAACATAATTACCTCCTGAAATTTTTTGCAGCTTCAAAACTGCACCTTGTATGTAGATGCTGCAAATGCGAAACTCTGCGCGAGAACAATCGCGATGTGTAGTAGTTTGGCATAGGTTGATACTTTGTTTGTGTTATTTTGATAAGAATTAAAGCGCGCGAACTTTTAAATAGTTCGGGTTTGATATTGATTCTCTATCGAGCATTTTAGTAAGGCTTTTCTGCTTGTATGAAGGTACCAACACTGCTCCATTCTAACCTAATTTGACCGGGGTGCTCCCAAGTCTCTTAATACTTGTAAAAAGTCCATTGATATTTGGTGCACAATTAGTATTTTTAGTTTGTTGCACAGTTAAAAATATGTCTTTTAAATTGTAACTACGTACTTGTTAACTCTACAGCTTGGAAGAAGCGCGGCGTCGCGGGCAAGTGGGCGGCGGGCCGCAGGCTCCCAGCCCGCGCCTGCCGGCCGCGTCGGGAGCCATCGCGGCCGCCGCGGCCGCCAACACGCAGCTCCGACCGTCCTCGCATCTGCGACCCAAGTACATCGAGGTGAGTCTAGTTGCTATCTCTGCAGCTTGCAAGTGGGCGGCGGGCCGCAGGCTCCCAGCCCGCGCCTGCCGGCCGCGTCGGGAGCCATCGCGGCCGCCGCGGCCGCCAACACGCAGCTCCGACCGTCCTCGCATCTGCGACCCAAGTACATCGAGGTGAGTCTAGTTGCTATCTCTGCAGCTTGCAAGTGGGCGGCGGGCCGCAGGCTCCCAGCCCGCGCCTGCCGGCCGCGTCGGGAGCCATCGCGGCCGCCGCGGCCGCCAACACGCAGCTCCGACCGTCCTCGCATCTGCGACCCAAGTACATCGAGGTGAGTCTAGTTGCTATCTCTGCAGCTTGCAAGTGGGCGGCGGGCCGCAGGCTCCCAGCCCGCGCCTGCCGGCCGCGTCGGGAGCCATCGCGGCCGCCGCGGCCGCCAACACGCAGCTCCGACCGTCCTCGCATCTGCGACCCAAGTACATCGAGGTGAGTCTAGTTGCTATCTCTGCAGCTTGCAAGTGGGCGGCGGGCCGCAGGCTCCCAGCCCGCGCCTGCCGGCCGCGTCGGGAGCCATCGCGGCCGCCGCGGCCGCCAACACGCAGCTCCGACCGTCCTCGCATCTGCGACCCAAGTACATCGAGGTGAGTCTAGTTGCTATCTCTGCAGCTTGCAAGTGGGCGGCGGGCCGCAGGCTCCCAGCCCGCGCCTGCCGGCCGCGTCGGGAGCCATCGCGGCCGCCGCGGCCGCCAACACGCAGCTCCGACCGTCCTCGCATCTGCGACCCAAGTACATCGAGGTGAGTCTAGTTGCTATCTCTGCAGCTTGCAAGTGGGCGGCGGGCCGCAGGCTCCCAGCCCGCGCCTGCCGGCCGCGTCGGGAGCCATCGCGGCCGCCGCGGCCGCCAACACGCAGCTCCGACCGTCCTCGCATCTGCGACCCAAGTACATCGAGGTGAGTCTAGTTGCTATCTCTGCAGCTTGCAAGTGGGCGGCGGGCCGCAGGCTTCCAGCGATTGAGTAACACAATACCTCTTAATAAGATCCATAACAACTGTCAAAGATCTAGAAGTCACAGCCGGAATCAACGGCTTAAACGTGCTTTCCGAGGTACGAAAAAGTCTCGGTATTAATATACCGAGACTGATGGTCACCCATCCACAAACCGGCCTCGTCTAGCCTTGCTATACTTTGAAGATCTTGAAAGGAATGGAAGATTTTTCATTCCACATTTGTTATAAAATTTTATTAAAGACATTTTTGTAACAAAGACATTTAGTGGCCCCTAAATGTACAGAATTTTGACGCAATATTTTTCTTGTTTCAGGTCGGATCAGGTCCTAACAATCTACCGCAGTATCACACCGTATTAGATTTACCTGCACCAGGTTAGTACATCTATACTTCCTCAAAAGACCATCTCAGACACTGTATGGTTCTCATATGATTCGACCATTACATGTTTACTTTAAAAGAGACTTTGACCTCTGAGTTTGTTTCGGTGTTTCTTCTCAAGGCAATCAGCAAGGATACACCGGCATCATCTAGTTTAAATTAAAGATAAAATTGACGTCTAAAAGAGTTATAAAACCTATTTGTAAAATAAATATCATTTATCATTATCTTTTATGAAATTAATAAAACAATCTCAAGGGGAATGAAACTTTTCCTATAAATGGCTGGCATGTATTTCTTTTCTTTTCGCCAAAAGTGAAACCTAGGCGATATCTTAAAGGACTGTATGATAAATCAATAGCAAAAAGAAGTATGTCTACCAGCCGTAACCAAACGAAGTTGTAGACTATTTCGTGTGTTGCTAGTTTGTAAAATTATACATTAAAAAAATGATGTAAGAGACAGATTCTAAGAGAGTGTAAGACTCACCGGTGATAATGTCATCACCGTTGCTCTCAAAACGGTAAAGGAAAACATCGTTAAGAAACCGGCATGTCTTAGAACCAAAAATTCGAAGACATACCAACCCGCACTGGGCCGATGTGGTGGATTACGGAACATTCCCTCTCCTAGCGAAGAGGCTTGAATCCCAGCAGTTGGAACATACATATATGATGTGCAGGCAAACGCGGCCTGAAGCGCTCCCCGTCCGGCTGGAGAGGACTGTTCACGCGCAGCAAGCAGCAGCGCGCGCGCAGCCGCCGCGAGCCCGCCCCGCACGTGCCGCGCACGCCCACTCCACCACAGGTATGTGACGCTCCCCGTCCGGCTAGACCTTGGAACTCAAACTCCATCAGTTATGTTAATAAGATCTGTAACCTCGAAATGGGATTCGTAATATGGCGTGGTTTGTCGGGCGAAGAGTATAGACACTCGTTACAAATCAAATCACTTAATGTTGGCACTTCACTATAATCTTACTTTTAGACCTCATAAAATAATCACCATAGATAAACCACACAATAATTATTACTACAAAACTAGGCAACACAATTAAGACACTCCACTGAACGCGTAGCGCACTTATGTGTTTTCGAGCGAAGCTCCAACAATACTGCGCCTTCGTCGCGTCGTCGACTAACATAGCATCAGCCCCCCTAGCCAAGTTACAATCGTATCGTTCGCGCCGAACGCCTCGAGTAGGTCACGCCTCCGATTCCTTTGTTCTGACGTCGTCTCAACGCTCAGTCACGTGGTCAGAACAAAGGAATCGGAGGCGTGGCCCACTCGAGGCGTTCGGCGCGAACGATACGATTGTAACTTGTCTAGGGGGCAGCACTCAGTGTTGCGTCAGAGTGTCGTGGCCAGTTACGTGACGTCTAAATAACTAGCGCCATCTCTGATATCTTTTGAAAACTAATGTAAATACGAAAGCGCTTTGAAATTTGTTATGAACTCCTTATTCCACAAGTTTATTATGAACCAAACCTTTTGTACAACAGGACATCACGATGTGTACGACGAGCCTGGGCCTCCGTCCGGTGAAGTCGTGCGAGTCTCTCGCGTCCGACAGCGACACGCTCGCTCCGCTAGCCGAGCGAGCCGCCGCACCTCTCAAACATCACACCAGGTAAGCTTGGTGGTTAGAACAAGAAAGATAAAGAATAATTATGCCAGGGCTTCTATGAAATCTGGGCCCAGATTCAAATAGGACAAATGTTTGTGTGATGAGCACGATCATTTGTCCTATCTGGGTGTAATTTATCTATAATATGTATGTATTTAGAAATATGTAAGTATGTTTATCAGTTGTCTAGTACTCATACCACAAGCTCTGCTTAGTTTGAGACTAGATGGCGTTGTGTGAAAGTTGCGGAATATAAAAAATATATATATATATATATAGGGTGACTGGCAATTAGTGTACGATACTTAAACACGTGATTGTGCTCGCGAAAAAAATATCAGCTGTTCAGTACATTAGGCAAACATAAATGTACTGAACAGCTGATTTTTTTTTCGCGATTATAGGTTTGTTCCCATAGTAAAAGTTGTTGGTTATCATGAGCACAATCACGTGTATAAGTATCGTACACTAATTACCAGTCACCCTGTATATTAAAAAAAAATGCCTATCTGTGTTATCATTGGACACGTAATTTTGAGCTGTATGAAAATTAGTGTTGCACCAACTTCCAAATCTTAGTCCGTTCAGAGTTATTCAAATACAACGATAAATGAAAATTCTTCTAAGAAATGGTAAAGTATTTGGCTGTAATGTTGCATTTTGCTAGTTAACCGGCAGAGATCAGAATAGTTTAGTAGGTAAGAGTTGATAATACCTCCTCTAGAATCAGCCCTATGATATACATATTTAGTTCTTTGTAAAACGGCTGTGTAAAAATGGCGTCGACTTAGCGCCATTTTGTGATGTCATAGCTGACAAATCGAATTATTTAGGTAGGGTGAGCAAAAAAAATTATTTTAAATTGAATTTATTTATTTTACGAATCTATGAACGTCAGCACAGCCTGCTTGCAGCTACTGTATCATGGCGTCATCATATATTTCTCAAGCTGTTGTGCAGCGAGCCATACAGTAAAAAAAAAAACTTAGGCCTATTATCCACACGGACGCATAGCTTCATAGACGCGTATTCGTCATTATACGCTTGGTGTAGTGTACGTTACGTGGAAAAAATAACTTGATTATTAAATTAGCCGAATGTAGGCTCATGTAAGTGCACTTTGAACGCGACCTACATTCGGAGATGCATTGACATAGACAGAGCAACGATTGCATGCATTTATGTTAACTATTTTTACTTTAGTGTTCAATTAGACGTGGTTTGAGTCGGACTACTTGCATTTTTATTTAGACTCTTCCCGTTAGACACGTAACCCTAAAAATGCAGAAATGTCACTAAGTAGTGACATTTCTGCATTTTTAGGGTTCCGTAGCCAAATGGCAAAAAACGGAACCCTTATAGATTCGTCATGTGTCTGTCTGTCCGTCCGTATGTCACAGCCACTTTTTTCCGATACTATAAGAGCTATAAACTTGGTAAGTAGATGTATTCTGTGAACCGCAGTAAGCTGTTGATCCCCGCATTAACGCCGGCGTTCACGCGCCATTGTCTTACTATTGTGTCTCTAATTACGCACTCAAAAGGATTTTCACAAAAAATAGAAAAAAAAAACAATGAATTTTGGGGGTTCCCCATACTTAGAATTGAAACTCAAAATTTATTTTTTTCATCAAACCCATACGTGTGGGGTATCTATGGATAGGTCTTCAAAAATGATATTGAGGTTTCTAATATCATTTTTTTATATACTGAATAGTTGCGCGAGAGACACTTCCAAAGTGGTAAAATGTGTGTGTCCCCCCTCCCCGTAACTTCTAAAATAAGAGAATGATAAAACTAAAAAATATATATGATGTATTGTACATTACCTTATAAACTTCCACCGAAAATTGGTTTGAACGAGATCTAGTAAGTAGTTTTTTTTTAATACGTCATAAATTGTAAACCGCAATTTACCTTTCAAGTTTGTACGGAACCCTTAGAGCGCGAGTCCGACTCGCACTTGCCCAGTTTTTTTACACTTGCATTTGCATTGCATTGACATCATATTTATGTTAGGATTGCACTCTACATGTAGAGTTTCACAGTTTTGTATGTAAGCTTCACGCAGGCGTACACCAAGCGTATAATGACGAATACACGTCTATGAAGCTACGCGTCTGTGGACGGTAGACCTTAACTGACTAAAAGCAATCTAAAATGTGGCATCGAAAAACTCCTCCGTAGGTATCGTTGTCGACTGGTAGGCTGAAAAGACTGACGGCATTGCCATACTGCATGTCAATGCTTATCCTCTATCCAAGATAGAAACCAGGGCCTCAAGTCTGCTATTACAATAGTGCCAGAATGGTCTATCATTGACTTCATAATTGTTGATTTTGACAAGTTTGGTAGTCTACTATTATAATGGCGTCTCTATGACTTTCCAATGGTCAACCATTGTAACTCCATTGAAAGAAATGGCATAGAATGGTAATCTCGTACATAATGACAAAGGAATGTTTGACGTATGCGGGAATCTGCTAAAATTTTGACAGTTCCTTTGATCAGTGACCTACCATTAGAACGTCATTGTGCAGTCATTGCTTTTAATTTGTTCCGAGACAGTTCGATATTGTCATTCTACCATAAGACCATTGACCGATCAATGATCGACCATTATGAATTAGCAGATTACGAACTTTTAGCAAAATGACAATGGGATCGTGTTGGAATAACGAATTTATAAAAATTGCAGACTTGGGCCCCAGCACGTAGATTACGCGAATTCTTAAAAACACAACCTTCTTTTGAGGTTAAGTCGGGTAAAAAAGGGCATTTCCCCAATACGGTCCACCTCAGTACTGGAACCGCAATATTGTATGTTAGTTTTCTGTTTTAAGAAGCCGCTCATCTCACGATGTCTGGCGACAGAGCGACAGAGCGATGTCGCCGGCGACAGTCGCACAACTTTTGTCGCCTATTGAGAAAGTGGATTTAAGGTAACAACTACTAATCAAAGTAGAATATGGCATCTGCTAGGATAGAATGTAATTAGATAGAACATAGCTATGATTAAAATAATATAGTCTTATCGTAGCGATCATAATATCTTAAATATTCACAAAGGATAGGTCAAAAATGGGCTATTATTCCTAAGAAAAGCCAATACAAAATATTAGCATCATTCACTTAACTTTTTTTTGCAATAGCAAAAAGAACCAAGTCTTTAAACCGTAACCAACGAAGATACCTATAGAAGCATTGCTAGTACTTTTTGTCAGGCGTTACCTATTTTTCTTATATTATAATTAAGACGACTTGAGGACTCGAGTTCTTTTAATCATTAAACGCCTTCTACCACACCCGGCGTTGTATGCTGAAGCGAGGGACGCAGAATAACTCATTAGAGAAACCGCGTAGTTATAATTAACAATGAGAAACTTAAAATTTCAAACACGGAGTATTTTTATTTAAGAAAAATAACGTCTGATAAAAAGCAATAGCGATCTACTAAATAGTCTCTAACTTCGTTCGGTTACGGTTGGTAGACATAATTCTTTTTGCTTTTGATTTCTCATACAGTCCTTTAAGATATGGCCTAGGTTTCACTTTTGGTGACAAGAAAAAAAACATCATGCCAGCTATGTATGGCAAAAGTTTCATTCCCCTTTGAAAACCAATGTGATATACCTTATAAGAAAGCTAATTTATTACTCTACTCGATCATGATTAAATATAAATTTTACACTCCTCCGTTTTTGTAAAAACAAAACGCACATTTTTTTGGTAAGTAATTCGTTCCTACGCAATAGAATTATTTAAAAATGTAGCTAAAATTACCGTATCTATTAATTTACCTTAAGTTTTTATTTTCACCTGCCGTTTTATGAAATAAAGACAAAACATACGAGGGTCATTCAATAAATACTTAGCCTACAAAAAGTAAACGAAAATTTTGGAAAAGTGGCAATTTATTTTTCAACATAGTCTCCTTTTAGTTCGATACACTTAGCGCAGCGATCCTCCAACTTTTTTAACCCGTCGGAAAAATAATTTTTGTCAAACTCTGCAAAATAGGCCTCCGTGGCGGCGATGACCTCCTCATTCGATCCATATCTATTCCCGGCGAGTGATTTTTTCAGATTAGGAAACAGAAAGAAGTCACAAGGGGCCAAATCTGGAGAATACGGTGGATGGGGCAGCAATTCGTAGCGTAATTCGACCAATTTGGCCATGGCAGCGGCAGACGTGTGAACCGGTGCGTTGTCGTGGTGAAACAGCACTTTTTTCTTCGCCAGATGGGGTCGTTTTTTCTTTAATTCGGCGTCGAATCGGCCCAATAAATCGGCATAGTAAAGCCCTGTAATTGTTTTACCCTTCTCGAGGTAATCGATGTAGATCACACCTTGTGAATCCCAGAAAACGGTGGCCATAACTTTTCCGGCCGATTTTACAGTTTTCGCCTTCTTTGGAGCACGTTCCCCGGTCTGGATCCATTGTTTTGATTGCTCCTTGGTCTCTGGTGTATACCAGTGGATCCAGGTTTCATCGACGGTCACAAAACGACGCAAAAACTCCGCTGGATTCCGCTTAAACAGCGCCAAACACGTCTCCGATGTGGTCTCACGGTTGCGCTTGTTTTCTGGTGTGAGTAAACGCGGCACCCATCGCGCCGACAGCTTTCTCATGCCGAGTTCCTCGTGAAGAATATGATGCACTGTTCCTTCTGAAATGCCTACAGTCTCAGCTAGCTCCCGAACCTTCAATCGGCGATCTGCCAATACGAAATCATGGATTTTTTTAATGTTTTCCTCCGTAGCAGCTGTTTTCGGTGCACCTGGACGTGGTTCATCAAAAACCGACGTACGGCCACGTGCAAACTCGTTGAACCAATTTTTGACGGTGGCCATCGATGGAGAAGAGTCACCGTACACAGCATCCAAGCGCTCTTTGATTTTGATGGGCGTTCTCCCTTCCAAAAATAGGAATCGAATCACCGAACGATATTGCTCTTTTTCCATTTTTGTAAAATCGATCGACACGTTCGCTTCCATAAGTTGTCAAATTAAAACAAATGAAGGGATTGGAATGAAAATTTGAAAAAAGAATTAAAAAAGAATGTGCTACACTGTGGTAAAACTCTTTTGAAAATACAGCGCCCTCTGGCGATGAGGCTAGGTACTTATTGAATGCACCTCGTATGTAATGTATGGGAGCATTATTAGGTCAAAAAATAGTAGGACATTCCACGTTATTGGTCAAATTATTACCTTAAAATCCACTGATTCCAATTCTCTTGATGACTAAATGCAACTCGACATACATTTTCACTGTTTTTCATACAACCGCTCTTACGCGATTATGACGTTATTACACATTTTTCATTAGATTTTTTGGAACTGCAGTATCTTGTGCATATTATCTAGGCTTCTATTGAAATCAATCTATAAATTTGTGTAAAACTAATTCAGTAAAGACCTCTGAAAATCTGCTATTTTGCATGAACTTTGACCCTTCATAATTTACTCAAAGTCTAAAAAAGTCAAAAAGGTATAACAATAGAAGTCTTGCAAATTTAATCGAGATTCTGACTAACGACAATTGCTTTCAAAAAATATTAAGGGGTTTAAAAAAAACACGTATTTCTTGTAACAAGTTTTGTAAAATATTCTAGTAAATCACGGAATTACCGAATGCTAACAGAGTTTTCAGGCGTTATCTCTCTTATTTCGCGGTGGCTTTTCGTCAAACATCGCGTTAGATTACGTTAGCTGAAGTGACAAGCTTTTAAACCATTCTCGATGTTGACGATAGCTGAGTGAAAAAGGACACTCTTAAGTATAGTCACAATGCGGGCTTGCGGACGGCGAGCAATGGGTAGCCCGCCGTCCGACCGTCCGGACCGAGCCCAAGTCGTCGATGGCGCTTACTGTTCCACGCGCGCCTCGAGGAGATGTCAGCAAATCATAGGGGCCCAGCAGGGTCGAAGCCTACTGGGACCATGGGTAGTGTGAAAACGAAACCCGGGGCCCTGGGACGAAGGCAGCGAAGGAACAGGAGTGGGTTTTTAGTCAGTAAAAGTCTGACACTATCTCCCGCTCCGCCTAAGAGCGAGATTTACCATTAGATGATTTTCCCACCTAAAAAAAAAGTGTAGTCGAAATAAAAATGTTTCACACACGTTCACATTAACCTACATAGTTCTCATATGATTTGACCATTACATGTGTACTGTCATTCATCATCATCATTTCAGCCGAAAGACGTCCACTGCTGGACATAGGCCTCCCCCAAGCGTCTCCAGAAATCAGAAATATTTTATTTGTGATACATAGGTAGGTACAGTGGTTGGACATGTTTAAGGTTAATGTGCGCTATGATCAAGCGACCGATCCTGTGCGACTCTCACCAGGTCGTCAGTCCACCTTGTGGGAGGCCTTCCGACGCTGCGCCTTTCGGTGCGCGGTCGCCACTCTAGAACCTTTCGGCCCCATCGATCATCCGTTCTACGAGCAATGTGCCCTGCCCACTGCCACTTTAGTTTGGCGATTCTTCGGGCTATGTCGGCGACCTTGGTTCTCCTACGCTATCTTCATTCTTTATGCGATCACGCAAGGAAACTCCGAGCATAGCTCTTTCCATTGCCCTTTGGGTGACTGTAAGCCTTCTGATGAGGCCCATTGTAAGCGACCATGTTTCAGTGCCATATGTCTCACATGTATGAACTTTAAAAGAGACTTTGACCTCTCAGTTTGTTTCGGCGTTTCGACTCAGGGCAGTCCCTCATCTAGTTTAAATAGACGAAAAAATTGACTCGTAAATGTGTTATTTATAATCTCTCTAAAAATGTGGAGCGATGTTTTCAACTAGCGCAAAAACTACTTAACCGATCCTGTTCAAATTTTACATTCATGATCCTTGTAAGTGTGGTCAATATATAGGGTGACTGGCAATTAGTGTACGATACTTAAACTCGTGATTATGCTCATGATAACAAACAATTTTTATTATGGGAGCAAAGCCGAAATCGCGAAAAAAATATCAGCTGTTCAGTACATTAGGCAAACATAAATGTACTGAACAGCTGATTTTTTTTTCGCGATTTCAGGTTTGGTGCCATAGTAAGTTGTTTGTTATCATGAGTACAATCACGTGTTTAAGTATCGTACACTAATTACCAGTCACCCTATATAGTCTATACAACATTATTAGTTTTAATATATGTGAAACCTGGAACATAAAAATTCTAGACACGTCTAGTATTTTTATGTAAAGAATCAATGTACAAAATTTCATAACTGTATCATGAAAAATCACAAAGTTATAATAAGCTTCTTATGTTACCTGGTTGTCCGCACAAATACATGGTCACCAGGCCATCTAGGGAAGGGTTGTTTTGCTCTCGCACCCAGCTGTGCGCTGGCGCCTAATGCTCGCTATGACCTGTGTTGTACTTAGTGTCGGTGGTGTCCAACTTGTGACCTTTTGACAATATTTTTGGGAAAAAATTTACGTAATATGGTGTAAAAATGATTGGAATCGATTCAGTTACTGATTCTGAACAAACTATATTCAGGTTTCGTATATACTAAAAATTGTATCGTATATTATGACGCTATTGGCTATGGGGGTGACCAATTTAACTATAAATCAACAAGTTTTAGAGCAGTGGTGGCCGAGTGGTAACGGCCCCGACTCGCGTGTTCAAACCCAGCCAGGCGCATTGCTTTGTGTAATTTATGTCATCACCACTGCTCTCAAAACGGTGAAGGAAAACATCGTGAGGAAACCGGCATGTCCTAGAACCAAAAAATTCGAAGACATGTGACATTCACCAACCCGCACTGGGCCCGCGTGGTGGATTACGGCCCATTCCCTCTCCTAGAGAGGAGGCCTGAGTCCCAGCAGTGGGAACATTAAAAAGCTGATTATGAGAAGAATTTTCTTTTTTGTCTGCAGATCATCGTCCTGCGATTCGTACTTCGAACCCTGGCAAGCGGAATTAGCCGATATGCGGCTGAGACTGTCACCTCAGGAGAGAGATCATCATATGTTCAGCGAGGAAGATGACACGCAGCTACAGCTCAACCATGCTCAGGTCAGTAGGGTCTTATCATCATCAGCTTCACTGTTCCGTTGGTCCCGGGGTCGCAAACACGACTGCTGAGCGTACGTGGGTTTGATTCCCAGATCTAGCATACACACAGACACAGAAAAAAGATTCTTAGGTTAGGTTAGGATTCTTAGGTTAGGTTTTTGTAGAAAATATAAAAATAACATGTTACTTTCGTCGAGTAAAAAAGAAATGTGACAAAAATAAAATTGATTTTCTAATAACTTGACTACTTATTAGTATCATCATCATCATTTCAGCTGAAAGATGACCACTGTTGGATATAGGCTTTCCCCTAAGCGTCGCCACAACGACCGATCCTGTGCGTCTTGCCCCCCCCGCCCCCCGCGCCCCTCACCAGGTCCCCGCTCCCCCTCGTGGTCGCGGCGCCAACGCTGCGTTTTCCGGTGCGCGGTCGCCACTCCAGAACCTATCGGCCCCATCGACTATCCGTTCTACAAGCAATGTGCCCTGCCCACTGCCACTTTAGTTTGGCGATTCTTCGGGCTATGTCGGCGACCTTGGTTCTCCTGCGGATATCTTCATTCTTTATGCGATCACGCAAGGAAACTCCGAGCATAGCCCTTTCCATTGCCCTTTGGGTGACTGTAAGCCTTCTGATGAGGCCCATTGTAAGCGCCCTTAGCCTTTTTTTATTAATATATTTATACTTAAATCCCCCACTAATTAGGGGTGACAACGTTATGATGAATACTGGACATTCTTCGATTTGGAAGTTCTGCGAACTGGACATTCTGCGAACTGGACATTCTGCGAACTGGACATTCTGCGAACTGGACATTTTGCAAACTGGACATTCTGCGAACTGGACATTTTGCAAACTGGACATTCTTCGAATTGGACATTTTGCTAATTGGACATTCTGCGCCTAAACGAATGTAAGGAGCACTAATAAATATGTTGATTGTTCCAGGGTGACTCTCTCTGCTCCACGCCCCCCGAGTCCGGACTGTGCAGCGCGGAGCCCAGTCCGCGCAGGAACCTCCGCGTGGACATCCAGCAAGCTAACGAGCTGGCTGAACGGTTAGTACTCAATGATACACTCACGTCTTTGTTCTTTCGCACGCTCCTTTTGGCAGATTGGTGCAGATTTTAAATATGCTCAAAATTTCAGTAGGTTGTTATAAAACATATAAATAACCATATAAAAATACGATACCTGGTCAATAATCTATACTTAGATTGCCGAGTGGTAACGGCCCCGACTTAGGAGTTGTAGGTTGCGGTTTCAAACCCAGTCAGGCGCATTACTCGTACTTTGTGTAATTTATTTCATCACCACTGCTCTCAAAAACGGTGAAGGAAAACATCGTGAGGAAACCGGCATGTCCTAGAACCAAAAATTCGAAGACATGTGACATCCACCAACCCGCACTGGGCCCGCGTGGTGGATTACGGCCCATACCCTCTCCTAGGGAGGAGGCCTGAGTCCCAACAGTGGGAACATTATAAGGCCGACTATGCTATGCTAATCTATACTTATAATATTATAAATGTGAAAGTAACTCTGTCTGTCTGTCTCTCACGCTTTCACGGTTACACTACTGAACCGATTTTGATGAAATTTGGTACGAAGGAAGCTTGAACTCCTAGGATGAACATTGGTGACTTTTTATCTGGCTTCGACTTCGCGTCCACAATAAGCCGCTTACAGAAGCTAGCATAAGGACAAGTAATAATAGGGGTTAAAGTATGAAATTGCCGTTTTTTTAAAACGGGTTGCTTTGAAGTGTTATATCTTTGGATTGACTTGGAATTCCAAGTCAATATTATTATGTTAATAGTGTCTTATAAACGTTTTTATTGTTTTTTTTTTTTTTTTTAAGTTTATTCGAACTTATAATTTCAAACCAATCCATAGATATAACACTTCAAAGCAACCCGTTTTAAAAAACGGCAATTTCATACTTTAACCCCTAATATTATCCTGATTGGGTTCAAAGTTTTGTAGTACCTTTTTTTTTAATGAAAACCAAAAATTAAAATAAAAGCAGTTAACTTTTCTTTCAGAATCTTTATTAAAAAGCCGCACAGCGTATCCAAGTTTTGGATTTAAATACCGCTAATTAATAAAGAGATGAAAATGGTGCTGTCTTAATCAAGCGGAATCTATATTTTTGTTAGTTCAAAATAATATATTTTTTTAATAATAGACTAGCACATTTCTTTTGTTAGTTTCCAAGCATCATGGAATAGTGTTACGTTGGAGTTTATTACTGGCTTATAACTAGGAAAGTACCCTTGCAGGTTCCTTTTTTAGGGTTCCGTACCTCAAAATGAAAAAACGGAACCCTTATAGGATCACCTTGTTGTCCGTCTGTCTGTCTATCTGTCTGTCAAGACCCTTTATCTCGAGAACGAGTGGAGGTATCGAGTTGAAATTAAAATCATATACTTAAGTCTGCGGTCCCTTGAAGATTTGAAAAAATCAAACTTCCAAGTTAACGAATAAAAAAGATACGGACGTTTATGTCGCAAAAAACGTGTATTTGGGCACTCAAGGGAATCAAAATTCATAGGGGACTTCCCGTTCACCTAGAATCCTGAAATTTGGCAAGGTCTTATAGCCTATGGAAAAAAATCTGAAAACAGTAGATTTGTTGTTACATACGTCACAAAAAAAAAAAACCTTAAAACAACGGAAAAATCTTCGAGACTCCATTCGGGAATTGTAGTTTGTACGGAACCCTCAGGGCGCGAGTCCGACTCGCACTTGCCCAGTTTTTTTTTTTTCATTATTTATAGACTTGCGATATAGTGGTCAAATACCAGTATAGTGATGATGTGGTTGACGATGGAGCACGCTTGCCTGGAAGTAACCTGACTTAAAAATCTCCAGGTTGTAACTTGGTGCCATAGCAACTTTATTCAGCTGAAAATTACCTATCTATATATATATAATTTTTTTTTTTTTTTTTTTTATTTACTTTATTCAAAATTTGTTTACATTATGCATTACAAAAATTCTGCCAAACTGTAAAACAGTTTGGCGGCAGTTGTTCTCGTTTCACATTTTTACAATTTTTTATTTTTATTAAGACGTGACAATAAATGTATGCTAAGCCAACAACATGATATAAATATACTAATACACCCTAACTATACTAATACACCGAAATCAAACGATCCCACATTCTACATGAATCCCTATTTCCCTTGGTCACGCCATCACGCGTGAACGGCTGGACCGATTTTACTTTTTTTTTTGTTGTCTTTGTTATTGTCAGAAGGATCTTTTGAAAGAAAAAATTTAAAACAATTGGTAGTAGGGTAGAATAGGGTAGAGTTGGGTAGAGCAGAATAGAATAGTCAGTTGACGGGAGCGAAGCCGCGGGCAAAAGCTAGGTTCAATAATATAATACACACAGCTATTGGAAGGTGTGCCCAGATTTCATAGAAACCCTGGCATTATTCTTTCATAATTTTTTCATCATTTGTTTAATTTGTTTTGTGGGATATATTATTTTAGTGGTAATGTATATGTATTTTTTTTATTTTCTTCAATGTGTATGGATTTGTTATTAGGTTATTATTATTGTTTTATTAAATGTATTTTTTTAGTTTGTAACTTTATATTGTACAACGCCTTTTTCATCCTCCGTAACGTTGTACAAGTGCTTGTAAATAAATAAATAAATTCTTTGAATGTCCACTCGTCGTAAGGAAACCGGCATGTCCTAGAACCACAAATTCGAAGACGTGTGATATCCACCAATCCGCACTGGGCCTGCGTGGTTGATTACAGCTAATAGGGTACTACACTCATTTTTGAAAAGTGTCTCAATTAGATTCTATAGTGCTAATAAACCAGTAAAAAGAACACAAAATCTTTATTCAGTCGCTAAGTATCCTGAAAATGCATTTAAAATGTATAGCATAAGCATAGCATAATCAGCCTTTTAATGTTCCCACTGCTGGGACTTAGGCCTCCTCTCTCTAGGAGAGGGAACGGGGCGTAATCCACCACGCGGGCCCAGTACGGGTTGGTGAATGTCACATGCCTTCGAATTTTTTGGTTCTAGGACATGCCGGTTTCCTCACGATGTTTTCCTTCACCGTTTTGAGAGCAGTGGTGATGAAATAAATTACATAAAGTAATGCACCCGGCTGGGTTTGAACCCGCGACCTACAACTCGAAAGTCGGGGCCGTTACCACTTGGCCACCACTGCTCTCTATTTAAAATGTACATTTTCAAATTTCGCGCGTATTTGACGAAAATGGAGAAAGCAGTGGACGCCATATTTTACTCTGCAGTCGTGACGTCAGTTGGCTGTGCAAACAAATGCGCTCAGTATGGCCGATCAGTTGACAGTTGACAGCTGTCACTTTATTTTACACAACCGAATGACGTAATAACATGGTGGCTAATATTTCAAGGTGATGAAGGACAGATAATAAAAACAGAAAACTTTGGATTGAATTTTTAAATTTATTTTGTTATTTTATGAACTAAAACCAACACTTACCGACTGCATTTTACATTATCTCAATAATATATTTTTAGATTTTTCTCATAGAGAGTAAAATACCCACCGGGAGAGGAGGTCTAAGTCCCAGCAGTGGGAACATTATAAAGCTGATCAAGATCATGCTTATAAAGGCCCACTTCAACAATAACATTTCTGTGACAGTCGCCGTCTCGCCTTGGAAGAGCAACTATCCCAGATCGGCTACATAGATGGAGAATCTCCTCGGGCCAGACCTCCTCCTGAGAAACGACACTCGGCTAGACCCGCCTCGCCGCGACACACTGATATCGCTAAAAGGTAATGTTACTAAAATTATGTCAAAATTTTAAATTAACTTTGTTTTTTCCCCCTTTCAAGTATTCCTTTTTCTAGACTTACAACTACTGCTCATAAATTAATAACCAAACTAACATATAGACAAATGCACGTACCAATGTTTACGTAAGCATGGGGGATGAGAGCTGACGAGGGGGAGGACCCCCCCGTTAATATTTGCAAAAAATCTACTTAAACGGCCCCATACAGGAATAATAACTGGTGTGGAGTAAAATTTTTATGAAAAATAAAAGTAATTATGTTGATAAAGGGTTGAGCTATAACTGGCCACACCAAATCACACTTTCCTACGTCATCATCATCATTTCAGCCGAAAGACGTCCACTGTTAGACATAGGCCTCCCCCAAGCGCCGCCACAACGACCGATCCTGTGCGTCTCGCATCCACCGCACTCCCGCGACTCTCACCAGGTCGTCAGTCCACCTTGTGGGAGGCCGCGCCAACGCTGCGTTTTCCGCTGCGCGGTCGCCACTCTAGGACCTTTCGGCCCCATCGACCATCCGTTCTACGAGCAATGTGCCCTGCCCACTGCCACTTTAGTTTGGCTTTCCTACGTAATAAAAAAATATGCTTAGCATACTCGATACGCTTAATCTTTGGCATTGAAAGTGTACATGTATTCAATAGATTTTTTTTTTTTTTATAATATTCACGTTTTTCCCACAGACTGTGCAAAGACCGGGAGAGTCCGATGACCTCTCTCACCGACTTCCCGACCTCCCTAGGAAATGTCAAGCTCAGGTAAATATACCGAACATTGTAACGAACTTACATGTCAAAAATATGTCCTAGTCAGATCGTTAGATGGGCCACTTCATGAAGGGCCAAGTAATTTTTAAAAATAGCGCCATTTTATGAAAGGGCTAGCTATTTTGTAAAATGGCGCCATTTTATGGAGGAGCAAGCAATTTTAAAAAATAGCGCCATTTTATGAAAGAGCTAGCAATTTTGTAAAACGACGCCATTTCATGAAGCGGCCGTCTATTTTGTAAAATGGCGCCATTTTATGGAGGAGCCAGCTATTTAAAAAAATTAGTGCCATTTTATAAAAGGGCTGACAATTTTGTAAAGCAGCGCCATTTCATGAAATACTCGTAATTTGGTTTGTCATGTCGTGTGTTTGTTTTTTTTTTATATCGTTGAATAATCTCTATATATTGATTTTGTCAAGTAATTTCGTAAATTACTATCGACTGGGCAAAAGCTCCTCCCATTCCTTCCATTGTTCTTGGCTACTTCTTGCCAATTTCTATAATCGACTATCACTTTGTTATTGTCATTTCATAAAATGACCCTAATTCACAAATTACTTCATGAAGTAGTCAATTCAACGATTTGGCTACGACACAATATACAGATAGTACAGATAACAGCATGGATCTTGAGCGCTGACCTCCACTTGCGCAGAAGTGAAATATCGGGTCTCTTTAGTGGTATGAAGTGAGACAGGGGGGCGGGGAGTGCAATCATTGTACAGTGATTTACTCGCCGATGTGTTCGATGCGTAAAGCGATCCCCTTCTCTTTCGCTGAGCGCTCAAGATACGTGCCGGTATCTGTACATACAAAACGTATGTGTACCCGGCGATTAATATGATACATCGATCATTACAAGGAGACTGATTTACCAATGGGTATCGTGTTTACACAGTAATTGTCCTAGCCAGTAGTCCCAGCCTAGTCTGAGCCAGACAGCTGTTAAGATGATTTTAACCCTTTAGATTGATTTCGCGTCCTATTCACCAGGGTCGTGTGTTTGCGACTGGATACTCCATCTAGTTTAGCTGTCCAATCTCCATAGGTGATGGAAAAGCTGACGAGATCGCGTATTTACATTCTGTACATGGCCAGAACGCAAGGGTGTGGAACTAGTCGCGTATAGATTGGAAATCGCTTTTTAATCGAGGTCTTCCAATCTATACAAGAGTAGTACGCAAATACTCGCGTATACTTCGTAGTGACCTAACTACCTAACCTTTGGGCACGCTACAATTATGGCGGTAAGTCCCCTCTTTGAGGAGTGGCTGGAGCGGCAACACGGCATCCTCACCTACCGCATGACGCAGGTCCTCACCGGACATGGAAAGTTCGGGAGGTTCCTGCATCGGATTCAGGCGGAAGCAACGCCCGGGTGTCATCATTGTGTGGACCACCCGGAGGACACGGTGGAGCATACGGTGGAGGCGTGCCCCGCTTGGGCGGAGCACCGCCGTGTCCTCGTGGAGGCAATTGGCGGCAGCGACCTTTCGCGTCGGCCCTGGTTCAGGCTATGGTCCGGAGCGAGGAGGAGTGGCAGGCGGTCGCCTCCTTCTGCGAAGCAGTAATGCTAGCGAAGGAGGAGGCTGCACGCGTGAGGGACGAAGGTCCTCACGCCCTAGCCGTCGTAATTCCGACCCCGACTACCAGCCACGGTAGACGCGGGCTTGCGGACGTCGAGCACTGGGTAGCTCGCCGTCCGGCTGTTCGGCAATTAACCGGACCGAGCCCAGTCGTCAACAGCGCGTAGTGATCCTCGCGCTCCTCAAAGAGATGTCAGCAAACCGTAGGGGCCCAGCGGGGCCGATGCCCGCTAGCTAGGACCGCGGAGAATTTCTGAAAGGGAAACCCGTAGTCCTAGTACGCAAAGGGTAATTGAAGGATACAGGTGTGGTTTTAGTCAGTAAAAGTCTGACACGCCCTCCCGCTCCACCCAGAGCGCGAGAAGTCATTTGGATGATTTCCAACCTTAAAAAAAAAAAAAAAAACTACCTAACCTTATTCCATAATATACAGTGCCAGTACGAATATGGACTAATCGTGCGTAGATCGGAGTAATCGCGCCTGGATTCAGTCTTGTTAGAATAGTAACCATGAACACGATGGTGAGCGAACGAAGCGATCATGTGGGTGCCGCGGCAGCGGCCGCCTAGCGCCAGATCCCCTTCTAATGTTAGTGAATCATTTGGGTTTGGTTAAGTTAAAAGTTTTTTTTATCTAATTCTACATTAATAATGTTATTTTTTTTCCATTAAGCATAAATGATTTTATTAAACTATATCGCAGCTTTTGTCAGGCGTAAGTGATGTTAACTGTAGTATAGTTTGGAACCAGGACGCGCGCGTATACGTTACAATACAAGACCAGTGCAGAATTCGTGTATACAGTATAATTGCAGATTTAAAAATAGCAATACAAAGTATACGCGAGCAGTTTCCTATGGCTGCGTTCTTGCCTTATATAGGGTGACTGGTAATTAGCGACCGATACTTAAACAGGTGATTATACTCATGATTACAAACAACTTTACCAAAGAAACTTTTTTTTTATACTAATTAGTTTAATCACAATAACAAAACAGCTGTTTGAAACTTTGAGTTTCGCGCGCGTCTTCACCCGATCAGCTGTTAGCGGCGCGGCGCCCGCACCTACGTTATCGATGACGTAAGCAATGTACCTACATGTTTCGGTAAAATTATATCCAAAGACTAGTTACCACCACCGCTAACAGCTGATCGGGTGAAGGCCGCGCGCAAAATTCAAAGTTTCAAACAGCTGTTTTGTTATTGTGATTAAACTAATTAGTATAAAAAAAAGTTTTTATGGCAAAGTTGTTTGTAATTAAGAGTACAATCACGTGTTCAAGTATCGGTCACTAATTACCAGTCACCCTATATACAATGGAAATACGCGACGATATGGGAGTATTTGGTCATGGATGTGCGACTCTGGCGGAATGAACACGAGTGTTTGTCGGATATATTCCACGTAGACGGTTAAAAGGTTATCCAGGACTGCGGGTATGTTCAATAGAGACACCGTGGCCCTTGAACGGAAAGGGCACTTTAGTAACACAAGTGGGTTTTAGTCGGTAAAAGTCTGAAGTTCCCTCTCGCTGCACTCGGGACCGGTGAAGTTATTTGACGATTTCCCAAAAATCTAGATAAACTATTTAATAATAATAATAGGGGTTAAAGTATGAAATTGCCGTTTTTTAAAACGGGTTGCTTTGAAGTGTTAAATCTTTGATATTATAGAAAATAAAAACCGCAAAGAAACCAATAAATACCTAATTTCGAAAAAAGAATAATGTAACTTTAATATAAAGTTTATTTGATCTTATAATTCCAAGTCAATCCAAAGATATAACGCTTCAAAGCAACCCGTTTTAAAAAACGACAATTTTAAAGACCTAATAATATCTAATATTCCACAACTATCACACAACGCCATCTAGTCCCAAGCTAAGCAGAGCTTTGTTGTGAGTACTAGACAACTGATAAACATACTTATATATTTCTGAATACATACATATTATAGATAAATTACACCCAGACACAGAACAAATGATCGTGCTCATCACACAAACATTTGTCCTGGGTGGGAATCGAACCCATGACCTTCGACATAGCAGTCAGGGCCACTAACCACTAGACCAACAGGCCAGTTTGATGATTTCCCACTTTAAATGGGCTTCTGGATTGTTCGAAAGAGTCCGCACGGCCCTGGAACGCAAAGGGCAACTGAAGAAACAGGGGTGGGTTTTATTTGGTAAAAGTTTGAGGCTCACTCTCGCTTCACTCGAGACGGGAAGTCATTTGATGATTTTCCACTTTAAATGGGCCTAGGGATTGTTCGAAAGAGTTACCACGGCCCTGGAATGCAAAGGGCAACTGAAGGAACACGGGCGAGTTATAGTCGGTAAAAGTTTGAGGCTCCCCCTTGCTCCACTCGGGACAGGAACTTATTTGATGATTTCCCACCACGAAAAAGGCAGATGAAATGGGCTGAGGAGTGATCAAGATGATGATTTTCAAAGACGATTATTTTTTCTGGATTTCGATGTACTATATCTTCTGTGGGATATTCAAATATTGAATAGACTCATGTTGTAGATATGTCGTGCCCAGATCTTAGAAATTGATCACTTCATGATATGGCCAAGTAAAACTGGCCAGATCGTTTTAAACGTTAAAGTTTGATGATAATGTCAATCCTTGTTTAGCCTGATGTAGTTCTAGCTTTCTAAATACACCACTATTTTTTCAATAGTACAAAAAAAGGCGCTCTATCCGTACCCGTTACTGATCATATTTGTGTAGGCAAAAGTAAAAAAAACTAAATCCCAAAATTGTACACGAAAATTTGTGGTAAATTCGTAATTAAATCAATCATTCATAATAACAATTATTGCTACTAGAAAATACTACGCGTAGAGTTTTTCCATTTTGATCGCCATTCATTCATTCATAATCAATAGCCTGTACAATATGACCATAAATTGAGTGACATTTTGGGATATAAACAAACGCTCATAACTTTGCTGTTTATGAATATTATTTATTGAGACTTTACTTAAATAATAACAAGGCCTTTTCTTATAAGCCCTTTAAGTATTTTTACTAATAAAAAAATAATGGTGTATATAGTGATTTATATTGATGTAGAATTATTTCTTAATATAAATAAAATAGTGCACATTTGACAAAATTTAAGGCTGACATATTTAACACTAGATACAGTCAGACTTTAATATTTACTGACAAAACAGTGGATGCTACACGTCATAAATACACAGCTATATAGGGTGACTGGTAATTAGTGTACGATACTTAAACTCGTGATTGTGCTCATGATAACAAAAAACTTTTACTATGGGAACAAACCTGAAATCGCGAAAAAAAATCAGCTGTTCAGTACATTTATGTTTGCCTAATGTACTGAACAGCTGATGTTTTTTTCGCGATTTCGGCTTTGCTCCCATAATAAAAAATGTTTGTTATCATGAGCACAATCACGTGTTTAAGTATCGTACACTAATTGCCAGTCACCCTATATAATATCATCATCTTCCTGCCCTTGTCCCATGTTATTTAAATTGGGAGCAGCTTTATTTTCTTTCATTCCGTACTATCAAGCGTCTTGCTATCACTGACTCCATTTTCTTTAATATCACTCCTCACACAATCCGTCCATCTTTCTTCTTAGAAATTATATAACATTGGTTTTATTATATGCGAAATCTTAAACACGTGTCTAGTATTTTTATGCAAAGAATCCATGTACAAAATTTCATAACTGTATCATGAAAAATCACAAAGTTATAAGCTTGTTATGTTACCTGGTTGTTCGTACAAATACATGGTCACCGGGCTATCTGGGCGACTGAGAGGTTCTTTTGCTCCCGCACCCTGGCGGCTAATGCCCGCTATGACCTGCCGTGACCTGTATTGTACTTAGTGTCGGTGGTGTCCAACTTGTGTCGTGTTTTAAATATTTTTGGGAAAAAAATATAACATGGTGTAAAAATTATTGGAATCGATTCAGTTACTGATTCTGAACAAACTATATTCAGGTTTCGCATATACTAAAAATAATGTATTTGCGGTAACGACATGTATGTATTAACATAACCATACTTGTATGTATTTACACAAAAACCACAGAATAAATGATCGTGCTCACCACACACACTTTTCTCTTGAGTGGGGATCGAACCCACGTCCTCCGGCATAGTAATCAGGGCCAAAAACCACTAGACCAACAGGCCAGTCACATCAGTCAGTCTCAGTAGATTTTAACGTAACAATTTCCACAAAATCTCAAGTTTGATCTTTTTTGGAAATCATCAAGTAATGTCATCCGTTCTGGGTAAGGCGAAAGGGAGTGTGAGTGCGCCCTTTGCGTTTCATGGTCTCGGTGGTTATTTTGAACAATCTATATATCTAAGCACACTTCATTTTATATTTGGAAGGAGAAATATTCCGATGTAATACAGTCCTTCCTTTTAGACTCATATTCAGGATCGGAATAGATACAGTATATTTACCTAAATTTTGAGGGAGTAACATAGAGTAGGTATAGATACCGGCACGGATCTTGAGCGCTGACTACTACAGTTCTACTTGCGCAGAAGCACGCAGAAGTCAAATATCGGGCCTCTTTAGTGGTATGAAAAGAGATGCGGGGGGCGGGGAGTGAAATCCTTGTACAGTGATTGGCTCGCCGATATTGTACGATGCGCAAAACGATCCCCGCTCTTTCGCCGAGCGCTCAAGATTCGTGCCGCTATCATACATAATACCTCCTCTAAAATCTCGTAATCATAAACAAGATGATTGAGTCTCGCTTACGGGCCGAGTACGAGCGAAACCGCTCTGCTCGTCGTCGTTTACGGCGCCGAATGTGGACATACAGCGTGCCTCTAACGATCACTGTCCTCCAATGTCGAAAATTATTTTGTGTTCGTTAAAAAAAAAAACGACAATTGACGGACGTATTCGGGCACCAGCCGAACGCACGGCGCGCACCTGAATTTGTGCTCGGCTCTAGTGCAGACCCACCTTAAAGGTGCGTCTACGCTTATGAGCCCAATATGTGTGGTGTGTGTGGATCGACTTTCGAAACACGAACGAGAGCGCGCCGAGCGTTCGGCTGGTACTCGACTATCTTCCGTCAATTGTCGGTTTTTTTAACAAACGCCAAGGAATTTTCGGCGTTGGAGGACAGTGATCGTTGGAGGCTCGTTGTACATTCACACTTAGGCCCGTATTACAGATCCTTACTCAAGTACTACTTAAACTGCGTTCAACCGGTTACTGCTTGAGCGAAGAATCTCGACTTAAGCGTTCAGTTTATTTTAGAACTATCCTCAAATTCAAATCAAACGCAACTACGCTTGAGTAGAGATTTTGATCTCTGATTTAAATCCACAACAATTTCCTTGAGATTCTATGCTCAAGCGTGGTCTCGACTACACTTGCGAAAACAACTCGCCTCAAGCAGAGATTCTGAGCTGATTGTGATTTTAAAATAAGGACACATTGAGTGGAGCTCACTCAAGCACTGTTCTATAATACGTAAAAAATGTCATTTTAAAGTGACACTGCTCAGGTGATTATTGATTGTAGTTTCTCTGCTCAAGTCAAGTTCTAAAATGAAAACTCCAACTGAGCCTCGTTTTAAGTAATGCTTGAGTCTTGATTGTAGTTCTGTAATACGGGCCTTAGGGCGTAGAGCGGCTCGGCTCGTGCACGATTCTTCTACTGTAGACCCACCTTAAAGTTCGTAGGTACTTTAGGTAAATATGCTCTACGTATTTCGATCTTTGCTCATAATCTTAATATACAGAAATGTCACGAATTCAAATATAAATACTACATTTTATCAATAACAAATGTTTGACAAATTGTGTGAGCTGTCACTATATTTGATTAATGAAATAGATTGAGAATGGTGTTGTGGATTTATTATATTTATTTTGCTTGATTTACTTCATTTGGCAATACAACGAAAAAACAAAATTGGTTTATTACAAAAGACTGTTTCCTGATGGCTACAACCCGGGAATCTTTAACTCAAGAGTGAATAGGTTACTTCTAGGTAAGCGCGCTCCATCGTCGACCGCATCGTCGCTTTCCATCAGGTGAGATAGTGGTCAAACGCGAACCTATCAAGAATAAAAAAAAAGATTAGTTGACACATTTTTAAAATAGGTTCTAAAAAGGGTGAGACATTTAGTTTTACAGAGAAATACTTATTAAAAAAACTTAACTATACTATTCTTGCTGCATTAAAACCAAAAAGCGAAAAAATGGAGGATAGGCAAACATTAAAACCAAAAAATGTAGGGTAAAAAAATAGCCGGCGACCTATTTTTAGACCTACCAAATATAGACAAAAATTTTCATAAAAATTGGTCGAGCCGTTTTGGAAGAGTCTGATAACAAACATTGTGATCCGAGATTTTTGTATTTTAGTTTATACTCTTATAAAAAAAACTCTTAACTAAATAAAAATCTTAAAATATAGACTGGAACCCCAGCGGCATTGCCACGTAGCGCGTGGTATGGCAATACTTAAGCTAGAACTACTCTGCGCACACGTGTGCTACACACGCGGATCTGGGCGCGTCGGTCTCCATACATTTTATATGGCAACTAGACTTGTAGAACTACACTTGATCCACGCCACGCGACGTCGTTCTACGTACAAATCAGGCGTGTTACACGTGTGCGTTGGTCTAATGTAGTTCTAACTTTAATTTTGGGCCATATTTCTTAAGAAGGTTATTGATTGTTCAATTGACTGTAAGACGACACGATTGCCACAGTGGATGAGCGATGAACTTGACACCTCCCTTAAAAAAACTAAGGTTTTAAGACCTATTAAAACCTTAGTTTTTCGAAGATAACTTTGCTCTCTACTATGCGCATGAAAGACAAGCTAACTTATAAGCAAAGCTGTCGTCCGCGGTTTCACCCGCGTCTTTGGTTACTGTTCGCCGCATGGGTTGTAGTGTGATGTTATAATATAGCCGATAGCCTTTCTCAATAAATGAGCTATCCAACACAAAAATAATTTTTCAATTCGTAAACCAGTATCAAAATCATAGTCAAAAGTTTTTTTATTTCACATAGGCCTACATGGGCACTTATAAAACGTCAGAAGCTAGTGCACGGTTCCAAATTGGTGAAAAAGAACCGACAAGAAACTCCATGGTTACTCTTTTAAAAAAATTGTTGTCCTTACAATATTTCCATATTACAGTATAAGTAGATATTATGTAAGGACAGTGTGGACCGGTCAATATTGTACTAAAAAGTACAATAAAAATAATCATAATAAAAAGTGAGTCGTAATAGGATGTAACCTAAGTATTTCTCGAGATTAAGCGTTTAAACAGACAACATGAGTTAAAATAGACAACAAGAAACCATAGTAATAAATCCACAACCACCAAATAAATAACACCCCCACAAATAAATGTGATAACCATCTAAATTTCCGCTTACACTGACATCTAACACTTTCAGAGAACGAAACTCCCCACGAAAATCAAAAACGCGGTACAGCGGCATGCATTTAGACTCGGACAAACCCACGAACAGACTCAGTTGGCAAGGCAAAGACGGCCATTCCACCTTAATAAAAATAGACTGGCCCGCTGAAAATTCCGTGTCCACTCTCACCACAAGCACCATGAATTCTAGTCCACTAACTCCTGTAACACCGATCTATGATCCGTTAGAAAGCGACTCGGAAGTAAGCGAGACAAACAAACACACTATTCAAATTAAAAGCGAGGTCTGCAATAGCTGTGATCAAGAGAAATGTCTAAAATGCGAACTTAAAGCAACTGACTACGAGAATCTCAAAGATTTTGCAGAAAATCTACACGACAGTCTAGAACACAGCCCTTTACACTCAACCGACATAAGCTATCACAATCTGAACAGACTATCAGCCGTGTCCAACTCGTCAAATTCAGAGACTGACAAAAAGAAAGATGACAATGACATCATGAAAGTTATGACGTCATCACACGAGAGCTCGTCAAGCTACTCAAACGTCAGTTTGACGAAAGGTGACGAACTATATGAATGTTTCAACTACACAAGACCGAATTACATAAACTTACAATCGTCTAGTACTAGTAAAAGTTCTCCTGGAAGTCCTTTGAAAAGTCCTTTAAAATCTACCATAAGTATCACATTCCGATCTCCGACTAAATGTAAAAACTATGAAGACACTCCTACCAATGATAGGGATTCGGTCTACGAAGATATTGATTTGGAGAAGAACCTGTCAATAGTGGAAGACGCGAGCATACCCCAGACTGACGCCAGCTTGCCCACTCAACAGGCTTGCCAACCTGACGATATCCAGGACTTGATAATACTGGAAACTCCGACAGAAACGAACTTCGATGACGATCGTGATGTCTACACTCAAGTTAAGTTCTTCAAGAAAAGCATAGACGAAGTCAACGCCATGTTACTGCCTGAAGATAGACACTACGAAAATATAGCGTTTGAAAAACAAAACGACTACGAGAATATCAATGTTGGTACTCTAAAAATATGTGATAAAGATTTAATTAACGAAGATGATAATTCTAAAAACGCCATAGAAAATGGCAATTTTAAAAGTATGAATGTCAGAGAGTTGGCTATTCGTTTTGAAAGTCCTACCGAACAGAAAGCTGCGTTTACCTTCGACAAATTTAAGGCAGAGATCAAATATCCAAGCTTGGAACGCAAAGACGAGAAACGAGTCATAGAAATTAAGAAAATTGACTTCAAAACTCCAACAGTATCAACAAAGTCGTACAAACTATCCAAAAACTCCCACAACGCAAGATCGTTAGATGAAAACGCGTTTATCAAAGAATTTGGTAATGAACAATCGAATGTTGACAGGAGAAAAAGTTTGGAAGTGAAAACATCAGGTAAGAAGCAGCCAGACTTGAATCTAAACACAGATCATGAGCACAAAGTAATCATCACACCTACAACGGAAAATAAAATATCTCTAATACAAAGATTCGACCGGCCAGACATCAAAAATGTTATTACGTTAGAATGTGACAAAAAACTCAGTCGCGAACGCATTGAAAAATACAAAGAGGAGAGGCGAAATTTTCTCCGAGAGAAATACAGTTCGCAATCTTTCCGTTCGAACCCCGAACAGTTGACGAGGATAAAGATACGGAAAGATAAAGAGGATAAGATAGAAACGTGTGAGAGGCTAAAAGATGAGACGCCAAAGTTTGAACGAAGGAATACGGTGGATTTGGGACAGAGATTGAGGTTCAGTTTGGCGAAGAGTGCCAATAACTTGGAATCGATTCCGTCGCCTTCTAGTCCTGAGAGAGAGTTTCGAGATGAAAGGAGTTTTGATAGGTAAGTGTTTTTGAAAATTAGGGAGATATCTTTTTGCTCATTCGGTTACAAATTTATCGAGATTTTTCATCAGGAAGAACGTCGTAAGCGATAATTTGCGTTTTTTTTTTTGCAGGAATTGGTTTTCTCTTCCATAATTAAAAATGTATTTATAAAGATATGTTAATAGCAATTAGTCTATTATATGTGTAATTTTATAAATAATAAGTAATTTATTTTTTAGAATGATATTATTATAAATACCTTTTAATTATTAAAGAGAAAACCTATACTTGCAAATAATGCAAATTGTCACTTACGATGTTCTCCACAAATTCGATTGTTCCGATTTTAAGATTACGTACAATAATACTTTTAAGGTTTTAGTTCGGTATTATTTCATTGTATCATAAAAATGATCAATAAACAAATAGATAAACATTAATAATGAGATAACTATAAAAATATGAGCAGTCTAAAAAGATATCTTTCAAGCCTCTTCTATATTTTTTGATTATTGTTTGATTTTTTGTTTTGTTTTTAAATTGGCTTTAAACTGTGAAATATAACATCGTAACTGTAGTTTTGCACAAAATTCTATATGTATATTTGGTACAGTAAAATGCTTAGTATTTGTCGTGTACAGGTAAATACGAGTATGCACTTAGCGGTATACCTGAAGAGCAATTTTCGTACTTAAAATACGTTCAAACTCAAATAGCAGTCTCATTTCGGTAGCAATTAATTCCAAAAACTTGAAAAAAAATTAAGGAAAGGAGGCTTTTTTGACAGATTGAGACTGAGATTTGATTGCGAACGGTGCTTAAAAATACGGGACATATGTACCTCACTGAGTTTGACAAGCATACCTGTTAATGAATTACCAAAGGTATACCGTTATGTGTAACTTACCAGTTCATTTTTTGTTTTAAATAATTGGAAACTTAGAAAGCGTTTTGTTATTTTAATTGGTGTTGTATTAAAAACGACGTGTCTTCTTTTAATAATTTTCTAAAGAATCATGATTTTTCTTGTCAAAATTATTTTTCGGTATATTTCAGAGACTGGTATTTTTTTTCCGAAATTTTAATGAGTTTTCTCTCTTTTTTCTTTAGGAAGGAGAAAGTGTCACCTTCATACAATATTCGTGATATGACAGCGATTTTCGAGCAGAAATCACATCCACACACCGGTTGATATACCAATTATTTATAAATAATAAGTTTACCATTATCTGTGGCGAGACTTGGTGGAGATACCTGTAACCTGTACTTGTAAACTCAGGTAAGATTTTGAAAATTACCAAAATTGCGTGTAAAAAGTATTCGGTGCAATTGACACAATAGTTAGAGGTATGATTATTACATAATTATGTATTTTATACAAAAGGCGATTAATTGTAACTTGGTAAAAAAAAGCTAAAAACAAAATACGTGTAAAAAAAAATCGGAATTGCCACTATAAAGTGAGAGGTATGATTATCACAAACTTGTATTATGTGATATGCCATCAAAAGGTAAACTTACCTGTAATATAAGGTAAGTTTGCCAATTTTGAAATGAAAAATGAAATTGTCATTGACAAATCAGGTATAATTACCACAAAATTATATTGTATTATTATTATTATTATAGCTTGCTTTTTTGGTGAGATTCGTTACTTATAAACTAAATTGTGAAGTTTGCTAAAAAAAAATATTTGAGTTATTCTATGTATTTTAAAGTGACATCGTCACAAAATTTAGAAAAATAAAATTGGTAAGCTTACCACTATTTAATGAAAATGTATAAAATATTGTATGTGTAAGGTTCTAGCGCTAGACTTATGCCTAAATGGATTGTGGAGGTTAAATAGCTATTGATATTTCCGGTATCATCGCCAAAGTCTCATCGCAGTAGCCATTTAAATTTGTTATCTTTGTATATTAACAAAATGAAACTCATTTTATTGTGAAAAATATTATTAAGTTGTATGAAAATATATTTACTTGTACAAACATACATAATTCTAGGTAAATAATCGTATCGCCTTGCTGACTTATAATTTATCAAATACCGTTAACGCTTCTGAGACTCAGATCTCCTTTTTGGGAGAGGGAGAATCAAGTTGTTGAATGTCACATGTCGTCAAACCTTTGGATCTAAGACATGTCTTTTCTTCGAGAAATTTACTTTCAACGTTTTGAGAGCAGTGGTAAATAGAAAGGGTACGATTTTTTTTTTATGCATATTTGTACAAGTAATATATTGTAGTTATTATAAAAATTTAAGTCACTTGTTTCGTTATGATTATTTATTTATTGACAGTTTTTTTTTATTACTAATATTATTATTTTGTCGGTTAATCATCACAATTTGATTGGGTTTGAAGCGGTATCGAAAATACAGGTATCATTATCAAATGTCATTTTTTTTTTATTGTGACTACGCCACTATCTCAGCAGATGGTAAGGGATGATGCACGTTTAACTTAAAGATTTTCAAGGTTCTTTTAAGGCAATCAAGAAACATAGCCACTATCAGGGAATTTCAATCATTAGATGGGGAAATGTATTTCACAAGAAATCATCTATCATCGGGCCACTAGACGTACGGCGATGCGCCACCAGTACATGGTGGATAATCCACCCATACGCACTAAAAGTGCAGGGAACACATTCATTGTGCGTACAGCTACGGAGTGTTTCCTGATAGATACAACCTAGGGGTCTTTTAAGTCAAGAGTGAATAGTTAGATAGATAGATATATTCTTTATTGTACACCAAAAATACAAATTACATTAGGAACTTAAAAGAGGAGAAGAAGAAGAAGGAGGAGAAGGGGAGAGGAGTTTACTTTTTTTTTATTTGATATAAACCAGTGCTTGACTGCGATCCCACCTAATGGTGGCTTCTAGGCAAGCGTGTTTCACCGTTTGCCACATCATCACTTACCATTAGGTAATAAAAATAACTGGGAAACCGAACTTGACGGGGTCCTCAAGGACCGAAACCTACCAGGATTGCTTGAAAGAGTCACCGCAGGTCTAAAATGAAAAGGGCAACTGAAGGAACGGGTGGGGTTAGTCAGTAAGAGTCTGAAGTTCTCTCTCGCTCCACCCGGAGTTAGAAGGGATTATTTGATATTTTTTTCTATGTAAATATATCTTTACCGCTTCAACACCAATTCAAACAAGTATTATTATTGTATTGTAAACAAATAATTCTCATAAAATAAGTTGTTTACGAGGAATCTCACTGTTTCTCAAGGATATGATGTTATTCGAATATTGACTTTATTGTGCTGGGTATAGGCGCCTTTTTTCTATGGAATATGGAAAAAATATATGACTGTCTTTGACATTTTGTAGTGATAACGGGTGAAAATTATGCTTAAGGGAAGGATTCGTAAATTTAAAAAAATGTGAAAGTAAGTAACGTACGGTTTCGCGAAGGGTAATCAACACAAAAATTTGACAGCTGACTGAAATATCAACCATTTGACATGCTACAGAGTTGTTGGGATGAGTCAACACGGGTGGTTTTAAGTCAGTGAAAGTCTGACGCTCCCTAAAAAATTCATCATCATCATAATTTCAGCCGAAAGACGTCCACTGTTGGACATAGGCCTCCCCCAAGCGTCTCCACAACGACCGATCCTGTGCGTCTCGCATCAACCGCATTCCCGCGACTCTCACCAGGTCGTCGGTCCACCTTGTGGGAGGCCTTCCGACGCTGCGTAAAAAATTATGACTATACATATACAAGAATAATTTTAGTATATGCGAAACCCGAAACACGTGGTATTTTTATGTAAAGAATCAATGTACAAAATTTCATAACTGTACCATGAAAAATCACAAAGTTATGAGCTTGTTATGTTACCTGGTTGTCCGCACAAATACATGGTCACCGGATCATCCGGGCGACTAAAGGGTTGTTTTGCTCCCGCACCTAGCTGTGCGCTGGCGCCTAATGCCCGCTATGACCTGCCGTGACCTGTGTTGTACTTAGTGTCGGTGGTGTCCAATTTGTGACATTTTTTAAATATTTTTGGGAAAATGACCAAACTATATTCAGGTTTCGCATAGACTAAAAATAATGTATATGTGGATGGATGGAGAGGGAGACCACAAAAAAGATGGATGGATTGTGTGATGAAAGAAAAAGGAGTCGGTGATAGCGTGACGGGTGACAGGACAGAATGGAAGAAACAAACGAGTTGCACTTACTCCCAAATAACAAGGGCCAAGGGTAGGAAGATTATGATGAAAAGTTTCACACTCCCTCTCGCACCCAGAGCGCGAGAAGTTATTTTATGATTTCCTTCCTTAAAAGAAAAGCTACCAGAACAGATTTTTGTGTTGATCGCTCTTCAATTCATCATTAAATCTTTCTGTACATTAATAAAGTCATACAAAATACGTATTGGGAACGTTAATGACTTAGTGGGTTACCATGACGTTCAAAGTAAGATTGTTTCATTCTTATTTCAGTGTGGGTAAGAGACAGAGCTATACAGGTTGTCTAGCGCCATCTCTTACCCACACTGGAAATAAGAATGAAACAATCTTACTTTAAACGTCATGGTATCCCAGTTAAATATACTCTCGTCTAGCCTTACAAGCAGTCTAGCTAAATAATGAACAGAAAGGGCGTCAAAAATATTTATTTAACAGGCATTTAAACGTTTGCATGAATTTCACTTGGATTTCTGACGAATTTTGAAGCTAAAGACATGTAAAGTCGTCACATATTTAGTCTCTAGATGCCAGAAATGAGCGATATATTTCTGTCAACACATTAGTCTATAATCATCATCATCATCATCATTTCAGCCGAAAGACGTCCACTGTTGGACATAGGTTTCCCCGCGCGCGTCGCCACAACGACCGATCCTGTGCGTCTCGGATCACCTTCCAACGCTGCGTTTTCCGGTGCGCGGTCGCCACTCTAGAACCTTTCGTCCCCATCGACCATCTGGTCCGTTCTACGAGCAATGTGCCCTGCCCACTGCCACTTTAGTTCGGCGATTCTTCGGGCTATGTCTGTAACCTTGGTTCTCCTGCGGATATCTTCATTTCTGACGCGATCACGCAAGGAAACTCCGAGCATAGCCCTTTTCATTGCCCTTTGGGTGACTGTTAGCCTTCTGATGAGGCTCATTGTAAGCGACCATGTTTAAGTGCCATATGTCATCACTGGCAACACGCACCGGTCCTAGACTTTCGTCTTGAGACACTGTGGTATATTGGTCTATAATACCTGATGTTATTACGCTTTGTTGCGGGGATGTTAAAAACAGTCATAGCCCTGGAACGCAATTGGCAACTAACGGAACAGTTTGTGCAAGTGAATTTTAGTCGAGGTTCGAACCTAAGTCGTCAACGGCGCGTACTGTTCCTCGCGTGCCTCAAAGAGATGTCAGCTGACCTTATGGGGGCAGCAGGGCCGAAGCCTACTGGGGCCAGGCAAAGAGTGGGCTTTAGTTACTAAAACTCTGACACGCCCTCTCTCTCCACCCTAGAGCATGAGAAGTGATTAGATGATTACCTACCCAACTTAAAAAAAATTTTTAGTCAGTACAAGTCTGAAACGTCCTCTCGCTCCAACAAGAGGGAAAAATTATTTGTTGGTGTGGCGACACATTAAAAAAAATAATTTCGCTTTAGACAGACTAAACAATTATATTATGGTCTAACTTTAGTCTATTAGGAGTAGTTATGGGTTGGCGATATTTTTTTCGAGTGAAGTTTAGTGGTTGTTTTAATTATTCTCATATTGTTTCCTAGTGGATATTGTGGTGTGAAATTGGTATAATTCAAGTGCCTTCACAACTTTACAATATGTGGAATTATTGAAACAGGCGCGATCTCGGTAAAATGAAGCTGAGATTTTTTATTATTGTATTCAGGGGCGCCGGCTTTTAGAAAACCTCATGGGTGCTCATGCTCATATGATGACTCGAAAAAGTGGCGAAGTGTCAGAATAGAAATGCACACTGATCGACCGATAAATAAATAATTGTCCTACTTACATACTGCGTACTTATAATGCGTAATAATAATAAATTGAGACAACATCACATACATTGTCCTGGTCCCAAACTAAGGTTTTCCCTTGTACTATAGAAACCAAAAACAACGAAGGTACTACAAACACTCAGCCTCAACACAAATATCTGTTTCATCAACAAACATTTGTGTTGGTGCGGGAATCGAACCCCATCCCTAAAAGGCGATTACTGATCTGTTTCTTGATGTCTATTCTCAGGGGTGCTCGGCACCCACTGTTTATTTCTCATGGGTACTCAAGCCCCCGAGCACCCACGGAGTCGGCGCCCCTGATTGTATTGACTATCTTAGCTAAGTTTACCGAGAAGCCTTACTCGATCATTTGCTGCAAATGACTGCGCATTCTAATGGAAAATGAAGTGACTGTATGCCATATCAAAAAAAAATACCTTCAAAACTTTCTACTGGCTAAATGCACAACCAATGCGTAGCGAAAAATAAATGGTAGTTGGTTAGTTGTGACTCTCATGTCAATCACAGACAGTTGACAGAATTAATTTAACGAAAAATATGTATATTTTGGTATCTAGAGGCTATGCAGTTGATAGTTCAGTCACAAAAAACTTGAAAAAGTCAATAATAACTATGATTTTTAGTTTCAAGAAATATTTTAATAAACTAGCTGACCCGGCGAACTTCGTACCGCCTATCCTACTCTACCCTACTCTACCCTACTCTACCCTACTCTACCCTACTCTATCCTACTCTACCCTAATTGCGACTATAATTTGAGATTTAAACTATCCTGTCTCTCAAGTTGGATCGAACTGCACATGGTGTGCGAATTTTATTATAGTCGGTTAAGTGGTTTAGGAGTCCATTGAGGACAAACATTGTGACACGAGATTTATATATATTAAGATAAGAAAACATAGTGTCATATAGGTCCATCTCTGCCTAATTATTTGCAAAATTGAGGCTGGATGTTACGGTATCTATCAAAATTAATATAAGTATAATCTTATCCAAGTGAAATCCATTAAAACATTGCCATTTAAAAGGAATATTGTGTTGCCATATTGAAAAAAAAAAATATAAATAATAAAAATGCATTTATTACTATATTTTTGTAAGCAGTATTTATTCAATAGAATAGAGGCTGTAAAAATATTTGAATCTTATAGAAATATAATAAATAAAGACTATGTAATGAAAAAATGTAAAAAAAAATACGTAAGAATGAATCTCGGGAACAATTCTGACTTTTTTTCTGACGTTGTCGAAGCTGATTTCTGACGGTGTCAGATAGTGACTAAAATCACTGGAAAATTGTTTTCTTTTTTTCTAATAAAATTTAAATTGCATAGTCATATTATATTTAAATATGGTTGAATAAAATAATAGCTTTCTTTGTATATAAATACGCACCTCTCTTTGTATAAAGTCGGTTAATGGAGTCGAAAACATATTTAGTTTGTGTACATTAAAACTATTTTATAGAAATAAATAATTATCTCTGAATGAATTGATTATATTTTTAACTCTCTATTGTACTAACATAAGCTAAATATACAATAAACTTAATTATGACCTTTTATGTATTTAGTGTTTAGTGAAGAGTACGAATTAGTAACAGCTCGAATTGTCTCAATATTTTTCACTATTTAGACATTCCAAATCCCTAATAATTTTTAGTAGGGGTCCAGCAGGGTCGAAGCCTACTGGGGCCAAGGGTCTGCTTCTGAAAGGAAGACTCGGCCCTGGTACAAAAAGCAACGAAGGAAAAGGAGTGGGTTTTTAGTCAGTAAAAGTCTGACACGCCCTCTCGCTCCGCCCAAGAGTGGGGGATGTCATTGGATGATTTTACCACCTACAAAAAATTTTAGCACTAAAGTATTGAAAACTCCATTAGTTCAGTATGAGTATGGTTACCGCACTTAGTTCTATGCGAACTGTTGTGCGTGGGCCACGGCGGCCAAAAGCTTTGGTGGGCTTATTTCAACCAGCCCACCTCTCTCCAAAAAACTGAGAGGCCTCTCAGGTTTTTCAGGGCGTCTGTGAGGGAATTCGGGGATCCTAAGTGTGACACCTGTTCAGACAAGGAACACATGTGCAATGAGGATCAGTCACATAATGGCAAATCCGATTTTTACTAAGTACATCGCATGTGTAATAATTTACTGAGCATTTAATTTTTTAAATTATTAAAACCCGTCAAGAAATGGTGGATTTATTAAAGTTTTTCTGAACGGCTACTTGGAAACGCGCGCTCTCGCTGGACTGTTTACGATGACGTCATCTGTCATGATCCGTGCGACGAACGGCTTGATCGTATTCATTTGCCGGTGGAGACCGATCATAGTTTTTGCAAATCACCAGACACCGATTTACACGGTGTCTCACTCAACAAGTTTAGGAGAGCAGTCTCGGAGGTATGAGATTGTACAAATGTTCCAATCAATTGTTATTTTTAAGCATAAATTCCAATGTTATATACACTATCCTCTTTTTTTTTGTAATTATTCATTTTTAATTTTATTTGTCTACTTTCTATTTTTTTATTTTTATAATTGTATGTCTTTTTTCCCATTTTGTGTGTTTAATTTTTGTGGTCATAATTTTTTTTTATCTCTTAAAATAACAATTAATGTCATACCTATCATGGTGTAAGCTGTGCATACCTATAATAGGCATGCATACCAGATACTAAATTTTAATATTATTTTTCACAAAAAATCATGTATGTAATGCTGTTGGTGTGCCAATAAATAAATAAATAAATAAATCATGACAGATGACGTCACAGCGAGTCGCTTCATTCTCGGGCGCGTTTCTGGAACTAATACATTAAAATTGCTGTATTTTCGTCATTTTTGGTCCGATTTAAATAATTTCTTCACAGTATTTACTTTTTTTTTTTGATGCTATAAGTCTGCATACTCTTCAAAAGTCATGACTGATCCTCATTGTCTCCTCTTCCTTCAAGCATGCTCTGCACAGGGGGCTGTCCGTGATGCCTAATGTGTGGAGGTGGTTATTCAGTGTAACACCATTATATCTATGACATCTTCAAAACGTTTTGAGAACACATTCATTGTGCGTACAGTTAAGGGAGTGGAATTCCCCGCCGGTGTCGTGTGTTCCCTGATTAATAGCTACAACCTAGGGGTCTAGTCAAGAGTGAATAGGTTACTTCTAGGCAAGCGTGCACCGTCGTCAACCACATCATTGCTTATCATCAGGTCAAACGCGAGCCTATATAATTTGTAGACTTGCTTATTTTCACAAATGGCAATTTTTTTGTTGGAACACTTTGTAAAGGTGCAAAATAAATCGGGATGAGAGAGCAAGGGAAATATATTTAAAATTCGTTATGCGCTAAACATATTTAATAGCAGTTCAAGTCACAGATACATTACGGGACAGAATGTCCCCTAACATGTCCGTTGTCTCGCAACTTTGAAAGAGCTAGAATTTTATAAACCTAGCTTGGGCAAGTCGCTAATTATACATAATGCTAGGTTATTGTTTAAGATTTACTTGTGACTGTTACATGCAACTATTTTGTGTAAAAGATTCATCGGTCCTGTGCGTCTCGCATCCATCGGATTCCCGCAACATTCACCAGGTCATCGGTCCACCTTATAGGGGGCCTTCCAACACTGCGTCTTCCGGTACGCGGTCGCCACTCCAGAACCTTTCGGCCCCAACGGCCATCTGTTCTACGAGCAATGACCCCTGCCCAATGCCACTTTTTTTTTCCGGGTGGGAAAATCATCTAATGACATCTCTTGGGCGGAGCGGGAGATAGTGTCAGACTTTTATTGACTAAAAACCCACTCCTGTTCCTTCTTTGCCATTTTTCCAGGGCCCCGGGGATCACTTTCGCATCACCCATGGCCCCAGTAGGCCTCGACCCTGCTGGGCCCCTACGGTTGCTGAAATCTCCTTGAGGTGCGCGTGGAACACTACGCGCCGTCGACGACTTGGGCTCGGTCCGGACGGTTACCGGAGGATCGGACTGCGAGCCACCCATTGCTCGCCGTCCGCAAGCCCGCGGCAGAATGCCACTTAAGTTTGGCGATTCTTCGTGCTATGTCGGCAACCTTGGTTCTCCTGCGGATATCTTCATCGTTTAAAAGATTATTAAAAATTAAAGATTAACTTGCCCAAACATATTAAAACGCATTCACGTGCTGCGGGACACGTTGGACAATTTGACAACGTTGTGTATCATGTTGGAGGACAATTTGTCCCCTAATGTATCTGAACCTGTATGATAGTAATATTCGTTCTAAACACTAAATACGTGTAAACAGATCTTAGTTCCTAATCGGAATTGAAACTTTGTATGTGTTTCGACTCGATTGAGCTCTACACAGACAATAATCGTGTATCTAACTAAACCAATGCTTTGAGAACTTCATCTTACAAAAGTTTTGAGGAATTTTAAGGCTTGATATCGGTTTTGTATTATTGTAGTATAATTATCGAATATTGAGATAGATGTGTGGTGTGACGAAAATGAATAAAGTGGGAAATGAAGGAAGTTTGAAAGTGGCGCCAGTGACTGAAAAGTTGAAAGGGAATCGTTTGTCTTTGCACGCTCATATGAAGAGGGATGAAACTCATATTACTAGAAGAGTTATGATCGTGTGAGGAGTGATATGAAAGAAAAGGGAGTTAGTGATAGCGGACAGGACAGAATGGAAGAACAATACATGTTGCGCCGAACAAATAACACGGTATGAGTGATAAGGGTGCGAAGATGATGGTCTATCGAGATATTTATAAACTGGGTTGTGGAAGTCAGGTAAGCAGTTGCTCCATAAAATATACTGATATTCAGTTGCATTCTCTATTTGCTCCATGTCCACAACCTAATTGGATATGATTATTTGATCCACAATGGCGATTTCTGAGTGCCGAATTTAGTTGCGGGATAGCTTGCTGAGTGCCGAATTTAGTTGCGGGATAGCTTGAAAGTGTTAACGCCCTGGAGCGCACAGGGCACAGGCAGCTGAAGGAACATGTGTGGGTTTTAGATAATAAAAGTTTGACTCGTCCTCTCGCTCCACTCAAAGCGGGAGAAGTTATTTGTTGATTTCCCACGACTAAAAAAAAAATATTATTATTATTATATATAATAGTTACAAAACCGATTCATTGAGCTGTTTCATTAATATTAGGAGGTTACTGGTTAACAGCTTAAAAAATCATAAGTTATGAATTATTTTTTGCTATCCATTCTCGAAAAGGGCCATCCATAAATTATGTAACACCTTTAAGGGAGGGGTGGGGGTTCACAAAGTGTGACAAGGGGAGACAGGAGTCATAAGTATCGTTCATCATCATCATCATTTCAGCCGAAAGACGTCCACTGCTGGACATAGGCCTCCCCCAACTGTCGCCACAATGAACGGTCCTGTGCGTCTCGCATCCATCGGACTCCCGCAACAGTTACCAAGTCATCGGTCCACCTTGTAGGAGGCCTTCCAACGCTACGTCTTCCGGTACGTGGTCGCTATTCCAGAACCTTTCGGCCCCAACGGCCATCCGTTCTGCGAGCAATGTGCCCTGCCCATTGCCACTTTAGTTTGGCGAAGTATCGTTACTAAAAATTAAAATATATTACCAACTCTATTTTCTTGAACTAACTTTGGAAATGTTGTATCAATTTAATGATTTATGTGACGTCACACTATGGAGGGGAGTCTCATGAATGACTAGCTATGACAAGGCGGAGGGGAGGGGTGAAAAAATTAAATTCATGTCACGTATTCACGGATGGCCTCTTATCTGAAAGCTCCGAAATTACATGCATATGATGTTGAATAACGCTTTAAAAAATTCGGCCGTTTCATTTTTCGGCTTTCGACTGTTAACCAATTTCAAAGTCTCCATAATATTTCTTCCAAGTCGTATGCTAATAATAATGTGTACTGTATGTTATGATATTCAAGTGTATATTTTAAAGACTATTGATCTAATTAAACCAAACTTTCAGTGGTTTGACGCGAATATTTGAATGAGATTTCCAAAGGGTATTTAACACTTTGTTACGTACTATTATTATTATTATTTCCTTTATTTATTCAAAGCACATATAAATTACATTTTTAAATATTTTTTAAACAAAACTCATTAAAAAAAAAACATTTTAAAATATAAAAAAAATATTATTATTATTATATGGGTTATTATATCTCAGAACCCTGGGTCCTTAACCTTTGGAAGGCGTACGAGGAGTCAAAATCAACTCGCAGAGGCCCTTTTGACGCTTTAAATGGAACGTGGTATCAACCGGCGATTATCCCTGTACACGCCGTGCTAGTGCATCTAAGGACAACCCCCGGTTGGTGGGAAACTATTGCAAAATATGGAAAACAAAAACAATAGGGCTATGGTTTTAGGATTCTTAAATGGACTGGTTCCTAGGAACTATGTTAATGCACTATGGCCCCTGCCTGAACAATGTTTTTAATTTCCATCGATAAAAAGGAAGGGAGTGACTTGCACACGAGCAAAAATGTAGTTGTGTGCCTCACGGCTGCACCAAAATAGGTCCAGCTCAGCATGAATATCAGACAACTAGTGCCTGACATTGGTTTTCAACTGAACCTGTGATATCTCACTACACTCCCATCTCGCCCTTGTGATATTTTGTTTTTTTATTTTCTAACCCCTCCCCCTTTCGAGTCTCACGTGGTTAATGGTCGATCCCTGAGACAGAAAATATATGAAAAAGTCATTAATGTATACTGCTTTTATATAAGAACAATGCAGCCCACATTATTTTATAACGAAACCGACTGTGACATTGCCAAATCGTATTTTCTCTTTCAAAAATAATATTGTAATAAATTTTGTAATGGTAAGGTAGTCTGAGGACGAGAAAGATCAAATTTACTTAGCATGTATTTTGGCTAAGCATTATTCCGGTAACTGTGCCACAATTAGGGTATTTAAATACTCCTTTTTGAATTAATGTTAAACTCTGTTAAACTTTTTGGACTCAGTGAATGCCCACTGCACTAAGTGTTGGCGTAGAATGAACAAAATGTCAGCGACGCGCGTACGAGCCTCTATGAATTTGTATTGTGGTAGTCACTTAGACCAAAATTGTCAGGTATCGAAGATTTGCATAGCCTTGTGTTACTAAGGGCGGAATTCACCAATAAAACTAATCGCGTTTTAACGTTTGGCTCGCATAATCGCGTTTAGCCGCTGTCACTAGTGTCGCTTGTCTGTAATTTTCTTTTGTTGTATTTTTACAAGTGACACTAGTGACAGCGGCTAATCGCGATTATGCGAGCCAAACATTAAAACGCGATTAATTTAATTGATGAATTCCGCCCTAAGGGCCTAACTCTTTGAAAATCCTAGAGCCCTGTAAAATACTTATACCCTATTGTTGAACTACAATAAGTGCAATGGAAACAGAAACATAGCTGAGTCAAATTATTTGCTTTGTATTTTTATGAATCTTGGTCTTAATACTTTAAACGCTTACGTCGGATTAATCCGACAAATATGTTCGTGTACGGCGACGAATGGTCGTGATCGTGTCGTTTAACTCTTCAATTTCCTTCAAATTGGTCGTAAATATACGACCTTGCGAAATGGTCACGAAAATATTTGTCGGATTAATTGGACGCAGCAATTAAAGGGTTAAATGTTTAAATTAAGCATATAATTGTAAAAAATTGTGAATTTGTAACAAAAAAAGCGTATTTTTTATTGGTTAGCTACCAAGTTTGATGATCGTGTAGTTTCGAAACAAACTCTGTAATTATAAATAGCATTTCAAAAATTTTCAAGTGCTTTTATAATCATTTAAAGAATTTACTGTCTTACTTATTGAATTAAATTATTTTATTGATCTAAGAAAACTGTGACCGTAGAATTTTGGTTATTGAAGTTATTTTTGTAAATTGTGTTTTTGAAGTTATACTTCTTTTGGCGCGATAGAGAAAAATGATGAGAGTGAATTTTTACGATGCGCGCGCACACCGACACCTAAATTCTACATCGTGAAGTTAGTTCTAGGTGGCATGCATGAAAATTGATAACTATGTTCAAGTTGTATATTCTAGTATTTTTATATTTAGAACACGTGTTTCGTAAGAGTACAATTAAACAGTGTGAATAAATAAATATTATTTTGGTGTTTTTATTGATTAATTTTAATATTTATCGTTAATCACTACTGCATTTTAGTTATTTTTTTTCCATACGCCAAAGAAGTATAACTTCTAACGCGTGTACATAAGTACACACACTCTTTTTTTAATTTGTGTACCACCGAAATTTGCCGGCCAACCAATTTCAGCCTAATTGCTAAGTAAAATAAAGTCGAAAAATGGTTGACAGGGAAGTTTTACAATTATGAAGTATTTTTTTCATTTGTAAATCTATCTGTAAAGTATCAAACTGAGTAGTAAATTAATACTAAAGTATATATAGGACATTGAGCTTTAAGCGTTTCTCCTTATGATGGCTACGAACGCAGAGGGCGCCACCGAGCGCTCGTGTATTTACATCGTGTAATATAACTATTTCTGTAATGTCGGCTTGTAGATGTAGGGTATGACGAATAAAAACGTATTGCGGAATTATTGGGCTTTTTATTTTGTCCTTACACACCATCGAGATATATTATTAAGTAGATACTAACGTACTAGAGAAGCTACGTCAAATAACTGAATTGTCCTATTTTCGTAATTTGAATCTTTAGTTCTCTGCAGCGCTAAAATAATAAAAATGTGTGCGTGTACTAGCGTACACTCGTAAGAAGTGAAACTTCTTTATGACGTTATTTTTCAAAAAATAATTTACTATATGCAACTTTACAGAAATTGGTTAAATAAAGTTAAATTAGATAAAGTTTAATAAAAGGCTTTTATTATCATAGACATAAATACAAATTCTACAATTATTTCATTTTAGCTTATTACTACAAAGATTATTAAACAAAGAATTGATAATCAAATTTTTCAAGATATCACAATTATCAAAGATGGCGCGTAACGGAAAAATGTGACGCGTAACGAAAAAATGTTACACTAAATTTTTTCCCAACCCCGATAAAGAAGTTTCACTTCAACAATTCGTCTAAACCGTAACTAATTTACCACAGCGCTAGATTTGCTGCGGAAGTGTATTTATTCTCGGCAAAAAGGTCTTAACCGCCATGTAAATCACGGCACTTACGCGTTTTCTTCGACAAAGTGCAGCGCGATCGCCGCAGTTGAACGAGACAAAGTAGGAATTTACGGTGTCTTCTCTAGTACGTTAGTACTTAGATCTCGATGTTACACACCCACTTAATAACACATTAGCGTCTGTCATAGCGTTGAAGAAAGCAGGAAAAATTCTCGTTTCTTTACGATTCCGTTGTTTTATTCAATGTTTCGTTCGAAAGTTTCGATAATATTTTCCAGTATATATTTCATGTTTTCTGTTTTTCAAATACGTAGGTATTTGCTTTAACTTTTTCCATAATATTAAGTACTAATAAAATGGAGGGTAGAATAAAAAAATAATATTAGCGTGGTGGGCGCGCGCCTATTAAAATCTATTTTAATTTTAATAAAACTTGTTTTTTTTTTGCAACTTTTCAAAACATCAACAGTTCAGAAACATTCGAAAGAATCCTTATCAAATGATTCCTTCTGTTAATTTTCTATGTAACATGCGAAAAAAAACGACGAAAATCACACCAACAGTTTTTTTATTTTTTCATGAAAAAAATTTGTTATTTTCACAATTTTCAACGCTAGCTGCCAGCCGCTTCGCCCACGTATTATAGAAAATTATCCCAAGAGAGCATATTCTCGGGGTAAAATGTCCTATATGCTATTCTAGATCTTGCTCTACCCTTGTGCAGGGCCGTCTTTCACCTATTAGTGGCCTTGGGCACATTAGGATAATGGGGCCCCATGACCATAATAAAGCACTATTTTTAACCGACTTCAAAAAGAAGGAGGTTCTATGTTCGCCTGAATTTTTTATGTATGTTCACCGATTTCTCGGTCAATTGTGGACCGATTTTGAAAATTATTTTTTTGATTTAAAGGTGGTCCCATAGAAATATTGTTATGATCTGATGATGAACTTCGAAGATATGGAACGTAACTCCTCATGTGATTACAGCAGAACTGTCGTAACAAGTAAAATTGCTTTGTTTACACGTGTAGTCGATGACTGACTGAAAGAAGGGGTGGAGAGGATATATCAAACTGATCTGATAATAAAGTCGGAAGGTAGGCCTGGGCTTGGCTTATTGGAATTGTTATGCAATGTAATGATTAAATTCTATAGGTATCTTACTATAGAACTTGTATTTAAGTTTGACTGAGGGGTACTTTTTAGTTGTGAACTATAATACCACAACTAAAAAGTGTAAAATAAAAACTGTTTACAAAAAAAATACAACCGACTTCAATGTAAAAAAAAAACACAAAAAAGTGCAAAACAACAAGTTATTTTGCACTTTTTAGTGTTTTTTTTTTGCATTGAAGTCTGTTGTCAAGTATTTTTTTTTTGTAAAAAGTTTTTTATGTTAGAATAGACAAATAACGTAGATATGCAGCTTACACAGGCTTTTACAGTTCATTAGATATTATGAAGAATAGATAATAAGTATAATGTAATCCACACTACGTAACCAGCAACCAGGATTAGTTCATAAGTATGCTGATTGAAGAGGTAGGTACCCTTCTAAGTTGAGCAAAATCGTCAATCACATCTTTAAAATCTGTGTTTTCGAACATAACACACTCTATCGACATTAGTGACAAACCGTTCACTTATTTCAAACTTTTTATCTTATCTTATAGTGGGGCTGGCCCTAAACCAGAGCACTTCGACTCTTCTGGATCTTTTGTGCTAATCCCCCTCCCTTCTACTCAACCCCCAGCCTTCCGTGCACCTTCTTCATGAGTCCCAGTATGGCCTTGATGGGGCTGAGCCTGTAGTCCTCTGGTCTTGGATATTTCAAATAAAAAAAAAAAAATTAAGTTAATTCAAACTTATTAAACATGCTGCTGAAAGTAGAGTAGCTGTCGGTTATCGTTTGGTAATCGAGTAGGGGGGGCCCATCCGATCGCGGGGCCCTGGGCACGTGCCCATTGTGCCCAGTGGGGAAGAGGGATCTCGACCTTCCCTTGTGCCATATCCAAATCTGTTCAGCCCTCGAGCGTGAAAAAGTAACAAAAGAAATTAGCAAACTTTAATACGTAACTACAGAATAACTCATGATGGACTTCGGACGCCCCAACGGCCATCCGTTCTGCGAGCAATGTGCCCTGCTCATTGCCACTTAAGTTTGGCGATTCTTCGTGCTATGTCGGTGACCTTGATTCTCCGGCGGATATATTCTCGTCAATTTCAAAGTTTGTCAAGCAGCTCGATAGATGGCGTTGTACGCCCACAGTCCTTGTCTGCATCGCGCTATGGTTTTGTTACGTCCCGACCTATAGAAGCAGGACGACTTCTGTGAAAATTATTCAATCCTATCTTTTAATTTTTCACTCCGGTGCATAACTAATATGTACTTACGAAAAAATTTTTGACAAGTCAGTCTTCTATATTGTAAAAGATTGACTTTTTTATAGCGAAATGTACTTTACCTGCCTTAGAAATCTTGTCATACAGGCAGGCGACTCGACAGTCAACTGCTGCTATTTCTAGAATGCGCATGGAGGTTCATCTGTGACTAAGCGAAAAACTGCCACTAGGTAATTTGTATACATGTCATGGCCAACTAAAACTGGCAGATCGTTAAAAAAATATGAGATTACTTCGTACTTTATCTTAGCGTGATCAGGACAAAGGTGCTAATGAATGTGATAAGGCATTATTCAACTTCAAGTCGTTCGTGGTACGAGTTCCAACCCAACAGCTACATACCTTCTTAATAGAGGATTTCTGGAAGAAAGGTGTCGCCGACCACATTACGTGTATTATTATAGTTAAATAAGTTTTGTTTTTATAATATGTATTAGTTTATGTATCAGTATATCTCGGAACCCTGAGATCCCGGACCTTTGGAAGGCGTACGAGGAGCCGAAACCAACTCGCAGAGGCCCTTTAGTCACTTTTAATGGAATGTGATACCAACCGACGATTATCCCTGTACGCGCTATGCTAGTGCACCCAAGGATAACCCCCGGTTGGTGAAAAACTATTGCGATATATGGAAAGCAAAGACTATAAGGCTATGGTTTTTGGAATATTAAGTGGGCTGGTTACCAGGAACTATGTTAAGACTATGGCCCCTGTCTGAACAATGTTATTAATATTTATTTATTTATTTATTTATTTATTTATTTATTTATTTATTTATTTATTTATAATAAGCACACCAACAGCACAGTCACTTACAATTCAAATAAACTTATATCTAAAATTGGCATTTCAGTAACCATGCAAATAACAGGTATGCATGACATTTACCAAATGAACATTAGAGACAAACACAGAATAAAAAGTGTGTCCAGAATACTTAAATCTAGAACACTACAAAGACAAAAACACACCGAAATACAAAGACGTACATTATTCGCACTGTTTATATAGGCAGCGTCTGTATGAAGCGAAACTCATGGAGAAGATATCGATAGGGTAAACCATCAAGTTGGACCTTTCATTATAAAGCCTTGCCATACGTGTAAGAGGACTATTAAAAGTAATATTTAAGGTGGATGTAGGCAATTGAAAAATACGATGATGTCGCTTGCTGCGTTGGCTAGCCCTAAAGTTAAAATAATTAACCAACTCCGCATCTATGGAACCATTTATAATTTTATGAAGTAGTAGTAAGTCAGAATGGATCCGCCTTTCTTTTAAGCTAACCATCTTATAGTGCCTTAACCTATCGTTGTAATCTGGTATAGCTTTTCGGATCCCATTCTTCATACACAGGTACCTAACAAAACGGGCCTGAACAGATTCAACATTATTAGTATAGGTTGAGTAATAGGGAGACCAAATAGAGGAACAATACTCCAAGGAGCTTCTTACCAGTGCGTTATAGAGAAGAATAATGCTGCTATGATTACGGAAAGGTTTTGACATGCGAATTATAAAGCCAAGCATTCTCTTAGCCTTGGCAACTATAGTATCTACATGATCACGAAAGGATAGGGAACTGTCAAAGAGTACACCCAGATCACGGATGACAGATACTCTGCACAGAACAGATCCATCTATATGATAATCAAATCTAATGTGATTCACTTTGTTCGTGAATGTTATAGTTTGGCATTTCTTAACATTTAGCGTCATTTTATTGTTGAAACACCATTGTTGAAGGATGTCAAGATCTCTTTGAAGCTTAATGCAATCACTGAGATCAGATATCCTACAGTAAATTTTTAAATCATCAGCATAAGCTAAACAATTGCAATTTATTAAATCTAAAAGATCGTTCAAAAATACCAAAAAAAGCAATGGGCCTAACTTAGAGCCCTGTGGAACACCAGAACCAGGAGAAAAAGGTGCAGATTCATATCCCGCCAGGGCAACTATTTGAGAACGATTAATTAGGTAACTCTCAAACCATCGTAACAGAGAGCCATGAATACCAGCGCAATTCAATTTCATAGAAAGAATTGAATGATCAACACGATCAAAGGCTTTTGCAAAATCTGTATACACAGCATCAACCTGACCCCTAGCTTCAAAAGCGTTACCAATGAAAGCAGTGTAAATCAGTAAATTAGACATAGTAGAACGGTTAGACACAAAACCATGTTGCTTCGGACTAATTATATGGCGGAGGTGAGAATAAACTACGTTGTAAATAAGACCCTCAAACATTTTCGCGAATTGAGATATAATAGAGATTGGTCTATAGTTAGTTACGTCATTCATACTACCAGATTTATGTACGGGGATAACATGTGAGATTTTCCATAAATCGGGAAATTTTCCCTCCTCAAGGGATTTATTGTATATTATCTGAAGTGGTATAATAAGAGCATCCATGCATAGACGAATAAAAATAGGAGGAAGTCCATCTGGACCAGCTCCCTTATTAAGGTCTAACTTTTTGATACTATCTCTAACGTCATTTTCACTAATGCCAATGGAATACATACTATAATTAGATGAAGAGCAACCCGGAGACAAGTTACTAGGCTGTTGACTAACACCATACACAGACGCAAAATAGTCTGCAAATAGATCAGCCACACCACTACCACCCTCAGCAACACGATCACCCCAAGAGACCTGGTTTGGAACACCTCTGAAAGTTTTTTTTGACTTAGTATAACGCCAAAAAACTTTGACATTTGTTTTTAATTCACTTTCAATTCTTTCTATGTAATCTTTAAAACAGTCATCCATAGCTCTTCCAGCTCGCATCCGTAGAGAAACAAAAGTATCGTGGTCCCGAGGGTTTTTGTACCGTCTGAAACGAGTCCTGTATTTGTGCTTTTCTTTAAGAAGTTTAATTAACGAAGTCGAGAACCAAGCTGGATAGCAATTATTTTTAGGTTTACCCTTTGGCGTGTATTTATCTATACTTTCCCATAGTATGTTATAAAATGTCAAAACATAATCATCACAGCTTAAATGACAATAATCCTCCCAATTTACTTTACGCAGATCACGAACACAAGCTTCATAGATAATATAATATCCATCGATAAAAAGGCAGGGGGTGACTTGCACACTCAATAAATGGGCCCCCAAAAACGGTCGCTAGCACGAAGTGACGTAGCAACAAGGAGGCCTTCCTTCTATTCTGAGGTGCTGGAGGAGTGGAGAGGTATACCACGGCAATCAGGATAATCCCGGAAGTACGGTCAAGATCCCTACCAGCACCTTACTGGATTATAATAATTATGTATATGTAATAAGTAGTTTATTATTAAGATTATTTTATGTATTTTTTCTCTGATGCCTGAAAATAAAATGTTTACCATTATTATTATCAATTAGCCTACTTAAAATTAATAGGATAGCGGAGTCTGTGTTTGCTCGTTCACTAGGCCCCGATATCCCTTTTCTTTTTTTTAATAATATTCCACAACTTTCAAACAACGCTGTCTAGTCCCAAGCTAAGCAGAGCTTGTGTTATGAGTACTAGACAACCGATAAACATACTTATATATTATACATAAATTACACCCAGACACAGAACAAATGATCGTGCTCATCACACAAACATTTGTCCTGGGTGGGAATCGAATCCACGGCCTCCGGCATAGCAGTAAGGGTCACTAACCACTAGACCAACAGGCCTGTAGTACCGTAAAGTGAGGTTACTTTGGCGTTGAGGTATAACTTTGACCCGAACTCGTTAACAAGCTTGTGCCAAAGTTATACCCCAGGGACAGTGACCCCGGGTATATATATAGCCTTTTTATTCAGATCTCTTAGGTGATTACAATGTATTTAAACTTATAATATAATAACACTGACTCATAAACTATTTAACCGTGCTGTTGCTTGGTTATCTTTCCTAGATCTGTTTGCCAATCGGTAAAGGCCTCCTCCAACCTTTTCCATTCTTTCCTTTCCTGTGCCACTCTGTTCCACGTGACTCCGGCCACCTGTCTAATGTCGTCGACCCATCTTTTTTGCGGTCTACCTTTCTTCCTCATGCCGTCTCTGGGATACCAGAGACGGCACTCTTTGGCTCCATTTGTCGCATCCTCTTATCACGTGGCCAGCCCATCTCCATTTCAGTCTTTTGATTTTAGTTGTTACATCTGTAGTTTTTGTTTTATTTCTGATGAAGAAGTTTTTTTTTTTTTTTTTTTTTTTATTCTTGATAGGTTCGCGCCTTGACCGCTAACTCACCTGATGGAAAGCGACGATGCGGTCGACGATGGAACGCGCTTACCTAGAAGTAACCTATTCACTCTTGACTTAAAGATTCCCGGGTTGTAGCCATCAGGAAAAACAGATTCCGGCAAGGAATTTTTCAATCTGTCAGACTTTCTGATGTTTAGCATACTCCGTTCCATTGCGTACTGACAGGTTGATAGTTTGCTTAATATTTCATGATTTAGCGCCCATGATTGGCATCCGTACGTCAAAACAGGTAGAATGCAGGTGTTAAACAGTTTACTTTTGAGGTTTATATGGAGTTTTTCATCTTTCATAGCTTCTCTCAGAATCAAAATCAAATCAAAATCAAATCAAATCAACTTTATTGTGGACTATAGGTATACATCATAAATACAGGTCTTAAATAATTAAAATAAGCTCAGCTATGTCCCGCCGTTGAGGCATACAATAATAAAATATAAGTCAGAATTTAAAACACAATTAATCATATTAGTCTCGATACATTATTAAAATATTACAAATTATTAATACATAGAAATTCAATTCGAAGTCATATTAGTCATAATTCATTAATACAACATTGCAGGAAAGACACAAGCAATTTAAATGATATTCAAATACAATTCACAATAATATCATACATACGTGGGAAAAAAATGATAATTATTTTTCCTTTCTTGTCATTGGAATACAATATTTTTGTCATTCAAGTAATCTTTGACATCATAATAACATTTGTCTATTAAGAATGAATGTAGTTACAGTACAGTGTTGTAGTTGTAGTTATGTTGTCAGTAGTAATTCTTCTCGCCACTTCCTTTTGCATGGGTTCTTTTTGAGTTATAAGCTGTCCTAGATAAATGTACTCGTCAGTATAGTCTATTTCAGTGTTTCCTAGTTTGATAGTGTACTTGCTTCCGTTTGTCATAACTCTAGTTTTTTCCGGATTCAGTGTCAGTCCCACTTCCGCACTTTCTGCCGCAAGTTCTCCCAGCATTTTGTTTAAGTCTTCTGGTGTTTAGGCAAATAGCACTATATCATCGGCGAACCTCAAGTGCGACAGCAATACTCCATTAACGTTAATACCGAGGTGTTCCCAATTAAGTCGTCTGAAGATTGATTCTAGTACAGCGGAGAAAAGTTTAGGAGATAGGGGATCCCACTGTCTAACGCCTTTTTCTATTCTGAAAGGAGCGCTTTTCTTTTCTAATTGGATTCTTGCTGTGCTGCGACTGTATATGTTTCCTATTAGTCGGATGAATTTGTGTTCGATTCCTTGTTCTAGTAGAGCCTCCCATATTTTTTCGTGAAGAAGAGAATCAAACGCTTTACTGTAGTCGATAAACGCTATGTAATACGTTAGCTGTTATTCGTTGTACTTCTCTAGGACTTGGCGCACTACGTGTATGTATTCGATTACCGAATAATCTTTGCGGAATCCTGCTTGCTCGATGGGTTGGTGTTCGTCAAGGGTTCTTTCGACCCCGGGTATACTCGGTATTTATTATTGATACTCGCACTTGACTACTATCTCACCAGATAGAAAGCGACGATGTGGACGACGATAGAGCAAGCTTGCCTAGAAGTAACCTACTCACTCTTGGCTTAAAGACCTGACCAGGGGGGCTATTGGCTAACTTTTTCAATAACAGTTGACAATTGACAACTAGCATTCGTTGCACACTAAACTTAGTTGTCAACTGACAATTTCATAAAATTGGTATTACGTTAACACAAGTGACTAACAAACTACGGTGGAAATGTGGTGAATTATAAAAATTTACGGTGCCTATTGTGACCACTCTAATATTTTATCGACTATTATTCAGCTTCAAAAGCTTACACAATCGCAATTTTAAAAGTATCGATACAATAACATCAGTGTCAAAACGTGTTACGGTGGCTATCAAAGGCTCCAGTGGCTAATGACGTCACTGCAGTTGGTCACTGAAGATAGGCAATACGAAACTAGCTGTTTGACAGTTCAATGATGCACATTGTTAACAAGTGATCATCACTTGAACTGTCAACAGAGTTACGCAATAGCCCCGCAGGTTGTAGCTATCAGAAATCACAGATTTCGGCTGAGAATTCCACGCTAAGGCGTGGAATTCTCAGCCGAAATCTGTGATTTGCTGCTGCGTGTGATTTGTGCTGTGCGCCAATGAACGTGTTCTCAAAATGGTTGGTAAAAAGGCACAAGAATAAAACAATGATATACAAAAGCAATATTTATTTACATAGTAGAACTATAACTTAAATAACTATACACAAGAGAAATGACAACAGTCTTACAAACTTGATCACTATGCTAGGTAACAGAGACAGCGCGAAATGGGTTGGTAAGAATTACACAAATTATTTGGTCAAACCGTTTCAAATTTTTCAACAAAAAAGATCCGTTTAAAATTCGTTGTTTAGCATAATGAGGGCAAAATGAGGATCAATCACATAATAGCAAATCCGATTTTTACTAAGTACATCGTATGTGTAATAATTTACTGAGCATTTAATTTTTTAAATTATTAAAATCCGTCAAGAAATGGTTATTAATGGGATTTATTAAAGTTTTTCTGAACGGCTACTTGGAAACGCGCGCTCTCGCTGGACTGTTTACGATGACGTCATCTGTCATGATCCGTGCGACGAACGGCTTGATCGTATTCATTCGCCGGTGGAGACCGATCATGGCAGATGACGTCACAGCGAGTCGCTTCATTCTCGGGCGCGTTTCTGGAACTAATACACTAAATTGCTGTATCTTCGTCATTTTTGGTTCGATTTAAATAATTTATTCACAGTATTTACTGTTTTTTTGACGCTATAAGTCTGCATACTCCACAAAAATGATGACTGATCCTCATTACGGCTCCAAAAAGCTCGCAGCGCTACTTGATCTACGAAGTAACTTCACACCTAAAATCAATTTTAATCATTTCTATTTAGTTGAGTAGCTCAAAAAGCTACCCAACGTAAATGGGACTGGGCAGGACATGTCTGCCGCATGACTAATGAGCTGTGGGCACGTAAAACATAGGATTGGTGCTCGGACACAGCGACACGGTGCCGCGGCAGACCACGAAGGAGATGGCGGGACGACCTGGATGTTTTCCTTGAGAATTGGAATGAGAAAGAGAGGAATCATGACCATTGGACATAATGGAGACTTTGTGCAGCAGTGGGACAATGTGGGTTTGCTATAATAATAAATTGTTTTTGTAAAAATTTGATTAGTCGTCGTGGTTTTGCATCGCAGCCCTTAGTATGCGGAACAACCAGTTTGAAACAGATGAGTTTTTATAGCAGTTCTCATACATGAAATAATGAAAATTTTAATACTAGGTTTAGGTTAGGTTAGGTTAGCATGCAAGTTTTATGGTGCAAGTTTCTTGCATGAAGAAATACCTCCATCAAACTTCTAGTAAGTAAACTTTCTATGTGCAAGTTACTTTTCAGACGACAACTTGCACAAGACTTGGAACTAAGGGACATGCAAGAAGATTTATTTAATTTACAAATATTATTGCAATGTCCTAAGATATAGTATGCTAGTGTTTTAAGGCGAGGTCTTGCACACTTATTACCTTGCATGCAAGTAAGGTTAGCGTCCCAACTTGCACTTAATCTACTTGCAGAATAGAAAGTGTGTGTATTTTATACATTATAGAATTAAAAATTACTTTTCATGTGCGAGAGTGTGAAAGATACATTATAAAAAGGAAAATGATAATGTATTGAAAATGTGTAGGGTGTAACTAATTATAATATTTACAACTTGAAAACATCTATTACATTACAATACTTTTAATATTTTTTTTATTTACTCATGCTTATATTTTTAGAATTTCCATTTAGTTTCATTAAAAAACTGACGAGTCCGAATCTCTTGGAAAATTCCCGAAACATTTTAGTAAAACTACAAACATTAATAAATTAAAAAGTGACTTATAACTATTTTACTTTGTCAACACTGAAACAATAAAAATATTATTATGAATATTCTCTATTTCTTCATTACATTTAAATTCTAAACTAAAACAATCAGGGAATATTGTTCATTTTGTAGCTTATAAGCGGAAAGACATTTTAATATAAATATTTTAAAATTTTAATTTAACAATTTAATTTTAGCACCGTGTTTCACTAATAATTGAATTTACGTACATAATTGTAAGCTTTGTTAGTATTAGGAAAACAGTAACTAATTAAGGTGTGTCTAAAAGCTTTAACTCTATAATCGTGTATGAATTTTAAGGCCTAAGGCTTAGCTCACACTGGCGCAGTAGTCGACTTGTCGCTCCGCATTCTGTATCGAAGACGCTCGCATTAGCGCGCCCAGATTACAGTGACCAGTTCAGAAACTATAGAACAATCGTGAATGACGCTTGGCTCTAGTACAGGCCATGGTCCGGAGCGAGGGGAAATGGGCAGCGGTCGATCCTGCGAAGCAATAATGCTTGCGAAGGAGGCGGCCGCACGCGTCAGGGAACGGAAATCCTCGCGCCCCAGCTGCCGCGACAGGAGATGCCCCCGGGCGTCGTCGCAAAACCGCTCGGCTTTAATCAAGCGTTGACGCGCGTTGTCGCGCGATTCAATATTTGCATAGCACAAATTTCTACCCAAGAATAAAAATGGATATGCTAAACACGAAAAAAATGACGCGTCGCGGGGCTGCGACTCTGTGTCAGTGCGAGTTAAGCCTAAAACAAAAAGCAAGCGGCTTGCTTAGCGGCTAGACCAGCGGTTCCTAACCCTTTCGATCTTGTCACCCCTTTGATATAGCTAAAGAAACCGATTTACTCCATCCTGTCTTGCAATGAGGATCAATCACATAATAGCAAATCCGATTTTTACTAAGTACATCGTATGTGTAATAATTTCAGTAAATTATTACATTGCATTTAATTTTTTAAATTATTAAAATCCGTCAAACAATGGTGGATTTATTAAAGTTTTTTTGAACGGCTACTTGGAAACGCGCGCTCTCGCTGTATTGTTAACGATGACGTCATCTGTCATGATCCGTGCGACGAACAGCTTGATCGTATTCATTCGCCGGTGGAGACCGATCATGACAGATGACGTCACAGCGAGTCGCTTCATTCTCGGGCGTGTTTCTGGAACTAATACACTAAAATTGCTGTATCTTCGTCATTTTTGGTCCGATTTAAATAATTTCTTCACAGTATTTACTGTTTTTTTTGACGCTATAAGTCTGCATACTGCACAAAAATCATGACTGATCCTTATTATGATTTTTACAGAGTTTATTAAACGGAACAATAAAAATCTTGCGAATGCAACCTTTTTAGTGTGAAGGTTGGCCTAAAATCGAGGCTCCGACTAGTCATTTGATTATAAAGTTAGGGCACGATATGCATGAGCGAGCTAGATTAGGTTTTCTTATTCTGTTTTATTTTACCAGTCTATTACCTCCGCAGAATGCCAGTTTTAACCCCATAGGGGTAATTGCCCCCAGGTTAGGAACCGTGGGCCTAGAGCCAAGTGAGTCGCCAGACGGATAGCGAAGAAGAACCAAGCAGCCCGGTGTATATCAGAGAGCTTTGCCATGTGCCAGGCGCCAAACAATCAGCTACTTTTCAACCCAAACTAATATCGTCCCTTAGCTTACAACACCGCTCAAGTCAAAAATTGGCGGTTTTCACATTTGAATGCCTTTAGATGGAGCTGCTAATTGCGCGTCTAACCATTGGTCACATGATATAGATTTCAACCAATCAGAAGCCATAATTCGAAAAGTAGTGATAGCGTGCGAGTCGGCTGGCCTCTCAACACTGGATAGTTGTTTTTCGTTTTCTGTAAAGTTGTTAAAAATTACTTATGCGGTGTTGTTAGCTAAGCGACGATATGTAATTATATTTTAAAATCTACAATAACAGTCATTTTAAAACTACGCATGCTTAGCTTAATCTTATTTAAATCAAACGTACTTTGGGAAATGCACTCTAGCGATTATATTTACATTACACGACGCCTATATTAATCGTAGGTTAGGCAGTGATGTACAGAAGTGCCATATAAAGGGAGGCGAGAGATCAATCAATTTCTCATAATCAAACATAAATAATCATAATTATTATTTCAAATTCATGTCACAGTCAAAACTGTTAACCCTTAAACGTCGGAATAATTCGATAAATATTTTCGTGTCCATTTCGCCAGGGAAATAGGGATATTGGGGATATTTACGACCTAAATACTCTTATCCATCGTCATTACCACAGACATCTTCATTTCATCTCGTCAGCTTTTCTGTCATCTGGCGAGATCAGACGAAGATGTCTGTGATCACTGAGACACTGGGAATCGAAGAGATTAAACGATATTGGATCATTGCTTACCATCAGGTGTGATCGCAGTTAAGCACAAGTTTATATCATTAAAAAAAAATGGAGCATTTGGTCGTAAATATACGACCCTGACGAAATGGACACGAGAATTTTCGTCGGATTAATTCGACGTAAGCGGTTAAATGATTAATTGGTCCAAAGCACTTTTTACTGCAAGAATTGGTCACAAGTACTTTTGTCCAGTTAAAACTACTAACATTTACTCAAAAACCTTGGTTGGTAGGTTTTTTGTGTCCATTTAAAATAAAACAAACGCGTTTTAACCTAAAAAGAAACTTTCACTGAAGCTAGTCAAAACTAATTTTGACTTATTAACATTATTGACTGCAACATTATAATAACGCCTGCATTATAGCTAAATATTTGATGACTAAAAACTCTCACTAAGATAATCAACACGTTAGTCGCCATGTCCGACACTGCATTCCTTACTTACATAGTGACCGACACTACATCCCTTACTTCGACTTGCGTTTGCAGGTGATTGGTCTCACGCGCAGCATATATGACAAAAAGGGCGGGACGACAAAAACACGAGCGTGCCCGACAGAATGACCCGTGTGCCCGACAGAATGACCCGTGTGTCCGACAGAATGACCCGCGTGTCTGACAAAGTGATCCGCACGGCGCTATTGGAATAATTTTTCGGTTCAAGCCACGGCGGATTCATCAGTCAACAGCTTATATAGAAGTTGAAACTCTGTATACAAGACGGTTGGTAATTTTTTTAGCTTATTCTACGTAATAAACAAAAAAACCATGTGATTATTTGTAAGTATCCCTTTGGCAACTAACGTGTCAAATCAATGTTTCTGATAAATTACACTTGTGTAATAAAAATGTGTAAATTAATTTTACCTATACAAAATGTTCTATGCATAAACTTACAAATATCGTTTACTTAAAAATTGAACTATTTAAAATTGTTACAATAATTATGATAAGGTGAAAGCTATTGGCCTGAGCGTAGTCATATTCTCACCAGATGGCGCTAAGATCAACATTTTTAATTAACAAAGCACTAAAGTGCAATGGAGCGCACTAATAGGTGTTAGGCCTACTGGCACCGGCCGCGTAGCTTCATAGACGCGTATTCGTCATTATACGCTTGGCGTACGCCTGCTCACAGTTTACATATAAAACTTTGAAACTTTGTCGACGAAGCGACAATGTCGTCCCGTCCTTAGATCGCGTTAGAAACATCTCCTTCCGTTCCGTAACTCAAGTAGCAGATGTCGGAGATAAAAGAGACAGGCTGCAGTGGGAGTGGGCTGGCCAGGTCGTATGAATGCACCCGGACAGATGGGCGAGGATTGTCACTCACTGGACGCCTGAGGGAGGTTGACGCCGTCGAAGTCGACCGTGGCCAAGGTAGTGTGATGATCTGATCATGTTCGCCGGCTAAACTTGGCCAGAGATCGCCCTAGGCAGAGAGGTTTGAAAGAAGGGGGGAGACCTTTACCCAGCTGTGGGACACTATATAGGGTGACTGGCAATTAGTGTACGATACTGAAACACGTGATTGTGCTCACATAACAAACAATTTTTATTATGGGAGCAAAGCCGAAATCGCGAAAAAAATATCAGCTGTTCAGTATCTACATTAGGCAAACATAAAGGTACTGAACAGCTGACTTTTTTACGCGATTTCAGGTTTGTTCCCATAATAAAAGTTGTTGGTTATCATGAGCACAATCACGTGTTTAAGTATCGTACACTAATTACCAGTCACCCTATATAGGCTATTATAAAAAAACACTATAATTAGAGACAGAGACGTAGTGTAGACTAATTTAGACGTGGGCGGAGGCATATCAGCGAGGCCTTTTTCTTTCATAAATTCGAAAACGAGACAGCGACTGTCGCAACCCAGTGTTCGACCACATCGTCGCTTACCATTAGGTGAAATAGTGGTCAAACGCGAACCTGTAAATTACAAATCAAAACCCCACGTAGTTAAAGAGCCCTCGCACATGCTAGGCCCCTTTGGTTGCGAGGGTCTACTTCGCCCACACCTAGCTGCGCTACTGATTAGAGACATCAAGAGTCGGAATTCGGTCGATTTTAAGGCAGTAATTTCACTAAGTTCAACAAAGTAGAATGTCCGAATTTAGCAAATACCATTTCCTTGATCTAACTTCGAGAAAAAGATCAATCGTCGAATCCGACTCGGCTGGGCAGCGTTCGGGAAGCTGCGCGGTATCTTCTCGTCCAATATACCACAGTGTCTCAAGACGAAAGTCTATGACCAGTGCGTGTTGCCAGTGATGACATATGGCTCCGAAACGTGGTCGCCTACAATGGGCCTCATCAGAAGACTTAAAAGTCACCCAAAGGGCAATGGAAACGGCTATGCTCGGAGTTTCCTTGAGTGATCGAATCAGGAATGAGGATATCCGCAGGAGAACCAAGGTCACCGACATAGCACGAAGAATCGCCAAACTTAAGTGGCAATGGGCAGGGCACATTGCTCGTAGAACGGATGGCCGTTGGGGCCGAAAGGTTCTGGAATGGCGACCACGTACGCTAATGGTGAGACGTAGCGTTGGAAGGCCTCCTACAAGGTGGACCAATGACTTGGTAACGGTAGCGGAAGTCCGTTGGATGCGAGACGCACAGGACCGTTCATTGTGGCGACACTTGGGGGAGGCCTATGTCCAGCAGTGGACGTCTTTCGGCTGAAATGATGATGATGATGATGATTTCCTTGATCTAATAATGCTTTCATACACTAAATAGTGTGACGAAAATGAATAAAGTGACGATGAGTATATTGGGGGAAGTTTGAAAGTGGCGCCAGTGACTGAAAAGTTGAAAGGGAATCGTTTGTCTTGATATGGTCATGTGAAGAGGAGGGATGAAACGCATGTTAGGTACTAAAAGAGTTCTGATGTAGATGAATGGAGAGGGTGAGGGAGGCCAAAGAAAAGGGAGTCAGTAATAGTGTAACGGGTGACAGAATGGAAGAAAAAAACGTGTTGCGCCGACCCCAAGTAACATGGGACAAAGGCAGGAAGAAGATGATACTAAAAACAAAATAAACAACAATTTTTGAGTTTAGCACCGTCTAGCTAGAACATGACGACACGCTTTTACCTTAAGGGCGTTGACGCTTCTCCAACGTCTGCACAGCGCCAACGTTGAGCAGACGCGACGTTAACGTCGCAAGTTTCTTGCGTACACCTAAAACCGCTACGTATACGTTGGCGCTTACCGCTCGTAAAACGCCAGTGGATAGCGGCCTAAGAAATGTTCATGTTTCAAAATCGACTAAATATTAACTAAATATTTGGTAAATAACATTACTAGTCGGCCAAAACCTAAAATATTTTAGTAATAAATAGTTTTTTGAGCACAATTTGTCATGGATATTAATTAGCGATAGAATTGGATAGCAGGCTTTTTTTATATTATTTGTTTTTCTGGCAAAATGGATGATTATGGACACTTCCGACACACAGTGTGAGTGCGGGACTCCTGGGCCTCAAGTCTGCTATTACAACTTATGTACGAGTATCTTACAATATATGTACAGTATTTATGTACGAGTATCTTACAATATATGTATCTTACAATGTATGTACGAGATTACCATTCTATGCCACTTCTTTCAATAGAGTGTCAGTGATTGACCATTAGAAAGTCATAATGACGCCATTATATTAGTAGATACCAAATTTGTCAATATCAACAATTATGAAGTCAATGATAGACCATTGTGACACTATTGTAATAGCAGACTTGAGGCCCAGGGGGCCAAGTCTGCTATTTTTAAAAATTCGTCATTCCAACACGATCCCATTGTCAATTTGCTAAAAGTTCGTAATCTGCTAATTCATAATGATCGATCATTGATCGGTCAATGGTCTCGTAATAAAGTTGTGATAGAATGACAATATCGAGCTTAGTAAAAGCAATGACTGCACAATGACGTTCTAATGGTAGGTCATTGATCAAAGGAACTGTCAAAATTTTAGCAGATTAGCGCATACTTCAGACATTCATTTGTCAATATGTACGAGATTACCATTCTATGCCACTTCTTTCAATGGAGTGTCAGTGGTTGACCATTGAAAAGTCACCATTGGAAACTACTATTATATTAGGTTCAGCCTGTAAAGATAGTGTGTATATTTAATAATAAACAAATAATGACGCCCTTATATTAGTAGATTACTAAACTTGTCAAAATCAACAATTATGAAGTCAATGATAGACCATTGTGATAGCAGATTTGAGGCCCAGCTCTTCTGTCACCTATGGTGATTGAAGAGCCAAACGAGATGGAGTACCCAGTCGCGAACGCACGACCCTGGCGAATAGGACACGAAAACCCTCGTCGGAAATATCCGACACAGCGGTTAAAGGGTTAATCAGAAACCTGTTTATGTGCACAATTAACATATAACACTATCAATATCTATTTTAATCACTTATCAAGACAATACTGTTTAGGAACTCCTTCAAGGGACAATGCATTAAAGTGAATGCTTCAGAATGAATGTTTCAAATTTTCCTACGTATTTTTCAATTTTCATTTCAATGTCAGATATTAAGGCAAAAAAAAACATATAAAGTGACTGGTAATTAGTGAGCGATACTTAAACACATAACTAATCAGTGAATGTACCTACAAACTAGTGAGTATATAAAAAAAGTTTCTTTGGAAAAGTTGTTTGTAATCATGAGTACAATCACGTGTTTAAGTATCGGTCACTAATTACCAGTCACCCTATATATTTGCGGTAATGTCATGTATGTATTTACACAATTATTATACACATTGTAAATGTCCTTTCTTTGGTATTGTTCGTCAAGTCGTTGAGCTCCTTAATAGTTCTGAGTTGAGCTACACGAATACTGACAAATGCTTGCACTGACTGGACAGGTCCAGTCAAATCTGTGTGGTTCTTTCTTCATGGTTCTCATTATGATGACCGTCAAGATAACATATCAAAATTTTCCGTATTTTTCAATTTAAATCAATTCTCTTTGTAAAAACTCGTCGAAAGAGCTTTGATATTTCAAAATGTGTTCGATATGGGATTTGATGCATGTGGAATCCTGGAGGAGCGATGGCCTGATGCTGCGTAAGCGAGCGACGTGACCCTCCGCCGCGCCGCTCCTTTGATGACTACCATTCCACTGCGCAGACGATGTTGGAAAGTAGCAAATTTTGATGGCCAAGTAAAACTGGCCAGATCGTTTTAAACGTTAAAGTTTGATGATATTTCAATCTTCGTTTGTTCTACTTTCTTTAGACCTTTTATTATCATCGAAATCATACATCAATGATATGGCCAAACGAGGATTGACATATCATCAAACGATCTGGCCAGTTTTAGTTGGCCATATCATGAAGTGATTGATTCTATGAACATGTCGTTACCGCAATTATTTATTTTTTTACCATACTATAATCTATAAATATGTATCTTAATAAAATCGTCAGAATTCGTAACAATTATCATTTAGATTCGGCTATCTTCGTTAGATAGAAATTGAAGTATATACTTCAATACATCATTAGACTTAACATAACAAAATTGTTTTAACTTAATTTTGTTTACAAATAAATATTACATGCCACTAACAGAAGAACAACCAATTTTCACAATAACAATTTAATTTGTCGTAATTTCCGTTATTTTCAATTGACTGAGACATGAAAAAATCTAGAACATAACAAGCCAGGTCATATTTAAGAGTACTACCGACTACCCGAAAAGATGGGTAATTATTACCCTTTTTAAGACTAGGGTCAAAATATTACCATGTTAACTAGGTCATATTTACCTGATTACCCAAGACGGGTAATTAACCTTTTTAAGACTAGGGTCAAAATATTACCATGTCAACTAGGTAATATTTACCTGATTACCCAAGCCAGGTAATTACCCTTCTTGTGACTAAGGTCAAAATATTTCCAAGTCAACTAGGTCATATTTATCTGAGTACCCAAGACAGGTAATTACCCTTCTTGTGACTAAGGTTTAAATATTACCAAGTCAACTAGGTCATATTTACCTGATTACCCAAGCCGGGTTATTACCCTTCTTGACTGGTAATTACCCTTCTTAAGATAAAGGTAAAATAGGTCATATTTAACCGACTGCCAGAGACGGGTAATTTCCTTTTTTAAGTCTAGGGCCAAAAAAGACTAGGTCCACCTTATCATATTTATCCGACGGCCCCAAAATACAGGTAATTTTTTTTTCATAGCTCCTTCATAAAACTTTGATCCTAGAACCAAGCACTTAACTCGAAGGCGTCATCTAAAACACCATGATACTCGTCCTGGGCGTCCTGGACAGGTTGTCGTCTATGGTCAGGTACATGTTGAAGGAGAAGAACATGGCTGTCGACGACAGGAAGTGCCAGATGTCGTGCGCATCGTACAGCTGCAGTAGAGAGCATTGCCGGTTACTCTGACGCGACTGGGCGGGGGTAAGCTGTGGAAGAAAAGTGTTAGTTGAGATGAATTGGATTTCCGGTGACTATGCGGTGACTTATTGCTCAATATCCGACCGGATACCGGATAGTAACTCAATATCTGGACGGATACCGTATATCAGCTCAATATCCGACTGTACACCGGATAGTAACTCAATATCAGGACGAATAATGGACAGTAGCTCAATATCACACAGCAGATTAATAAAAAATATACAGTTTGCTCACGCTCCGACCGGACATCAGATAGTATCTCAATATCTGAACGGATACCGTATATCCGCTCAATATCCGACCGGGTACCGGATAGTAACTCAATATCTGGACGGATATCGTATATCAGCTCAATATCCGACCGTACACCGGACTGTAACTCAATATCAGGACGAATACTGGACAGTACCTCAATATCACACAGCAGATTAATAAAAAATATACAGTTTGTTCACGCTCAAATGGCTTGAAATTTGACACAAGGGTGGAGCATATCCTGGAATAACACATAGGATTTTTTTATCTCGGGATTGGGGATACTACTAGCGAAAAAGATACTTACCGCCCAGTTCGTGCTCTGGTCCAAATAGAAGTAGCTGGATCCGAACCATATGGAGTACGTCATCGCAATGTACACCCAACTGTGAACATACAAGTTATTATTACTTACAAAGAAATTATCATTATCATCATCACAATCTTTTCATCTGAAAGATGTCCACTGTTGGACATAGGCCTGGCTCTCGCCAGCTCATCGGTCCTCCTTGTAGGAGGCCCCGCCAACGCATAAAGAAATAAGAAAGTATATATAGGGTGACTGGTAATTAGTGTACGATACTTAAAGTCGTGATTGTGCACATGATAACCAACAACTTTTACTATGGGAACAAACCTGAAATCGCGAAAAAAAAACAGCTGTTTAGTACATTTATGTTTGCCTAATGTACTGAACAGCTGGTATTTTTTTCGCGATTTCGGCTTTGCTCCCATGATAAATAGTGTTGGTTATCATGAGCACAATCACGTGTTTAAGTATCGTACACTAATTACCAGTCACCCTATATAGGTAGGGTGAAAGATGGGCCAGTGGTTAAGTGATGAAAGCGTCACGAGTTAAGCAACGCTTGCCGTGGTTGGTCGGTGGATGGGTGATCATCTTAAAGGTGAGAGAATCTAAGAGGTGAAAGCACGCCTTTCACATCGGCTGTCATTTAATGGTCTTTGATTGTTGTTATATCTAAAGAGAAAGAAAGAAAAAGGAAAGAAGAAAAAAGGAAAGGAGGGAAAGATTGCGTCATTTCCCGTAACTTTTTTATTTATTTCTTTCTTTTTTTTCTTTCGTAGTCAGGTAGACCATGTCCTGAAATAGCACATAGAATACTATTTATCCCGCGAGTATGTTCCCATAAGATAATTTGTTACTATCACGCGGACGAAGCCGAGGGATAAAGCAGTGTCTTAAAGTCGCGGGCGGCATGTTGAATTCTGAACGAACCGAAAGTTGCTAAATTTTAATCCCGAACGCAGTGAGGGGTTTATATGAATGACTCCCGAGCACTGCGAGGGTACCAGCTAACTTAACCTCTCAGGCACCAGTGTACCAAATACGGTACACTTCATACCAGCTAACTTATACCTTCATCATCATCTTCCTGCCCTTGTCCCGTGTTATTTGGGGTCGGCGCAACACGTTTTTTTTCTTCCATTCTGCCCTGTCACTCGTCATACTATCACTAACTTCCTTTTCTTTCATATCCCTCTTCACGCAATCCATCCATCTTTTCTTTGGTTCCCTCTCCCTCTCCATCCATCCACATGTAAACTCATAACTCTTTTAGTAACATGCGTTTCATCTCTCCTCTTCACATTACCATACCAAGACAAACGATTCCCTTTCAACTTTTCAGTCACTGGCGCCACTTTCAAACTTCCCCTAATATACTCATTTCTCACTTTATCCATTCTCGTCACACCACACATCCATCTTAACATTCTCATCTCCGCTACGTGCAATCTTTTTTCATCCGTCTTTTTCACAGCCCAACATTCTGATCCATACAGTATGACAGGCCTTATCACGGACTTGTAGATTTTACCCTTCAACTTGAGGGGCATCCGTGGGTTACAAGTTGTTCCCGTGACCTGTCGCCATTTCATCCATCCTGCGTTGATCCGACGTGTTACGTCCCGGTCTACCTCACCATCCCCTTGAACGAGTGACCCGAGGTACCGAAAGTCGGAGCAGATCGGTATGGGTGTTCCAGCGAGAGATAAAGGCACTGGATTGGAGAGACCGCCGAAATCGCAGAACAAGTATTCCGTTTTGGTTCTACTCAATTTCAGGCCAACATTCTCCAGTCTGTGCCACCACACCTCCAATCTGTTCTGGACCTCTAGGCCACTCTCGGCAACTAACACAATGTCATCGGCAAACAGCATACACCAGGGAGCCTCTTCCTGAATGTCCGACGTCAGAGCGTCCATTATCATCAGGAAGAGGTAAGGGCTGAGAGCCGACCCTTGATGTAAGCTTGATGTAACTTATACCTTATTACGTAAAATAAGGGTTAAGTTAGCTGGTACCGAGGTGTACCGTTTTCGGTACATTGGGGCCTGAGAGAATAAGTTAGCTGCTGGTAAGAGGTGTACCGTTTTCGGTACACTGATGCCTGAGAGGTTAATATAGAACCAAGAGTGACGTGAGGAATTCAAGCCGCCAAGACAAAGCGTTATCCCCGTGTTGGATATTCTACTTTTCCACCTTCTAGAAATATAAGTATTAGTTTTAATTTTCTATAACGCTCCCGCTCTTTCATTTTTTTTAGACACAGCTGTAACTACATTTTATTCTTTTTTTTTGGTTAGTGGCCAGTTCGATTTCTAAACAAACGGATCGTTTGATGCACGTACATATTAACACACTCAAGTTTTTTTTTTCAAATGGTTTTGTCGTTCCAAATTCAAATCACATCATTCCCTAGGGAACGCCAATTCTACATTAGATCCTCAGGGACAGAATGACTTACTTTACGTGATGGCTGTATGACATATAAAAGAGCAGGTGATGTAAAAAGATTAAACATGTTTATCCACGTACCTGTACCAGCGTATAGACTCTCGATGCAGTAACTTCATGACGATATAAAACAACGTGTACAGGAACAGGTTGCTCATTAACACCAGTAGCAAGTGAGAGGCGAAGTCGCGGCTGTGTTGGGCAACACTGTGGGAGAAAGACATATTAGGTAGGTTGGCAACACCGGACAAGATATTCTAATGTAGCAACACTGAGTAACATAAATGAGCATGGGACGGTTTTTGACTGTTTTAATTATTCGCAAACTGATTCTTAATGGATATATATAGGGTGACTGGTTATAAGTGACCGATACTTAAACACGTGATTGTACTCATGATTACAAACAACTTTCCCAAAGAAACTTTTTATACTAATTAGTTTAATCACAATAACAAAACAGCTGTTTGAAACTTTGAATTTCGCGCGCGCGTCTTTACCCGATCAGCTGTTAGCGGCGCGGCGTCCGCGCTCACGTTATCGATAACGTAAGCAATGTACCTACATGTTTCGGTAAAATAATATCCAAAGACTAGTTAAATTAACTAGGAATCGTAAGCTTTTAAATAACTAATCTAAGCCACGAAACTTTAAGCATAACTAGAAAATATCTAGGAACTTGGCTATTTACAACGATAAGTTATTACTATTGCTAAATCAGATATGATTCTAATCAACTACGTTTTTTTTTTAAATTATTTCCTATATATTAGGGAAATCACATTCAAATCGCCTCGTTTTCCGGGATGACAGTTATTTTTACCTACGTCACTACTGCAAGGCAAGGGTCGCGGTGCGGGCGGGGGGGGGGGGGGCGTGAGGCGCTCCGCTACAAGTACATTTGCCCTTTCCCGAGGTCAGACTATCAGCTGATAGATCGTGCCTACTTTTTATGTTAGGGCGCGTGCGTTCCTAGATATTTTTACAACTGGACAATATGTGGAGTCATTGGAAGAGGCGCGATCTCGGTGAAATGGAGCTGAGACTGTTATTGTAACGTTGACTACCTCAGTGAAGTTTGCCGAGAAGGTTGACTTGATACATTTGCTGCCAAAACAAACACATTAGAACAAAAACAAAACTACAAAAACATTAGAATATCTAATGGTAAACGAATTACCAATTTAGAACCTCTCTATTATTCCGTCTGAAGGACTTTTTATCCATGGTCAATATGGATACAAAACTTCTATGTTGAGTTTCACTTCCTAAATATTAATGATGATGAGCAGAAAAATAGCGGCTGTCCGACATAATTAGGACCAAGCCCGACATAGTTGAGACAAAACTTCTTCTATGTTGAAGTTGTCTTCCTAGACAGATGTTGATGATAAAGACTCACATATAGGCTGCAATGGCCCATTTGGATTTAATGATGATGAGCATAAAAATAGCGGCTCCCCGACATAATTAGGACTAAGCCCGATATAGTATGACTGGCCTGTTGGTCGAGTGGTTAGTGGCCCTGACTGCTATGCCGGAGGTCGTGGGTTCGATTCCAACCCAGGACAATGTTTGTGTGATGAGCACGATCATTTGTTCTGTGTCTGGGTGTAATTTATTTATAGTATGTATGTATTTAGAAATATATAAGTATGTTTATCAGTTGTCTAGTACTCATAACACAAGCTCTGCTTAGCTTGGGACTAGATGGCGTTGTGTGATAGTTGTGGAATATAGTTAAGACAAAACTTCTTCTATGTTGAGGTTGCCTTCCTAGACAGATGCTGATAATAATAATAATAATCTTTATTTGTTTAAAACGTTAGTACAAGATACACAAAATAGGTACATCAGTTGACTTATAAACTAAAATAAACAATATATCTCTGGCCCCCACACTAGGATAACCTGTGTCGTGAGGTCCAGTCCCTTCCGTAAATTTACAAATTAATTAATAAATGCAGGTTTTGTGTATATTTTGCTATTATTATTCTTTGAATTTAAAAGGTAAAAATAAACAAAAGAAAAAAAGTTAGCTAATTTAAAAAAAATAAAAATTGAAGATGCGTTGTGTGTGTGTGTGTGTGTGTGGTGGTGTGATCGTGTGATTGTGTGTGTGTGATGGTGTATGTGTGTGATTGTTTTTTTTTTCTTTTTTATTAAGTTCGTATACCTACGCGTGATATCAAACAATAATATTTAAAAGTTTCTCGGTATGGGCATAGTCTTTGGGTATTAACCATTTGTGAATTAAGATTTTAAGGCGAAATAAAGTCAGGTTTATTATAGTTTTATTAGTCTTAAAGAATTTGTTATATAAATATGGACCCATAAAAGCAAAAGATTGACGAGCAAAAGCTGAGCGAGCTCTTGGTGTATCCCATTTAAGAGTTCTGTAAGAGGTTCGAGCTGTGATCTTCGCAAGTTTATGAAAGCGAAGAAGCACCGAGGTAATGTAAAGCTGTCTCACGCTGAGGAGATCACATTCTTAATACAGTGTACTTGTAGGATAACGTCAGGGTTTTTTAAGCGCTACTTTTAAAATAGCTCTTTGAGCTCGTTCGAGCTTGAGAAGATGTGTTTTTTAAAACCTCCCCATGCAATGATGCAATAACCTAAAATAGACTGACATAGACAGAAATATACAGCTCGAATAAGTCGCGGTTCTGCTACAGACCGAATTTTTTTAAATATATGTGTTAGCTTCCTTACACGTTTCGTAACTGCATCGATGTGTGATTTCCACGAGAGGTGCTCATCAATGATTACGCCTAAGTATTTTATGCAAGAAACTTGTTCAATATCCGGGCATTGGCATTGAGATGAAGATGGTTGCTTGGCAGACTCACATGTGTGCAATTTGATGCATAGAGCTTGCTTAGGAGCAGACTTTTTGCTTATACTTAAGGCTACAAGTTTAGTTTTGCCTGTGTTGAGGGTTAATAAATTATTTTTCAGCCAGCTGGCAGTAGTTCTAAGGCCCTTCTGAGCCACATCAACAACCTCTATCCAAGTCTTAGCATGAAAAATTATAGCCGTAGCATCTGCAAAAGTAAAAAAAATAGCAAGTGACAGTTTAAGTGAACAGAGGTCGTTGATGTAGATCAAAAAGAGAGTGGGACCCAAAATACTGCCTTGAGGCACGCCATAAGCAATATCTACATAGCCACTAGTGTTTTCTCCTATTCGTACTCGCTGCTTCCGTTCGCTAAAGTAAGATTGGAACCATTGCAGCGGTAGACCTCTAACTCCCAACAGTTCTAACTTTTTTAGTAGTAAGGGTCGCGAAACAGTATCAAATGCTTTCGCCAGGTCCAGGAAGACACCGACACATTTTTGCCCTTCGTTAATTTTATCAGTTACAAAATCAACAAGACCTGTGACGGCATCTTCCGTGGACCGGGCCGAGCGAAAACCATATTGGTTAGGAGCTAGAAGGTTATTTACCTCTAGATATTTAAGTACCTAGTCTTACATTGACTACCTTTTCAATCACTTTTGCCACCGTGCTCAAAAGTGAAATTGGTCTGTAGTTAGACGGCTCCAGCGAATCACCTGCCTTGAAAATAGGTATTACCTCTGCAATTTTAAGGTTATTCGGAACTATACCTGATGATAAACTAAGGTTACAAATATAAGTTAGGGGCATGGCAATCACATATTTGTTAAGCTTTAACATGTCATTACTGATGTTGTCGTGTCCTGTAGCTTAACTGGATTTTAGCGTACCTATGAGTTTGATAACTTCAATTTCATCTGTTGGTTGGAAAAACAGTGAATGGGCTGATTGATTTGAATTATAGGTAAGACTTCTATTGTTAACTAATTCAGCTTCTGTGGTTTCCAAATCATTCAAAATTGTCTCAGCCAAACGCTCTCCAACAGTACTGAAATATTTGTTAATTGTATTTAAAGATTCAAAGGTATCGGATTTTAATTTTAATAGTTGATCATTATTATTTTTACTTTTATTAAGATTACAAATAATTTTTAGAGAGCTCCATGTCTTTTTAGGTTATTTTTATTTTCTGCCAGCAGGTTGCGTTCATATTTGTTTTTTTGTTCATGTAATAAGTTAACACATACATTCCTGTAAGTCTTATACTTGTTTTGAAGTTCAAGATTGTTGGGATTTTTCCTAGCATCAATATGTAATTTGTCACGAATTCTAATAGATTTTAAGAGACCGGGCGTAATCTAACACATACTATAACATTGGAGCTGCGGAAGTTTTGAGTTGATTTATTTTTTTCAATAAGATTATTCATTTCGGAGATAAAATATTGTGTGGCCTCCGTAACATTAGTTTTATTATAAAGTTCCGACCAGTCAAAATTCTTTAAGTTCTCATGTAGACTTTCATAATTGATCTTAGTGAAGCTTGTTTTAGGTTTATCAATCTGGAGATTTAAGCCAAGACTACATAGTACGCTACTATGATCGGTAACATCGGAATGACACACAATGGTTGTAGACGAGTGAGCGGATTTGATTAGACAATGGTCTAAGCAATTTTGTCCTCGTGTAGGTATATTATGCCCTGATACATAACCATAATGAGTCATTAAGCTTAGGTATTTTTCTGCACGGTTATCAGTAGAATTATCTTTTATATCAAGGTTGATGTCGCCTACCAATACGCAGATGCATGATGATGATAAACACTCGCATATAGGCTGCAATGGCCCAGTTGGCTATGTTAGTTATGATGAACATAAACATAGCGGCTGCCCGACATAATTCGGACCCGCTTTGACATACTTACTTAGTTTGGATAATGACCCGACATAATTAGCGCCAGGCACAAAATACATAGTTGGGACAAAACTTCTTCTATGTTCAGTTTGGTTTGATGATGATGATGATGATGTAGAGCCACCATGGGCTGCAAAGGCGCAGTTAGGCTGCCCGACATAAATGGGACCAAGCCCGACACAATTAGGACAAAACGTCTTCAGTGTAACGATTCCCTAGGCATTACTGATGATGATAGACTCACCCATAAGCCGCGATGGCCCAGTTGGCAAGGTTAGCAATGATGAGCAGCACACAGCGGCCGCAGTACGTCGGCGTGATGGCCGCCAGGGGTCGCGACAGTAATTCCCGAGCCGCGCGGTAGATTATGCCGCCATCTATGAGAGATGTTGAAAAGTTGTAAAAAACATAATAAAAATCTGAGGTAAAAAAAACCTGGCACTGGACTAACAGCCCGAAATCGGGCAGTTGTATAGTGGTGGAAGAAAAAAATAGGGTAGGAAGATGATGGATGACGTCACACTATATTATATAGGGTGACTGGCAATTAGTGTACGATACTTAAACACGTGATTGTGCTCATGATAACAAACAATTTTTATTATGGGAGCAAAGCCGAAATCGCGAAAAAAATATCAGCTGTTCAGTACATTAGGCAAACATAAATGTACTGAACAGCTGATTTTTTTTTGCGATTTCAAGTTTGTTCCCGTAGTAAAAATGTTTGGTTATCATGAGCACAATCACGTGTTTAAGTATCGTACACTAATTACCGTCACCCTATATAGTATACTACTATAGTATATGTAGTATATATGTATAGTATCAAAAATAACCAATAAAGAACCTAAACTCGTCCTGTAGGAGTTAAAAAGACTCATCATTCATCGCTTTTAGCGATAAGACCGCCCATTGTGACACCCTATTAATTTTAAGTTCCTAATGTAATTTGTATTTTTGGTGTACAATAAAGAATATATATCTATCTATATATCTATCATTTTCTTGCCCATGTCCTATTTTATTCGAGGTCAGCGCAACAGGTTTTTTTTTCTTCCATTCTGTCCTGTCACCCGTCACACTATCACTAACTCCCTTTTCTTTCATAACACTTCTCACAATGTCCATCCATCTTTTTTTTTGCCTCCCTCTGCAACCATCCACATCATCATCATCTTCCTGCCCTTGTCCCGTGTTATTTGGGGTCGGCGCAACAAGTTTTTTTCTTCCATTCTGCCCTGTCACTCGTCATGCTATCACTAACTCCCCTTTCTTTCATATCACTTCTCACACAATCTATCCATCTTTTCTTTGGCCTCCCTCTCCCTCTCCATCCATCCACATGTATACTCATTTTTATTTTTTATTTTTATATATGTTTATGCCAATAGAAAATGTTTTCGATGAACTCTTGCACCCAATGTAAGATTTAACTTGTGTTTAGGTTGCCAGCGTCCTCGCCTATCACTTGAACATTACATAACATTAATCATAAGACGAGCACAATATATTTATAATATTAATAAAAGATTTATTTACTTGACGGCGCTTTTGTATTTAAATTAGTTTTCAAAAGATATCAGAGATGGTGCTAGTTATTTAGAGTGACGTGTGTCATGTGAATGGCCACGACACTCTGACGCAACACTGAGTGCTGGTGGGACGTGGGTCGACGAGGGAGGCACAGTATTAACTGAGCCCTGGTCGGAGACACATGTGTCCACTACGCGTTCAGTGGAGTGTCTTAATTTTGTTGCCTATTTTGTAGTAACATTTATTGTGTGGTGATTTATCTATGGTGATTATTTTATGAGAACTAAAAGTAAGATTATAGTGAAGTGCCAACATTAAGTGATTTGAATTGTAACGAGTGTCTATACTCTTCGCCCGACAAACAACACTTTATTACAAATCGCATTTCGAGGTTACAGATTCGATTGACATTACAGATGGGGCTCAAAAGCCTTTATACTTCTTCAATCTATATGTTTTGAGAACTTTAAATGAGTATGTGTGAATGTTCATGTGACTGTGTATGTATGTGTGAATATGATGCTGTGTTTATGTGTGTGTGTGAGAGTGAGCAAAACCACGATGCAACTTGCGATATCTGTAATAGGTCTTCAGTCTTACTGTAACTCTTTTAGTAACATGCGTTTCATCCCTCCTCTTTCCATGGCCATACCAAGGTAAACGATTCCCTTTCAACTGTTCAGTCACTGACGCCGCTTTCTAACTTCCTCTTAGCAAGACTCACCTAGCTTAAATCTTCCCAGGTAGTATATCTGGAAGGTCATGACGAGGCAGGTCACCAGGTGCAGCACTGTGAACGCTATCCAGAAGTAGAAGTTCGCGTTTAGAACGCCCACCAGACCTGGGGAATAGAGATTGTTCTACAATCATTCAACCTGCACGGCTTTTTTTCAACTCGCTTGGGGTCGGCTTCCAGTTTAAGCGAACACAGCTGAAAACCAGTATTTTACATGAAGCCTACTAATAGAATAAATCATTAAAAAAAAACTTACAAAGTGCATTTAAGTACACTACTACTAAGTGCATCAGGGCTTGAATTACGATTGTACAACGACCGTACATCCCATAGACGCCTACGCGTACGACGCATAGACCCATAGACTAATAACAGACGACCGATGTCTGTCAACACATCTGACTTATAGATCTGATGCAGGTCGCCTCAGAATAAATTTCAATTAGTTTCAACCACCAGTGAGAAGGATGTAGAAAGACGTCCACGTTAAAAGCATTCAAAGTAAAAAAAAAAAAACTGGGCAAGTGCGAGTCGGACTCGCGCACTGAGGGTTCCGTACAAACTTGAGAGGTAAATTGTGGTTTACGATTTATGACGTATTAAAAAAAACTAGATCTCGTTCAAACCACTTTTCGGTGGAAGTTTGCATGGTAATGTATATCATATATTTTTTTTAGTTTTATCATTCTCTTATTTTAGAAGTTACAGGGGGGGGGGTCATTTTACCACTTTGGAAGTGTCTCTCGCGCAAACTATTCAGTTTAGAAAAAAATGATATTAAAAACCTCAATATCATTTTTAAAGACCTTTATGGATAGGTCTTTAATAATGATACACCACACGTATGGGTTTGATGAAAAAATAATTTTAGAGTTTCAGTTCTAAGTATGGGGAACCCCCAAAGTTAATTATTTTTCTCTATTTTTGTATGAAAATCTTAAAGCGGTTCACAGAATACACCTACTTACCATTCAATAGTATAGTTCTTATAGTTTCGGAAAAAAGTGGCTGTGACATACGGACGGACAGACTGACAGACATGACGAATCTATAAGGGTTCCGTTTTTTGCCATTAGGCTACGGAACCCTAAAAAGAAAAGTGACCCATTCTAACAAACGACAGCCGATAATGACGCATGTTTGAAAGAAAAAAATCATACCAATAAATATGATGAGCGCCAGAACTCCGAAGGTGGCGTGCGCGCGCGCGTTGATATCAGGATGGCGAGATTGGTAGATCTTCACCATGCAGAGGACTGACGTCACGTACATGAAGGACGTATCTATGGAGACAACAATAGATAATAGGGAACGTACAGAAATGACAAATCAAGCAATTTTTTTTTAATGTTATCCTACAACTTTCACACAACGCCATCTAGTCCATTTTGTCGTGAGAGTCAAAATGGCGGGTGTACCCACAACGAATTAAAATATAGTAATTACCGATAAAATTAACCTAAAATGTACTTACTATTCAGTACCTCTCTCTAAAATATCTGTACCTCCTTCAAAATGAAATTATTTCAAAATTAAGGTACACCCGCCATATTGACGTCAAGATGGCGGGTGTTCTGTAATATTTCATTATTTAACCATTGATAAATGATAAATGATATTTATTTTGTAAATAGGTTTAAAAAACACTTTTACACGTCAATTTTTTTTTTCGTCATTTTTAAACTAGATGAGGCCGGTGTTTCCTAGCTGACTACCCTGAGAAGAAACACCGAAACAAACTCAGGGGTCAAAGTCTCTTTTAAAGTCCATACAGTAAATATGTAATGGTCAAATCACATGAGAACCATGCAGATTTGTCTGAAATGGTCTTTTGAAGAAAGAACCATACAGATTTGAGTGGACCTGTCCAGTCAGTGCAAGCATTTGTCAGTATTCGTAAAGCTCAACTCAGGACTACTAAGGAGCTCAACGACTTGACGAACAATACCAAGGAAAGGACATTTGGGTAGGCCGCAGAAAATACTCAAATTGCCAGACATAGATTAAAATTACTGAAAAGGAAAAAAAAAGCAATCAACATAGTCCTCACGTTCACAATAATGAAAGGAAAAATAGTTTACAAAATGTAATACTTTAGCAAAGTAAACATTGTTGTCAAAAATTAATAGAGAAAGAAAAAAAAAAAGTCAAATTGCAAAATAAAAATAATCTACAATATCGAATTGTAATAAATAATAAAAAGTACAATTAAAAATAAAAACAAAAGAAATAATAATAATACAACAGTTGCAGTGCGTACTGGAGCAGGTCAATCCCAAGCCTTTTGGTCCTCAACATAGTCCTTTATAGTGTAAAAAGCCTTTTGGCAAAGTTTTCGCTTTACAAATAATTTGAATTTATTATATAAAATATAAATACACCAAAAAAATGTACCTAAAAAGTACCTCAAGTAGAAAAGACCACACAATTGATCAGGTGGATAGTTCCTGAGAAATAAAACAATCGTGTCTCCTTTACTTAATGTCGTGTGCCAGTCACGTGACACACGTCATTAACATTCCAAACAATAGCGCCATCTCTGATATCTTTCGAAAACTTATTTAAATACGAAAGAGCTGTCGCATATTTTGTACTGGCACGCAGGAAAAGCCACGGGCAAGTGACGACTATGAAGGTCACAACTATTATTAACTTGCAAAACTGGCATGTTAGACTTTAAAGGTTTACGTTTTAAAAAGTTTAGTTTGATTGATGTTCAATCAATAAGATGGAAGACGTCATGTAAAAGAGTCAGGACATATTTTATATCAAAAATATATATCGACGGTTCAAAGGCTAATTGATCTAAGCGACATTTTTTCAAAAAAAAATTGAAACCTGACTCAAACGACGGAGAAAAATTTGCTGATTCCGAATATGTATATAACTCAATATTGGAAAAAATGTTGTTTAGATCAATTAGCCTTTCAACCGTCGATATGAAAGTGCTTTAATACTATATAATAACAGTCTATAAAACAACATAAAGCCTTTCATTGCGCTTCCCAGCGCGACCGTACATTGATCAATTTTTCATAATTATTAATAAAAAAACTTAAGTAAAGGAGACACGATTTGTTCTGTATCTGGGTGTAATTTATCTATAGCATGTATGTATTTAGAAATATATACGTATGTTTATCAGTTGTCTAGTACTCATTGCACAAGCTCTGCTTAGTTTGGGACTAGATGGCGTTGTGTGATAGTTGTGGAATATTATTTCTCAGAGTTTTATGGTTCTAAAGCTCACCAAACTGGAAGTTCATGGAGTTGGGACAGACGTGGTAGGCGGCGGACAGCATTCCCTCACTCACGAGCGCGATGCCCATCGCGTACAGAAGCCCGAAGTGCTGCGGGATGCCCAGCTCTTTCTGTGGACAAATATACATAGAGATCAACTAGCCGATCAACGTCTTAGGACCAACGCGTGCACCCGTCGCGTGACGACCCGCGTGTATCGTATGCTCGGGTCCCCGTAGCGGAAACCTGCGCAGTGTCGCTAGTTCAACTTTAACGGTGTGCATGTAGTCGTGTCGATGGAGAACTTTTACGTAGCAAAACTGGCGCGGCGTCCGGCTCTCCGCGCCGGGTGCCAGCGCCAAGGGTCGCGACGGAGCATTTTTGTATGGGACCGCGCGTGCGCTCGCTTAACGCAGCGTTGGCCCTTACTGTCGAAGACGGCTGGCGCTGAAAATCAGCGCTGTGACTCTGTCTTGCACACGAGCCCCAGCATTTTGCTGAGCGCTGGCCGTTTTGCGCGGATGTGATGCATATCTTCCCAATATAATTATTATATAGTTGTTTTTATTGTTATTTTTTTTTTATGATATGCGTAATGTTTGACGAAAATAAACTCTTTTTCTTTCTGTCTTCTATCATGCTATTATCCTCTGAAGACAACGTGCAACGGTGTTATGGCCATCCATTTAATGCCGGTACAAATAACAGAAACATTTTATTTTAGCATTTTGAAACTGAAACTGGCCCCACATTTTATATATGAAGTGTTAATGTTGTGTTAATTATATGTTTTTTTTTTTAATTTCTTCAATGTGTATGGATATATTATGGTTTTAGGATATTCAAGTTTTATTAAATGAATTTTTAGTTTGTAACTTTATATTGTACAACGCCTTGGATATCCTCTATAATGTTGTAGAAGTACTTGTGAATAAATAAATATGTAGTTGGGTAAAAACCCCGACATAGTTGGGTCATTTCCCCAACATAGTTGAAGCAAGGTCCCAACATAGGTGGGACAAGGCCCCGACACACTTGCTTCATTTGTCTTTTATAGTTGAAGGAAGGTCCCAACATACATGGGACGTAGTCCCGACATAGTTAGGACCAAACCCTTTCCCCAACATAGTTGAAGCAAGGTCCCAACATAGTTGAAGCAAGGTCCCAACATAGTTGAAGCAAGGTCCCAACATAGTTGAAGCAAGGTCCCAACATAGGTGGGAAAAGGCCCCGACACACTTGCTTCATTTGTCTTTTATAGTTGAAGGAAGGTCCCAACATACATGGGACGTAGTCCCGACATAGTTAGGACCAAACCCTTTCCCCAACATAGTTGAAGCAAGGTCCCAACATAGTTGGGACAAGGCCCCGACACACTTACTTCGTTTCTCCAACATAATTTAAGTAAGGTCCCGACATAGATAGGACAAGGCCCCGACATTATTGGGTCGTACAATATTCCCTAAACAGTTGGAAAATGGCTAGACAGATTTATGTCCTTACCTGTGCAGGCGACTTATTATGATGTGTATTATGTCTTCTCCACACTTGCATCAAGAACAGAAGTCCCAGCACGACGTAACCCAGGTTAGAGAAAACATGGTTGAAGTCTGAGAGTACCAGGAGAGGATGAGCGCACAGGAAGTTGAAGTAGCATAGGTCTTGGTTGCCCGATTGGTTTAGGAGCTGTAACAAAAAATACATTTATTTATTGATTGAGGCAGTCTCACGTGAATCCACGTAATTTTATTTATTTATTTATTTAAACTTCATGTACAGTAGTGGTACATAGGCGGACTTAATGCAACAAGGCATTCTCTAACAACCTTTTGGTTAAAAGAGACAACACTGTGGTAGGTGTGCACAATAAATAAATAACAGATATATCAAGTAGAATGTAGTATCATTAAGTCGCAATAATAAAATACTTATATATGCTAATATTATAAAGTAATAAATACGTTATAATTAGGAGAACTTAAAAAATAAAAATTATGACGAATACCGAACTAAGGTTGAGAGGACTTCAAGAATTGAGAGAATTTTCAATCTTGCTGTGTTAATTTTAATGGTTCCGTACCTCAAAAGGAAAAAACGAAAAGCTTATGGATCACTTTGTTGTCCGTATGTCTGTCAAGACCCTTTATCTCGGGAACGCGTGGAGGTATCTAGTTGAAATTAAAACCATATATATTCAGGTCTGCGGCCCCTTGAAGCTGAGAAAAAATCAGACTTCTGAGTTAACAAAAAAAAAAGATACGGCCGCTTATGTCGCAGAAAAACGTATATTTCGACACTCTCAAGGGAATCAAAATTCATAGGGTACTTCCCGTTGACCTAGAATCCTGAAATTTGGCATGAAGCAAGCAGTGGCGTGCCAGATACCCAAGTACCCATTTACCTAATATTTCGAATAAAAAAAACTCGCGCTATAATCCGCCGTCACGTATCATCAGTGCAAAATCTCTTGCTGTAATGCTGATTAATTGCTACATTTTCATTTGTTATTAATAAGATAGAAATTAAGTATACATCATACCTGTATCATAAATGATTTAAAATATGTAAGAGCCATCTATTGATATTTTTTGGCAACTCTTGCTCGCTCACAACAAAATTCTAGCTGGGTACTTCTGAATAATCCACTAGATGGCGCACAAAGTAGTAATCAATGAAATCAATCATTTGTTTACGATATTGATATGTAATATAATTAGCTTAGCAAATACTCACAATTTAAACAGCCATAGAGTATACAACAGCATAGCCGTTCTTCGTTTCTTTATCACACACTTAGAAATTTCAATATAATATAATAACTGTCGAGAACACGGATATCGGTCGAGAAATAGAAACAAGTTTTTGTTCGCGGTTTACCAAAACTACAGAATGAAATAACAACATTTGAGAATTCTGATGTCTTTTCATAGCACCAGCGAAGTTATTTAAGTCATTATAACCTGATGTATTCCAAGCATTCTTATCGTTTGAGAAAAATATGCAACACGAATGAAACTGCCTATTATGTGATTTAGTTTTCTGAGAAATATTCAAATCAGGGGTAGGTTTAGGCAAAGTTACGAGATCATATTTATCTCTAAAAGTCAAAGTCTTTACCTGGCCAAGTATTTTTTCCACACATTTTAATCCGTCACAAGAAACAATTGCATGTATTTCCGAATTCATTTCAAAGATAATAAACTTTAAACACTTCAAAACCAAGTAAGTTACAGTAATAACTAATCATAAAACTTTAAATGACAGAAATCAAAAATCTTTGTTAACAAAACACACGTAAAAGTAAACACGATTTAACCGCTCAAAGCAAATTTGAACTCATTTGTTTGCGGAACTGTTTTACGCGTCATAGATAGAGGGCGCCTCGTAGTTTGCGTAGTAAAAGTGCGCCTTGTAGTAAAATCCATTCATCAAAAATTTCAAGCCCGGACTATTTTAAAGAAAAAATGTTCGATGAGTACTTGCACACAGTATCAAATTTTACTCACACAGACTCACATTTTTATGTTTTTATAGGGAAAAGTGAGATGGCAGATCAAGCCTCATAACAAGCCTTTGCGCCAGACAGAGGCAGCAACACACTAGTGTTCATCTCTTTTTTTTTGTTAAGTGTTAGAGTGAGATCTGAGAGATGGCGCTCAGAGCGGCAACATTGCATAATGTGCATACGTCCTCGGTATCGTGCGTGAATGAACACGAAATGGCAACAGCGCGTAAACGCATAAGCACGCGAAGTTTAAAAATTAGAGTTTTATTTAATTTAATTCATTTGTTGTGTTCTATGATATAGATGACTGTGGTGTGGTGAGGTATTATTTTCACATCAAGCCAGGCTTTTTAACTTGTATTGCTCGCACGTCGCTGGAAGCAAGGTCTCATAGCACAAGTATAGGAAAAAATCTGAAAACGGTCAATTCGGGAATTGAACTGTTTTCATAGGTAAGTTTGTACGGAACCCTCAGTTCGCGAGTCCGACTTGAACCTCCCCGGTTTTATTTTTAATCAAAATTAAAACAGTAGTTCCAAAATTTGTTTTCGAACTTGCCAACAAAATTATTACAAACTTATGATCATACAGATTTTTTTAAAGTTGGGAAATCATCTTATGAGATCACCCACTCTGGGTGGAGCAGGAGAGCGTGTCAGACTTGGTTTTACTGACTAAAACCACACCTGTGTCCTTTAGTTGACCTTTGCGTTCTAAGACCACGGATTTCGTTTTCAGAAAATGGCCGTGACCCTAGCAGGCGTCGGCCCTGCTTGCTCCTCAAAGAGATGTCAGTAAACCAAGGGGGGGGGGGGGCAATGGTTTGCAGACATCTCTTTGAGGAGCGCGTGGAAAGCTACGTGCTGTCGAGGACTTTGGCTCGGTCCGGGCGATTACCGGAGGGGGAGCTACCCATTGCTCAACGTCTACCGTGATGATCATACAGATAAGAGTCGGAACTATTCAATAAGTCATTCGATAATAGTAACAATTTAGCGTTTCAATACTTAGACATAGATTTTGAAATATGACGTCACGAATAAGTAATCCTCCCACCCCTTATCACCTAAGGTCACTCTTCATCGATGCCCTCTCCTCCTGTTAACGTTATTTATAGATAGCCTTTATGTGAGCAAGAAAATAAATAATTTACCATAGATAAGGTTGCTTACCCTCTGATACGTGACTACAAGTTGTATGACGGGCAACGTGTAGAACACAGCCACAGTCAACACGTTCCATAGATACATCTTAGACCTGGCTGAAAGGACTCTGGGCCGACATCTAAAAAAAAAAAGAACATTCACAACAATACTGAAATATAGTCCGTTTTAACCGACATGAAAAATAATAATAAAATTTATTTTAACAAATAAATACGTATTTTTTTTTTTGTAAAAATCTATTTTTATTTGTAAAAATCTATTTTTATTTATCGCTTTTTAATTGTGGTACCCCACAGCGAGTGGTTTACTGAGGGCAACAAGTGGTTGGGCAACGGGATTGTTCGAAAAGAGTTCTGGAGAGGCGACCACGCACAAGGTGGACCGATGACCTGGTGAGAGTCGAGGGAACGTGGATACGAGACGCACAGTACCGTTCGTTGTGGCGACACTTGAGGCAGGCCTAGGTCTAACAGTGGACGTTTTTCGGCTGAAATATTGATGATGATGAAGATGATAAATGGATACCGAATTCAGAAGGTTGAGAAACTTACCTAGCCAAATTAGCAACACACAACTTCCCTCCAAGTCTGTAGACGTCTTTATCAGTATTAACATCATCTAACGTCGAGAAATCTGACTCCGTGTCTGATGAGGAACTGCCATCTGTTGGGAAAAGATGGCATTTAGCAAAATAACATATTATTATATCCTCCCGACGGTATTTTGATCACAGATCAACAGACATTAGCCAAGCTGGTTATAAGCCCAGATATATGTACTTGGGCAATGATCCCCACATTGTTTGACCAAGGGCCAGACTCAGTTGGTACAAGAACCCGACTCAGTTGGTTGAGACAAGTCCCTGACATATTTGGGACAAAATCCCGACGGACTAATAACATAGCCTCGACATAATTGGGATAAAACTAGATAGAATATTACCTGTTCGTGAAGTTAACGCGTCGCCATCTACAATGAATACATGTCTTGACGTGCTGTATCTGCTCGTGTCCCGGCGTTGACGTGACGTCGCCTTGTCGACAGATAGTCGTTTATACTGACCCCGACATAGCTGGTTCAAGGCTCCGATATACTTGAATATTGGCCGACACGGTTAGTACCAGTTCCAGACATATTTGGGACAAAATCCCGACGTACTCGGGACATGGCCCCGACATACTTGGGATAAAGTTAGACAGAAGATTACCTGTTCGTGAAGTAAACGCGTCACAATATTCGATCATTACTTGTCGTGATTTGCTCTCTCCGCTCGTGTCCACGACGTTGATGTGATGACGCCTTGTCAACAGATAGTCGTTTATACTGACCCCGACATAGCTGGTAAAAGCGCCGACATACTTGGGTATTGGGCCCAACACGATTGGCACAAGTTCCCGACATATTTGGGACAAATTCCCGACGTACTAAGAACATAGCCCCGACATAATTGGGAAAGATCTAGACAAAAATACCTGTTCGTTAAGTAAACGCGTCACCATCTCCGACCAATATTTGTCGAGACGTGCTCTCTGCGCTCGTGTCCACAACGTTGACGTGACGCCGCCTCGTTAATGAGAAGTCGTTTATGCTGGCCTTGACATAGCTGGTAAAAGCGCCGACATACTTGGCTATTGGCCCCGACAGGGTTAGGACAAGTTCCTGACATATTTGGGACAAATTCCCGACGTACTAAGAACATAGCCCCGACATAATTGGGACAAATCTAGACAGAAAATTACCTGTTCGTGAAGTAAACGCGTCACCATCTCCTACCAATACTTGTCGTGATGTGCTCTCTCCGCTCGTGTCCACAACGTTGACGTGACGACGCCTCGTCGACGAGAGGTCGTTTATGTTGAGCTCGTCGTGAGGGATTGGGGGTGGGGTTATGCGGCCTTCTGTTGAAAAAATCACTAAATAGTATAAAACAAAGTCGCTTCCCGCTGTTTGTCCCTATGTATGCTTTGATCTTTAAAACTACGCAACGGATTTTGATACGGATTTTTTTAATAGATACGAGTGATCCTAGAGGAAGGTTTGTATGTATAATATAGTAGAGAAACTATAGGTACAGGTTTCAAATGTGATGTCGTAAATAAACACTTTTTTTTGCGCTTACATTGCTAACGCTGGCTGAACCCTACGAGACAGATCAAAATAATGTACTACAGTATTGTAGACCTTAAAAAGGTCTACAAAAAAGTCCGCGATAGTATATGTCTATCTCTTAGGGATAACCCACAATAAAAAAAAATATCCTTTACTTTTTACGAGAAATAATGGCTTATTTACGAAGCGATTTTAAGCAATTTAAGGTACTTAATTGGATAAGGATTAATGCTGTTAATCCTTATCCAATTAAGTACCTTAAATACATTGTGCATTTAATATAGATCAATATGGCCCTTTACAGCATGTAATTTAAATGAATATTTTCGAAGATATTACAGATTTAAAATGCAGGAACATAGCGGTAGCGGTGGTATCAGCATTGCACCCGTGCGAAGCCGGGGCGAGTCGCTTGTAGTTTACAAAAGTACAAACTGCTTCACTAAGTCAGAGCTCAAAACATTTTTGAAGTAATTGCACGTCTAGATGTATGCGTATTGCTCGACTGCGAGCAGTGGTGGCCGAGTGGTAACGGCCCCGACTTACGAGTTGTAGGTTGCGGGTTCAAACCCAGCCAAGCGCATTACTTTGTGTAATTTATTTCATCACCACTGCTCTCAAAACGGTGAAGTAAAACATCGTGAGGAAATAAACCGGCATGTCTTAGAACCAAAAATTCGAAGACATGTGACATCCACCAACCCGCCCTGGGCCCGCGTGGTGGATTACGGCCCATTCCCTCTCCTAGAGAGGAGGCCTGAGTCCCAACAGTGGGAACATTATAAGGCCGACTATGCTGTATTGTTAAAGGGGTATTAAGAATAGGCTCCTGGGGGCTCGGGGAAGAATTTGAGACGATAAAATGTGCTGTTATAATTGAAGAAGATTTTATTCAAGCTTTTATATTAATACTAGCTTATGCCAGCAGTTTCGCCCGCGTGAATGTAGGTTTCTCTACATAAACTTTAAACCCCTGTTTCATCCCATAAGGGGGTGAATTTTAGAAAATCATCTCTTACTACTCGCTTATGTCATAAAAGGAAGCCATGTGCAAAATTTCACGTTACTAGTCCCAGTAGTTTAGGCTGTGCGTTAATATGTCAGTCAGTCAGTTTCTCTGCGTTTTTAAGTCATCACTAAGCAACAAGTGAAATACATTTGAAACTAATTTGTCTGTCGTATTTTTTTTTTTTACTGGCCTGTTGGTCTAGTGGTCAGTGGCCCTGACTGCTACGCCGGAGGTCGTGGGTTCGATTCCCACCCAGGACAAATGTTTGTGTGATGAGCACAATCATTTGTTCTGTGTCTGGGTGTAATTTATCTGTAATATGTATGTATTTAGAAATATTTAAGTATGTTTATCAGTTGTCTAGTAATCATAACACAAGCTCTGCTTAGTTTGGAACTAGACGGCGTTGTGTGATAGTTGTGCAATATTATTATTATTATATTATTTTCACCAGAAAATCAAGTCTCGTATTCTGAAAAATTCGATTCTTATGTTAGCGAAAATCAATGTCGAAAATATTGGTGAGATGTAAGTACTTTTAACAAATTGAAAAAAAAAATAACACAGCAATTGTCGCATTTTACCGTCGACCGTTCACATTGTAATCTCACGTTAACGGTCGGTATGCGGTCGGTAAGTCCCGCAACCCGCCGTTAAAAAGGGAGGATCCACCCACCAGACGGGTGTTATGTCTGGTGTGGGCAACTGCCCGAGAGATGATTTCGGGCTCTTGTATATGTTCAAATCGCGCGGAGAACTTTAATTGCGCGATGCAGGATTTCTTATTTTGTAGCGCCATAGATGTCGTTACATACAAAACTTGTCTCTCTATTCTTTTTTATGTTACGAACCTTCCTCACTAGGCTCCTGAGGCGGCACCTTCTTCCGGCACAGCACGACAAGCACGAACGCCACATAGAACCCAGAGAAGAACGCGACCGCTGCGCCTGCTGCAATCGCGTACTCCGCGTACGATATAGTCTGGATTATCCTGAAACTGTGGCCACAAAAATCAATGACGTGAATTTTGAAACACGCTTTAAAGAAAGAAAGAAATGTCAAAATCAGCCCTGCGTTAAAAAATGAGGTTAGAATTAACTCTAATGACGTCATCAGGGTAGATACTCTACGCTCGCATTTTTGAACGCGAACGTAGAGTTCAACTGTCAATGTCAAGCAAGTGTCATTTATGGCCGATTACACCAACATGGCCGCTTACACCAACATACCCCCAAAAATTTTCAAAATTTGCGTTGCGTAATACTAGAACGCCCCCTACCGCCCCCCCCCCCCCCTGCTGCCCTGGCGCCCATTGTGACACCCCATTAACTTTAAGTTCCTAATGTAATTTGTATTTTTGGTGTACAATAAAGAATATATCTATCTATCTATCTATCTATCTATCTATCTATCTATGACGGTGAAATATATTAACCTACCTGAAACTCTTAACCCTGCCGTCGTTGGTGACCAGTTGGACTTTCTCCTCCTGCGTCCACCCTAAATACTGCGCCACCTGGAGAAAAAATATCTTAAATAAAGTATAGTATGGTTGTACTCGTAGTTAATATAAAAATATTAATATGGCTATCTCTGGGGCCACGGGTAGTGTGAAAGTGAAACCCGGAGCCCTGGGACGAAGGCAAAGAAAGAACAGGAGTGGGTTTTTAGTCAGTAAAAGTCTGACACTATCTCCCGCTCCGCCCAAGAGCGGGATTTGTCATTAGATGATTTTTCCACCTAAAAATAAAAAATATATGGCTATTTCATCGTCTTCTTATTCTGACCTTTCAATTGTCACTCTTTCACTGCATTTTTTTTTGCAGGTGGGAATCCATCAAATCAATTCTCCCGCTCTGGGTAGAGCAAGAGGGAGTATCAGACTTTTACTAGCTTAACCCCACCCGTGTTCCTTCAGTTCCCTTACTTCAGTCTACCACTGATTTGTCTTTCATGTCATTCCTCATCCATCTATTTCTTTTTTAATCTCTCTCTCCCTCTCTATTTATCCACAATTATATATATAATTATTTTTGTAACAAGCTATCTATGAATTAATAAATAACATTATCTCAAATATGGGTAAAAATATCCCAGTTACTGCATTATTGATGGATACGAATAAGGCGTTTGATCTGGTAGATCACTGAATCCTTCTCACAAAATCAAAGGAACTTGGAATTAAAAATCACTTTTTAGAATTAAATAAGTCGAACCTAAACATAAAACTAATAACCAAAATATCATTCCTTAGACCAAAACCAGAAATTACTTACCCAACGAAACAAAGATTTTGAATTTACGGTGTACCACAGGGGAGTATACTAGGTCTACTATTATTCCTATCCATACTAATATTTATATAATGTAAAGTAACTCTGTCTTTTTGTCACCTTTTCACGTCTTTGGCACAGAAGTAACCTATGTCCTGGATTAAGACACAAGATTCTTTTTATCCTGGAGAATGTTACCTTGGGATCGGTTCCGACTTTCACGCGGACAAAGCCTTTATCAGAAACTGTGCGATAGCGGCTTTGCCAAGTGATATTTCTAGAACCATTGATTACTCCAAGACTCGTATATCGTACTCTTAATGCAAAAACCAACTAAATGCACCAACACTTTTGTATTATTATCCTATATACACATATTGTTTACATTTTTAAATATTTCTTATAAAAAAAAACAATAAAAACCATTTAAAAATATAAAAAATAGTAGCCCACCGGCATCGGGAACAGGGTCCAAGCTACCGGTGGTCAGGGCTCCTGAGAGAGGAATCTCCTAACAATGCGCGCCGTGTCCAGGAGTACCGCTTTCTGGATCAAGCCCTTAATCCAGCTGCCCAACGAGAGCCTCCTTAGATGTTGTTCGAGGCTCTTGGCTATTAAGCCATTGGCCGTTACAACTATCGGCACAATGATTGCTCTATCCACTTCCCACATGTCGACAACCTCGCGAGCTAAGTCAATATTTAGTTTGTTTATCTCTCTCAGCTTTCACGAGGTTCTCGTCATGAGGGACCGCTATATCAACAATCATTGTGCGACGCTCTAGTCGATCTATCACCACTATGTCAGGCTTATTGGCAACAATAGTCCTGTCAGTGATGATAGATCGATCCCAATATAATGTGATATTGCCATTGTCGAGAACTGGGTCGGGCCTATAATACGATACTTCTGATTCCACAAGATTGTATTTAAGAGCAAGTTGCTGGTGGATAATCCTAGCTACGAGGTTGTGTCTATGCAAATAGTCTCCGTTAGCTAGATGAGAACACCCAGAAATAATGTGTCGGATTGATTCCCCGGGTCGGTGGCATGCCCGACAGATGTCAACCGTACCGTCCTTCACAATGTATTTCCGGTAGTTGTTCGTCATCATAACTTCGTCCATTACCGCAAAGACAAAACATGTTTGTATTATTATTATTATATTCGATCAAATCTGTAAGTTATTTACTTTGCCGAAGCTATCTTTGTAAATAAGTGTCGTAGCTACCGGTTTTACCTGTAGATTCGTCTTTATGAGACGAATAGATATATTTAACTTAATTTGGGTAAATAATTGCAGATAGTTGGTTTTTGCAATAAGGGTACGATATGTTACAAACATCGACTTATATTCTAGAGATAGACAAGCACGTTCATGGAAACTATTTGTCAAAATACTGAAGTTAAAACAAAAGTTCGCTGCGGCGCTCCATTGGCATTATACCGTTTAACAGAACTATTAAAACATACAGCGCTAAGATAGCTTTTAGAGGATACTTTCACGACCAAAATGTCTTAAGCGCCATGAATTTCGTGGCACTTACGCGTTTCATTCAACATAGTGTAATTTTCAAGGTGTATGGATTACACTACACCTGAGTCGATTGAAGTGAGTGTTCGGCACGCGTAATCTAGTGCGTAGTACATATATATCAATGGTTACAAATAAATATAATTATTTAAATTTGTACCTTAGGCAAGGTCGCGTTGCTAGTCTTGTCAGTGCAGTCTTCGTCTGATGTCTTCACTATGAATACTATGTAGAATCCCACGGGGAATGTGTCTTGCTGGAATGCAATCAAAATATGTAATAAACGCAGACCTTATAACATTATCGACGTTGAATAAAGAAATGTGACCTTCTTTTTTAGGGGTTGCATAGCATAGTCGGCCTTATAATGTTCCCACTGTTGGGACTCAGGCCTCCTCATTAGGAGAGGGAATGGGCCGTAATCCACGACGAGGGCCTAGTGCGGGTTGGTGGATGTCACATGTCTTCGAATTTTTGGTTCTAGGACATGCCGGTTTCCTCACGATGTTTTCCTTCACCGTTTTGAGAGCAGCGGTGATGAAATAAATTACACAAAGTAATGCGCCTGGCTGGGTTTTAACCTGCAACCTACAACTCGTAAGTCGGGGCCGTTAGCACTCGGCCACCACTGCTCTTTAGGGGTTGCTGCTTTAAGGGTTGGGAAATCAAGAAATAACTTGTACCACTGTAGCTTGAGCGAGAGGGAATGTCAGTTTTACTGACTAAAATCCACCCGTGTTCCAAGACTTGCCCTTTGTGTTCCAGGGGGGCTATTGGCTAACTTTTTCAATAACAGTTGACAACTAGCATTCGTTGCACACTAAACTTAGTTGTCAACTGATAATTTCATAAAATTGGTATTACGTATCACACAAGTGACTAACAAACTACGGTGGAAATGTGGTGAATTATAAAAATTTACGGTGCCTATTGTGACCACTCTAAAATTTTATCGCCTATTATACAGCTTCAAAAGCTTACACAATCGCAATTTTAAAAGTATCGATACAATAACATCTGTCAAAACGTGTTACGGTGGCTATCAAAGGCACCAGTGGCTAATGACGTCACTGCAGTTGGTCACTGAAGATAGGCAATACGAAACTAGCTGTTTGACAGTTCAATGATGCACATTGTTAACAAGTGATCAACACTTGAACTGTCAACAGAGTTACGCAATAGCCCCGCTGAGCCGTGGTAACTCTTCAATCAATCCCGCAGACCTTGTACCTGGTCCTAGCTAGCTTCGTTAATTAAGCTGATATCTCTTTGAGGCGCGCGTGGAACAACGCGCCCTCGACCAAGGCCTGGTCCTTATCGAACGGCCGGATGGCGAGCTATCCATGGCTCGCCGTCCGCAAACCCGCGCCTACGGTTGCCGTCCTGCGATTCCCGATGTATAAAAGTATAATAAATATAATAACAAATATTGTAATCTTTAGGAGCTCATTACTTTATGTCAAACTCAATAATTAGATATCATTCAATTTAAATTATATAAACAAGTCACCAGAAACAGTAGTTTAAAAATAGTTTAAAAAACTAAAAAACACGCTTTTAGCACGCACAAAAAATTACAAAATGTCCGCCATGTTGGATTTAAGTCACGTGACTATTTTTTCGTATTCGTGACAGCAAACCCTTTCATTTGATACCCATATCATGGGGGTGCATTTCAAATAGCCTGTCCGCCATCTTGGACGTCCACCATATTGGATTTAAGTCACGTGACTTTTTTTTCGTTTTCCTGACAGCAAACCCTTACATTTGGTACCCATATCATGGGGGTGGATTTCAAACAGCCAGTCCGCCATCTTGGGGAGGCCGCCATATTGGATTTGTAATGACGTTTCTTAGCTAGTCATGTATTGTCATCAGAACTCAGAGCGTGTGCAAAATCCATTTCATCCTAATCGAAGACCGAGAAGTGGGTCAAATTAAGATTCCAAGATTTTCTTACATACATACTCGTAGTTACAAGTGAAGCTAATAAAAGCGTGTTAAAAAGATGCTTAGGGTCGGAACTTCTAATGACATTGACCAAAAACCCTTATTAAGAGGGTCCTTTTCCATTCGCCTATCGTCAACATCGAGCATGGTTTAAAAGCTTGTTGCTTCATCTAACACAATCCAACGCGATCTTTGATGAAAAAGCAATGCAAAAAAGAGAGCTAAATGTGCAAGGCTTCTATTGATGTACTTTTTTATATTTTTAATATAAGAGTACATGGAGGGCCAAAGTTCACGTAAAATAGCAGATTTTCAGAGGTCTTTACTAGATTAGTTTTACACAAATTTATGTTTTGATTTCTATAGAAGCCTAGATAATATCCACAAGATAGCTGTGTATCCAAAATATCTAGAGAAAGATGTGTAATAACATCATAATCACGTAAGAACGGTTGTATGAAAATGTACCTCGAAAAGGACGCTCTTAAAAGCTGGTCTAGAAGTTTCCGAAGTCAATTAATATGATCAATGAATCTATTTAGCCTTTTCCCAAAAATGTCGGAATCAGTTTCCAGTCTAAACTGGATGCAGCTGCTACCAGTATCTTACATGGAGCAACTGTCAATCTAACCACAACCCAGTTACTGGGGACCACGATACATAACACTTGGCAAGACTAATGTCAGATTTCTGACTTAGCGTATTGACTGTCAATGATTTATTTAATTATTATAGATATACTTTATTGCAAATACATATAAAAAGAAACTAAAAAAGACAAAATAAAGATCTACACATGACAGCTGGAATCCTTTAGGCGCGACTGGTCTAATTCAACTTATTCGTAATTGGTCCAATCCGCCTTACTCACAATCGCTTCTAAAGGAGCTGGAACTAACGGCTTAACGTGGGCATGGAGGAAACTCGTTATGTTGAAACCTCTACAGTCCGGACTAAGCGTTTCGCCTCGTCGTTTATACAGCGTACATCGACGGACTGGAACAATTTACCTGCTGAGGTCTTCCCATCCGATTATAATTTGGGTGTATTCAAGGCTAGAGTGAATACTCTTAATAAACTAGTGCGCCTCACTATCAACGATTGCATCACTTCTTACCATCAGGTGGGATCGCAATCAAGCACTACTTTATATCAAATTTAAAAAAAAAGTCAAGATTGTCACCCATCCACAGTTTGACCTCGGCAAGTGTTGCGTAGCCTTAAGAGATTGATCCATGGAGGTTTTATTCAATTTATTGTACTTACCGTCAGAGTGATGCCTCCTCTTCTGGTCATTGTCAGATAGTAACCGTCATACAATATGTCTCTTTCGTTGTCAAAAACTGGGCACTGCAAAGACAATAAATTTTATTGCGGACACCCGGCAAATGTGAAACTAACTATTGCAGTATTACCTACTGCATAGCATAGCATAGTCGGCCTTACAATGTTCCCACTGTTGGGACTCAGGCCTCCTCTCTAGGAGAGGGAATGGGCCGTAATCCACCACGCGGGCCCAGTGCGGGTTGGTGAATGTCACATGTCTTCGAATTTTTGGTTCTAGGACATGCCGGTTTCCTCACGATGTTTTCCTTCACCGTTTTGAGAGCAGTGGTGTTGAAATAAATTACACAAAGTAGGTAATACGCCTGGCTGGGTTTGAACCCGCAACCTACAACTCGTAAGTCGGGGCCGTTACCACTCGGCTACCACTGCTCTGCCTACCTACTGCATAAGTCCTCACTTATAAAAACACTCTTTCGATTAGTTCTGTCTTCTTTATAATGAAATTTGTTTTTTTTTTTTTAATTTTAGAAGACATGCCTTTGTTTTTTTTTTTGGTAAATTACATTGTTTAAATATAATAGGGGTTAAAGTATGAAATTGCATTTTTTAAAACGGGTTGCTTTGAAGTGTTATATCTTTGGATAGACTTGGAATTATAAGTTCAAATAAACTTTATATTAAAGGTACGTTATTCTTTTTTCGAAATTAGGTATTTATTAGTTTCTTTGTATTTTAGGTATTTATTAGTTTGTTGTTACTGCAAAGCAAACCGTTTTAAAAAGCAGCAATTTCATAGTTAAAGACCTAATATTTGTATCTTAGGGGCCATTGCAATAGCTCTTAGGTTTTTTTTAATTGACTAATTTTGTTTTTGTTTTTTTTTTAAATAACTTAAAATTAAACATGTAAGTAGTGAAAAGTGTTCTATTTTTATTTATTTCGCTACAATATGTACGAGCCAATAATGCTCATACGGCAAAACACGTTTTGCTTAACATTTAAACCGCCCGGGTCGGATATTGGTCCGACGAGTACTTCCTCGCCCTATTCGCCAGGGTTCTGTGTACAAAATTTCATAACTGTTCGATGAAAAATCACGAAGTTATAAGCTTGTTCTGTTACTTGGTTGGCCACACAAATACATGATCACCGGGCCACCCGGGCGACTGAGGGGTTGTTTTACTCCCGCATCCAGCTGTGCGCTAGTGTCTAATGACCGGTATAACCTGCCGTGACCTGTGTTGTACTTAATGTCGGTGGTGTCCAACTTGTGAGCTTTTTTAAATATTTTTGGAAAGAAAATATATGGTGCAAAAATTTTTGGAATCGATTCAGTTACTGATTCTGAACAAACTATATTCAGGTTTCGCATATACTAAAAATAATATTGTAATAAAAATTTATAACAAAATTCTATAACAAAATATGTTGTTATTAGCCTATTGAATCCCACGGTTGGGCGAAGTCCTCCCTCTCCCTTTTCAATACACGTCTATCCTCAGCCATTGCAGGCCAGTCCCGCCGGTAGTTGTCAAGCTCATAACTCCACCTTCGCCTTGGTCTATTGAAGGGATTGGCCTGCAATGGCAGAGGACAGACGTGTGTGGAAAAGGTAGAGGGAGGCCAACAAAATATAGAAAAAAAAAAAGAGTTCCACAAAGTCTACGCACGCACACACAAGGAAGCCTAGAGCAGTGGCGTAGTGGGGCACTGCATCATGCCGTTTACCGTCACGGCACTCGAATCGGTTTGACTGTCAAAGCAAAAGAAAGAAAAGACTACTCACCGAGAAGTTCTGTATTGAGACCACAGCACAGATATCATCGTCGGACTCAATCATTACTATCACACTTTTCGGTCGAGACAACCAGCTTCTCGTCTCCAGATTGGTTCTCAATAAATACCTGTAAAACAATTTTTTTTATTATTATTTCGCAGCATTCTGGGTCTTCTGGGTTAAATCTTGTCGTCACATTCGGTCATATCCTTTTGTCAAAGTACTCTGTGAACAGCATTGCGGTCGCGTCCAATCACGTAATTAGCGTCTATGCAAATTGCTACAGACTATAAAAACGAGTTGCTTAAATTGTGCTACGGGCGCGTCGTTGTGTTGCCACTTTATATACATGTATTTGTCACCTTATTTATTTTTTTATTTTATTTTTTATTTAGAATTCATATGTATTTTTATTTCCTTTTTCTATCCAAATCTTTTGTACACTGCACGGTTCAGGCGTCTTTATGTCGACGCCACCACCGGCCCACGCTGTGAGCACATCGCATTATGCGTGAGGCCGCAGCTTTATGCTGAGCGTTCGGCCGTTTTGCGCGGATGTGACGCTAATCTTCCCTATCTATTGATGATGTTTGTTAGCTAGTTTTAAGATTGCGTCATTTCGCGTAAATAAACTGTTTTTCTTTCTTTCTTTTTCTTTCTTCTTTCTGGGTGTAAAAGAACAGACCGAATACGGAATGTCACGCTGCGCTCCATAACGGGCATAAAAGACGTGGGCAATAAGGCTGCCAGGCTCAAATGGGATGGGGCGGGTCATGTCAGCCGCATGCACAGAGACCGCTGGGCAAGCATCGCCACGCAGTGAGTTCCTGCGGAAGGGCCGTCGAGGCCGTCCTAGAAAGAGGTGGCGAGACGATCTGGACGCGTACCACGAGGACTAGTTTTAGACGGCGCGGGAAAAAAATGTCTGGAAGGACTTTTCCCAGCTGTAGGACAGTAAGGGTAGTTACTTAGTATTCATATGCATTCCACATCGTTCTTTGATAAATCTTTCACGATACAAGCAGCGCGTTTGTGGAATGCATTACCCTTAGAAGTGAGGCGTGCCCAAACGCTACCGACTTTCAAAAAGATGGTGAAGGAGCATTACCTATCACTTTAATTTTTCTTCTCCTTTCTCTGTCGTATATTTTAATATTTATTAGTTTATTATTTGGTAATATACCTATTTATGTATTATGTGTATATGTATTTTATTATCTTTTTATGTTGTTGTACACTGACAGCCCCAAATCTTTTCCTTTCGTTACAGTCCATCCAAAGGTTGTCTGGTAGAAATTGCCCTGTGCAATAAGACCGCCTATTGTACACTTATTTTTTATAAATGTCTGTCCTGTAGTAAGTTAAGGTTTGCAATAAAGTAATAAATAAATAAATAAAAACTGGGCAAATGCGAGTCGGACTCGCGCACAAAAGGTTCCGTACCTTCCTCCGTATGCAAAAAACGGCAAAAAAACAACACGTTTGTTGTATGGGAGCCCCACTTAAATACTTAATATATTCTGTTTTTAGTATTTTTTTGTTATAGCGGCAACAGAAGTCTTCCCATACGATTATAATTTGGTTGTCTTCAAGGCTAGAGTGAATAGGCTCTTAACAAACTAGTGCGCCTCACCATCAACGATTGCATCACTGCTTACCATCAGGAGGGATCGCAGTTATGCACTAGTTTATATTAAAATAAAAACAAAAGATAAATAAATACATCATCTGTGAAAATTTTCAACTGTCTAGCTATTACTGTTCATGAGATACAGCCTGGTGAGAGACAGACAGACAGTGAAGTCTTAGTATTAGGGTCCCGTTTTTACGGAACCCTAAAAAACAAACCCGAGGTTTAGTGTAAAAGAGATAAAAAAACTATTACATACCTATGAATACTCTCAGTATCGTCCATCTGATTACACATATACTTTCTCTTCTCATGTTGGTAAGACAAATCCAAGTTATTGGACTGATCAAAGGGAAAGAAGTAATACATAGGCTGACTCGGCGTGGTAGTTAAGTTCGTGGTAGAATTTAATCTAACGAAAAAATCAGTGACGGTTTCTACCAAAATGGTAACATTTATAGAATCCGGTGATGATGAAGTCAGGTGGATAATTGGCGTGTTCTGTGTTGATACGTCTGAAAGAGAGATGGGGAATTAGATTTTATGGTTTTTGAGCTTTAAAGTAAAGCTGATACTAGAAGAGCTTAATTCCATTAGAGATCATACACACGATCGGCATGTTGGCAGATGTAAGTGCAGCCGTCGACACGGCCGACACGGGTCGACGGTAGCCGTCGGCCGTCTACATCCCAACTTTGAAGGTTAGCGGCATCCGTCGTCAGCTCACATAGTGTAGAAGTCAATTGCAGAATGGATTCCGAAGAAGACACATTGTTATTACTTTTACTTATTTTACAAATTTCCGACGCATGCGCACTCTTGACCAAATTTGCAGTCGACTAAAAAAATGAGGCACGCAACAGCAAATGTCATTGTAGGTCGACAGCTGCAGTTACCTCTACCGGTAGCAACATGAAGTTTGTGTGTATGATCTCTTATTAGGGCTATATTTCACCGGGACACCATGGCGGCGCGACCAGTTGCGCCGCCATGGTGTCCGTAAGCTTCCAAACTAGACACCATACAGACATCAGAGTCGCTACACCACACTGAGACAGTACCAAAATGGACCTTAAGTGCACGCGTCCGAGCTAGTCGCGCCGCCATGGTGTCCCGGTGAAATATAGCCCTTAAAGTGAACGCTACAGGCCAAAGTGAGGCAAACTCTCGCTAGATGGCGCTAACGTAAACTATTTATTGAACTATTAGTTAGATTACTTCAAAATCCACCTTATTCGCCAAAAATACCTAAACTAACATCCGAAGTCGTAATTTGACTAATAAAGTGGGATGTCCGATTTTAGCAAATACAATAGGGAATGTGCACGCAATTTTTTTATTACCAAATAAAAAAAATTGCGTGCACATTCCATAAAGTAATTTTTAGCTTTAGTAAACATAGAAAGATTTTTTTTTTAAATCTTCAATAACAACGAAGCTATAAAACTTCAAACCTGCTCATAACAAAGATAAGTTCGACATGGACTGTGACGTGGAAGTCAAAGTGAAGTTAATCACGCCCATACGGTCGCCAAAGAAAATCGATGTGTAGGTGACGGTAAGTAACAGTGTGAGAGATAGATAAAAAAAATTGCTAAAAATTGTTATATTTCGTTTGCATTTCCAATTTTGATATTGTTTTCTCAGTTAGTAATATTATTTTTTCAATAATAGACCGGTAACGGTACGGTAGGTGGTAGGTAGGTAGGTTGGGTTATTGAGTCAAGGAAATAGGAATTATGCATAAATAAAATATTTGTTATCTAACCTGTTCATCAATAAATAATAGGTCTTTATGTCTTAATAGACGTTTACGTAGATCTTTGTCGTTACCTATGAAATTGTCTTTTTTAAAACGGGTTGCTTTGAAGTATTTATAGTTAATATTTAAGAGCCTCCTTTTCGAGGTACATTTTCATACAAGCGCTCTTACGTGAATATGATGTTTTTACACTTTTTTCTCTAGATATTTCGGGTACACAGCTGCTATCTTGTGGATATTATCTAGGCATCTATAGAAATCAAAAAACTAATCCAGTAAAGACCACTGAAAATCTGCTATTTTATGTGACCTTTGGCCCTCCGTAATGTACTCATACATTAAAAATATAAAAAGTTCATCAATAGAAGCCTTGCACATTTAATCGAGATTCTGAATGACGAGAATTTTTCTGAAAAACTATTAAGTTTTGTGATATATTCGAGTAAATTACGGAATTATCGAATCCCAACAAAGTTTTCAGGCATTATCTCTCTTTTTTTGCATTGCCTCTTCATCAAACATCCCGTCGGATTGCGTTAGATGAAGCAACAATCTTTTAAACCATGCTCGATGTTGACGATAGGCGAGTGGAAAAGGACCCTCTTAAGTCCTCACTATGACATAATAAATACGTACAAATAAATTTTTCTTCCACCTTTAATATAAAGTTTATTTGAACTTATAATTCCAAGTCAATCCAAAGATATAACACTTCAAAGCCACTCGTTTTAAAAAACGGCAATTTCATAGATAACGACAAAGATCGTTACGTTTACTAAGACGTAAAGACCTATTATTTATAATTATTGATAAACAGGTTAGATAACAAATATTTTATTTATGCATATTCCCTATTTCCTTGACTCAATAGTGCTCTCATACACTAAAACAAAATAATTTAAAAAATGTTCAGTTCAGCGCCATCTAGCGGTAAGCCACGCTCGAACCCGTAGGTTTCACTTTCATTGAACAAATAATTGTTCAGCTGTCAAGTGCAAGTAAGTTTCAATTCTACCCCCATTTCTTCATTTCTTCAAAACCTTATTGTTGTGGAAAAACCTATATTTCTAACATTATATTTGTTTGCTTATGTGTGTCACAAGCTTTTAAACTAAATGACTTTTTCAAGGAAAATGCGGGCACGACAGTATCTTTCAAAAATGTTTTATTTTAGGAAAAATGTCTTTCTAAATTAACCCTTTAACCGTTCGCGTTGGATTGGTCTGACGAAAGTTTTCATGTCCTATTCGCCAGGGTCGTGTGTTTGCAACTGAGTACTCCATCTCGTTTAGCTCTTCAATCCCCATAGGTGACAGAAGTGCTGACGTGATGGAGTATTTGGTCGTGGAGGTGCGACCCTGCTGGAATTGCGCGAGAGTGTTTGTCGGATATATCCGACGTAAGTGGTTAAAAGGCTAATTAACTCCTACGTAAACGAAATAACGCGACAGCGAACGCAATGCAATGCGACTGGAACAAACAATCGACACTACTGCGGTGGCCTACGAGACCAAACATACGTGGGTGCGGAGCGGAAATGAGCGAAGCGAAGCGGTCACATTAAATTGGTTTGATTGTCCTCGTGGGGGCGATCGGCGGCGGCGATCTCTCACGCCGGGCCTTGGTACAGGCCATGGTCCGGAGCGAGGAGGAGTGGCAGGCGGTCGCCTTCTTCTGCGAAGCAGTAAAGCTAGCAAAGGAGGCGGCCGATCGCGTGAGGCAACGGTCCTCACGCCCCAACCACCGCCGGGATTCCGATCCCGATTTCCGGCCACCGTAGGCGCGGGCTTGCGGACGGCGAGTAATGGGTGGCTCGCCGTCCGACCGTCCGGTAACTGTCCGGACCGAGCCCAAGTCGTCGACGGCGCGTATTGTTCCACGCGCGCCTCGGGGAGATGTCAGCAAATCGTAGGGGCCCAGCAGGGTCGAAGCCTACTGGGGCCATGGGTAGCGTGAAAACGAAACCCGAGGCCCTGGGACGAAGGCCCTGGGACGACAGGAGCGGGTTTTTCGTCAGTAAAAGTCTGACACTATCTCCCGCTTCGCCCAAGAACGAGATTTGTCACTGGATGATTTTCCCACCTAAAAATAAATAAATACGTAAACGAATTAACGCGACAACGAACGCAATGTGATTGGAACAAACAATCGACACTAGTGCGGTGGCCTGCGACACTAACTATATATAATTCGTTCGTGTGCTCACAATCCGCCTCCTGTCGTTATTTTAGATATTGTTGACTTGTGAATGAACACAATCAAACCTGAGTAAGTGAGGATTGGGTAAGCGAGAAATCTCTTATAATGAGAGTATCTGCCAGATCCCGTAATTTGCCCTCCTAAAACCTCTGTAAATGAGTAACATTAACCTGTATAAGTGACACTAATTTTTCGCGCGTGAACCTCTTTAAGTGAGATTTCTACTTGCCTATACCTCATCTTGGTACTGAAAGTAATAAGATCTAAAAATATTACGAACTTAATTTGAAACAATGTTTGTCCATTTGCCTGCAGTTTCCTGAACTACTTGTGTTTAAGTGGAAATACACTTGTTTTGAAACATGTGCGTGCAACATGTTTCAGAACACTAAAACATTAAGAGAACAATTCATTTGAAAACTGTTTTTTTTTACCCCTTTATTCATAAAAATCTTTCATCTTTTAGCATTTCTGATTAGCATTTTTTTCTCTATAGAGAATTCAAATTATTTCAGAGATAACTACTACCATTTAAAATTTTGCAGTGCCCGACATGCTCCTTAATTGTTAGGTACTATTTTTTAAATATTTGCTACTTGAATGCAAATTCATAAATGCAATAAAGATTTGAGATTTTTATGAATAACACATAACAAATTTTAATATTTTATACCAAACGAGCGATATTAAAATATATATATAAATGTACAATATATCAATAAATATTTACGTATAAGAGGACCACAGTAGACTCTAATCCTCTTCCCCCTGACTAAGACAGCGTGAACAGAAAGAGAAGATAAATTAAAATGGGGATCAATAAAGTCAGACGAGTCAAAAATTTTTTTTTTTTTAAGAATCTTTTACGACAAGATTTTCGCGAGTCAAAAAATCAGAGTAAATAAAGCTCTGCTGAATTACAAATTGGGTTGCCAGATAGAAAATATAACTAATCTAAAAATTAAATCTGATACTTAGAGGTGTTCTGAAGCTACGGAAAAAAAAAACGATAAAAATATCTGGATGATACGTACCTTTCATATCGCGATCTGGCAGCCCTTAATAAGTATCTTGTAGAATTTAATTTATTAATAAAATTAAAAACTTTACGTATTAACTAATATTACCTATATTTACGATTCTCGTCATAACTTTTTAATTTAAGCAACGATTTTATTAAAAAAACAAACGCGAATTTAAAAATTGCAAAAATAGTCTTTTCTAAATATTATGAAATAATCCCTTCTCATACGCATCTAATTTACGGGACAAACTAAAATCAAAATGGCCGCCAAATGTTTACAGGTTCTAACTCACCGCAGGTCTCTTCATCTTCAGTAAACATATTATTATGAGGACATAAAGTCCTAGATATGTTGGTGAACTGCTCCAGACTGACGGGGGTCTGCACCAGCATGGGTAACTGCCATGAGAATACTCCTGGAAAGAAATAAAATTGATGTGGGCTATGTTCCGATGCTTATTGAAGGTAAGAATCTGGAATGAGATGATCCAAAAGTGCTCACGAAACTTCCTCACAGAATAAGCAAGCTGAATAGGGTAAAACAACTATAAGATATGGTCACTCCCTCCGCCACGTGGGAGGCTAATCAGGGGCGCCGACTGCGTGGGTGCTCGGGGGCTCGAGCACCCATGAGAAATAAACAGTGGGTGCCGAGCACCCATGAGAAATAAACAGTGGGTGCCGAGCACCCCTGAGGATAGACATCACGAAACAAATCAGTAATATAGTACCTTTTAGGTTACGTATAAATTATAATATTTCTTGATAATAAAAACTAGTATAATTTTTATATACTTAATGGTTTCATTTTACATTTTTATCAAATATAATTAGTAATTAAGTACGCAGTATGTAAGTAGGACATTTATTTATTTGTCGGTCGATCAGTGTACACTTCGACACTTTTTCAAGTCATCAAATGAGTCAGCAATTTAGAAAACCTCATGGGTGCTCATGCACCCATGAGGTTTTCTAAAAGCCGGCGCCCCTGAGGCTAATGTCCTACAGTATGATGATACTATGGTTTCGTCAAAAAAAAATTGGAGACGATTGTTGTATCGTCTCCACTTTTTGTGCGTTGAAAAATCGTGTGACGTCATGCCTTGGAACACTTATCATGGAAGTGACGTCACAAGCCTTCTCTTCGTCAGTTTATATTACCCGACATTCATCTTTCCAGCCAGGACACAACTGGACATTGACCCTTACAAAGGGTTCCCTCATCGACCGATCTTGTACTTCTCAAATCTAGTATCTCAGGATAAGCATAATCAGCCTTACAATGTTCCCACTGCTGGGACTCGGGCTTCCTCTCTACGGGAGGAAATGGGCCATAATCAACTACGCAGGCCCAGTGCGGATTGGTTAATGTCACATGTCTTCGAATTTTTGGTTCTAAGACATGCCGGTTTCCTTAAGATGTTTTCCTTCATCGTTTTGAGAGCAGTGGTAATGAAATAAATAACACAAAGTAATGCACCCGGCTGGGTTTGAACCCGCGACCTACAACTCGTAAGTCGGGGCCGTTACCACTGGCCCACCACTGATCCTATATCTTAGCATGCTCAGTCGAAATTTAACATACCTTTTTGCTGCCTCGCAGTTATAAACAAAGGGTACGTCTTGTTGGCAAAGTCACTCGCTACCGTCACTCTCGCTGGTGTATCATACGATTCGAGTTCCTGAAAGAAAATGATTTGATTTAACGCCATCTATTGTTATGATACAGGAAGTTTTCTGTAAGAGGCCACCGCTAGATGGCAGTAACGAAAATTAATACTATAATTTAACTTCACGCCATCTATCGGAGGAATAATGCAACTTTCATGTGTGGTGTAAGGTGTAATCACTAGATGGCGTTGACGTCACCACAGCTAGATGGCAGTATAACGAAAATTAATACTATAATTTAACTTCACGCCATCTATCGGAGGAATAATGCAACTCTGATGTGTAGTGTAAGGTGTAATCACTAGATGGCGTTGACGTCATTTGCTAAGCTGCATTGCGAACATTTTTAAGCTTTCTTATTTTATTTTATTTATATGTTACATTGCTACTTATTCCGTCGAAAACTGTTAATATTCACATTAAAGCTAAAGATATGCTTACGTAGCTCTTTCATAATTTCATTCGCAATTCTTTTATTTATTTTTTTTCTTTTATTTTTGGTTTTTTGCTCGCCTTGGCGCAACTGTCCGATTGTTTATTTCGGGCTGTTGTATAATGTTCAAATCGCGCGGAGAACTACAATACCCTCAACAAATTATAAGCGTTTCGCCTAAATAAGCGCACTAAACAAATAATGTCTTACCCCAGCAAACTCCAGAATATATTCTGTACTCTTATTCACAGCAACCGTATACGGGATGTTGTATTTGTACCTGTAACAAAAAAATATTGTCTTAACAACAACCTAGGAACCCGTATAACTTTTGTACCAGTGACCGATAAATTCTAATATTGCATTACTGCTTACTGAGTTCTGAGTACTTATGATTACATTTATACATTATACATGTAGATTAGTGTTGCAACAGAACTCTGGTTCCGCTACCGCTTCTGCAGAAGTTCCGCAAGCTTTTGCACTTCAGTTTCCGCTTCTGCTTCCGCAGAATTTGTAACAGAACTCTAAACGGAAGAATACAGCGAGGAGAGCGGAGGTGAGGGACGCGTGGACGACAAGACACATCGGAAGAGGCGCGGGCGGTGTCGCAACGTGTTTCTTTATTATTATATTTTTTTGGTTTATTCACCGCATCACCGCGCCTCGTGACGTGATTACGACGTAAGCCTTCTGTTGTTTAAAAAAAAAACAATTGTGCTTTTTCTTCATAGTATAAACAGTTCCGCTTCCGTTTCCGCTTCCGTATCCGCAAATATTTATTTTTGACATCTGTTTCCGTTTCCGCTTCCGTTAAGACACTTCCGTTGCATCACTAATGTAGATAGATGGAGAGGGAGGCCAAAGAAGATGGATGGATCGTGTGAGGAATGACATGAAAGAAAAGGGAGTTAGTGATAGTGTGAGGGGTGACAGGACAGAATAGAAGAAAAAAACGTGTTGCGCCGAGTAATATGGGATAAGGGCCGGAAGAAGAAGAATAAGCTCACCATCAGGTGGGATCGCAGTCAAGCACTAGTTTATATCAGTTAAAAAACCGGCCAAGTGCGAATCGGACTCGAGCATGATGGGTTTCGTTACCGTCCGTAGCAAAAAAGCTCACGTTTGTAGTATGGGAGCCCCACTTAAATATTTATTTTCTTCTGTTTTTAGTATTTGTTGTTATAGCGGCAACAGAAATACATCATCTGTGAGAATTTCAACTGTCTAGCTATCACGGTCCATGTGATAAAGCCTGGTGACAGACGGACGGACAGACAGACAGACGGACGGACAACAAAGTGGTTTGGTTCTAGGACATGCCGGTTTCCTGAGATGTTTTCCTTCACCGTTTTGAGAGCAGTGGTGATGAAATAAATTACACAAAGTAATGCGCCTGGCTGGGTTTGAACCCGCGACCTACAACTCGTAAGTCGAGGCCGTTACCACTCGGCCATCACTGCTCTCCACCATCACAGATTTTAATTTTGATAACACGAAAATTTTGTCGATAATTTGTCGCCAAATATCAGAATTTGTTGGTCACTGCTTCATAAGTTATAAGGGTTTATAGGTGTCTGATGCAGGGTCAGCCTCCCAAGCTTGCCCACATTTGTATCTCAAAAACTAGGGTACAGCAAAACTCTGTTTTCTCTCTTTATAATTCACTAATTAGTCGAAATCAGTCATAATTTTTAGGGTTCCGTACCTCAAGAGGAAAAAACGGAACCCTTATAGTATCACTTTGTTGTATGTCTGTCTGTCAAGAGCCTTTATCTCAGGAAGGCGTGGAGATATCGAGTTCAAATTAAAACCATATATTCAGGTCTGCAGTTCCTTGAACCTGTGAAAAAATCAAATGTCTAAGTTTACGAGAAAAAAAAGATACGGCTGTTTATATCGTAAAAAACGTATATTTCGACACTCTCAAGGGAATCAAAATTCATAGGGTTACTTCCCGTTGACCTAGAATCCTGAAAGGAGAAGGGGACTTCTGGGCCCAGCAGTTAACTAGTTGAAATGTGTATTAAAAAAACCGTTATATTTTTCTAAAGGAAATCACAAAGTATGGTACCATGTTTCTACCCAGGAAGCGAGAAAACTTAAATTAAGTTAATGAAAGTAAATAATCGATTAAATAATTACTACTAATCGATTAGGAATAAATCGGTAAAATATGAGAATATGTATGAAAATCGAGTGACAAGTGCATATCAAGCTTTCACGGAATCGATTGATTAAATTCATAGTGAATTTTTTTCTTCTGGCAACACTAGTGCCTGACATCCGTCAGTCACTGACTGACAGATGCACTCGTTCGTTTTCTTTCGTTCTGAGTGCGCACGTATTTTCTTTCTTTTATCGTTTTACCCCACGACCTCTGCTTTGCACATTATAACGGACTATTTGACGGATCTTGCTACTCTAAATTACCTGGCTCTCTATTTTGGACAACTGTTTACGCCTATCGATTGGATATTGACGACATGAATCGCTGTGTAAATTGTACGATTGCAACTAGTCGCAGTAACTATTGGTGAGGGTAAGAGTCTTGGAAGATGAGGCGATTTTATCAGTTATTCGTCAGTGGCATGCATCTCAGCCTGTAAGTTTTTACCCATTTTTTTACTTATTCAAATCGTGCTTTTAGCCTAACAAGCCATGTTGGTGTCATGTTTGTTAGCTGTCTTTTTATTGGACAGCATAATATATTAAATCAATATACCAAGAAAATATTGTACCTTCTGTACAATTTTTAGATTATATTCTCATAATTATTAAAGATGAATAATAAATACATGTTTTATACATATATTGGTGTTTTATTTTACTTCCTCTTATCCCTTTTTTAGTTTTTAAAAGGTTGGTGCCTACTGCTTCTAGGTTACAGGATATTGGATGTAGAAACTTGTCTTCGACTGTAGCGACTGTCCAGGGCGCGGGAGAGCCAAACGTGTGAGATTATGTTTGACACGTCACACGCTCCATACATAAAACCATTACACAACCGAAGCCATTCTAAGTATTTCGTAAATAACATAAAAAACTACAATGTTATAATATAACCTCACTTTTACTATAATTCATATAACTTTGTTCCTGGATAGCCAAATTTCACCAAATTTTCAGTGAGGCCTTGTTATTATATCCTCTTACAAATAAGGCTAGTTTGATTCAGTTAACACCTGGGCCCAGAAATCTATGGAGTCGTTCCCTTCTCCTTTGGTGTGAAGCAAGGTGTCACATAAAACAAGTAAGAAAAAAATCTGAATACTGTAAATTTGTAGATACGTCACAAAAAAAAAACATTTTTGCGATTCTGAAATATCTTCGACACTCGACTCGACGAGAATTGAACTATTTTCATAGATAAGTTTGTACGGAACCCTCAGTGCGGGAGTCCGACTCGCGCTTGCCCAATTTTTTTTTCATAAAACACAGAAGAAGCTAGTTCTAAAATATTTGCACAAGAAACTAGGGATATTTGGTATACATCGATGAATCGAATTCACTCGATGTTTCAATACGATGCATCGAATCGATCCAATGTTATGGGAAGTTAATAATATACTTGATGTATAAGAGATGAGATTAGTCAGTACAAACAAAAACAGAAAAAGTTTTTTTTTATGTCTGTATTTACTTTCTAATTGCATTAGAGCAGTGGTGGCCGAGTGGTAACGGCCCCGACTTACGAGTTGTAGGTCGCGGGTTCAAACGCAGCCAGGCGCCATACTTTGTGTAATTTATTTCATCACCACTGCTCTCAAAACGGTGAAGGAAAACATCGTGAGGAAACCGGCATGTCCTAGAACCAAAAATTCAAAGACATGTGACATTCACCAACCCGCACTGGGCCCGCATGGTGGATTACGGCCCACTCCCTCTTCTATAGAGGAGGCCTGAGTCCCAGCAGTGGGAACAATTAAAGGCCGAATATGCTATGTATAAAAGTATTTTTATAAAACAACGAATAGGATAACTAAAATATGCTCTGATTTTGAAGTTATATTATTTAACCTATAGGTGGAGTTAGTTGAGAGCGGCCAACGCAAGCCGCATGCCCATACAATCACTCTTGCGTGATTATGATGGTGCATTTACACGTGGGCCCAGCCTCGGCCAATCGCCATTGTTTAAACGGGGTTTCCCCGTTTACACAATGGCTAGGGATGACGACTGAGGCTGGCCACGTGTAAACAGGGCATGACGTTATTAAACACACCTTTCTTTCACACAGTTTTATGTTGTGGATATTATCAGGGTTTCATCATCAAAACATCATTCTATTCTGTTTTTAGTATTTCTTGTTATAGCGGTAACAGAAGTACATCATCTGTGAAAAGTTCAACTGTGTAGCTATCAGGGTTCATGAGATGAGACAGCCTGACAGACGTACAGCTGAGTTCGCAATAGGATCCCGTTTTTACCTTTCGATACGGAAACCTAAAAAGTAAAGAAAATATATTTCTAATATGTAAGTGTAAGGTACACATTCAATCGAGATTCTGAATGAAAAAACTTTTAAAGTTTTTAAAAAAACACGTACAGATACCGGCACGGATCTTGAGCTTTGACTTCCACTTGCGCAGAAGTGAAATATCGGGTCTCTTTAGTGGTACGAAGTGAGACGTGAGGGCGGGGAGTGCAATCCTTGTACAGTGATTGACTCGCCGATGTGTGCGATGCGCATCCCCGCTCTTTCGCCGAGCGATCAAGATTCGTGCATTATAATTATATATTTCCTGGAACAAATTTTGTGAAATATTCGCGTGGGTGACGGAATCACCAAATGCCAACAAAGCGTTCAGGCGTTATCTTTCTTTTTTTCACGTTGCCTCTTTATCAATCATAGCGTTGGATAAAATAAACTTTTAAGCCATTGCTCACGTTGAAGATAGACGGATCGAGAATAATCAACTCTCAGTCCTTACTTAAGGGCATCCAACTCGACTTACATTTTCACTGTTTTTTCATACAACCGGTCTTACGCGATTATGACGTTATTACACATTTTTCATTAGATATTTTGGAAACACAGTATCTTGTGGATATTATCTAGGCTTCTATTGAAATCAGTTTATAAATTTGTGTGAAACTAATCCAGTAAAGACGACTGAAAATCTGCTATTTTGCATGAACTTTGACACTTCATAATTTACACAAAAAATTAAAAAAGTAAAAAAAAGTATAACAATAGAAGCCTTGCAAATTTAATCAAGATTCTGAATGGTGACAATTTTGTTCAAAAGCTTTTAAGGGTTTAAAAAAAAACACGTATTTCCTTGAAACCAGTTTTGTAAAATATTCGAGTAAATCACGGCGTAATCTCTCTATTTTCGCGTTGCCTTTTCGTCAAACATCGCGTTGGATTGCGTTGATGAAGTAACGAAGTAACAAGCTTTTAAACCATGCTCGATGTTGACGATAGGCGAGTGGAAAGGACCCACCCTCTAAACAAGAATATTGACACGGGCTGGTAGGAACGAGTATTCCAAAAAAATCTGTTAGGCCTACCTTCCACGGACGCTTAGCTTCAGAGACGCGTATTCGTCATTATACACTTGGTGTACACCAGCTCACAGCTTACATACAAACCTGTGCAACTGTGCCGACAGACTTTCATAATTTTATATGTACCTAAGCTTCACGCAAGCGTACAATGACGAATACGCGTCTATGAAGCTACGCGGCTGTAGACAGACAGTAGGCCTTAGACTGTTCTGTTTCGGTGAGCTTTAAATATTTGAACATAATATTTCACCGACACGTGTGAAGAGGAGGGATGAAACGCATGTTGCTAAAAGAGTTATGAGTTTACATGTGGATGGATGGAGAGGGAGACCAAAGAAAAGATGGATGGATTGTGTGAGAAGTGATATGAAAGAAAAGGGAGTTTATGATAGCGTGACGAGTGACAGGGCAGAATAGAAGAAAAAAACGTGTTTCGCCGACCCCAAATAAAACGGGACATGGGCAGGAAGATGATGAATATTTCACCAACACGCAGCCAGGCTAAGGAAGCGTCCTTAGCCTCGCTGCGTGTTGGTTGGTCCGCATCGGGCCCATGAATGGCCCGGAAAAAGCGTCCGTAAAGTTTCTTACTCTGCCATACTTCCCTGCGATCGTTAGTGTCAAGCACTACTGGTTTGCGCCAGTTCTCGTTAGCCAAGGAGAGCGGGGCGAGTCCCTTGTCCACTGTCACAACACTTCGGTAGCTAGGAAATATTCCCTGAGACTGCATACCTCGCGATTGTGCAGGGTCTTTGGATTTAAAAAGCTTCGACTCCCATACTTCCGCGGGATATACAGTCTCATCACAGACGACCGTGGGTGATGCTTATGTATTTAATACAGTCGGCCTTATAATGTTCCCACTGTTGGGACTCAAGCCTCCTCTCTAGGAGAGGGAATGGGCCGTAATCCACCTCGCGGGCCCAGTGCGGGTTGGTGGATGTCACATGTCTTCGAATTTTTGGTTCTAGAACATGCCGGTTTCCTCACGATGTTTTCCTTCACCGTTTTGAGAGCAGTGGTGATGAAATAAATTACACAAAGTAATGCGCCTGACTGGGTTTGAATCCGCAACCTACTACTCGTTAGTCGGGGCCGTTACCACTCGGCAACCACTGCTCTCTGCTTAAGTATTTGCGCAAAGATAACCCTAATTCTTTTTTCATAATAAAAACAGCCTAAGTTACTCCTTAAACTAAGATAAGTTATCTACCAGTGAAAGCCTTGTCAAAATCGATCTAGATTTTTCGAAGATTAGCCGGAACACACGCCTTATTTCGATCAACATTCCCCTATAATCTTAGCAGTTAATTAGTAGGTAAGTACTACTGACTCATTGAATTTCTTTTATTTATCACTAGACATAAAACATTTATATTTTTATCTAGAAATTTATGAGTACATCGGCTCGGTTACAATCTTCGTGACGTAGTGTAACAAAAACAAAATGTTATTGATTATTTGATAGGCAAAGTCAAGGCTATCGACTGCATATAAAAATTCTGGCTGCTGATTCACCGCTGGAAATCAGAAATCAGAAACGTTTATTTCAAATAGACCAATTACAGGCACTTTTGAATTGTCAAAATGTCAGTCAGTCAAAAAAAAACAAGTGAAGCTAAATTGCACGTTCCAAAGCGTAGATCTCTATGGAGAAGAACGTGCAAGAAACTCCATGGACACTCTTTTAAATCATATTATGAGTTACATAAATCTTGGTTACATATTTCATGTCGCTTCTAATATGTGAGCACAATGTAGATAAATAAGAATAAAAACTAATTAAAAAGATAGAAATTGAATTAAGCCACTGGCAGCTAAGAGATGACCAGTCTCAACCGACGGCACCCGTTCACGAGCATGACGCGTGCATCAGCCTCACTCAGCTCAACCATTTTGAAGGGAACTGAATGACCCAATAACACGTGCCACCATCAGCGAGACATTTGAGTGAGCATGACAAACTCTCACCTGCCATGCTCGTAATGTCAAACAAGTTGTAACCTAATAAAAATGCTCCATGGTACTTCACATTCACAAAACTTGAAAAAAAAAAGTGCTTCTACATTATACAATACTATTGTTTCCAAATGCAAAAGGTAATAAATTATCATAAGCTCTATTGAAATAAACAAATAAAATAAAATAAGAAAGATTTCGAAAACAACAAAACCAAAAGGGGAATAGTAAGTATCTCTTCCAATAATTAGAAACATATATATTTAAAAAAAAAAAAAAAACACAAAACTTAATTTGAAGGCTGTGGCTGTGGAGCAGAACCGGCATTTAGCCAAGCGTTTTTGTCAAGGATATAATCTTCCAGTTTATAATACGCTTGTCTACATAGCGTGCGTTTAATGCATGTTTTAAATTTGGACTCATTTAGTTGTAGAATCTCAACTGGTATTTTATTATAAAATTTTACACAGTACCCCATAAAAGAACTATGTACTTTTGCCAATCTGAATCGAGGTTGATCTAATTTGTTCCTATTCCTAGTATAAAAATTGTGCCTGTCACTTATCTTAGTAAAAAGATGAATATTTTTCCGAACATACATAATGTTTTCATAAATGTATTGACAAGGGACCGTCAGGATGTTTATTTCCTTAAATAGTTCTCTAAGAGAATCGCGTCTGCGAAGATTATATATGGCTCTGATAGCTCTCTTCTGCAGAATAAAAATAGACTCTATGTCTGCAGCCCGTCCCCATAGCAAAATACCGTAAGACATGATACTATGAAAGTAACTAAAATAAACTAGTCGCGCAGTATCTACATCAGTAAATTGACGGATTTTTCTGACAGCATATGCTGCCGAACTAAGCCGACCTGCCAGAGATGTTAAATGAGGACCCCATTGTAGCCTCGAGTCAAGCGTGATCCCTAGGAAAACCGTATCTTCGACGAATTCGAGTTTCTCCTTGTTCAATACTATGTCGGAGTAATTACTTTTAACATTCGGTAACGCAAATCTTATGCACTTAGTTTTTTTTCCATTTAATACTAAATTATTAACAGTAAACCAGTTTTGGACTTGCTGTAGAGCATTGTTTACGTCATCAAGGTTTGTGGAACGTCTATTGATCTTAAAAATTAACGACGTATCGTCAGCAAACAATACAATATGTGGTTGTTTTTTTAATAGATGTGGTAGATCATTTATGTATACTAAAAAGAGGAAAGGACCCAATATGGAGCCTTGTGGTACACCCATTTTGACTTTCAAACCCGGAGAATTGACACCGTTTATCTGAACTTGCTGTTGCCTATCAATTAAATAAGATTTTACCAAGCTGAGTGCAAGTTTACCTAGCCCATAATGTTCTAGCTTTAAAAGCAAGGTTTCGTGATTAACACAATCGAAAGCCTTTGAGAGGTCACAAAAAATTCCTATCGCATCTTGGGCTTGTTCCCACGCTGCAAATATATGTTTTAATAAAGTGACACCAGCGTCAGTCGTACAACGTCCTTTGGTGAAACCATACTGCTGATCGTGAAAGATTTTATTGCTGTTAAAATGGTAAAGCATTTGATTAAGCATAACTTTTTCAAACACCTTACTGAAAACCGGCAATACTGATACAGGTCTGTAATTATTAGTGTCATTATGGTCACCAGATTTAAAAAGTGGTATAACCTTACTGTATTTCATTATATCTGGAAAGACTCCTTGGTCCACACACAAATTAAATATTAAAGCTAAGTATGGTGCTATGGTCTCAATTATGGATGTGCATACTTTAACAGACATTCCCCATAGGTCTTCGGTTAATTTGACTTTGATTTGCCGGAAAGCCTTTATTTTGGCTGGATTTTGGAAAGCCTGTTGAATTTACTCTAACTAGATATGGAGCCAACTAGCATAAGTATAAGCATAATCAGCCTTATAATGTTCCCACTGTTGGGACTCAGGTCTCCTCTCTAGGAGAGGGAATGGGCCGTAATCCACCACGCGGGCCCAGTGCGAGTTGGTGGATGTCTTCGAATTTTTTGTTCTAGGACATGCCGGTTTCCTCACGATGTTTTCCTTCACCGTTTTGAGAGTAGTAGTGATAAAATCTGGCTGGGTTTGAACCCGCAACCTACAACTCGTAAGTCGGGGCCGTTACCACTCGGTCACCACTGCTCAAGATTTAGATTCAAAGCATTTTATTTCAAATAAACCATTTACAGGCACTTTTGAAATGTCAAGAAGTCAGTCAGTCAGAAAAAAAATGATGCTAATTGCACATTCCAAAGTGTAGACTACCTACAAATATTCGAAACGGCACACTCACACAAACATACGCATCGACGAGACTCCTAAGCGTTTCTCGCGGTCCTGTCAGTAGCGAATGCCGCTTAGGAGTCTCGTCGATGCGTATGTTTGTGTGAGTGAGCCGTTTCGAACATTTGTAGGTAGTTTCCGTACTGTTCCATATATCTATACTGTGGCGTAGATCTCTATGGAGAAGAATGTGCAAGAAACTCCATGGACACTCTTTTCAATCATGTTATGTATTACAACCCTTTACCCTTAGGGTAGGGAACCCTAAAAACAGATGGAATGACAAAGTTAATTATCCATTTACAATATTAATATTGATTGTAAACAACAATTGTTTTTATCTACACATTAAGTTTTTATTTATTTACTTTATAAATACAGATGTATTGTTTGTGATACAAAGTAATTAACATGTTGTTCAATACTTTACATGCAAAAGTAAATTTTGTATTTATGACTATAAGGTATACTTTTGTTTAAGATTTGTTTTGGTATATTTTGTCCGTATATATGTATAATGTAGCTATATGTTTAGGTACATAATTAAAAAATGTTTTCTATTTATATGCGATAACTAATCGTTGCATGCGACTTTTTCCCAAGTTAAACGTAAAAAAAAATTAGGACGGAATTCACCAATAAAACTAATCGCGTTTTAACGTTTGGTTCGCATAATCGCGTTTAGCCGCTGTCACTAGTGTCACTTGTAAAAATACAACAAAAGAAAAATACAGACAAGTGACACTAGTGACAGCGGCTAAACGCGATTATGCGAGCCAAACGTTAAAACGCGATTAGTTTTATTGGTGAATTCCACCCTTAGGGTTTTAATTCCTTTGCGCAGCGGAGCACCAAATTCTTTTTAAAAGTAAGTCTAAGTTAATCCTTATAACATCAACTACCTGCCAAAGAAAATCCTGCCAAACTCGGTTCATCCGTTTCGGAGATTAGTCAGTATAAACAAAAACAGAAAAAGTTTTTTTTTCTATAATGTCTGTATTTACTTTCTAATTGCATTAGAGCAGTGGTGGCCGAGTGGTAACGGCCCTGACTTACGAGTTGTAGGTCGCGGGTTCAAACCCAGCCAGGCGCCATACTTTGTGTAATTTATTTCATCACCACTGCTTTCAAAACGGTGAAGGAAAACATTGTGAGGAAACCGGCATGTCCTAGAACCAAAAATTCGAAGACATGTGACATTCACCAATCCGCACTGGGCCCGCGTGGTGGATTACGGCCCATTCCCTCTCCTAGAGAGAGGAGGCCTGAGTCCCGGCAATGGGAACATTGAAAGGCTGATTATGCTGTATTATGCATAAAGTAAAAAGCTGTAATTTTGATATTACAAATGTCATTATCATCACCTTTTTTTTTGTTTTCTCTTCCATCCTGTACTGTTCAGCTGTCAGGCTATCAAAACTCCCTTTTTTTCATATCACACTACCTATCCATCTTTTCTTTGGCCCTTTCCCTTTCCATCCATCTACATGTATACTCATAACTCTTTTAGTAACTTGTCATAAGTGGAGATTGGATTGGTCACATGCTTAGGGGGAATTCCGATCATATACCTAAACAGGCATTGGACTGGAATCCTCAAGGGAAAAAGAAGAGCGGCCATCCGCGGCAGACCTGGCGACGCACCGTGTTGGCAAAAGCGACGGCCATCAGACTGACATGGAGCGAGGTGAAGCGTAGAGCTCAAGACCGGTCGCTATGAGTGACTACTATCGACACCCTCTGCCCCGATAGGGGACATAGGATCTTAAAGGGCCTATTACACTACGCGATATTCAGCACACGATATTGAGATTATTTTTTATTCTGAGTAAGACCGGTCTAACCCTTATTACACTACGCGACATCGACTAAGTCTGTCTGAATATCGAGTAGTGTAATGGAGCCTTATTTGTCATTAGATGATTTTCCCACCTAAAAAAATAAATAAAAAATAAAATAAAAATAAAAAAGTCTTTTAATAACTTGTGTTTCATCTAGTGATGCAACGGAAGTTCCTTAACGGAAGCGAAAACGGACACAGGTGTCAAAACTAAATCTATGCGGAAGCGAAAAGAAAAAGCAAAATTATTAATTAAAACAACAGAAGGCGCGGTGATCCGCAGAATGAACCAAAAAAAATTTAAAATATAATAATTAAGAAACTTGTTGCGACACGTTTGTGTATCGCCCCCGCCCCCCACTCCCGCGCCTCTTCTGATGTGTCCAGTTGTCCTCGCGCCCCCGGACCCCCGCGCTCCTCGCTATATTCTTCCGTTTAGAGTTCTGTTATAAATTTTGCAGAAGCAGAAGCTGAAACGGAAGTGCGGAACTTCGGCAGAAGCGGAAGCAGAAGCAGAGTTCTGTTGCAACACTAGTTTCATCCCTCCTCTTCACATGATCATACCTTCTTCTTCCATACCAAGACAAACAATTCCCTTTCTACTTTTCAGTCACTGTTCCACTTTCAAACTACCTCTAATATACTCATTTTTCACTTTATCCATTCTAATTACACCACACATCCATCTCAACATTCTCATCTCTACTACATGCAATCTTTTTTCATCTGTCTTTTTCACAGCCCAACATTCTGATCCATACAATATGACAGGTCTTATCATGGACTTGTAAATTTTACCCTTCAATTTGAGGAGCATCCGTGGGCTGCAAGTTGTTCCCGTGACCTGTCGCCATCATCATCCATGCTGCATTGATCTAATGTGTTACATCTCAGTCTACCTCACCATCCCCTTGGTCAAGCAACCCAAGGTACCGAAAGTCGGAATAGATCGGTATGGGCGTTACAGCGAGAGCTAAAGCACAGGATTGGAGAAACCGACATCGCTATTTATTTGTATTCAATCATGTATGTACAAATTACTGAACTGTATTTTTTATTATAACTGATCCGTATTCCTCTATTCTGCCAGTTTCACATTGTATTAAATGTGATATAGAGGTAACTTATCGCTAGCAAAAGGATGTTGTTGATAAAAATAACAAATAGGTTCACATAAAGAGCTACTGTTAGTTACTGATAGTATTAACAAAGATTTTAACCTTTTGACGTGCGTAATTAGAGACACAATAGTAAGACAATGGCTTGCGGGCGCCGGCTACCGCCTGAGCGTTAATGAATTAAATGATTTAGCTAATTCCTTGTTGGGCAAAGCACCACTGTGTCATCGGCGGCGGCGAACTCTCACGCCGAGCCCTGATGCAAGCCAAGGTCCTCCGAATCCGAAACAGGTAGCTCCCAAAACACTTATGACCAGAGAGGACCTGCATCAAGCGGAAAGTAAGGACGCCGTGTCGCCTCTCTAGTCACTCCTCGAAGAGAACCGCCGCACCATGATTGTGACGTTATAAGATAGTCATCTACCTAAAGTAAGGATTTTACTTCAGTTAGCAAAAAAAAAACTAATTGCATTAAAAAGTAGGTGATACCTACTATATTTAATTTTGTTGGCAGCGTTAATCACACAAGATCGATTAACGTAAGCAACAAGGAAACTGATTAAAAAGTCCGTGACATTCTTCATCAGCAATTTATCCGATTTATATAGATTTTAAATTTCATTTACTCACGTTAAAAATAGTTGCGTCTTTATTAAATATTGGAAGAAGAAAACACAGGCAAAGGCAGGTTAATTAGTTAATACGAAAAATAAAAAAAACTTACGTATTGTTGTAGTGGAATATTATTTCTCCTTTGTTTATATTCTCTTGCAAACACAAGTAAGGCAAACCGATTAATAAAAACACAATTTTCACCCATCCTAACAACGCCATTTTATTTCAAACGGCACTCAATTGATATGTAATTGAAGTGAGTCATTTACTTTGTCTTTCAACGATACTTTACTACAATTTATATTGAAACAAATAGCAATTTGAGAAAACCAGACCGAAACCCAAACACCGAAGATTTTTCAATCAAAACTGTAATGTCACTGTCAAATCAAATAAAAATGTCAATAAGGAATGACAGTTCAGTATAGAGTCGACTAAAACTTTGGAAATCGACTGATCTACTTTTCCCAAAGAGTTTTTTGCCAGTTGTACTTCAAGCCTATATGTTTTTTAATAAGGCTGCTATGTCTCTCATCACTGGCCACTGACCGCTACTATTTATCACATATAAAATAAGACTTGACTTAAAGGTCCAAGTGACCAGGTAATTAAAACCCAAAAAAAAAAATTATCACATATTATTAGAGGTCAGTATCACTGGTGTTTTAGGAGCGTTGGCGTTTCGGTGAAGTCTACTCAGCAGTGGCACTGCACATGCACTGCACAGTCGTAATGTTAACATTGCACATGCGCTGAGTGCAATGTTTACTGCACGGAACATGTAAACCTTTCGTTTACTGCTGAGTTCTGTGATTTGAAGTGTACAATCAGACACACAAATCACACAATGAATTCTGACTAGAGATAGTCAATATGTTTCTGCCAGGCAGGGAAATATGGTAGCTTTCCGGAATTTTAGTAATTTTAATATTTACGTGATAAAAGCCTAATCGCAGGGCATAAAAATATGGAATCGATAAAATCATCATTATCACAGTATGTATTAAATAAATAAAAGTAAGAATGTCTATGATTATTTTTTAACGAGTTCCAAAAAAAGAGGAGGTTCTTAATTCTTCTAATTTCTTTATTGTGTCTTGTTCAGCAATGTCTTCGTCAAATGTTAACCGATTTCGATGATTCTTTTTTTTTGTTTCAAAGAATTTATCTGCCAGGTGTTCCCATTCAATTTTGGTGAAGATCTGATGAAGAACTTCGGAATAAACCATGAAATACTTCAGCAAATCTTCCAAGATTTGTGATATTGCATGTCTGTTTATTATTAACACCATATCATAAAATCGTCATAACATCACGCTAATACGCTCTAAGGGGATAACGAAAAATATGTATAAAGTTCACTCTGGTATATCCTCAATTCAACAATTACCTATGTTTAAATTCCGGATAATGGGGTTATCATTTCGCGCATAACTTTTAGGACAAATTTTGATATTTCTTTTTGTGTTTTAAACCAACGTTAAAGTTATAACTCCGTGATAATCTCATTACGCTTATACTTAATTTGCCAATCGCACGCAAAGTAATGTGTAAATTGAGTAATTATTATGGATATTTTGTCGTCATTTAATTTTAGCTGTGGTACTTCGTGTGATTCTTGCACTTAGATCTTATGAAATTTAAACGCAAATTTTTTTACACGTCACTCACGTTGCTCCCATATTTTTAACAGGCGCAGGGGCTTTTAAGCTCGTAAGTCGTACTTAGCTAGCTTATAGAAAGAATAAACAGGGTCAACGCTTATAAATTGTGAAATAAGCAATTTTTGGCCCATGTATATTTCAATAATTCCACATAGTTACTACTCTACAGAGATGACTACTACTACTCTCTCTACTCTTATTACTTTTCTACTCTTAGATGTTTAAATTCTTTTAACCTATGCAATGAGCAATGCTCTTATTAAGAAAAGCAAATATAAACAATTGATATGCAATTTTTAGGCAGAATTTCAAAGCTAAATACGACTGTTGACCGGTCATTCTAACGTTCACCAAAAATTTTCACCCGTGTGGCATATCTGTACTTTTGCGAAGTTGCTAAACTTCAGAGTAATGTAGTAAAGCAGTAAAAAAATAAGTGTATGCAAATTGAGCTTCCCTATCAAGCTAGTAAAAGGAAGCCACATCGTCATCATCGATGAAATCTAAAGTAGTTTACAAACAAATTTCAAATGATATTACGTATTTACGCTGTCATATCGTATTTTACATTAATAATCATTAATTTATCGAATAATTTTGTATCTTCTTCTTCTTCTTTGTCGATATCACTCTTGACAGAGTGGTCGTGATCATCACTTCAGGTGTTGGTGGCAAGCTTCACAACACGCCGCCACTCCTCTCTGATGGCCGCCTTCCTCGTGCAGTGATGATGAGCCGATTACTGCCGCTTTAATCTGGTCAGTCCACCTCATAGGCGACCTTCCTCGTGGCCTGACACCCTCAACCCTTCCCTGAACTACAAGTCGCTCAATAGCCACTTCCCCTCTGCGGCATACGTGACCAAAAAAGGTGAGAATACGAGACTGTACCAAAGATGATAAACGCTGCTTGATGCCGAGTTCCCGAAGTATAGACTCGTTGGTACGGAATTCAGTCCACGATACTCCGAGCATTCTCCTCCAGCACCACATCTCTAGGGCGTCTATCTTCTTTTTCTCTATTTCCCGTAAGGTCCACGTTTCTGCGACGTACAAGAATATGGGGAATACAAGTGCCCGAACTAGCCGGATTTTTGTGGCTCTATATATGTTGCGATTCCTCCATATTTTCCTCAACTTGTCCATCGCAGACCTGGAAATTGCCATACGCCTCTTCACTTCATCGATACATCCACCGTTCTATTCTATTCTATTCTCATTATGAGCTCTGTGTACACATTGAACAGTAGTGGAGAAATAATACATCCCTGACGGACTCCGGCGCTGGGGTGGAAGTGATTGGATTGAATGTCATCTGCGCGAACTGCGGCTGTGCCATTCTCATACAGTCTTCGCAGGAGGTGTACCAGGTGTTTTGGAACACCCATCGCCGTCAGCGTTTCCCAGAGTTTGGGCCATTTAACGGAATCGAACGCCTTAGAGAAGTCCACAAAGCATATGTAGGTAGGCTTGTTGAATTCTCTGGCTTTCTCTATAATTTGTCGAACCGTCAAAATTTGCTCCCGAGTTCCCTTCCCCTTAACAAAACCAGCCTGTTCAGGAGCAATTTCTTTGCTCAAGTAGGACTTTAGACGCTCGTTTAGTACGTGCAGTAAAATCTTGCTTGCGTGAGAGATAAGAGCAATAAGTCGGTAATTACTGCACGTCTTGGTGGAACCCTTCTTGTGCAAGGGGACAAAAATAGTGTGAGCCCATTCTTTCGGCCATTGCCCCGTGAGCCATATCTTATTGCATAGGGTGTGGAAGATTTGGACACCATGTTCGCCCGATGCCTTGATTGTCTCGATCGGTATTGCGTCCGCCCCTGTGGCTTTGCCGTTCTTCAGATGCTTAATAGCAGCTCGTATTTCATCTTTCAGAATATCAGGCTCAAGATCTTCGTTTCCAGGTTCCGTAGAGGCATAACACTCTGATTTCGGGTCTTGAAAGAGAGACTGGCAATATTGTCTCCAAGTTATTGCTTCTATGTTTGTCACCGTTTCCCCAGCAGAGTTTTCGATGGCCCAGGTCTTGCAACTCAGGGTTTTTGTGATGGCGCGAATTTTTTGGTGTAGGTCCCTAGATTCATGCTTATTTGCATGGACTTCCACTTCTGCACAAATGTCCCGAAGTTGGTCGTTCTGGTCCCGCCTACAAGCTTCCTGAATTCTAGCGGACATTTCATTGAGGGATCTTATATCAGCTCCAGATGCTTTCATGTTTCGCCTTTCCTCCACAAGACTTAACGTTGCATCGCTCATCCAATGCTGCCGTCTCCGTTTCCGTGCGTTTACACTAGACTCTTTGATCGAGCTCACCATAACGTTTTTAGCCCGATCCCACCACTGATCTGGAGTCTCTGTGCTGGAGTCTACGTTCGTCCACGGTATCATCGCTTGCTCCAGTGCACTTAAAAACTTAGCATTGTCAGTTACTTCAATCTTTCGTCGTATCTCGAGTTTCCTAACTGCTCTTAACTTTAATTGCACTTTCGATATCAGCAATTGATGATCTGACCCGCAGTCTGCTCCCGGTAGAGTATGAGCATTCTTGATGGAAGTTTTCCATCGCGATCTAATCAGGATATAATCAATTTGATTGCGATGTTTGCCGTCTGGCGATACCCAAGTATATAGTCTGCGCTGGTGATGTTCAAAGAATGTATTGGATATTACCAAGCCGTTATCAGCTGCGAATTGAATGAGCCGCTCCCCTCGCTCGTTGCGTTGCCCCAAGCTAAATTTACCCGCACAATGACTTAGCTGATGTGCATCAGCTCCCACTTTAGCGTTAAGATCACCTAAGATGATCAAAACTTCTCTATTCGCGATCTTTGCGATGGTACTCACTAGTTCTGTGTAAAAGCTCTCTATCTCATCATCACATGCAGCACTAGTCGGTGCATAAACCTGAATGAGATTAAAATTCACAGGTGTCGCTTTAAACTTTATTCTCATTATCCTGTCGCTAACAGGTTCATACTCCATTACACTATTCCTTAGATTTTTTGGAATAAGGAAGGCAACTCCATTTCTGCTATTATGGTCATTTCCAGAGAAGTATATGGCATGAGTCTCTGTGAGAAAATGACCGTTGTTCTTCCAGTGAGTTTCACTAATGCCGCAGATATTAATGCCACACCTCGTTAACTCCTTCTCTAGGATCTTTAGTTTGCCTGGTTGAAGTAAACCGCGAACATTCCATGTCCCTATCTTTTGGATATGTCGCATTTTCATGGAGTCTCCAGTAGCATGTTTTCCATACGTTGCCTGGTCTCCTACAACCGTATGGCCGGTAGCCAATTTCCCACCGTCTGCCCCGGACGCAGCACGGCGCCGGTTGCTAAGCGGGTCGCATGGCCTCCTCTGTGTATTTAACTGTACCTTCATGATGACTTTCTTGGGAATTTGTTATGCAGTGGTTTCCCCTTGCCTTCTGCATTTAAGCCTTTTAGGGGTTATTTAAATCCCAAGGCCGTTTTAGCCTCTTCCAACCGGTTGCCCAGTCAGGTGAATGGTTATCCCGCCATTTGCTCGGTCGCCAGAGCCTCTTCTGTTGTCTAGCAGGGAGCACCACGGGGCAGTAATACGCCACCCCGCCACCATCCGGTGCGAGCAGGTGAGGTTGACAATAGGGTCGGATAAGATCTTAGTTCCGTTCTCCCCTTACTCCCCAGTTCTCCCCTTACTCCCCTTTTGTATGGAAAATGAAAATATAAAAAAAAAGATAATTGAAAAATAATTCATATGCCAGTTGATTCTTTTCACGTTGTATAACTATGTAAATTATGTGTATTAGACGAGTAATTATTTTTGTAAGTAAATATATATATATATAAAAGAAAGTCGTGAAAGAAGAAAGAAAGAAAGAAAATATGTTTATTTGGTACACCATGATTCATTCATCAACAAATAATTGATTTAAAAACTAAAATAAACATAAAAAAATAAAATAAAAATAAGTAGAAATAAAATTAACAATAACAAAATGTCTCACGGCTACGCCAAATAGGTCCAGTTCAGCATAATGCCAGACAACTACGTAGCAGTTGCCTGACGCTGGTTTTCAACTGAACCTTAGAGTGTAGTGACGGATGAAAATCAGTTTTTTTATAAGGGAATTAAAATAAATAAATATATAAGTATATAATTATGCATATATTACTGTTTATAAGGTGATACTTAAATCATAAATAGATATTTAGTGTTAGATGTGTAGGTAGGTATGTATAAGAGTAAATATCGCCAACTTCAATAAAGCTTTTAGTAGGTATAAGTGTATATTACGATTAAAAGTTAACCGGTCTCGAGCCACCGCCGCGCCGTCAATACAGTGCCAGATACATTTACTATGCATTTGGCGGCTGAGCGCGGCAGACGAGTAGCAAACCAGCGAAAAATATTATATTAAAACAGAAAGTGATTCGACGTCGGGTATTTGATAAAAAAAATAAAAATAAATATATATATTCTCAATCGGATTATTATGTGTTGATTAACGTTATCAGTAAAGTGACCCTAAAATAGTGAAATTTATGAAGATATAAATGGCAAAAGGTAAGTGTCGCTTATTCCTAGCAAGAATCAAGTACGTATGTTTATTTTAGAATTAAGTTAAAATATGTACATTTTTGTTTTTGCAGTTGCGGGTACATAATGCCAACAAAAAAATAATAATAAAAAAATAATGAATATTCATTGCAACAAAAGGAGGATGAATGGCGAGGCAGACACCGAACACTTATGTATCTACCGGATTGCAAGGGCCAGACACATGGGGTAAGTAACCACAAATACAATTGACTAAATAACCACAAATACAATTGACCAAATAAATAAATAAATACCACAACAATAAGACAACTGTTACATACAAAACCTCATAACGCATCCTTCGTTTCCCACAGGTCTTAACGTCGGTGTCGCGCATGACACGTCTGCACCTCCGAGCCTTGGACACAAGGAAACGAGGCAGCTGTACGGGACACCGTGCCCAAGGAATCTCAAACACCCACATATTGTAGCTATGTATCATCCCTTGTACTATTGTGCAACATTTCCCATCGATACACACAAAACCGAAGACGAATCATTAGCCTACATGTCATATTAATTAAACATTTAAATTGGTCATGTCTAGTTTCCGCTGTGCATCAGTCAAAAACTGCCGTAAACGTTTTCTAAAAGTACTGATCGTTTTTATTTGTCTAATAGGCGGTGGTACGTTATTCCATATCTTGGATGCCGCGTAACGGAAACTGCCTCTAAATGATGCTGTACTATGGGGCTGCGATGAGAGTTGCTGTGAACATTGCCTTCTTCCGCATTCTCGTCTGCTAGTGATCCAACTCAGTTTATTGTAGAGGTAGTCTGGTTTCTGAAACTTAATCACCCCAAATAGAAGGCAGGCCAAGTGAAGCTTGCGTCTCGACTTCATTTTAAGGGTAAAATGCTTATTAAGGAATGGTGTTACGTGACTTCTAGGAGGAATTTTATAACAAAAACGAGCGCAAGCGTTTTGCACCCTTTGAATGAGCCGGTCTGTACGAGCTAGTAGACGCGGACCGTACACCGTGTCTGCATAATTCAGCCTAGATAAAACCAGACTTTCAACGAGCTGCTCCCTAAGTATTTCCGATAGGTAAGGTCTCATTTTATAAAGCACTTTTAGTCGATAAAAGCAGTTTCTAACAGAGTCGGCGATATGCTTTTCGTAACGAAGGTCTTTGTCCATAACAAGACCAAGGTTTCTCGCTTCATAGACTCTGTCTATCGGTTTGCCCATAAGTTCGAGTGTAAGGGTTGAGGGTAGCTTAACTAGCTGTTGTTTAGAGCCAAGTACCATGAATTTAGTTTTGTTTGGATTTAGCGACAGACAATTATTCTCAGACCAGGCGGCAATTCTGCGAAGATCATCGTTTAGATCCCTCATGGCAGCATCATACTCTTCGGGGTAAAAAGATATATAAAGTTGGACGTCATCGGCGTATATATGGTATTTGCATTTATGAAGGCATTTAATTATATCTGCGCAATATAAGATAAATATAATTGGACCTAATATAGAGCCTTGCGGGACTCCTCTCTGTATAGAGCTTAAAGCTGATTTTAGAGTGGTGCCATCCCCCATGCGTAAATCTACATATTGCTTCCTGTCACTGAGGTAGCTCCGGAACCATTGCACAGCGTCAGGGTCGAAACCGTAATAAATCAACTTCGATAGTAGCAAGGGTATATTTATTGCGTCAAATGCCCGGGAAAAATCAAGTAAGACCAGACATGTACACATTCCCTTATCTTGGGCAGACAACACATTATCAGTGACATCCAGTAAAGCAGTAGCGGTACTTCGCTGCTTTCTGAAACCTGATTGTAAGTCTGGTAATATGTTGTTCTGTTCCAAAAAAACAGTTAATTGGCTGGCGACGACCTTTTCCAGCACCTTAGACAAACATGGCAAGATGCTGACAGGTCGTAAGTCTTTAAAATCAACTGGATTTGGAATTTTAGGTAAGGGCCTAACAGAGGCAATCTTCCATTCTTCGGGGAAAGTTGAAGTCGCTATTGAGCAGTTTACCATATCTGTAATAGCCTTTAATGTGTGTGGCAAAGTCATGACAATCATGTCCAGGGTGATGTTATCTGAGCCTTCAGCATTACTTTTAAGGTTGGATATGATTCGTGAGATGTCAGCCTGCTCCACCGGAATGATTGAAAATGTTGCCTCACCGTGTTTGTGTTCATCATAATAATTCAACAATGACTCATTTGCCACGATGCTACCAGGAACGGTCAAAAAGTTGCTATTAATTAAATCAGGATCTGCAAAGTGCGACGGAAGGTCTTGTCTAGAGTTTGTAGTCAATATCGTGGATTTTAGATTTTGCCATAATAATTTAGGGTTCTTAATTTGATTATTTATGTTATGCTTGTAATATGCCATTTTTTCATTATACAAAGATCTTACTACTAAGGCTTTTAATTGTTTGTAGTATTCGCGTTTTGAACTTGATCTTGTTTTTCGGAAATCAGTTAATGCATTGTCCCGCAAACGCATCATTAACTTAATGGTGTCAGTAAACCAGGGGTACGACTTTTCTTTTACAGTGCAACTCTTAATCGGTGCATGAACGTCAAATAAGACAGTAATGTGCTGGTTAAAAAAATAGACCATGTCATTTACATTTTCAAACGTTGAAATATTTTCAAGACACAAAAGCTCTAAATCCTTATTAAAGCTGTCCAAGCAAATGTCTCTAAGTGGCCTAATTTTAACAACGTATGGCTTAAACTTGTCCCGCTTCACGTCAAATTCCGATATTACAACAGAATGACCATTGATGGAACCAAAAGATTCAACCGACGTATATCTGGCTACCAAGTCTGTACATATTAAATCAATGAGAGTTTCACTGGTAGCCGTGAAGTGTGTTGGAGTTGTGACCAGTTGAGTAAGGCTGAGGCTATGCAGAAACTCATTAATTTTTCCTGTTTTTATTCCGCTTGTGTCCAGCAAGTTAACATTAAAGTCACCGAGCAATATGTAGTTGTGACAATGTCCTAATGAGCTTAGAAAATCAGTTATAGCATCCAGAAAAAGAACTAAATCAAGCCAAGGAGGACGGTATGCGGTACCAATAGCAATTTTTTTACCATTTATTGTGAGCGTTAGCCACATCTGTTCAACCGATTCGAACCTGGGATCAATCGCGGCAGAACAAACACGCGCGTTTAGCCCGCGCCGGAGATAAAAGCCTATACCCCCACCTCTGCCAGAGCGAACACTCGCCGGCCGCGGAGTGTGACGCAGTCGATAACCCGGCACCACGGGCGCGCGTCCCCCCTCCGCCGGTCGCAACCAAGTTTCGTTAATGGCCATAACATCGAAACAGTGCTTATCCAGTACGCTAATCAGGTCGTCATGACCCGTGCCCAGCGATCCAGCATTTAGAAAGCCAACCTTCAAAAACTTGTCTCCTTTAGTCATCATTATAATAATATATAATAGTAAAAACTTTTATATTCAATAATTACATAAAATAGTCGTATTCGATTTAGTCGTATATTAAATAATATTATGTAAATAGTGTAAAGTTTAGTTATAGTTTGATGTATGTAAATATGTGTAGTGTTATATAACTGGTATTCGTGTACGTTGCAAAAGTGTGTCGTGAGACATATACCTACTACTAAGAAACAAAATAGACAACTGCAATATAAGAATAACAATAATGAAATAGTTGAAGTAGCGAGACTCAATACAGCAAAATTTCTTTTCAAAATCTGTATGATAATCTTTAAAATTAATATAATAATATATGATCGCTTGGCTTTAGAGATTAGCGCTTTTAAAAAAACATCCTTAATAACAAAGAAAATTAACTGAAACACAAACAAAAAAACATAACCCTTTCTTTGTGGTCGCAGAATCGAGTAAAAAATTAAAGTTTTAAAGTGTACTGCCACCGCCGTCTTTACTTGGTGCCGCCGCCGTGAAAATCCGCTGCAAGTCCGCCTCACAGCGAATATGACAAGTTGCGTCCCCAGGCTTGCACCGGGCAAGAATACGGCCGCGCTTCGACCACACATATTGCCAGCCCAGGCGACTGCCTGCCTCACGAGCGCAACGAAACAACTCTCTGTTAATTTTTGTAAGGCGCTCGTTCACGTAGAAGCGCTTCGCAGAGCCAGGCATACCGAGATCAGCCGTGGTCATGCCGCGTCGCACCCGCGCCCCCTGCAGCAGCTCGTCCCGTAGGTCGCGGCGCGCGAGGCGCACGACGAGGAAGCGAGGACGAGTCTCCACCGGCGCCGTCGCCTGCGTCGCGTTGATGCGCCTACCCCCGACTCGCTCGGCGCTCACTATGTCGCGCGCCTCGATGGCGACGCCAAGCTTCGCAGCGACCAACATAACTGTGTGGGTGGGATTTTCACCGCTGGCCTCTGGGATATTAGAAATTTGGAGGTCGTTGCCGAGTAACTCCTGATCGCGATCGTTTATGTCGCTCCTTAATTGACTGATTAAATCATCCACCCCTGATGATAGTGATGCTTGTGGCTGAGCCTGTCTAGTTTCAATCAAAACCACCCTTTCCTCCAGACGACTCATTCGCTCATTTGTGGCGGTTATAGAGGATCTTAAATCTGCCAGATCATCGCGAAGCAGTTGAAATTCTTTCCTTACTGATTTTAAAAAGTCCTCCTTGAAGTTACTTAGCTCCCCCCTGAGGATATCCAAATTGAACTCTTGCGTGGCGTCTATGGTAGCACTTTTTATAGGGCTAGTATTTATTTGTGCAATAGGGCTATCCTCGTGCGCAACTGTAGCACGCCCTCTTACCGGCGTGTCGGCCCGGTTGTCTCTAACCACATTTTTATTACATTCAGGGCAGTGCCAAGGGGTAGTTATCTGTCCAGCATTCGGCAGCCCCACGCACGCTCTGTGGTACCAGCACCTACATTTATTGCAATTAGCGGCCTCTGTCGACGAGAGAAACTTCCCACAACCACCGCATTTAGCCATGTCAATCTCGCTCACTTAGCGCAATCGATCTCTATAATAAGTTCGACGGTACTTCAACAGATGGCGCTTTCTTAAAAAACGCGTTTATGGCAGTTTTACGGCGTTTATGGTGTAGATAGAAAGCGTGGGTCAGGTCACTGCATCGGCGTAAAGCTGCGCACACACTAAAAGTTTGGTCACAGTTTATGTTTTTGTACAAATAAATTTTTGATAGTTTATTTAGAGTTTAGGGTACTCCAATATTAAACTGGAGATCGGTATATTGTTTTCAGAGTTTTTAATATTTTGCACAACACTTATACACCCGATAACACTGTCGCGTAAAAGTTGTAGATGTAAGATTTGTTTCACAATAAAATTGTTCGAATCTAACTGTTGTATTTTTATTTACTTGACAGAAATACACAGAGCACTTATGACCGATTGACATCCGTGACGTCACTCCCTATTCGTGTTAGTTACTTCACTTATAACTCAAGAACGGCTGAACCGATTTAGCTGAAAATTGGCAGGGAGGTAGCTTAGAACCAGGAGACGGACATAGGATACTTTACTTTACTTTTTTTTTTTTTTTTTTTTTTAGAGTAGTGTAGAGTAGGGTAGAGTAGGGTAGAGTAGGGTAGAGTAGGGTAGAGTAGGGTAGAGTAGGGTAGAGTAGGGTAGAGTAGGGTAGAGTAGGGTAGAGTAGGGTAGAGTAGGGTAGAGTAGGGTAGAGTAGGGTAGAGTAGGGTAGAGTAGGGTAGAGTAGGGTAGAGTAGGGTAGAGTAGGGTAGAGTAGGGTAGTGTAGGGTAGAGTTGGGTAGAGTTGGATATAGTAGTCAGTTGACGGGAGCGAAGCCGCGGGCAAAAGCTAGTTACTTATATTAAATAAATCGTTACCTATCACAATCATATTGTTTTTCATTTAAATAATTAATTTAAATTGACTATTTTAACTTAATATAAATGATAATTTGAAAAAAAAAATTATTGTCAATTAGACTGATCGCAGATTATTTTTTTTTTTTTTTTTTTTTTTATTATTGATAGGCTCGCGTTTGACCACCATCTCACCTGATGGTAAGCGATGATGTGGCCGACGATGGAGCACGCTTGCCTAGAAGTAACCTATTCACTCTTGACTTAAAGACCCCTAGGTTGTAGCTATCAGGGAACACAGACTCGGGCACAGATTATATAATAAAAAAAATATTGTGAACACAAAACTGCAAAAAGTGGATGGTGTAAATTTGAAACTTACGAACACGTTGTCATATGTTTACTGTTACAACCATTAGACCAGTTCGACTTTTTAAATAATGTTGAAATTAACAAGTGCGTAATGTCGTCGCGTCGACGCGACGATAACGTTGCGACGCGACCAATATTTACTATACTCTTTGGAGGCGACTGCGTGCCACTAGACTAGTAACGCGACCGTGCGACGTTGTTGTTAGTCAAACGTTCTAACTGTGAACGCTTGAAAACGCCTGTGGGGTAGCGGTCTAAAAGCCACTAAAAGGTAACCCTATCATGTGTCATCATTTCCATAAACTATCCACTTTTTCAGTAGATTGGCAGACAATACAGAATGACGGCTGATACGGTCCAGTCTTTACAACAATATAAAACTCCTAATAGAAAATCAGACTAGTACAATTTTTTAAACTAAGTATGTGCTATGCCAAATAGAAAGCCAAATAATCGAATAACAATTGATCGAACACTATAAATCGAACATCTAAATACTCTAACGTTCTTAATAAACACAAATTATATTGTATACACTCGATACATCGAGTGTTCGTATAAAGACTATTAATACCATTAATACACTGTCTAGTGTCATGCGGGGCTATTGCGCATGGACTTATTATATATATACGCACAGCTAAGGCGTGGAATTCTCTGCCGGAATCTGTGATTTCTGATAGCTACAACCTGCGGGGCTATTGCGTAACTCTGTTGACAGTTCAAGTGATGATCACTTTATAACAATGTGCATCATTGAACTGTCAAACAGCTAGTTTCGTATCATTGCCTATCTTCAGTGACCAACTGCAGTGACGTCATTAGGCACTGGTGCCTTTGATAGCCACCATAACACATTTTGACAGATGTTATTGTATCGATACTTTTAAAATTGCGATTGTGTAAGCTTTTGAAGCTGTATAATAGTCGATAAAATTTTAGAGTGGTCATAATAGGCACCGTAAATTTTTATAATTCACCACATTTCCACTGTAGTTTGTTAGTGTGCGTACGCGCAGCGGAATGTTGTTGAATTTAAAGATTTTAATTATGCAGATATTTAGTGTATGACGTCGTATAATTGTGTATGGTAAAAAAAAATTTGTGCACGCAACCATTGTGGAGAAATTCACCAAAAACTGATTCCGCTGGGCGAACGTTGTCCTGGCGGAACTTTTTTTAATCCATAGACTTTAGAAGAAAAGAGATGTGTCCAAAAATTAGTGTGTATTTGTGTGTAATTGTGTATGTATGAATAAAACTAGTGCATGCATAAACTTCGGAGAAATTCAAGTTTCCGCTACGCGAACGTTTGGCCATTAGCTAGTTTTCATATAAAGCGCTTACATAGAGAGCTGTAGATTTTTACATACGTTGTTTTGAATTTGTTTATATTTGTTTAAAAAACAGATTTAGAAAAAATCGTAGGGCTTAAAAGATAAAAATATAAACGTAAAATACGCTTATTAGGTCTTAGTTCTTAAAGTATGCACTTTGGGGTCTAGATTTTCACGTTTATACAAACCTTGTAAGTGTCTGCAACATGTTGCCAAGTATCAATGATGTTCCGTTAGTAACTAAAGAGTTATAGGACAAATTTACCATGAACAGATCACTGTTTACAAAGCAGTCAAATATCACGACGTTCTGAAGGAATTGCATGGTAATATGTATGTCAATAATTAGTGTATTCATTCAACTATTCTTATGCAAAATTTCATGTCATTAAATTCAGTAATTAAAGAAAAACAATTATAATACTGACGAAGCATCGAAAACCTACATAACCCGACCAAGTTCGGATGGCTACAAAAAAGCGGCCGTGCAATATATTTAGGTAACATCCCAAAATTTACAGTATAATACCGGTATTGAATTGGTATAGGTGATAACACAATTGTTGTTTCGATATAATTTATAGGTCATTTATTTTTGTACACCTACTTTTTTAAATGTATTTGACTATGACAGAAAGTAGGTACTATTTACGTAGGTACTTTATTTAAGTATGCGCTTAATATTTTCTTGAAAATACCTTTTTTATACCAATGTTTTAGTTTATAAGCACTTTTTTAATGTTGATCAAATCTAAACAACTGAATAGGTTAGTTATGTGATGTGATTTTAATTTTTATTGAAGCTCGAAATATTATACTTACCCTAAGTTTCGTCATCCACGCGAACGAAGTCGCGGGCAAAAGCTAGTTCATAATCTATTTTAGTTAAAACACATTTAAGTCTATTGCTGTCATTGCAAGCGTTTGTTAACGTTATTATAATTACATAATTAAGTATTATATGTAATTAAAAATATTTTTTACGCGGATATTTAAATAGAGAAGTACTTGTTAATTGAAGATTTGTTTTTATCGTAGATAGTGGCGTTATTATTAAAAAAATATTTTTCATTCAAGAAATGCAATTGTTTTATTTTTTCCTAACGCTTGTGTACGCAACTGTACCATATTAATAAATACTATATTGGAAGGTTAAGAACGTTTCTTAGATATATGGCACGGCCGCTTTTTGGTAGCCATCCGAACTTGGTCGGGTTATGTAGGTTTTCGATGCTTCGTCAGTATTATAATTGTTTTTCTTTAATTACTGAATTTAATGACATGAAATTTTGCATAAGAATAGTTGAATGAATACACTAATTATTGACATACATATTACCATGCAATTCCTTCAGAACGTCGTGATATTTGACTGCTTTGTAAACAGTGATCTGTTCATGGTAAATTTGTCCTATAACTCTTTAGTTACTAACGGAACATCATTGATACTTGGCAACATATTGCAGACACTTACAAGGTTTGTATAAACGTGAAAATCTAGACCCCAAAGTGCATACTTTAAGAACTAAGACCTAATAAGCGTATTTTACGTTTATATTTTTATCTTTTAAGCCCTACGATTTTTTCTAAATCTGTTTTTTAAACAAATATAAACAAATTCAAAACAACGTATGTAAAAATCTACAGCTCTCTATGTAAGCGCTTTATATGAAAACTAGCTAATGGCCAAACGTTCGCGTAGCGGAAACTTGAATTTCTCCGAAGTTTATGCATGCACTAGTTTTATTCATACATACACAATTACACACAAATACACACTAATTTTTGGACACATCTCTTTTCTTCTAAAGTCTATGGATTAAAAAAAGTTCCGCCAGGACAACGTTCGCCCAGCGGAATCAGTTTTTGGTGAATTTCTCCACAATGGTTGCGTGCACAAATTTTTTTTTACCATACACAATTATACGACGTCATACACTAAATATCTGCATAATTAAAATCTTTAAATTCAACAACATTCCGCTGCGCGTACGCACACAGTTTGTTAGTTACTTGTGTGATACGTAATACCAATTTTATGAAATTGTCAGTTGATAACTAAGTTTAGTGTGCAACGAATGCTAGTTGTCAACTGTTATTGAAAAAGTTAGCCAATAGCCCCCCCAGCTTGAATATTATCGATAATTTTTCGTCAGATATCAACGAAATCTATTCCTATGTGTAGAAATGGTGAAAAAGATATTTTTACTTAATCCTTTGCATAATTTTATTGTTTTTTTTTATATGCACATTAATGCTTCCATTCTTTTTTCTCGAACTACATCAACATCATTGATTTCATCTAAAAATGCCTAGCATTTTTCTGAACGCATATCAAAATTAATTTTTAGTCGAACGCTGCCATAACCTCTCCAATCACGATCAAAGAAGCTACTTCGTTATTTAAAAAAAATAATCCCAGCCAATAGAATTTGAGTATTCATCTCACCGGTCAAATGATTCGCTCTGATTGGCTGAGCAGTTGAACAGGTGCGATGCGTCATCCGCCATAACGTTGTTAGTTCGTGAAAGTGAGACCGTTTTGTGAATTGTTTAAGATAATAGTGATTTTATTGTGATATTTTATTGTAAAAGTGTTTTAATGTGTTAACGAAGATGACCGAGTGGTATAGAATGAAGACGGGCTTCACTAGCAAGCACGATTCATCGGAATTGTCGGCAGAAACTTCATGTGAAATGTCAGACTCTTTTAACATATTTTCGGACAATTTGAGTCCGATACCTTCTTCTATAGTGCCAAGGAAGTTGGATTTTAGTAACATGGATGACGATGACGGCATGAGGGATGCGTTACCACCTCCAGTTTCACTCAGCCCTCCTTATAAAAGAGTCCGGGCTCTCAGGTACGTAACTTAGGTTTAAAACTCTCCTATTCCTATACTATAGCACCACGCTATGTGGTTTTGTGGCATTTCAGCTCCCCATAGTGTCTCTGCGCTCGCAAATACGACGTAAATAACGTTACTTTCACATTTAGATACAATTCGTATCAGAATGTCATGAATTATGCAATTTGAATGTCAATTTTAGTTGATCGAATGTTCTGACCAACTTTTTGACTCTTTTGTTAGATTTTACCATTTTTTCGTGGAATTTAACATGTTTCATTGTTTCTTTGGTGTTTTTCTCATTCATAAACTTAGTAAATATAACACTTTCCCATCCATGATGCCTTAATTAGTTTTAATTATTCATTTTACCGCTAGAAAGTCTACAATAATCATGATTTTCGACAAATAACTGGTATTTGTTTTTAAAAATGCTAGACTGTGCCACTTTCTCATACATATTTATATTTTACTTGGCTGGTTTTTCTACTTACCCCTCTAAATCAGATTATCTAATTACTTTTTCAACAATTAAAGTAGTAATAAAGTATCTAACATTCTTATAATAAAAAGTCAAGTTAATACTTGTCTTATTAATTCATTAAAGGGATGACCTAACATTTGCAAACTAGCATTCCAACCAAGGTGACCTTGGTTTGTGTGTTTGGTTTGTGTTTTGGCTACATGGATGTAAACCATGCGCCAACACATTCAGTGGTTGGGAAAATGTGCCTCCCTACCAAGGGTGTTGAAGGTCATGGATTAGAACTGATTTCTATGCGGATTGAAACTAGCAAGATCACCTTGGTTGGAACGCTAGTTTGTAACCATCTGGTCACCCCTTTAAGTAGAATTTGACAATAAATTTTTCAACTTTAACACATTCCTAATACTTTAATAGTCTAAACAATTAGCCAATTGAAAAAAAAAAAACAGTTACATAAACTTATGCAGGAATGATTTTCTGGTGGACAAGAGGAATGGATTGGTTTTCAAATAGTCATGGTGAAACAATACAATTTCTGTTGGCAATGCATTTTTAAATTATGACCTGTAAATTATTGATAATTTTCAAGGAGAAATCAGTAAGCAACAGTTTACGTTTTTTGTGGGTTTGTGTCGTTTTGGGGCTGGTGTCCACAAATCCACATCTAAAGCAAATATTTTGCGTGATCTAGTAGTAATATGAACAATAAGTGATATAATTTTTAGAAAGGTATTATTATTAATTACTTAGCAGACCTTGTCCTGTCTGAAAACTTGCTATTTGTCAGAAAAAAAAATAATTATAAACCCGTTTGTAATGCCACCTAGTGGGTCTAATTGTATTTTCAAACTATCCAGATATAAATAATCCGTAATATGAATTGGAAGCGTATAAACACAGTGTCTTAATCTATGCTCACAATACCTATTATATGCTCATAATTAATTCATTAAACCCCATGCGTTAGCTCTCTCCTTGACTTTCTATTGTGTCTCTAATTACGGTATTCGAAAGGTTAATAATTGGAATTCTGAACCCAATTGAACCCAAATCAATATTAAGATCAGTTCAAGCGTGACCCCTACATCAACTTACATTAATCAAAGACAATTAGAAGTGATTCATCGAAATTAACGTTAATGCTCCAGGGTAGCCCCTGAAAATTCAAATATTCTAGTGTTTTTTTGCAATTGCAAGTTCAATATTGAATAGTGAGATAAAGAAAAAATATAGTTACGGTAATGACATGTATGTATTTACACAGTTATACCACAGTATAGATATATGGAACAGTACGGAAACTACCTACAAATGTTCGAAACGGCTCACTCACACAAACATAGGTACGCATCGACGAGACTCCTAAGCGGCATTCGCTACTGACAGGACCGTGAGAAACGCTTAGGAGTCTCGTCGATGAGTATGTTTGTGTGAGTGTTCCGTTTCGAATATTTGTAGGTAGTTTCCGTACTGTTCCATAAATCTATACTGTGGTTATACTCATTAAAACCATTAACCCTTCTAACCATTTGCATCAGATTATTCCCATGAGTGTTTTCATGTCCTATTCACCAGGGTTGTGTGTTTGTGACTGGGTATACTCCATCTCATTTAGATCTCAAATAATTCCTACCTTCTGTATGATCCATTAAATGAGCTCATTTTCATTTTCGAGGCCTCTCAAGGCACTATTTTTATGCTAGTAGAAGCTATTTTGTACAAAAAAGCAACTTCAAAAATATTTGATATGGGGCCCCATCAGGACTAGCCACTGGTTTGTATGTTACAATTTATCTCTAGAACTACTGGATCGATTTTCAAAATTCTTTCACCAGTAGAAAGCTACTTTATCACTGAGTAACATAGGTAATATAAATAATTTATAAATAATTTATAAATATCCTTGGAAGCTCATCTTTGACTCAAAATGTTGTTTACGTACAAGTCTTTTGACCTCTGACAAGTTCTATTTATTATTACACCCTTGTCTCATGGTAGGAAGGCGAGCAATGGGTAGCTCGCCGTCCGGACCAAGCTCGAATTGTCGACAGCGCGTATAGTGTTCCACATGCGCCTCAAGAGGATGTCACCAAAACTGTAGGGGCCCAGCAGGGCCGAAGCCTATCGGGGAAATGGGTTCGCTTCTGAAAGAATAACCCGGGGTCCTGGAAGGCAAAGCAAATAGGAGTGGGTTTTAGTCAGTAAAAGTCTGACACGCCCTCTCGCTCCGCACTAGAACAGGAGAAGTCATTGATTAATTTCCAACATAAAAAACACCCTTGTCCCATGTTATTATTATTCAAAGAACCTTAAATAATTTACCAGCATCATATCTAAAAGATAATTTTGCAATAAGTGTTAAATTCCTATTACATCATTAGGGGAATCCTTTATTCAACAGAGGACATAATGACATACCTAATTCTGTTAAAATTATGATCACTTCAAAATTCATCCTAAATTCAAGTACCAACAGGTTTAAACTTGTCTCTATTTCAACGTCATAATTCACAGGTTCTAACCTGAACCAATTCAAGCCATTCCCTTCCTCCAGACAGGTTTTAACAAGTCCAGGGGGACTTCGAAATATCTCAACAATGATTCCCCTACTTCCAATATTATTGGACAATAGGTGTATTTGTAAATGTGCAAGAATATTTTGCGCGCCTTTTCATTTTGTTTGGGTTAGAGAGAGATGGCATGCAAACAAATTGTTATGAGAGATTTTGCAAGATTTTTCTAGAAATTCTGTTTTTTTTTATTATTAATGATAGGCTCGCGTTTGACAACCATCTCACCTGTTGGTAAGCGATGATGTGGTCGACGATGGAGCACGCTTGCCTAGAAGTAGCCTATTCACTCTTGACTTAAAGACCCCTAAGGCGTCCATTTCACGATAGGTTTTGCTGTCAGTTTTGCCACAGTCAAATATTTTGACTGACGAAAAATAATGTGTAATGCGTTGACTGACGTTTGCATGACGAAAAACGGGCGATAAAATTCCGTCATTCAAACATCATTCATGATTGATGGTTTTGATTGACGCTTGCATGACCGTGTAATGGACGCCTAAGTTGTAGCTATCAGGAAACACAATCATCATCATCATCATCATCATTTCAGCCGAAAGACGTCCACTGCTGGACATAGGCCTCCCCCAAGCGTCGCCACAGCGAACGGTCCTGTGCGTCTCGCATCGGTCCACAATGGTGATGGTTAATTCAAAATCATCACCCTGACTTCGCCCTCCGGTTTCAACCGCGTCTTTGTTTATTTCTCCGATCATATTGGTCGTAGCCAGTCGTAGCGTTATGTTATGTACCTACCTAGCTTAAACTATTCGTCATACATAAACTTGGCAATCTCATACAGAATTTTTTGTCTAATCCGACGTTTAAGCAAACAACAAAAAAACGGTTCCATTTTGTTATTCCAACACTTATAAAAATATTACGGAAAAATTCATTTATTTGTACACACAAAACACTTAAATATGAAAAGAACAAAAGCCGACAAAGAATAAAATGATTCGAAATGGAGATAAATTATAAATGATATTTATTTTGCAAATAGGGTTTTTAAAAACACTTTTTTTGGACAATTTAAACTAGATAAAGCCGGTGTTTCCTAGCTGACTACCCTGAGAAGAAACACCGAAACAAACTCAGGGGTCAAAGTCTCTTTTAAAGTCCATACAGTAAACATGTAATGGTCAAATCATAAGAGAACCATGCAGGTTGGAGTCTGAGCTGGTCTTTTGAAGAAAGAACCACACAGTTCTGAGCGGACCTGTCCAGGCTGTGCAGATATTTTATTACAGCATTCGTATTTTACGTAGGTACTGAAAACTACATATGTGGCACTATTTTTTTGTCCTTTTACCAATTGAAATAACCAATTGAACACTATCCTATTATTTAGGACTGGAACAATTTGCCTGCTGCGATCTTCCCGTCCAACTATAATTTAGGTGTCTTCAAGGCTAGAGTGAATAGGCTCTTGATAAACTAGTGCGCCTCACCATCAATGATTGCATCACTGCTTACCATCAGGTGGGATCGCAGTCAAGCGCTGGTTTATATGAATTAAAAAAAAAAAAAAAATTTAGACAACATCAAAATCTACAATGCGTTCCAAATAGGAATAGGATCGATTGCCATGTTGTGACGTCACGTCATACTGTCAAATCGAAGAATTATTATGGTGAGCAAATCAAGAAATTCTTAAAAATTAATTTATTTACGAACTGTGAACGAAAAAAGTTTAATCAGAATCCAGTTCTTCAATTTTGCTCATCTCTAAGTTATTCAATTTTACCCAATTTCTTGCGATTTGACAGTATGACGTGACGTCACAACATGGCAATCGATCCTATTCTTATTTGGAACGCATTGTATAATATTTGACCCGTCGCGTCGCTTCCTCCGAAACGGTTTGACCGATTTTTATGATTTTTTTGTGTATTATAGTTCTGAGAATAGATCGTATTTTATTTTTAACCTCCTACCCCCACCCACCCCCCATTTTTTTATTTATATATGTTGTGGCCATATCTTAGAAATTGATCACTACATGATATGACCAAGTAAAACTGGCCAGATCGTTTTAAACGTTAAAGTTTGATGATATTTCAATCCTCGTTTGGCCTACTTTCTTTAGACCTTTTATTATCATTGAAATCCTACATCAATAATATGGCCAAACGAGGATTGATATCATGAAGTGGTCAATTTTAAGATCTGACGACATAAATATATAGCATAGCATAAACAGCCTTTTAATGTTCCCACTGCTGGGACTCAGGCCTCCTCTCAAGGAGAGGGAATGGGCCGTAATCCACCACGCGGGCCCAGTGCGGGTTGGTGAATGTCACATGTCTTCGAATTTTTTGGTTCTAGGATATGCCGGTTTCCTCACGATGTTTTCCTTCACCGTTTTGAGAGCAGTGGTAATGAAATAAATTACACAAAGTAATGCGCCTGGCTGGGTTTGAACCCACGACCTACAACTCGTAAGTCGGGGCCGTTACCACTTGGCCACCACACCATATAAATATATGTGAAAGGGAAAAATTACTGACTGACATTTTAACACACAGCTAAAACTACTAGGACTAAAAGTGTGAAATTGCGAACATGATTTCCTTATATGACGTAAGCGAGCACTAAGAGAGGATTTTCCAAAATTAACCCCATAAGGAGATGAAACGGGGGTCCAAAGTTTGTATGTAGAAACCTATTTTTACGCGGGCGATGCCGCTGGCGGAAGGTAGTTTATTAATATGGCAAAACAACGTTGGTCAAGTCAGTATTAGTATAGATTTACAAACTTGTGTGTCTGTACTCAACATACCAAAATACCAGTAAGCGCTGCTGCACTTCGGAGGCACGGGCTTGCAAGAAATATATTACAACTTACCCGGAGCGAATTACACAAAACCCTGGAAAGTTCCTTAAATATAAAAAGAACATGTTATTACATGTTCCTGCCATCGACGTGTATCTCCCTCCAAAATTCATAGGTGAGGTGACCTCATTCCAAGCTTGTTTAACTGGTTCTAGCACAGATACTGTTATTTGCGTTGTAGCGAAAAAACTTGTTGTGCGGTAATAAAAGAGTTTTTTTTAATGGATTTACAAGGTTGTGGAGACATTTGGGGTTAGTCTTGTCATAATTTGAAAACTACAGTACTGATTTGTTTTTTTTTTTAAGTTTTTTAACCTTTTGACGTGCGTAATTAGAGACACAATAGTAAGACAATGGCTTGCGGACGCCGGCTACCGCCTGAGCGTTAATGAATTAATTGTTTTTAAAAGGTTCTTACGGAAAGAAAAATTTTTCTTCCACAACAAAATCAACTTTCTAATTGAGCTTCAAAAGTTTTCAAACCTCTACACAATCAATGTAAGGGTCAAAGACACTTCGAAATACTCCTTTACTGTTTTTTTTTTTTTTACTTAAAATGCATGGCTAGTGATCATTCAAGCGTTGGAAAATAGGTTACACCACAGAGTAATGAAGCGACTTAGAGGCGACCACTGTTAATGATAATGCAACATTAACATCACTTAATACAATGAAAAACTTTTTACAAAAAAAATACAACCAAGTCGGTTGTATTTTTTTTGTAAAAAGTTTTTAAGTTTTGTTTGGTGGTGTTTCTATTATAATAGTTTTATCTCTTCGTTATTTAACACCGACTTCCGAAATTAAAGTTATTTTGCACTTTTCAGTGTTTTTTTTACATTAAAGTCGGTTGTATTTTTTTGTAAAAAGTTTTTTTTTTTTACACTTTTTAGTTATGGTACCACCACTATAAAGTACCCCTCAGCCAAACTTAAATAACGTATATCCAGAGTGCATTTCATGACAATTATAATAATACCAAACACGGTTAGATTAAATTAATTTATTACAGAGTTCCGATGCCTAACTTCAGACTTCATCATCAGATCAGTTCGATATATTCCTGCTCTTCTATCAATCATCATCGACTACACGTATAAATAAAGCAATTTTACTTGTTACGACAGTTCTGCTGTTATCCTATGAGGAGTTCTGTTCCATATCTTCGAAGTTCATGATCAGATCATAACAATATTTTTATGGGACCAATTTGGAAGCATAACCTTTCAATAAAAAAAAATCGGTCCACAATGGACCGAGAAATCGGTGAACATACATAAAAAAAAACACATTCAGCCGAATATAGAACCTCCTCCTTTTTGAAGTCGGTTAAAAATAATAGCTGCAAGCGAGGCGTTACCGTATTCTGTGGGTCACCGCATTCACTTTGAAAACAAACCAACTTGAAGAATAATAATGACTTTTAAATGAAGACATTACTGGGACGTAACACTAAAAATAAACGGTAGATTTGTTCATCAGATTGAGAAGCTTAGCATATTGGCATAGCATAGTACCGGAAGACGCAGCGTTGGAAGGCCTCCCTCAAGGTGGACTGATGACCTGGTGAGGGTCGCGGGAATCCGATGGATGCGAGACGCACAGGACCGGATGTCCAACAGTGGACGTCTTTCGGCTGAAATGATAATGATGTTAGCATAATCAACCTTATAGTGGTCCCAGTGCTGGGATCCAGGCCTCTGCTCGGAGGGAATGATCCGTTATCCACCTTTTGAATTTTTGGTTCTAGGACGTTCTTCTGGTTTTCTCATGATGTTTTCTTTCAACGTTTTGAGAGCAATTGTGATGAAATATATTATACAAAGTAATGCACCTTATTGGGTTACTAGAAGTTTACTGAATCGTAAAATAGGTAAACATTATATTATATTAAACAAAAAACTGCCCGGAGGACACGGTGGAGCACACGGTAGAGGTGTGCCCCGCCTGGGCAGAGCACCGCTGAGTCCTCGTGGGGGCGATCGGCGGCGGCGATCTCTCGCGCCGGGCCTTGGTACAGGCCAGGGTCCGAAGCGAGGAGGAGTGGCGGGCGGTCGCCTCCTTCTGCGAAGCAGTAATGCCAGCAAAGTAGGAGGCCGACTGCGCGAGGGAACGGTCCTCGCGCCCCAGCCGCCGGAATTCCGATCCCGATTACCGGCCAGCGTAGGCGCGGGCTTGCGGACAGCGAGCAATGGGTAGCTCGCCTTCCGACCGTCCGGTAACCGTCCGGACCTAGCCCAAGTCGTCGACGGCGCGTATTGTTCCACGCGCGCCTCTGGCAGATGTCAGCAAATCGTTGGGGCCCAGCAGGGTCGAAGCCTACTGGGGCCACGGGTAGTGTGAAAGCGAAACCCTGGGACAAAGGCAAAGAAGGAACAGGAGTGGGGTTTTAGTCAGTAAAAGTCTGACACTATCTCCCGCTCCCCTCAAGACCGAGATTTGTCATTAGAGGATTTTTCCACCTTAAAAAAAAAAGTAGGTACATAGTTTAAGGTCGGCTTCCAATCTAACCAGATGTGGCTAAATACCTGTGTTTTACATGGAGCGACTGCCTATCAGACCTTCACAAACCATTTACTGGGCAACAAGGTACTCCTTGGATAGACTGACGATCAGACTTTCTGGCGTCTAACTATCTGTAACGACTGTTAAAGCTGTACGAATGACAACCGGGATCAGTTGTCAGTAATGTCCTATACTCCATCTGTTTACGTAGTTAACTAAACCTACAATGCGTTCCAAATAAGAATAGGATCGATTGACACGTAGTGACGTCACGTCATACTGTCAAATCGAAGAATTATTATGGTGAATAAAACAAGAAAAATTTAAAATTTAATTTATTTACGAACTGTGAACGAAAATAGTTTAATCAGAATCCAGTTCTTCAATTTTGCTCATCTCTGAGTTCTTCAATTTTGCCCAATTTCTTGCGATTTGACAATATGACGTGACGTCACAGCATGGCGTCGATCCTATTCTTATTTGGAACGCATTGTAAACAATCTTGATACGTCTTTTTGTTAAAAAAAAATCGTATAAAAGACATACAAAGATTATTTAAATTTAGTTAGTTACCAAACATCGGTATAGGTAAATAACAAATTGTAAAATGTAAACATTTTTAGATAAAAATTATAGACAACTTTTAGATAAAAAACATGTCATGATTGTTTACCTTTAGTTAATTACCTAAACAGATGGAGTATAGATGAACTTAGAAAAGTACATATCAATTGAAAAATTGACATTGGTAATTGCCCTGTTTCGAACACCTTCGATTCTGTATCTAAACGACTGGGCCATCACGAAAATAAATTATTATCTTTGTGAATCAACATCCGAACTCTCGAGTACCTTGAACACAGCCTACCCAACGGACGGAAACACAGCGCGCAGCTTACAAAAGCAAAAAATGACAAAAGATACCTATTATGTGTGACTCAGTCAAAGGAATTTCGTTGTAAAATCAGTTATAGTACAGTTATACAAGAAAACATATGATCGAAACAGCTGACATCTGCCTTGGCAAAAAAATACACCCACAACCCACATGTCTTTGTCGATACAACGTGAATTCAACTTTAAAACTATTGTGGTATGGTTCATTTTGTATCAAAGGTGTGGTTCTTAGGTAGAAATTTCTCGCGAAAGTGAATCTAAAAGTGTAAGTTTTAAAGTTTATTTTCAAACAAATGCTAATTGAATATAAAATACTGGTTTTTTGAAGAAAATCGGTCGTCGTTTTTTTTCGCGCAACTTTTGAGGTCACGTGTGTTTGTACGTGGCCATTGATTTTTAACGACTTCGGTCAATTCTTTTTTTAAATATTTGAACGTATTTTAACGTTCGATTTCGTTCTGGCCATTTTGAATTCGCAGCATGACCATAGATTCTTTGTAATGTTTTCGGCAAAGGAAAACAAATCGGACTCGCATTCCATTGTTCAAGAGTTCGGTTGAACTGGTTGGAAATTGCGCCATAACACCCGGTTGTCTGTCTTCCGCATTCCTTTAACCGCTAATTCTTTAGGTTCAGTCCATCTAGCTATACAGGCCTTCTAAGCAACATTTTAACCTCGTAAGGCCCAACGACCTTATTTAATTACAAAAATATAGCCTAAGATACTTTTTAAAATCATAAAATTATAGCCCAACGACCTAAAATTATGACATGATATTTGAACGTAATTTTTGGTTTAAACAATATCTAAAAAATATATTAACCATTTATTATTTCAATAAAGTCAAAGTCAAAAGTTTTTATTTCACATAGGCCTACATGGGCACTTATAAAACGTCAGAAGCTAGTGCTCGGTTCCAAATTGGTCGTTTCCTATGGAAAAGAACCGGCAAGAAACTCCATGGTTACTCTTTTAAAAAAAAGTGGTTGTGTACAATATTTTCATATATACAGTATTAATAGATATTAATTAGTTTATTAATATATATTTTTACATCAAATAGTTAACTTTAGGTATAGGAAATACCGCTTAAAATAATTTAACCAAAAGCATTAAAGAAGAAAGAAAGAAAAAAGTTTTGGGCCGCAACTACTTGCGACTATTTTTAGTACATAGGGTCGTAATGTATATCGATTATCGATCTAAATTTAGGATGGTCCTTACGAGGTTAAGTAAAGATTTTTCGAGTATCATTTCCCGAATGGCCATCTTTCACTTTTTTTTTGATTCCCAAATAACTGCTCCAGCTCAGGGTGGAGTGGAGAGGAAGTGTCAGACTTTTTACTGTAGCCCTTTGCGTTCCAAGTCCACGGTGATTCTTACCGAATAATTCCGCAGACCGGTCATTGTTTGCCAACCTGTCAATATTTTCATCATCCCCCTATATCAACTAAAACTTGCTTTAACACCACCTGGACCAACTTGCGTCTTACCCTTATTTTTCCCCCGAGTACTTAATAATTCCATACAGGTACCCAAAAAATCTTAGGGTCACCCCACACATTTTCGAACTTGTAAGACTTTCGACAATAGGCGCACACTTGCATCTCATTGTGGAACGAACACCTGAGGTTTATTAAGAGAAAAAAAAAAACGAAATAGGGGTGCGTTCGGAAAGGTGTGCCGAAGAATATAAATGGTGGGTTTTCGTCGGCGTTTCGTGGATTCTTGGGAGACAGCTGTTTCAGATTGTGAATCGTTGTAGATTCGGAAAAAAAAATCGGTACGAATTTTGATAGGATGGTTTTTTAGATTGCAGATGTGTGTTTCGATGTTTGCATAGTGATAGGAAACTACATGTTTCTGTGCTCATACCCCATGTTAATTGGGCTTGCGGACGGCGAGCAATGGGTAGCTCGCCGTCCGGTAACCGTCTGCACCGAGCCCAAGTCGTCGACGGCGCGTAGTGTTCCATGCGCGCTTCAAGATGTCAGCAAAACCGTAGGGACCCGACAGGGTCGAAGCCTACTGGGCCATGGGTTCGCTTCTGAAAGGAAAACTCGGGAACCTGGAACGCAAGGAAACGAAGGAACATAGGGGTGGGTTTTAGTCAGTAAAAGTCTGACACACCCTCGCACCCGCCCTAGAGAAGATATCCTACCTAAAAATAAAACCCCATTTTAATAATATAATAATCTTCTCGACCGACTTTCGGTGGCCAATCTCAACATTCTCAACGGAGATGCGTCAAGTACACATGAGATATTATACAACCACACCAGTGTGTGTGCGTAAACACAGGAGCAGGCATCGGCCCTACTGCCCTTTCAGTTTTATAGATATCTCTTTAAGACGAGCATCGAACACTACGCGCCGTCAATGAGGATCAGTCATGATCTTTGTGGAGTATACAGACTTATTGCGTCAAAAAAAAAAACAGTAAATACTGTGAAGAAATTATTTAAATCGGACCAAAAATGACGAAGATACAGCAATTTTAGTGTATTAGCTCCAGAAACGCGCCCGAGAATGAAGCGACTTGCTGTGACGTCATCTTTCATGATCAGTCTCCGCCGGCGAATGAATACGATCAAGCCGTTCGTCGCACGGATCATGACAGATGACGTCATCGTAAACAGTCCAGCGAGAGCGCGCGTTTCAAAGTAGCCGTTCAGAAAAACTTTAATAAATCCACCATTTTTAAGTGCGTAACAATTTGTTTTTCCTTTTATTTCCAGACTATTCGACAGTCCCCACACACCGAAGACGTTACTAGAGAAATGCTCGACGCCATCACATCATCCGCCGCGATCAAGACTTTTTCCACCCAAATTTAACGCGCAGTCGGGTAAGTTAACCATCCCTATTTTAAATTTTCATCTCCCTTCGCTTTTTTTTTTTTTACGCGAATTCATCAAATGACCTCTCTTAACGTGAGGACTATGTTGATTGCCTTTTTTTTTCCTTTTCAGTAATTTTAACATATGTGATGAAATGTCCTTTTTTTGGTATTGTTCGTCAAGTCGTTGAGCTCCTTAGTAGTCCTGAGTTGAGCTTTGCGAATACTGACAAATGCTTGCACTGACTGGACAAGTCCACTCAAATCTGTATGGTTCTTTCTTCAAAAGACCATCTCAGACAAATCTGCATGGTTCTCACGTGATTTTGACCATTACATATTTACTAGGGGTTTAAAAGAGACTTTGACCCCTGAGTTTGTTTCGGTGTTTCTTCTCAGGGTAGTCAGCTAGGAAACACCGGCCACATCTAGTTTAAAATGACGAAAAAAAATATGACGTGTAAAAGTGTTATATAAACCTACTTTTTTTTCTTTTTTTTTATTCATATAAACCAGTGCTTGACTGCGATCCCACCTGATGGTAAGCAGAGATGCAATCATTGATGGTGAGGCGCACTAGTTTATTAAGAGCCTATTCACTCTAGCCTTGAAGACACCTAAATTATAGTTGGACGGGAAGACAAATTGTTCCAGTCCTTCGATGTACGCGGTATAAACGACGAAGCGAAACGCTAAGTCCGGACCGTTGAAGTTTCAACAACGAAAGGGTGGAACGAAAGTTTCAACAATTTGCAGAATAAATATCATTTATCTCTCTCTGCGTGGAGCAAAAGTGAGTTTCAGTTGCCGTTTGCGAGGGCCACGGTAACTCCTTCGAACTATTCGCAGCCCTGAGGCCTTACCACGAGCTCTTAACGCGATTCATTTAACGACCTATACTGAACGGTTAAAAGGGTTGGAGCTATATCTCCATCCTTCTTTCTCGCTCGCACACTTGACATTCTAACACTTCAATGTTAGGCCCTGTCAATTTTGCCAACCCGTTCACGATTTTGCCGCTATGAGCGGTAGCTAAGCGCGGGGCGGCGAGCGGTAAGATCAAAAGTATGGCGTCCATTACACGATAGGTTTTGCTGTCAGTTTTGCCACAGTAAATTTTTTGATTGACGAAAAACCTACCGTCTAATGCGATGATTGATGTTTGCATGACGAAAAATTAATGGCGTTAAAATTCCGTCACTCAAGAAAAAGATTTCTTTTTGTATTATTTTTGTTGTTTAGTAAAGGCCAATGAAAATAAAAAGTCTAGTACAATTAAAAATAACATTTGTTTGTTTCTACAGGCATTCCATCAGGCTCAAGCCATCACCTCCATCCGCCATCCGGAGACGACGACAGTGCCCTAGGCAGTCTCCCCCCCGACGAGCTTGACGAGTCCCGGATGACGAAGCGAGCTGTTGCCAACATCAACCCGTTTACACCTGATGGTAAGTGTGGTGGACTGATGACATTGTGCCCTAACTTATAGGTTCATTAAAGAATATATATATAGCCCAGTTCATTAAAGAAAGGAATCTTAAATGGCGGCGCTTATCATGTTCTCTCGCTCGCACACTAGTGCCGTCTATACTCACTCTCGCGCGTACCGTAAGCAGAAAAAAAATTAGTCTTGATTTGCTTCCACGCTGTCTTGAAATTCTTTAATGATAAAAAAATTATAGACAACTTTTAGATAAAAGACATGTCAAGATTGTTTACCTTTAGTTAATTTTAGTTAGTTACCAAACATCGGTATAGGTAAATAACAAATTGTAAACATTTTTAGATAAAAATTATAGACAACTTTTAGATAAAAGACATGTCAAGATTGTTTACCTTTAGTTAATTACCTAAACATTATAGTTTGAAATTAATGTGACCCAGTCTTGTTTTTATTATTTTTAATTTGAAAAAAAAACTTTTACTTGAAATTTTATATGCTGTCTGTACTATCTGTCAACGCAAGTACATGCCGCCATTTCAGATTCCTTTCTTTAATGCACCGGCTTATACCCGCCGAGTTTTAAAAATCACTGACATTAGGTAACAGGTTACAACACAATTATTTTAAAAGTTTCAATGGCAGAAAAAGGTCTCTGACCATGTCAGAGGGACCATTAGAAAGAAAGAAAAACAGTTTATTTACGCGAAATGTCGTAATCTTAAAACTAGCTAACAAATATAATCAATAGATAGGGAAGATATGCGTCACATCCGCACGCATAATGCGATAAGCTCACTTAGAATGGCAGGAGTGTGGTTATAGTCAGTAAGAGCCTGACATTGCCCAGCCTGGCTCGTCCGTGAGGTAGCCTAGGCGTCCATTTTGATTTCTCACTCCTGCCAGAAGAAAAAAAAAAACCGAAGAGCGCGACGTGTCGAGACCCATTAAAACCTCGGTGAATTTTGGTCACCCTTGATTAGGAACCACAATTCTTTCTGAAGAAGATCGATTTTCAAATCGAAATCTTAAGAATCGATTCAGTAGTAAATCGAGTTCTAAATACTCGATTTTCTAAAGATCGATCGTACAGATGATCCAATGCACATGTGTTTCATAACTGTTGAAGAATCGGGTGTACAACATTCACATAACACTAAGCTTGAGGCTAATAGGTGCTTAGAACCTTTTTAAATAATAATATGGTTGCATTCCGCAGGAAAAAGTCAAATCTCGATTTCAAGCTTCTGAAATCGATCCATTGTTTGAAATCGATTTGAAAAAAAAAAAACGATTTTCTTGATCTATAAAATCGATTAATCGATCTCAGATTAGCTTTTCCTTACTCATGATGCGATTAATCGATAAGCCTGACAAACGTACACGCCTAGTACAGATACCGGCACGAATCTTGAGCGCTCGGCGAGCCAATCACTGTACAAGGATTGCACTCCCCGCCCCCGCGTCTCACTTCATACCACTAAAGAGACCCGATATTTCACTTCTGCGCAAGTGGAAGTCAGCGCTCAAGATCCAAGATCTGTATTTGATCTTTGACAGTCATTACAAGTCATATGACATGAAAGATTTGTTACCCAGTTACTGGGGATGTGAGGACATGTTTTCGACAATGTAAGTTTTTATTTACAGGACAAGCGTTGAATAAGAAAAAGCGTGCGTTATCAAAAACACCGACGTGGGGCGATGCGACACCTGAACAACCAGCAAAGAGACTCAGGGTGAATATTACAAATTACTTACTTCTTTAGATTATGCTTAGATTCGCTGGTCGGCAAGGGCTAAGCCCGGGTTGACGCCTCGTTGTTTACCACGCGCCCCTCGAAGGGATTTCAGCAAAATGGAGCCTCCTGGAATGCAAAGAGCTACTGAAGAAACTCGAGGGACTAAAAGCACCTAGAGTGTCTGTTACTATTGTTATAACCACAAGATGAGTACCTCCATACAATAGGCATCACAGACAGCCCCCCTGTGCAGAGCTTCCTTGGAGGAGGAGGAGACAATGAGGATCAGTCATGATTTTTGTGGAGTATGCAGACTTATATATAACGTCAGAAAAAAACAGTAAATATTCTGAAGAAATTATTTAAATCGGACCAAAAATGACGAAAATACAGCAATTTTAGAGTATTAGTTCCAGAAACGCGCCCGAGCATGAAGCGACTCGCTGTGACGTCATCTGTCATGATCGGTCTACACCGGCGAATGAATACGTTCAAGCCTTTCGTCGCACGGATCATGACAGATGACGTCATCGTACACAGTCCAGCGAGAGCGCGCGTTTCCAAGTAGCCGTTCAGAAAAACTTTAATAAATCCACCATTTCTTGACGGATTTTAATAATTTAAAAATTAAATGCTCAGTAAATTATTACACATGCGTTGTACTTAGTAAAAATCAGATTTGCTATTATGTGATTGATCCTCATTGCGCATGTGCTCCTTGACTGCACAGGTATCACGAATATTCCCTCGCAGACGCCCTGAAGAACCTGACAGGCCTAATCAGTTTTTGGAGAGAGGTGGGCTGGTTGGAATAAGCCCACCAAAGGTTTTGGCCGCCACGGCCCACGCACAATGGTCCGCATAGGACTAATTGCGGAAACCATACTCAAACCAAAACCAGACGCTTCTCAGTCACATTCTGATGACAACACATAATTTATTTGTCTGTGCCTTGCTTTCAAACGTAATCACCATTTTCTCCCCCTCAGGAATCCAATATATCCCGTTACAACGTCGAGTTTGTAGAACTGGGCGTGATCGGGCGCGGCCAATTCGGTCGCGTCACCAAGTGCGTGAACAAGCTGGACGGCTGCGTGTACGCGCTCAAGCGCTCGCTGCGACCCGTGGCGGGCTCGGCGGCCGAGAGAGCCGCGCTCACCGAGGTCTACGCGCATGCCGCGCTGGGGAAGCATCCTCATGTCGTCAGGTGAGTGCTGCAGAGCTGTCGGTAGTGCTGTACAGCTGTGTGAACAAGCTGGACGGCTGCGTGTACGCGCTCAAGCGCTCGCTGCGACTCGTGGCGGGCTCGGCGGCCGAGAGAGCCGCGCTCACCGAGGTCTACGCGCATGCCGCGCTGGGGAAGCATCCTCATGTCGTCAGGTGAGTGCTGCAGAGCTGTCGGTAGTGCTGTACAGCTGTGTGAACAAGCTGGACGGCTGCGTGTACGCGCTCAAGCGCTCGCTGCGACTCGTGGCGGGCTCGGCGGCCGAGAGAGCCGCGCTCACCGAGGTCTACGCGCATGCCGCGCTGGGGAAGCATCCTCATGTCGTCAGGTGAGTGCTGCAGAGCTGTCGGTAGTGCTGCACAGCTGTGTGAACAAGCTGGACGGCTGCGTGTACGTTTACACTTCGTACAAGACTTTTATCAACCTACACTAGGCCAACGAAGTAGATAACAGTCAACTCCTTACAAGGGACTATCCATAACTTACGTTATGTTTTAAAGGGAGGGGAGGGGGTTGACGAAGGGTTTTCACATGTGACAACAATATCAATCAATAATTTTTTGACTCGCGTTTGACCACTTTTTCATCTGATTGTACACGACGATGGACCAGGCTGCCCTTGAAGTTAGCTATTTATTTGCCGCAGTACCTACTTCCTAGCGTATCAGCTGTGTACCTATTCAAAAGAAGAAGAAAGAAAGAAGAAAAACATTTTATTGCTAAGCTGATGCGGACTTGGACCTCTTTGCAAATTGTTAAGTTGGCCAACTGTTTCCATAGATTAAAAAAAAATATAGTTTACGTAAAGAACTCCGGTTGTATCAGCATTGTAAATAAACTGTTTCTATGAGGTTTTATCCGTGTCTTTTTGGCGGAACAAGGCGCAAATTTAGAACTAACAAATTATAAGCACACTGTGTGAAAGAAATATGCGCCACATCCGCGCAAAACGGCCGAATGCTCAGCATAATGTCGTGACCACACGCAAAATGCGATGAGTCTACGGCGCTGGTTTTCAGCGTGGGCCGGTAACGGTATCGACATAAAGACGTCGGCACGGTATAATATCCAACGGTGTATACGGTGTTCGGTGTATTCCAATGATTCCACATATTGTCCAGTTGCGCAGACACTTGAGATACAAAACAATTTTACATCACAATCTAGGAATCAATTCACTAACAGCCATTGAACTTCACTCAAAGAAATCACGCCAAAAACGTCCTCAATTATATCTTGTCTCTCTCTTTCAACAGATATTACTCAGCCTGGGCGGAAGATGACCACATGATAATACAGAACGAGTACTGTGACGGCGGTTCATTGCAGCAGAAGATGGAGAATGGACCGCTCTCTGAGCCCGAGTTGCTGCTGTTGCTGGCTCATATAGCTGATGGTCTAGCGTGAGTTTTCTAACAGATTATTATCTATACACCCCTATTTTTTTAATTAGTACAAATACTTAAAGGGCTTATTAGAAAAGGTCTTGTTAATATTTAAGTAAAGTCTCAATAAATAATATTCATAAATAGCAGAGTTATTAGCGTTTGTTTGTATCCTGAAATGTCACTCAATTTATGGGAATATTGTACAGGCTAATAGATAATGAATGAATGAATGGCAAAACACTGCCCGTAGTATTTTCTAGTAGCAATTGTTATGAATGATTGATCCCATTATTCCATCCGGAGTCTGTGTTTCCAGATAGCTACAACCTAGGGGTCTTTAAGTCAAGAGTGAATAGATTACTTCTAGGCAAGCGTGCTCCATCGTCGACCACATCATCGCTTACCATCAAGTGAGATGGTGGTCAAACGCGAGCCTATCATTAATAAAAAAAAAAAAAAAAAATTATGAATTTACCAATATTACGACAAATTTTCGTGGACAATTTTGGGTTTTAATTTTTTTTTTCTATTGACCACAAATATTACCAGTAACGGGTATGGATAGAGCCCCATTTTTTTTTTAAACAGTTGTGTATCTATATATGTCATGGCCAGATCTTAGAATAGATCACTTCATGGTGTGAGCGGCCATTTCGTAAAATGGTGGTATTTCAGCTAAACACATGATTGTTTACGCCACCATCCCTAACCTAACATGTCCAAGTCAGAGTGCCCAAAGTTCCTAATAATTGTACAATTATAAGAAGTCCATTAATATTTGGTGTACAATAAGTATTTTTATTGAAGAATAAGATTAAAAACAGCTCGCAAATAAAGGTGTAGCGACGTCTATGGCGTCACATGAGAACTAATCCTGCATTGCGCAATTAAAGTTCTCCGCGCGATTAGAACATATAGAACAGCCCGAAATCATCTATCGGGCAGTTGCCCACCAGACATAACACCCGTCTGGCCGGAGGATCCTCCCTTTTCAACGGAGGTTTGCAGGACTCTCGGTTCCGCTTACTTCCAGAAAGGGTTCCATACTAATATATTAAAAACGAGTAAAAAAAATCACGTTAGTTGTATGGGAGCTCACTTAATTATTAATTTACTTTTGTTTTTAGTATTTGTTGTTATAGCGGCAACAGAAACACATCTTCTGTGAACAATCAACTGTCTAGCTATCACAGTTCATGAGATACAGTCCGATGACAGACAGACGGACAGAGGAGTCTCAGTAATAGGATCCCGTTTTTACTCAATTACACAATTGACCATTCAAAAGTGCCTGTAAAATGGTCTATTTGAAATAAATGCTTTTGACTTTGACTCTTTGAGTATGGAACCCTAAAAAAATTAACCAGCTTTCGTGAGACAGAACTAGATCAATAACCAAAATGTCTTCTTGCTCCACAGTTACATCCATTCCTTGCAACTGGTCCACATGGACGTGAAGCCTGGCAACATATTCATATGCAGCGGCGAAGGGGAACCCTCGCACGATTCAGACGATGGTTATGATGACGACGAACCACAGTATCATCATAAGTATAAAATTGGTAAGTAAAAAAAGTTAAGGGAATTAAAATTAGTCCTATAGTAGTTCGCTTTGAAAAATTAGTCCTATAGTAGTTCGCGTTGAAAAATTAGTCCTATAGTAGTTCGCGTTGAAAAATTAGTCCTATAGTAGTTCGCGTTGAAAAATTAGTCCTATAGTAGTTCGCGTTGAAATAATAGTGACGTCATTAGTGCTACTGCTAAGTAAAGGAGTGGGGTAAAAATACATATACCCAAAGGGCTATGCTCGGAGTTTCCTTGCGTGATCGAATCAGGAATGAGGATATCCGCAGGAGAACCGATATAGCACGAAGAATTGTCAAACTTAAGTGGCAATGGGCAGGGCACATTCCTCGCAGAACGGATGGCCGTTGGGGCCGAAAGGTTCTGGAAAAGCGACCACGTACCGGAAGACGTAGCGTTTGAAGGCCTCCTACAAGGTGGACCGATGACTTGGTAACGGTTGCGGGAGTCCGATGGATGCGAGACGTACAGGACCGTTCGTTGTGGCGACGCTTGGGGGAGGCCTTTGTCCAGCAGTGGACGTCTTTCGGCTGAAATGATGAATGATGATGATAGGGCTGTTGAAGTATTACGTAAGCAGATTATTGCAAATATTATCTCCCGCTGGACCTCGTCAGCAAACAAAGCAAAGCTTGTGCTATGATTACTAGACAACTGATAAACATACTTTTAAATTTCTAAATACATACATAATATAGATAATTTACACTGAGACACAGAACAAATGATCATGCTCATCACTCAAACATTTGTTTCGGGTGGGAATCGAACCTACGCCCTCCGGCATAGCAGTCAAGGCCACTGCCCACTAGACCAACAGGCCAGTCAATTTCTCTTTATTTTTTCCCCAGGTGACCTCGGCCATGTGACCTGTGTATCATCCCCTTCGGTGGAGGAGGGTGACTGTCGGTACCTCCCCAAAGAAGTGTTACAGGAAGACTTGACGCAGTTGACGAAGGCTGATATCTTCGCGTTTGGTGAGTATATTTTTATTGTTACTACTAAACTCTCATGGCTGGATAATATATTTATTTATTTAACGTGAAAGCGCCAGGGTAGCCAGAGAATTTGGTTCCGTACCTCAAACGGAACCCTTATAGGATCACTTTGTTATCCGTCCGTCGGTCTGTCAAGACCCTTTATCTCGGGAACGCGAGGAGGTATCGAGTTGAAATTAAAACCATATACTCAGGTCTGCAGTCCCTTGAAGCTGTGAAAAAAATCAAACTTCTGAGTTAACGATAAAAAGGATACGGCCGTAAAACGTGTATTTCGACACTCTCAAGGAAATCAAAATTCATTATATTTATGTTCTATACATAAAGCAAGGCCTCATAGCACAAGTATAAGAAAAAATCTGAAATAGTTACGAAACAATAAAAAAAATATTTATTTATTTATGTACACACAAACACTTAAAAATGAAAAGAAAAAAAAAGCAGACAGAAGAGCACAAAGGTACTGCTTATTTCAAATGAAATTTCTTCCAGCAGACCTGCGACAGGAGAAACTTTTTTGTGATTTGGAAAAATCTTCGTAACTCAATTCGGGAATTGAACTGTTTTCATAGGTAAGTTTGTACGGAACCTTCAGTGCGCGAGTCCGACTCGCACTTACCCAGTTTTTTTTGTTATGTTCACGAGCATACAGCATAGGGAAGGTTGTAGGGTAGGTAGGTAGCGTAGGGTAGGTTACTGGGAAAGGTAAAGTTGGGTAGAGTAGAATAGTCAGTTGACGGGAGCGAAGTGCGCGAGTCCGACTTGCACTTGCCCAGTTTTTTACCCTCCTAACTTCTCCTCCCTTTTTTCCCTTGATAATTTGTATGGCAGAACAATGATTTCAGAGTCAGCTAGTAGTTTTATAATAGGAAATATTTTAAATATTCGTTTCATTCCAGGTTTAACGCTATTCGAAGCGGGCGGCGGAGGCGCCCTGCCTAAGAACGGCCAGCAGTGGCATGACTACAGGGAGGGCAAGCTGCCCGAGCTGCCCAAGTTATCCAGAGAATTCAATCAGTTGTTAAGAGTAAGTAAAAAATAAGCATAATTAGCATTATAATGTTCCAATTTAGACCAAAGCCTCCTGTCTATACTCCATTCGCATCTATATATTTATATAGGGTGACTGGTAATTAGTGACCGATACGTAAACACATGATTGTACTCATGATTACAAACAACTTTCCCAAAGAAACTTTTTTTATATACTCACTAGTTTGTAGGTACATTCACTGATTAGGTACGTACAGCTATGGGTGAGCAAGCCGCGCGGGTGTTCTATCTGTTGTAGGTGCGGCGGCGGCGCGCGGGGAACTGAGGAACGGGCGGCGGACGCAGGCGCGTTATTGTGATAAAACTAATGAGAATATAAAAAAGTTTCTTTGGAAAAGTTGTTTGAAATCATGAGTGCAATCACGTGTTTAAGTATCGGTCACTAATTACCAGTCACCCTATATAAAAATGAATCCCTATTTCCCTTGGTCACGCCATTACGCGTGAACGGCTGGACCGATTTCACTATTTTTTTTTGTTGTGTTTTTTATTGTCAGGAGAAAGTCCTTATGAAAGAAAAAAAAAAAGAAAAAATTGGTGGTAGGGTAGAGTAGAGTAGAGCAGGGTAGAGTAGAGTAGGGTAGAATAGGGTAGAGTTGGGTAAAACAGAATAAAGTAGTCAGTTGACGGGAGCGAATCCGCGGGCAAAAGCTTTAGTAATAATAATAATTTATTCAGAAATCAGAAACGTTCATTTGAAATAGACCAATTACAGGCACTTTTGAATTGTCAAAATGTCGGTCAGTCAAAAAAAATACAAATGAAGCTAAATTGCACGTTCCAAAGCGTAGATCTCTATGGAGAAGAACGTGCAAGAAACTCCATGGACACTCTTTTAAATCATATTATGAGTTACATAAATCTTGGTTACATATTTCTTGTCGCTTCTAATATGCGAGCACAATGTAGATAAGTAATAATAATTTAAAAAAAAAAAAAACTAATTTAAAAAAATAGAAATTGAATTAAGTCACTGGCAGCTAAGAGATGACCAGTCTCAACTGACGGCATCCGTTCACGATATTACACTTCTGGACACATCTATTGGCCCACCTTGTATTTTCAGTTTCGTTTGGTCCTAGCTAAAATTTTATATTAGGTCGAGCAAAAAGTTTTTATGCAGTTTTGAACCTGGCACATTCACAATTTCATTCAATAGTCTTTTTTTGAATTTCGAACACAGAATTTAAAGAAACAAAAGACAATTTGGAGCCTGTTTGTTGATATCAAACAATCGAATACTAAGAAACTTGGTTTTATTGGTTAACTTGGATTTAATTCTTGAAAAAGTGATTGATATCTTTGGTTTTGCAACAAACATTACTTATTCTTAACATTAAGGTGAGGTTCTATCAATAATCTATGGATACTTCACCTGAAGTCGCCGCCCAAGCTGTGGCGCTTATTCAGGCCGGACACAGCCAAAGAAACGTGAGTGCTCAACTTAATTTAAGTCGATCTGCGGTCCGAAATGTTTATCGGAGGTACCTAGAGACTGGCGGCTTTGTTCGTCGCCAAGGAAGGCCACGATCTCGGGTCACAACTGAAAGGCAGGATCGATTCATCGTGACGACCAGCTTGAGAAATCGTCACCTTACCTCCATTGAGATACAAAACCAACTTCGCGACTTCCACGGAGTATCTGTGAGCGCTCGAACTGTTCGGAGAAGGTTAAAAGAACGCGATATGGTACCACACAAGCCAGCTAATGGGCCCAAACTAACGCGAGCCCACCGAACAGCGCGCCTTCATTTCGCACGCAGTCATTTAAATTGGACACAGCAAGATTGGAGCCGTGTACTCTTTTCTGATGAGTCTAAAATTGTGTTACATGCAATGATGGAAGGAAGAAGGTCTACCGACGTAAGGGAGAGCGTTTCGCACAATGCTGCTTTGAAGAGAGGGTTGCTTATGGCGGTGGCTCATGGACTGTCTGGGGCGGTATATCCGCGAGCGGCAAAACTCAACTTGAGGTTGTTACAGGACCACGGCTGCCAACATTAAATGCTGAAAGGTACATTCGTGAGTGCTTAGAACCTCACGTGATACCATACGCGGACTATGTGGGCCCAAATTTCCTTTTTATGCATGATAATGCAAGAGCCCATGCGGCCGGCATCGTCAGGGAATATCTTCGGGATGTGAACATCACAGTTATGGACTGGCCAGCCAGAAGCCCAGACATGAAACCCCATTGAGCACATGTGGGACGAGCTAAAAAGACGTGTTAGGGCTCGTCAGCCAGTTGCCCAGACGATGCAGGAGTTGAAAACTGCCATAGAAGAGGAATGGGAGATGATCCCTCAAAATTTCATAGAGCGGTTGATAAACTCTATGCCTAATCGTATGAGAGCTGTGGTAGATGCCCATGGAGGCAACACGCGTTATTAAACCTTTATTTGATAAAACATGTTTTTTATTCAAAAATCAATTGCCTTTAACAAGGCGCATATCCGACTTGTTAGGCGTGCAGGCGGGCAGCTCCATGTCGTATGGTATTCTGAATTCAAATTTAAAACAATACGATCGAAAAAGATGGTAAAATGTATCAGGTTTAAAACTGCATCAACAGTTTTTGTTCAATCTAGCAATCATATTTCGGTAGGGGCCATCGAAACCTAAACTCTAAGGTGGGCCAATAGATGTGTCCAGAAGTGTATATCAGATATTGATTCAAAGACAACTTTTGGTCGACATAATGTGTTAGTATCACTTCCATGTATCGCGCGGCCGCGCTTCCTCTCGCCAGTTCAGGCGGAATCTGTCTAGCTCGTCGAGCTATTTCCTTCGTGGTCTGCCGCGACTCCGTAAAAGTCTGACAAGCCCTCCCGCTACGCCCAAGGGCAAGATTGATTGATTTCCCACCTATAAAAAAAGTACTCGGCTCCATAACATTTTCTGATTTGTTAGTGTGTGCTAATTATCCTAATAAGTTGAGATATCGACACGGTAATGAAATTTTCAAAAAACGCATTACTAGTCTGTAGATTCACTAACGATTCCCTAAGGTATTCGGCAAAAATAAAGCAAATAATGAACATACCTAATTTTACTAACAATATTGCAATACGCTCACATACACACACAGCTGCGCGCTGCGTCAGTCGCTCACTTGGTTTTGTTAAACAGAGATAGCTATATTCCGCGAACGAATTTTAAATACGCGTCAACTTGCAGTTGCAAGCGTCGTTCGCCGGGCTCTTAAATGGCAGTGGGCAGGGCACATTACTTGCAGAACAGATGGTCGATGGGGCTGAAAGGTTCTGAAGTGGAGTGAGTGGATGTGAGACGCACAGGACCGGTCGTTCTGGCGACACTTGGGGGACGCCTATGTCCAACTGTGAACCGACGTCTTTCGGTTGAAATGATCACGATGATGAAGAAATTAGTAGCATATTCAACCATTTCTTTTTTTCTTCCAACAGAAAATGGTAGACCCTGACCCTGCTGCGCGTCCATCAGCAGCGCGTCTGCGGCGCCACCCGCTGCTGCACCCGGCCGGCAACAAGAGCAAGACGCAGCTGCGCAGGGAGCTCGCCGCCGCCAAGATGAAGAACGAGCTGCTGGCCAGGAAGCTGCAGGAGGCTGCCAGGTATGATACGTGCCTAGCTTCATGTTAGTGCTGGACCCTGGCCCCGCGGCGCCTCCCGCTGCTGCACCCGGCCGGCAACAAGAGCAAGACGCAGCTGCGCAGGGAGCTCGCCGCCGCCAAGATGAAGAACGAGCTGCTGGCCAGGAAGCTGCAGGAGGCTGCCAGGTATGATACGTGCCTAGCTTCATGTTAGTGCTGGACCCTGGCCCCGCGGCGCCTCCCGCTGCTGCACCCGGCCGGCAACAAGAGCAAGACGCAGCTGCGCAGGGAGCTCGCCGCCGCCAAGATGAAGAACGAGCTGCTGGCCAGGAAGCTGCAGGAGGCTGCCAGGTATGATACGTGCCTAGCTTAATGTTAGTGCTGGACCCTGGCCCCGCGGCGCCACCCGCTGCTGCACCCGGCCGGCAACAAGAGCAAGACGCAGCTGCGCAGGGAGCTCGCCGCCGCCAAGATGAAGAACGAGCTGCTGGCCAGGAAGCTGCAGGAGGCTGCCAGGTATGATACGTGCCTAGCTTCATGTTAGTGCTGGACCCTGGCCCCGCGGCGCCTCCCGCTGCTGCACCCGGCCGGCAACAAGAGCAAGACGCAGCTGCGCAGGGAGCTCGCCGCCGCCAAGATGAAGAACGAGCTGCTGGCCAGGAAGCTGCAGGAGGCTGCCAGGTATGATACGTGCCTAGCTTAATGTTAGTGCTGGACCCTGGCCCCGCGGCGCCACCCGCTGCTGCACCCGGCCGGCAACAAGAGCAAGACGCAGCTGCGCAGGGAGCTCGCCGCCGCCAAGATGAAGAACGAGCTGCTGGCCAGGAAGCTGCAGGAGGCTGCCAGGTATGATACGTGCCTAGCTTAATGTTAGTGCTGGACCCTGGCCCCGCGGCTCCACCCGCTGCTGCACCCGGCCGGCAACAAGAGCAAGACGCAGCTGCGCAGGGAGCTCGCCGCCGCCAAGATGAAGAACGAGCTGCTGGCCAGGAAGCTGCAGGAGGCTGCCAGGTATGATACGTGCCTAGCTTCATGTTAGTGCTGGACCCTGGCCCCGCGGCGCCTCCCGCTGCTGCACCCGGCCGGCAACAAGAGCAAGACGCAGCTGCGCAGGGAGCTCGCCGCCGCCAAGATGAAGAACGAGCTGCTGGCCAGGAAGCTGCAGGAGGCTGCCAGGTATGATACGTGCCTAGCTTCATGTTAGTGCTGGACCCTGGCCCCGCGGCGCCTCCCGCTGCTGCACCCGGCCGGCAACAAGAGCAAGACGCAGCTGCGCAGGGAGCTCGCCGCCGCCAAGATGAAGAACGAGCTGCTGGCCAGGAAGCTGCAGGAGGCTGCCAGGTATGATACGTGCCTAGCTTCATGTTAGTGCTGGACCCTGGCCCCGCGGCGCCTTCCGCTGCTGCACCCGGCCGGCAACAAGAGCAAGACGCAGCTGCGCAGGGAGCTCGCCGCCGCCAAGATGAAGAACGAGCTGCTGGCCAGGAAGCTGCAGGAGGCTGCCAGGTATGATACGTGCCTAGCTTAATGTTAGTGCTGGACCCTGGCCCCGCGGCTCCTCCCGCTGCTGCACCCGGCCGGCAACAAGAGCAAGACGCAGCTGCGCAGGGAGCTCGCCGCCGCCAAGATGAAGAACGAGCTGCTGGCCAGGAAGCTGCAGGAGGCTGCCAGGTATGATACGTGCCTAGCTTCATGTTAGTGCTGGACCCTGGCCCCGCGGCGCCTCCCGCTGCTGCACCCGGCCGGCAACAAGAGCAAGACGCAGCTGCGCAGGGAGCTCGCCGCCGCCAAGATGAAGAACGAGCTGCTGGCCAGGAAGCTGCAGGAGGCTGCCAGGTATGATACGTGCCTAGCTTCATGTTAGTGCTGGACCCTGGCCCCGCGGCGCCTCCCGCTGCTGCACCCGGCCGGCAACAAGAGCAAGACGCAGCTGCGCAGGGAGCTCGCCGCCGCCAAGATGAAGAACGAGCTGCTGGCCAGGAAGCTGCAGGAGGCTGCCAGGTATGATACGTGCCTAGCTTCATGTTAGTGCTGGACCCTGGCCCCGCGGCGCCTTCCGCTGCTGCACCCGGCCGGCAACAAGAGCAAGACGCAGCTGCGCAGGGAGCTCGCCGCCGCCAAGATGAAGAACGAGCTGCTGGCCAGGAAGCTGCAGGAGGCTGCCAGGTATGATACGTGCCTAGCTTAATGTTAGTGCTGGACCCTGGCCCCGCGGCTCCACCCGCTGCTGCACCCGGCCGGCAACAAGAGCAAGACGCAGCTGCGCAGGGAGCTCGCCGCCGCCAAGATGAAGAACGAGCTGCTGGCCAGGAAGCTGCAGGAGGCTGCCAGGTATGATACGTGCCTAGCTTCATGTTAGTGCTGGACCCTGGCCCCGCGGCGCCTCCCGCTGCTGCACCCGGCCGGCAACAAGAGCAAGACGCAGCTGCGCAGGGAGCTCGCCGCCGCCAAGATGAAGAACGAGCTGCTGGCCAGGAAGCTGCAGGAGGCTGCCAGGTATGATACGTGCCTAGCTTAATGTTAGTGCTGGACCCTGGCCCCGCGGCTCCACCCGCTGCTGCACCCGGCCGGCAACAAGAGCAAGACGCAGCTGCGCAGGGAGCTCGCCGCCGCCAAGATGAAGAACGAGCTGCTGGCCAGGAAGCTGCAGGAGGCTGCCAGGTATGATACGTGCCTAGCTTCATGTTAGTGCTGGACCCTGGCCCCGCGGCGCCTCCCGCTGCTGCACCCGGCCGGCAACAAGAGCAAGACGCAGCTGCGCAGGGAGCTCGCCGCCGCCAAGATGAAGAACGAGCTGCTGGCCAGGAAGCTGCAGGAGGCTGCCAGGTATGATACGTGCCTAGCTTCATGTTAGTGCTGGACCCTGGCCCCGCGGCGCCTCCCGCTGCTGCACCCGGCCGGCAACAAGAGCAAGACGCAGCTGCGCAGGGAGCTCGCCGCCGCCAAGATGAAGAACGAGCTGCTGGCCAGGAAGCTGCAGGAGGCTGCCAGGTATGATACGTGCCTAGCTTAATGTTAGTGCTGGACCCTGGCCCCGCGGCTCCACCCGCTGCTGCACCCGGCCGGCAACAAGAGCAAGACGCAGCTGCGCAGGGAGCTCGCCGCCGCCAAGATGAAGAACGAGCTGCTGGCCAGGAAGCTGCAGGAGGCTGCCAGGTATGATACGTGCCTAGCTTCATGTTAGTGCTGGACCCTGGCCCCGCGGCGCCTCCCGCTGCTGCACCCGGCCGGCAACAAGAGCAAGACGCAGCTGCGCAGGGAGCTCGCCGCCGCCAAGATGAAGAACGAGCTGCTGGCCAGGAAGCTGCAGGAGGCTGCCAGGTATGATACGTGCCTAGCTTCATGTTAGTGCTGGACCCTGGCCCCGCGGCGCCTCCCGCTGCTGCACCCGGCCGGCAACAAGAGCAAGACGCAGCTGCGCAGGGAGCTCGCCGCCGCCAAGATGAAGAACGAGCTGCTGGCCAGGAAGCTGCAGGAGGCTGCCAGGTATGATACGTGCCTAGCTTAATGTTAGTGCTGGACCCTGGCCCCGCGGCTCCACCCGCTGCTGCACCTGGCCGGCAACAAGAGCAAGACGCAGCTGCGCAGGGAGCTCGCCGCCGCCAAGATGAAGAACGAGCTGCTGGCCAGGAAGCTGCAGGAGGCTGCCAGGTATGATACGTGCCTAGCTTCATGTTAGTGCTGGACCCTGGCCCCGCGGCGCCTCCCGCTGCTGCACCCGGCCGGCAACAAGAGCAAGACGCAGCTGCGCAGGGAGCTCGCCGCCGCCAAGATGAAGAACGAGCTGCTGGCCAGGAAGCTGCAGGAGGCTGCCAGGTATGATACGTGCCTAGCTTCATGTTAGTGCTGGACCCTGGCCCCGCGGCGCCTTCCGCTGCTGCACCCGGCCGGCAACAAGAGCAAGACGCAGCTGCGCAGGGAGCTCGCCGCCGCCAAGATGAAGAACGAGCTGCTGGCCAGGAAGCTGCAGGAGGCTGCCAGGTATGATACGTGCCTAGCTTCATGTTAGTGCTGGACCCTGGCCCCGCAGCGCCACCTGCTGCTGCACCCGGCTGCCAGATCTGATGCCACACTAGCTAATTTTTTTTTTTAAAGTTTCCCTACACCAGTTGCGCAGGCTTGCGGACGACGAGTACTGGGTAGCTCGCCGTCCGCTCGTCCTAAGGACCGAGCCCGTGTCCTCGACGGCGAGTAGTATTCCACGCTCGCCTCAAAGAGATGTCAGCAAGCCGTAGCAGGGCCGATGCATGCTAGGGCCATGGGGAAAAATATGAAAAGAATATTCGTGGCTTTAGAACGCAACTGAAGGAACACAAAGTATGGTTTTAGTCAGTAAAAGTCTGACACGCTCTCTCGCTCCACCCAAAAGTGGCAGAAGTCATTAAATGATTTCCCATATCTAACGAAACATCACAATAAAGTGCAGCGATATTTTATATAAAAATCTGACTTTGTTGACAAACCTGCCAGTGAATATGATAAATCTGACAACTCTGACAGTAAAATTAGTAAAACCGTTGCCCAGACGCGAGGTGTCGCTGCAGCAGACCCATGCACCCGGGTGTTTCTTCCGACCGAAATCGAATCAGAGTCATTGAGTAAATCATCCTTGCCGAAAAATATCATTAAACAATCTTTCTTTGTCCGCAGATGTATAAAATCACTCACCCCAACCATGATGTCCAATCAGGAATCAGCGAAATTCAAGACGAGGTCAGCGAAAAGACTTCAGAAGCCGCGAGTGGACCACCACATAGCGGAAATAATCCAATCAGTGACATCACCCATTAGAATAGACAGAGCGATGGATCGAACGTTCAGAAGATCGAAGAAGGTATAATATCATTATCAGTGTTCCATCATTCTTCAAACCTTTCTCCGTTAGTCGTAATCTCAATAGTCACCACCCCCCCAAACCCTTTCCTTTTAGACTCAGATACGAAAAAGATATTTTGGTGTCAAGAAACAGAGAGTTTTTACTTATAACTTCAAGTGATTCCTAGTGGATATTTTGATGTGAAATTGCCTTATCAGAGCGACAATCATGACGTCACTATTTTGTCATCAACCTTATTACAAGTTATTAATATTCGTTGCCACATTTCTCCTTCCATTTCCACGACTTAGGTACGAAAAAGATAAAATAATTTTGTAACTAAAACTATTTATTCTCGTCCTGCGTTACGATTTTTAATCCGTTATATTTTCAATTATAAGTAATAATAATTTTCTGTCATTTTAGAATACGATTTTCGGGCAGATGTCTTTTTTCTATAATGAGAAAAACGTACTGTCTGTGAAGTTAAATATTTTTGTTATTTTTTTTATAGGTACATAACTTGTCAAGGTTTTCGCGTTCTGAAGAACATAATTGATTTACTGTCTTATAATTGATTTTCATTAATTAACCCTTTACTTGCCCTCGTCGGATTTTTCCGACAAGTGTTTTCGCGTCCTAGTCGCCAGTGTCGTGTTTGCGACTGGGTACCCCATCTCGTTTAGCTCTTCAATCCCCATAGGTGACAAAAGAGCTGACGAGATGGAATATTTGGTCGTGGAAGTGCGACCCGGAATAAACGCGAGTGTGCTTGTCGGATATATCTGACGAAGGCGATTATATGGTTAAAGAACACAATTGATTTAACTTCTTAAAATTGATTTTCTTTGATTAAAAACACACAATTAATTTTTTTATTACCTCGCAAATATATTCTATAAAATAATTTAATTAATAAACAATACTAATATAATATTAAAATTATTTCGCATCTCAAAGTTGAGAATCTTCAACTAGAACCTTGACAAATCCATAAGGTCCCATAAGGAATCGATAATAACATTCAAAAAATTTAAATCTCTGAAAGAAAAAATATCCTAACTACCTTAAAACTCCGTTAACATAATCTAAACCTTATTACCTAAGCGACTAATCTTATTTTTAAAGTTAATAATTCTATTAATATTGGCGCTTACGTCAGTATTTCTATGTCGATAAGTCCACCGAAGCGATGTTAAAATTCGTCTGTCCTCTAAATGTAAGGATGCGTGATGTTATTGCAAATGGCTGCGACTGACGATTAATCGTGTTTGCGACTAATCGCACACCAAAATACAGACCTTATATACACAATTACTCATTTTGATTTTGAAAATAACGTCATATTTTTGGCAGATGTGTGGACTGTTTTGCTAAATTTACTGTCAGAATTGTCAGATTTTTGGCAGAAAGTAGACAGTTTTGCTAAAAAAAAGTGATGGATTGTAAGATTTATTCAGATTTTTAGACAGTTTTGCTAAAATTACTGTCAGAATGGTCAGACTTTTTGGCAGATTTCTGGACAGAGTTGCCAAAACTAAAACAGTTTTTCTAAATTCGCTGTCGGATTTGTCAGATAGTTCACAATTTTGCTGACATAACTGTCAGAGTCATCAGATTTTTAGACAAAATATCGCAGCGTTTTTGCATTAACTTCACTCACCAATATAGTTAATAGATATTAATTAATATTAGTGCCTTCTTAAACCAATGTGATTGAAATGTGCTTTCATAACGAATTTAAAGTATAAAGAAAACTTGTATAAATAATAATAATAAAAAATGTCCTCTAATAATTAATAATTGTATCTTCCATTGCATTATTTGTGATATAACCAGGAAAAAGTAAGGTATTTAGTTTTTAGGTATTTTTTGAGACATGGCATAATAATCTGCATTGAAAAAAAAACATACCAGATTTTACAGCCCCAAATCATACAGACAAAAATAAATTGGTGTACCATTTTGTCGTCTTGAGGTAGGGAAACCATCACATATTTCCTCCTGCTCTGGTTGTACCGAGAGGGAGTGTCAGACTTTTGTAGACAAACCCACCTGTGTTCCTTCAGTACTCCTTCGCGTTCTAGGCTCACGGTAACTTTTTCGAACAATATCTCATTCCTAAAACCTGGTACACTTTGCACAACTTAAAACTCCATCAAGATCCATACAGCCGTTTTGGAGATATACACTAGTTTGAACATACGAGGTTTCAAAGTTACTTTTTCATACCATGTCTCAAATTAATTAATTATAAGGCAGCTTTTCTAATCATATGTAATTAAAGAAAATATAATATTTATATGAGAAAAAAAAAATTACTTAATAAACTTGTATAGGTGTGTATAAAATTATTACTTTTAAGCTAATCAATTAGTTTTTTTTTTTAAATTTGTTAGCGTTTTTGACGGATGCGTGATGAAGATACAAAAAAACTTAAAAATAAATAAATTTATAATGTAACCTATCTGCGTAACCCATTCCCGATAGGAAATATGCATGCCTCAAGATGTCAGCAAACCGTAGGGGCCCAGCAGGGTCGAAGCCTACTGGGGCCAAGGGTCTGCTTCTGAAAGGAAGACTCGGCCCTGGTATGAAAGGCAACGAAGTGTGGGTTTTTAGTCAGTAAAAGTCTGACACACCCTCGCGCTCCTCCCAAGAGCGGGGGATGTCATTGGATGATTTTCCCACCGAAATAAAAAAAAATAGAAAATATACATGAAACAATCTTAATAAATAATAATAATAATTTTTATTAGACTTTAAAATTGTACAAATTCGCCAAAATAGTTACTGTGAAAACAATATCAATTATTATCCTTTATTCAGTATAAACACATAAATTACATTTTAAAATATTTTTTAAACACAACTTATAAAAAAAAAAACATTTAAAAATATAAAAAATAGTATCCCACCGGTATCGGGAACAGAGTCCAAGCTACCGGCGGTCAGGGCTTCACAGAAAGGAATCTCCTAACAATACGAGCCGTGTCCAGGAGTACCGCTTTCTGAATCAAGCCCTTGATCCAGCCGCCTAACGCGAGCCTCCTAAGGTGTTGGTCGAGGCTCTTGGCTATTAAGCCATTGCCCGACACGACTATCGGTACAATGATCGCCGAGTCCACATCCCACATGTCGACAACCTCGCGAGCCAAGTCATTATTATTATTTTTATACATTTATTTATCTCAGCACCCTAAGGTCCTGGACCTTTGGAAAGCGTACGAGGAGCCGAAACCAACTCGCAGAGGCCCTTTTAGACGCTTTTAGTGGAAAGTGGTACAATTATTATTGTTATTATTAATTTAACAAATCAAAAAATGGTATGCATATTCTCTATCATGTTAGGGTCGGCTTCTGGTCTAACACGATGCAGCTAGATGCCAGTGTTTTACATGAAGGGAAAATAACCTCCACATCCCAGTTACTAGGTAATATGAGTGATTCTTTTTGATAATTGTTTTTTTTATTTTAACTTTTTAACCGCCTAATCCGACGAACACTCGCGTTTATATTCATCCAGGATCGTACATCAAAAACAAAAATTCAATTCAAAATATTTTTATTTCACATAGGCCTACATGGGCACTTATAAAACGTTAGAAGCTAATGCACGGTTCCTATGGAGAAGAACCGGAAAGAAATACCATGGTTACTCTTTTATAAAAAAAGTCGTTGATGTTACAATATTTCCTTAATATAGTATTAATAGATATTATGTAAGAACAGTGTAGACCAGTCAATATTGTACCCAAAAGCACAATAAAAATATCGTAACAAAAAAGGTGAGTCGTCGTAATAGGAAGTAATCTAAGAATTCGTGGAGTCTAGACTTAGTGTTCTCACATTCACATTATAAAATAAAAAAGAGACTACATCTATCAATAAATTCATCCACGACCAAATACTCTCTCGTCAGCTCTTCTGTCACCTATGGGGATTGAAGAGCTAAACGAGATGCGAGTACCCAGTCGCAAACACATGACCCTGGCGAAATAGGACGCGAAAGCACTCGGACCATTCCAACGTGAGCTGTTAAAGGTTTAAAAATTCTAGATTTTTCTTGTAAATTATTTTTTCTGCGTCGCGCAATCGTCAATAAAACGTGTTTAAGGGCTTTCTGTCCATGCTGTCTTATTTAAGTATTAATTTAAGAATTTATTACCCGTTAAGTTGATCTTTCCCAAAATTATTGTGAGTACTTACTAATTGAATGTTACGATTTGTTGTGCGAAATAATTAGTCTATAAATAATAGCTATGATTCAGCAATCGTTTGTCTTTGAGTGATAGAAAGGAGGAGGGTTGATAAGAGACATCACACACACACACAAAAATTTTTTTTTCGTTTTCCGACATTTTTAAATGCATTTGTATAGTTAAAGATGTGTATTTTTTGATTCAGTGATAAATAATACAGTAAGTCAAAGCAATTATTGCCCAGTGTTTCGCCTTTATTTTTGTACATTTTAGTCGTATTTTTCAATGTTTAAGTTATTATTTCTTAAACAGTCGGTGTCTTTGACATCGACAAACGAATACCACGGATCCAGTAAATGATTCTAGACAACCCAGTGATGGAATTTATCGTCGGCCATTTCCTATTTTTTTTTAAATTGTCTTTTTTAAATTTAAACTGTGTAAAATCGCCAGTCTGACACGCCCTCCTGCTCCGCCCAAGAGCGGGGGATGTCAATAGATGATTTTCCCACCTAAAAAAAAAGATACTTTTTTGTTTTGAGTGTGTTGGGCGAAAAGGCCTCTTATCAACCCTTCTTTAGCGTTTTTGAATTTTTACTCCCAGTGTTTTCCTTTTAGTAACATATTATTATACACACATTTTTATCTTCACAAATTCAGTTCGTTATAAATATGCTAATTTGAAAATTACTATGCTGTTTTAAAATCTCGTTTTAATTAATTAATCGTAATGTTCAATCGTAATTACATTAAAAAAATCTCCTTTCAATCATAATTATTAGCATGTATTAACTACTTAATCAAATGATTTAGTTTTTAGTTTCTTTAAAAACCCAGTTTTTTTGTCTATGCTCCTTTAATTTTGGTCATAGACAAAATGCAAGAGTAGGTTCTATGACTTATGTATAATCCAATCAAGCTATAAAAAATAATTTTAAGTAGAATTTGAGCATTTTTTCCTCCGTTTTGATTATTATTTTTTGACTATATTTCTTCCTTACAAAAAAAAAAAAAACATTTTTGACAGTTAATTTTCCAAAAAATAAAAATAGTCATTGCGAGGGGAAATTTGTCTTTAATAAAAATGGATTTTGAATATAGTCATATTATTTAAATTTCGTCACACATGAATTAAAGTCATTATTTAAACCAAAAATAAAAAGTTCGCTATCAAAACAGTGAAGGAAATCGTCGAGGCATGTTCTAGAACTAAAAATTCGAAGACATGAGACATCTACCAACCCGCATTAGACCCGCATGCTGGATTACGGCCCATTCCCTCTCCTAGAGAGCAGGCCTGGGTCTCGTGGTGTCCAGCTGTGGGAATTTAATAGGCTGATTGGCCTAAATAAATATGACTATGTGATAAAATCCTTATGTAATACGAAGAAAGGACAAAATGTCGTGTCCATGTAATTTTAAATAATTTATAAACAAATTTTGCCTACCCACATGGTGGGTCGGTTTTTATTTAATTATAGTATGATCTCATTCTACTTTTTTTTCTTGTCTTATGGTAGACTTGACTGCGGAATTACCATCATGTTAGTTACTTGCGGGGACAGCAGAAATGTATTAAATAATTGAGTCATATAAACAACAAGCGGTGACATCTTATTTTTTCATTTTGGCAACTTTGAATGCTCCGTGGCAGTTGAAATTTCATCAAAACCAGCATACATAATTCCATTGATAACTCCTCCCGCTCCGGGTGGAGCGAGAGGGAGTGTCAGACTTTTACAGACTAAACCCACCCGTGTTTCTTAAGTTGCCCTATGCGTTTCAGGGCCACGGTAACTCATTCGTACAATCCCTGTGAGTAAAAGATGTTGCTGCCTTGGCTTGTTTGTGACTCATAATATAATTAATTAATATTATTTTAAAACTATTTGAACTCAATTAGCTTGAAAAAATAGGTCGTACTGACCTCCAATTCAAGTTACATTGAAGTTTAAATATCGATATCTCTGGGCTCAAAGGGCGTATAGCACAATACCCAAAATTGTAACACAACGCCCTTTGAGCCCAGTGGTATCGAAATCTTTCAATTTTAAAACATTCCTTTTTTTATGTAAATTAAAATATGTTTTAATTTTTTTTAACCGATTTTTTGTAATTCTTGTTTATGGTTTTATTTCTTTTTTTAATTTTCTGCTGGAACCGTGAGAAATTGTCTTAAAAAATATATTTTGTAAAAATATGAACTTACGCAGTCAAGGAGTTGTGCGCTTGTACCAAAATTCTGTTTTTTTTTTTACCGTTTGTAAATATGACTCAAAAATGTTTGTTGGACGCCACCAAAGCAGGAAGATGTGTGGGCTTGTATAATTTTTATGTATATTTGCTTATTGATAATGTAATAAATGCTTGTTTCAATTATTTGAAGTGTTTAATTGAAAACTTACTTCTGTCCTCGGATTTAGCCTCGTTCACACGAGGCTACTGGAAAAATCAGACATCACCATGGCCACGGGTAGTGTGAAAGTGAAACCAAGGGCCCTGGGACGAAGGCAAAGAAGGAACAGGAGTGGGTTTTTAGTCAGTAAAAGTCTGACACTATCTCGCGCTCCGCCCAAGAGCGTGATTTGTCATTAAATGATTTTCCCACCCAAAAAAAAAAACATCACCAGCATTTCAGCCGAAAGACGCCCACTGCTGGATATTGACCTCCCCCAAGTGTCGTCATAATGACCAGTCTTGAGCGTCTCCTATCCATCGGATTCCCGCGACCCTCACCAGCCCCCCTAGCCAAGTCACAAACGATAAACGTAAACTCTCAGTAGTCTTTAATAGATTTTCAACTTTATGTTATTGGATATAAAGTTGAAAATCTATTGAAGATTACATAGTGTTTTCGTTCGTTCCGGTCGCTAACGCTCAGTAGTCTTTAATAGATTTTCAACTTTATGCTCTTAGGTATAAAGTTGAAAATCTATTGGAGATTACTAAGCGTTCACGTTTATCGTTTGCAACTTGGCTAGGGGGGCAGGTCTTCTGTTCACCCTGTGGGAGGCCTTCCAACGCTGCGTCTTCTCGTACGTGGTCGCCATTCCAACCCTTACGAGCAATGTGCCCTGCCCACTGCCACTTTAGCGATTCTTCGGGCGGTAATCTTGGTTATCCTGAAAAAATTACGACTACAAACCAAATATTTCTACCATCGGACAACCCGACGAACGGCGAGTATCCACCATTACGTTGTTGAAACCTCTACGGTCCGGACCAATAGTGAATAGGCTCTTAATAAACTAGTGCGCCTCACCATCAACGATTGCATCACTGCTTACCATCAGGTGGGATCGCAGTCAAGCACTGGATCATAGCAATTAAAAAAAAAAACTGCCCTCGTGTGAACTGGAAAAATCAGACATATCACCATCATTTCAGCCGAAAGATGTTCACTGCTGGACATAGACCTCCCCAAGTGTCGTCATAATGACCAGTCTTGAGCGTCTCGCATCCATCGGATTCCCGCGACCCTCACCAGGGCCTCAAGTCTGCTATTACAATAGTGTCAGAATGGTCTATCATTGATTTCTTAGTTGTTGATTTTGACAAGTTTGGTAATCTACTAATATAATGGCGTCATTATGACTTTCCAATGGTCAACCACTGACACTCCATTGAAAGAAGTGGCATAATATAATGGTAATCTCGTACAAATGAATGTCTGACGTATATGGTAATCTGCAAAAATTTTGACAGTACCTACCTTTGATCAATGACCTACCATTAGAACGTCATTCTGCAATCATTGCTTTTTACCCAACTACGGAGGGTTATGATTTTGACAGGCTATGTATGTATGTGAGTATGTTCATCTGTTCCCTCATAGCTCCTAATCTACTTATCGGAACTCGACGTATGAGGTATCGTTAGAACCGTTTTAATTGTCTGCTAAACATAGGCTACGTGACGTGTCACAAAAATCGATATGGCGCCCTCTAGCGGGCAAAAAGTCATGTTTAAAAAAAATTATAAATACACCGTGTTGTTTCATATCATTTGAAAGGGCTTCACTGGTAGGTACTTATAAAAAAATATCATCAAAATTCAATGTGGCGCCCTCTAGTGGACAAAAAGTATTGTGTTCATACCAATATAAATAGTATAGAAGCACAGTGATTTAACACCAAAATCTTTCAAATAAAAAAAAGTAAAAAACTAAAACCCGACTACGACAAAAAAAAAGACGCTGAAAAAGTATGAAACAAGATTTTCAAGATGCTGAAATAAACAAAGTAACTGGAAAAACAAGAATAGAACAAAAAGAAAAGCCGTAGTCACACGTTATAGGTAGGTAGGTAATAATCGAAACACTCTATTAGCGTGTGACTACGGCTTTTCGTTTTGTTCTATTCTTGTGTTTCCAGTTACTTTGTTTATTTCAGCATCTTGAAAATCTTGTTTCATACTTTTTCAGCGTCTTTTTTTTTGTCGTAGTCGGGTTTTAGTTTTTTACTTTTTTTTTATACTAAGCTCGATATTGTCATTCTACCACAACTAAATTACGAGACCATTGACCGATCAATGATCGATCACTATGAATTAGCAGATTACGAACTTTTAGCAAAATGACTATGGGATCGTGTTGGAATGACGAATCTATAAAAATACAGACTTGGGCCCCTGGTCTTCTGTTCACCCTGTGGGAGGCCTTCCAACGCTGCGTCTTCTCGTACGTGGTTGCTATTACAACCCTTACGAGCAATGTGCCCTGCCCACTGCCATTTAAGTTTAGCGATTCTTTGGGCCGTAATCTTGGTTCATCATCATCTTCCTGCCCTTGTCCCGTGTTATTTGGGGTCGGCGCAACACGTTTTTTTCTTCCATTCTGCCCTGTCACTCGTCATACTATCACTAACTACCTTTTCTTTCATATCACTCTTCACACAATCCATCCATCTTTTCTTTGGTCTCCCTCTCCCTCTCCATCCATCCACATGTAAACTCATAACTCTTTTAGTAACATGCGTTTCATCTCTCCTCTTCACATGACCATACCAAGACAAACGATTCCCTTTCAACTTTGCAGTCACTGGCGCCACTTTCAAAGTTCCCCTAATATATATCTACTCATTTCTCACTTTATCCATTCTCGCGGGCGGTAATCTTGGTTCTCCTAAAAAAATCAGACTACAAACCAAATATTTCCTAGATACTTTGAAATCCCTTTTTTATTCCCTCTAGGGCGATGTATTTCGAAATATCCTTCCTTATTGCTTACTTGCACAAAAACCGTCCATTTTTAGGATCCCTTCCCTCAAAAGAAAAAAACGGAACCCATATAGGATCACTTTGTTGTCTGTCCGTCTGTCAAGATCTTTTGTCTCGGGAACGCGTGGAGGTATCGAGTTGAAATTAAAACCATATACTTAGGTCTGCGGTCCCTTGACGCTGTGAAAAAATCAAACTTCTAAGTTAACGAAAAAAAAAAGTTACGTTTATGTCGCAAAAAACGTATAAGTATTTCGACACTCAAGGGCATCAAAATTCATAGGATATTTCCCGTTGACCCAGAATCCTGTAATTTGGTATAAAGCAAGGTCTTATATCACAGATATAGGCATAAATCTGAAAACAGTAAATTTGTTGATACGTCACAAAAAAAAAAAACTGCGATTCGGAAATTGAACTATTTACATAAGTTTGTACGGAACCCTCAGTGCGCGAGTCCGACTCGCACTTGCCTAGTTTTTTACAAGCAACGTGTATTTTGGATGACAATTCACTGATGGTGGAGTCGGACCATTGGAACTACTGAATGGTATAAGATAACACCATCGTGTCTGAGCTTTCCAGAATTTTCTTGTGAATGTTACAGTCATTCTAATTTTTTTGTAGTAGGTATTTGGCAGCCAATTTATCGAGTCAGCCTTCTCAGCAAGCTTTGCCGAGGTAATCAATACGAAGTTTAAATTCTCAGCTCCATTTTACCGACATTGACATTAACTTATGATGACACAAAAAAATTATTTATCGTACCGAGGTAGACAGGGTCCTTTGTGCAATTTCTAATTCGTTCTTCGCTAATTACTCTATATCTACACATACACTCACACCAGTTTACTCCGCACATAACATTTCATACATCATCACACACACACACACACACACATACACCAACATTCATCGCCCATTACACATACACTCTGACTCACTTCTCATCATGCATAGATTCCAACTCTTAGTTTAGCTTATCTAACTTTATTTTTTTATTATTATTGTTCTTTTTTATTTTTTTGTTTTTATTGTTGAATCCAAATAATGCTGTACTCGTTAGCTTAATTTTTGTATGCAAATAATTTTCCGAGAGGTTTGGCGCTGTATACCGAGATACAGGTTTTTACCTAGTTCGGTTACAGTTGCACCTATTATACTGTATTGTATTTATACTAGCTTATACTAAATTTTAAGTTTCTTTTGTACAATCTTTTTGGGTAAAATAAACATTATTATTATGATATTGCGACTGTTTCAATGATTCCATTGTCCAGCCAGTGTAGGTAGACATTTAAGCTGTTGATCCCCGCACGAACGCCGGCGTTCGTGCGCCATTGTCTTACTATTGTGTCTAATTACGCTACTCCAAAAGTTAAAATACAAAACTACGCCAATTTTACATCACCCTAAATATCCAATAGTCAATCAACAATCAAGAATCATTTTACGAAATATATAGAGGTCAGTGATTTACGAAGACATCTCGCCCAAAAAACCAAGAAGTTAGTAGATTTTTTCCCATCCATAAAAAAAGGTTTTTAAGTTTTACATAGACTTGCAAAATGGCGCGAATAAATAAACAATGAAAAAAAAACGCTGTTTGCTCGAACGTTCGATAGATGGCGTTGTAAGTCTGCAATTCACTCCTGAATCGCACTATGGCACAGAATAAGAAATAGGCTATGGTGTCGTTACACGACGAGTTAATTATTTTATATTTAACAATATAATATAATTTATGGTGCTTACCCAAAAAAACTGAAATGGCGCCAGCTTGCGTTCGATGGCAGAATTATTACGAAAAAGTGACAATGCACAGTGTTGCTATCGAATAACAGATGTCGCTAGTCACATATAAAATTGATTTGAGATAACCGTACTATACTTTTTGAAATACTGGTTGTCTGTAATTTTTTTTTTATTTCCTCGCGTTTGATCACTATCTCACCTGATGGTAAGCGATTATGTGGCCGACGATGGAGCACGCTTGCCTAGAAGTAACCTATTCACTCTTGACTTGAAGACCCCTAGGTTGTAGCTATCAGGAAACACAGACTCCGGCAAGGAATTCCACTTCTTAGCTGTACCGTTTCCAACATCGTGATCAGGAAGGATCATAAGTTTGAAGCAACTTTTTGGCTGTACCGTTTCCAAAACCGTGATCAGAAGGATCGTTTAAAGCAACTTTTTCTTATTTATCTAAACGTTATTGATCCGTTGAATTTAATCAGCGTACAAAAACTTTTGGCTTCCCCATTAAAATTAAAAATATTCCCACTAAATATATCACCACAAGACTGGTTTTAAATCCACCCAAAATTGGCATAACACATTTAAATATTAAACCAAAGCGTAAAATCCGCCATTAGACGATCTAAATCGTAGTAAATACAAAACTAAAATATAATAATTATGGCAATGCTAATTCGCCACATCAAATTGGAGGGAAGCGCGACGAATCTGTCAAAAGATCGTATGACACGTGCCTTTTGCCGCCAAAACGCGTGTCAATTGCATGCGTTCAATAAAATATTAATTTTATGAGTTATAGTTAATGTGTGATTCCATATTTATTGCAGTATGGTTTAGTTCAATAGGTAATGGCTGGAAGGAAGATAACTATTTAATTGAGATGACAACAAAAAGACACGCAGGTGGGCAAGAATTTTATTTCATTCAGTCTTAGTCTATGTACCTATATCTATTTATCTCATCATTCTGTTTCATTCCTTTACACTTTGTTCTTTTTCTCGTGTGACGCTACATACTAAGACTGTCTGAATATCGAGTAGTGTAATAGGCCCTTTAGTCTTGATATTTAACGTCTGTGAGTCCGTCCGTAGCATCACAGCGGGCCCTAATAGAATTCCAGCGCTGCGTTATTACGGGCGGAGCGACAGAGTTATGGAGAGCTTTATGGAGTTTCTTGCCGGTTCTTCTCCATAGAAAACGACTAATTTGGAACCGTGCACTAGCTTCTGACGTTTTATAAGTGCCCAAGTAGGCCTATGTGAAATAAAAACTTTTGTCTTTGACTTTGAGAGAGTCAGACTTTTACGGAACCCACTAACACGGACTAGAACCCATCAGCAGTGTCTTTCTGTTCCCCTTTCCTTTCTAGGGCTACGGCCACTCTCTCAAACATTCCCGCAGTCCTAGCAGGCACCGGCTTTACTGGGCCCCTTCAGTTTCGCTGACGTATATTTGAGGTGCGCGTGGAACACTACGGTCTTTACCGGACGGACGGACGACGAGCTATCCATTGCTCGTCGTCCGCGTCCGACTCCCGACACCCCCTGCAACAGTTTTCCATACTGCTACTGTTACAAACAAGATCATATCTATTACTGCGAGTGTGTTCACCCCGTTAACAATGAAAGCGTGTATAATAGCATAAATAACAACCCTTTTGCATAGTATTCAAATCGTCGCAATATTTACGCAATTACTTTGATTCGACACGGACAGTTGGCAAAGGGTTCTGTCAAAACAACGCTTTACGCGCCATTTTTTATAGTTTTGATATTATTACTGTACTTGTTTTGTAGGGATCCCTTTTAAATAGATCATCGTCACCATTTCAGCCGAAAGACGTCCACTGTAGGACAGAGCCTGCTCCAAGTGTCGCCACAATGACCGATCCTGCGCGGCTCGCATCATGATTTGCACTCTGGCTATAAAATACCATCAAACTGATCTGATGATGGAGCCAAAAGGCGGAACGTGGGTATGGGAGCTCTGTAATATAATGATGTATCCTAGCCGTGTTTGGGCTTATTAGAATGTCATGAGATACACTCTGGATAATTTATTGCCGAGCTGATCTGATGATGGAAGGTAGGCACGGAAGCTCCGTAATAAAACAATGTATCCTAAGCCGTCGTTCCCTCTCCTAGAGAGGAGGCCTGAGTCCCAGCAGTGGGAACATTAAAAAGGCTGATTATGCTTATGCTTATGCTATCCTAAGCCGTGACTTGAAATTCAAAAAATTCAAAATTTATTTATTGGTGTGATTTTTGGTACATTTTACATGAGATCTTAATAATAAATTAATTAGTTCCTCAAAAATCTACCGTAAAGGTGTATACTCTTTCTCGTATTCAGTAATTATTATAGATAAGAATTAATCGACATATTAAAATACGTTAATTAAAACAAAACACAACATAACTTAATGAATAGAAATTAGAATAATAATGCAATGTCAAAATTAAATAAATATCAATGTCAAGTAACTTACTATACTAAAAATAATAATACAATGTCAAAATTAAATAAATATCATGTTGACTTATTGGAATTGTCATGCAATGTAAGTACATACTCTGGCTATATGTGGTTTACATTACTATAGAACTTGCACACTATTTAAATTTGACTGAGGGTTACCACAATTGAAAAATGTGAAATAAAAAAAAACTAAAATGTGCAATACATCTTTAATTTCGGAAGTCAGTGTTACATAAATAACGGAAAAAAAAAATCTATACTAGAAACACCGACTTCCGAAATTAAAGTAATTTTGCACTTTTAGTGTGTTCCATACATTTGACAGCTACTTTTTTGTGCATATTTGAAGCGCCACTCGCGAGCGTTCAGAGGACTAATTTTGACGTACAATGCTTTCCAAATAAGAATAGGATCGATTGATTGTCAAATTGAAAAATTATTATGGTGAGCAATACAAGAAATTTTTAAAATGTAATTTATTTACGAACTGTGAACGAAAATAGTTCAATCAGAATCCAGTTCTTCAATTTGGCTCATCTCTGAGTTCTTCAATTTTGCCCAATTTCTTGCTATTTGACAGTATGACGTGACGTCACAACATGGCAATCGATCCTATTCTTATTTGGAACGCATTGTATAAAGCAAAAGGCTGCAGAGAAGTGTACAGTACATATACATACATATACATATTCAGCCTTTTAATGTTCCCACTGCTGGGACTCAGGCCTCCTCTCTCTATGAGAGGGAATGGGCCGTAATCCACCACGCGGGCCCAGTGCGGGTTGGTGGATGTCACATGTCTTCGAATTTTTGGTTCTAGGACATGCCGGTTTCCTCACGATGTTTTCCTTCACCGTTTTGAGAGCAGTGTACAGTACTCTGTTCTAAATTTGCGCCTTGTTCCACCAAATAAAATGTTTTTCTTTCTTTCTTCTGAAGTAAATTGAAGTCGGTGTTTATTTATATTTTAATTTAAGTTTTACTAATGACAATTTGTAACTTGCAAGTAACAAAAGCCACCGTTCGCGTCAGCTGTTCTATCACCCTGTTTTGTATGTTAGAAGTCACAGAAGTAAGGGTCGCGTCCCATTGTGTCTGATTGTGTTGCCGATATGTTGGGTACTGACCTGTCACTCACATGTGGTTCAATAACACTGAACGCTGTGCCATTAATTCTGCGATGTGATTTTTAGTATGGGCAGAAAATTGACGTTCTTCGTGATAATGTAATTAGTAAAGTTGCCAAAAAATAAAGGGCCCGTTTTGACATCTGTCAAAACGAATACATAAATACGCAAAAAGAATACTCGCAATATATTCCATTATATTATTTAACGCGCCAAAAAATTTTATGTATTTTTTTAAAACACTATGTAACTAATTAATTATTATTTTATTGTTTCTTTCAGTTTCGTTTCAAGTTATAATACTTATAATCATCCGATTACAATTTGGGTGTCTTCAAGGCTAGAGTGAATAGGCTCTTAATAAACTAGTGCGCCTCACCATCAATGATTGAATCACTGCTTACCATCAGGTGGGATCGCAGTCAAGCACTAGGTTATATTAAAAAGCTCAAGGTCAACGTCATAATTCACTAATTGCCCAATTGTGAACTCAATTTCAAAGCATAATCAGCCTTTAATGTTCCCACTGCTGGGACTCAGGCCTCCTCTCTAGGAGAGGGAATGGGCTGTAATCCACCACGCGGGCCCAGTGCGGGTTGGTGGATGTCACATGTCTTCGAAGTTTTGGTTCTAGGACATGCCGGTTTCCTCACGATGTTTTCCTTCACCGTTTTGAGAGCAGTGGTGATGAAATAAATTACATAAAGTAATGCGCCTGGCTGGGTTTGAACCCGCCACCTACAACTCGTAAGTCAGGGCCGTTACCACTCGGGCACCACTGCCAATTTCAAAAGTCGAGCAAATTCCCTAAAAACCCTTTATGATAAGCAATCGATATCAAGGGTTTTTCTCTAATCTCTCTAATATGCATGTATTATACACTTAAAACCACTCTACACACATACACACACACTACACTTTCTACTTTATTTGATTAAGTAGTTACTTTTTATTTTATTGTTGTTTGTCCTGTGTGAGTCTCAAATAAATATTTTCTTTCTTTCTTTAAACCCTGCTCATGAATCACTCTGTCTATTAGTAAAAACTGCATGAGAATACGTTTGGTAGTTTTTGAGTTTATCACAAGCATACAGACAGACAGATCTAGACGCGGTGGGGGACTATGAGAAAACGTCATGGCGCCGACTGCGCGTCTTCCTTTCAAAGAGATTTAACACAGGGGACAAAGAATTCCCTTTTCCAACCAAAATAAAAGTCTGAAACCTAATTTTCATAACAACAATATACCCTAATTCTGTTACCTCCTTATCAAAGTTACAGTGTAAACGTAAAAGTATCTTTTTAAAAAGATCGCTAGCCCATCCCCAAGCCACAATAACCTACATCTAATCTTTTACGAGTTTCTTTTACCGCAACAACCAACTGTTCTGACTTACCTCATTAAATCAAATATTTAGCTTGAAGAAGTAAAATTCATGTGATGTTTTTTTATTCCATAAAAATTTAATACAAAAACCAACTTTTTTCTCTTAAAAATAAAGTTCAAAATCAATTGTAGCGAACAAAAGCGATTATAGACTCCCAAACAGCCAATAACAATGAGGGGCGGGGCCAAATTTGAAATTGGAACGTTTTTTTCTTAAGAACACCGTTCTTCTTTTACGTTCAGTACTAGGTTGGACCTCGTAGGGGTAAGATGTTTGTTAGTATTAGAATTGATATGATTTTTAATGGAAAATGGTGTCAACTTGGTCATTTGAATGTTAGGGGTTTATTTGTATGGCGATATTTATATGGCATGACACCTGACAACCTTTTCAGATGACAGATAGATATGTATTACAGAAATGCTGAAAAAGTTCCATACAGACTTTGCCTCCCCTTTTCCTTAGGAGTTGAGTTTTGAAATATCCTTCTTTATTCATTGTAAATATCGAAAAGACTATCAAGAGAGATTGTCATGTCTATATTATTTTGTTTTGTTTTGTACTCATTTTTTATTGACAGGCTCGCGCTTCACACTATCTCACTTGATGGTAAGCTATGATGTGTAGAACGCTTGCCTAGAAGTAACCTATTCACTCTTGATTTAAAGACTCCTAGGTTGTAGCTATCAGGAAACACAGTCTCCGGCAGGGCAGGTAAACATCTCAGATGTGAATTGAAAATAATCACAGAATAAATCGTGGCCAAATAATGAAATGAAATTGAAAATAATTATAGCATTAGAGATACATTTTTTTGGGGATAATGGAGTCCATTTTCTCAATGTTAAACGACTATTTGTAACGCGATATTGTTGTATTTTTTGGGGTATAAGAGGAAATTGAGAGAGTATCAGCTGTTGCGACAGGGGGTGGGGATCCACCCCATGGGGTGTGAAAGCGACGGGCTGGGTATCGGCGATATTAATTGGGTAAGCTGTTGTAGCACGGTTGGAATAATGTAATTGATTGGACTGTATATGATTGTGTTGGAATTTTCTTGAGATTTTTTTTGGAGATGTTTTTTTAATGTGTCTAATGCGAACTTGTGATGTAGAATGATGACAAGTTCTTACTAAAAAGGTATATAAAGATTATCAAAATATTTTTTTCTTTAATTGAGCAAAAAGAATACTGACAAATGCTTGCACTGACTGTCTCTACCCAAATGTCCTTTCTTTGGTATTGTTCGTCAAGTCATTGACCTCCTTAGTAGTTCTGAGTTGAGCTACACGAATACTGACAAATGCTTGCACTGACTGGACAGGTCCACTCAAATCTGTGTGGTTCTTTCCTCAAAAGACCATCTCAGACGCTACTCTGCATGGTTCTCATTATATGATTTGACCATTACATGTTTATTGTATGGACTTTAAAAGAGACTGATCCTGAGTTTGTTTCAGTGTTTCTTCTCCGGGTAGTCAGTTAGGTAACACCGGCCTCATCTAGTTTAAATTGACGAACTGGCTTTTACCTTGGACAGAGAATAAGCCTTGCCATGCAGCGTGGCAATGCCGCCCAAATACCAGTTTTAGAGTAAATATTTGTGGTTTTAAAGTAGTTTTAACTGCTCAAAAGTACTTCTGACCAATTCTTGTAATTAAAAGTGGTTTAAAAAAAATAACAGGTAATACTACCAGTCTATTGGGTACATTTCCAGTTGTCAGCGATGCGGAGGAATTTTATGATGCCATATTTTAAGATCATTTACTTAATAGTTTTCGTTTTTAAGTTTTTTCAATAATGTTTAGTTGTTTATAAGTACATATATTCTGTTATAGAGAAATAAACAGGTTTAATATACACAACATATTTTTATAACATAGTGAACGCACATCGGCTCATCATCATCATCATTTCAGCCGAAAGACGTCCACTGTTGGACATAGGCCTCCCGTGTCGCCACAATGACCGGTCCTGTGCGTCTTGCATCCTTCGGATTCCTGCAACCCTCACCAGGTCATCGGTCCACCTTGTGGGAGGCCTTCCAACGCTGCGTCTTCCGGTACGCAGTACGGAAGACGCAGAATCGGCTACTGAAAACAATTCCAGTTATTTTTATATTAGATTTTTTTTATCTAAAAATAATCAAGAACTATTTTAGGATAAAAAAAAATTCTAAGCAAAGAAACGTGTTGATTGCGTCACTAGCGAATTTGTGCGTAAATTCCAATACAGATGCGCTACCAGTGTATATTCCATTTGTTTAGATAGTTAACTAAACGTAAACAATCTTGATATGTCTTTTTATTTAAAAAAAAAAAAAAACGTCTAAAAGATGTACAAAGATTATTTAAATTTAGTTAATAACCAAACATCAGTTTATGTAAATAACAAATTGTAAACATTTTTAGATACGAGTAACATTTTTAGACAACTTTTAGATAAAAGACATGTCAAGATTGTTTACCTTTAGTTAATTACCTAAGCATATGTAGTATAGTGCGTCGATGCCTATAGTATTTGCCTAGAATAAGGAAAAATAATTACATAAAAAAAACACTATGTACTATGTATTTCAGTGCTTAAGTTACGAGTGTAACTTAATTTTATAATTGGGGTATTTAAGGGTGTGTATTATGCCAGCTATATGTTGTATAGAATTATAGTTTGTTAAGTACTTTCTGAGTATATAAATAGTATGTTGCAAAATCAATATGTGTATTCACAACCATATAAAACCAATCTAAAAACTAAAAGTAAAAAAGCCAATATGGCCGCCATTTTTATATTATCAAAGCATTACCTCTTTGTATCAATCGTGAACGGGTTTTGTTACAATAAAATGCGGGCGGAACCGGGGGCAGACACTAACTCGATGAAAAACAACTCTATACCCCATTTTCCTTACTTATGAATACACACATACCTATTTGTCGGACAATCTTTTATTTTACACACGAAATATTCAAGAAAAGTCTTTATTATGAGAGTGATAAGGGATATTTTAGTTTGTGTGACTGGTGTAGGTTAGTTTGTAAGTCGATAAAACGACAAACAAAGCTTGACCTCCTGGCTCTAAATATAAAAAGGTAAAGGCAGGTCAAACAAAGATGGTGGTTGTAACAAAAGCGCGCTAAAAAGCCACCCCGTGTTCGGGAATACGCCCCTTTCTAAAGAACCACTCCCTTATAGTCAGTCGTTGATCAAACGTCGACGAGGAAGGACGTGTTTGAATTTAGCGAACGCGACCGACCGCGAATTTTTGAATTTGAAAATTCGAACAGTGATAGTGATGACCCGTACTTATAAAAACTGTTTTAATTTTTTTATTTGTGTGATAATAATAACCATTTAAATTTAAATAAAAATAGTCGAATTCAGAACGTATTATGTACCCTACAGATTTGAAAAATGGACAGTTAAAACTGAACACATTCGGAAAGCAATTAGATCATAACATTATGTTGAAAACGATTCAAAATTTTTGCTATAACAAATCAAGTGCCGGGCCTTTTAATATGACGTCTCCATTTTTAGTCGACAACATATTACACCAACAAAAAACCGAGCTCCACAACCAGTATATAAATCAACAGATAGAAAATTACGTTCGTCAAAACTACGAGAGATCGCGAGAAAATACTCCCGAAATTGACGAATCTAAACTTGCAGAATGCGACGAAGAAAATCGAAACGAAGAATCGATTGACGATGCCAAAATTGAAGATGAAGATTCCAAAAGCAGGGACGAAGATTACGTCAAAAATGAAGTCTATTACAATAACGAATATTATCAAAGAAACGAGGAAGTGAGACAACAAGAAAAAGAGGTCTTAAACGTACCAAATTTAATTCGCCGCTGCCAGACCTGCGGTTCTTATGACTGTCCCCCATTTTCTTGTAAGAAATCTGGACTAAGGAGGCTAGAAGAACTAGAGAAAAGGTTTAACCTCAATTATCACGAGAATTCTGGGGATGAAGGGGACAAACATGATGGGAAAGGGTACACGGATGAGCTGGTTAGGTCCTGTGAGGAGTATACGGAGCAGAAGAAGCCGTTATTGAAGTTCAGTGTCAGTGCCATTTTGGGAGAAGATAGTCTGAAAAGTAGCAACGTGAATGGTGAGTTTTAACTTTTTTTTTGGTGCCTACGGGACCCTATTTCTAAGCCTCCGATGTCCGCCTGTCAGCAAGCTGTATCTCACAAACCGTAAACAGTAGGAGTTGCATATTTTTTCTTCCTTTTTTTATATTTCTTGACATATTTGACATTATATTTTACCATTATATGAGTGCTTATACGCTTTCAAAATATCTTAATATATGCAATCAAAACAATCAAAAATACAACAGTTAATCAATCATATTTTCTTTCAATATATGCTCGCGTTTGACCACTATAATATCTCACTTGATGGTAAGCGATGATGTGGCCGACGATGGACCACACTTGCCTAGAAGTAACCTATTCAATCTTGACTCATAGATCCCTAGGTTGTAGGTATCAGGAAACAGAGACTCCGGCAGGGAATTGCACACCTAATTTCACAGAATGTGTATTTCTATTGCTCTGGTAGCGGTCAAGGTTACGGCAAAGCAAGGGGTGTTAAAAACCTCCGGAAGAGATGCCGCTACCCAATCAGCGTTTGAAGGCTCCACAAGGTGGACCAATGACCTGGTGAGAGTTGTGGGAATGCGATGAATGCGAGACGCACAGGACCGGGCGTTGTAGTGACACTTGGGGGAGGCCATGTCCAACAGTGGACGTCTTTCGGCTGAAATGATGATGATGATGATGACATACCGCGCGATGAAAGCTTTTTACGAAAAACATTTTTGGGCCTCAAATCAAAGGGGCCTCGTGCAAGGGTGGGCTCTTTAAGAACGAGGGTTTTTTTTTAATTGATAGGCTCGCTTATGCCCACTTCTTCATCTGATGGTAAGTGACGATGTCGTCGAACACTGGGCTGCGACAGTCGCTGTCTCGTTTTCGAATTTATGAACGAAAAAGATCTCGCTGATGTGCCGTCGCCCACGTCTAAATTAGCCCACGCTACGGCTCTGGATAATGTTTAATTTATTTATGTTTCGAATCTGGCAGAAAAATGGCTATGCAATTGATTCCAAATTATTTATTTTTGACTAGCGACCCAGCCCAGCTCCGCACGTGTATTAGATGTCGTTGAAATTCTCGGAATTTATCTGCTATGTTGTGAACATCGAGGCAACCACACAAAGCAAAACCGTTCGATTTAGTGTTTAGTGATAGTGAATAGTGTTTTATAGCATATTTTTTGTTTTGTATGTTCACCGATTGCTTGGTTAGTGGATCGATTTTGAAAAAATTTTTTTTGAGTGTTAGGTTATGCTTCCGAGTTGGTCCCATAGAAATATTGTTATTATCTGATGATGAGGATCTTCGAAGATATGGAACGGAACTCCGCATAGAATCATAGCAGAACTGTCGTAACAAGTGAAATGGCTTTGTTTATACGTGTAGATGACTGGCTGAAAGAAGGGGAGGGGTTATATCGAACTGATCTGATGATGAAGCCGGAACTCTGTAATAAATCAATGTAACCTAACCGTGTTTGGGATTATTACAATTGTCATGAGATGCACTCTGGCTATAAGGTACCATCGAGCTAATCTGATGATCATTAGCTGAGTGGTACTTTTTAGTTGTGTAAAAAAAAACTTTTTACAAAAAAAGTACAACCGACTTAAATGTTAAAAAAAACTAAAAAAGTACAAAATAACTTTAATTTCGGAAGTCGATTTTAAATAACGAAGAGACGAAACTATTATAGAAACACCGATTTCCGAAATTAAAGTTATTTTGTCCTTTTTTCGTTTGAAATAGCCGTCGGCACGGAGATTTGTCTTGTTTTTTTTTGCATTCGTTTTTACAAAATATAGATTTTTTTTTTTTAAATTATTGGCTCGCGTTTGACCACCATCTCGCCTAATGGTAAGCAATGACGTGGCCGACGATGGAGCACGCTTGCCTAGAAGTAGCCTATTCACTCATGATTTAAAGACCCCTAAGTTATAGCTATCAGGAAACACAGACTCCGGCAAGGAATTCCACTCCTTGGCTGTACGCACAATAAATGTGTTCTCAAAACGCTTTGTGCGTATAGGTGGGATGTCTGTGATGTGGATGACCATGTACCGGTGACGCAACGCCGTACGTCTAGTGGTCCGATGATGGAACGGACTGATAAACTATAGATCTGAACGCGACGGCATAAAGTAAGATCAGGATCACACTAATATTATTAAGTTGAAAGTTTGTGTGGTATAATAATATATTTGTTACTTCCTCATGCTCAAACGGCAGAACGAATATGGATAAAATTTGACACACGGGTAGGAAATTTCGCAGAATAGGACATAATGTTGTAATAACTATTTGTATTTATCACCATCAGAGGTTTTTTTTTAAGTGGGAAAATCATCTAATGAAAAATCCCGCTCTTAGGCGGTGCGCGAGATAGTGTTAGACTTTTACTGACAAAAAACCCACTCCTGTTCCTTCGTTGCCTTTCGTACCAGGGCCGAGTCTTCCTTCGTTTGACGTAGGTGGGAAAATCATCTAATGACAAATCCCGTTCTTGGGCCGGCTCAGATAGTGTCAGAGTTTTACTGACTAAAAACCCACTCCTGTTCCTTTGGGCACGCCACAATTATGGCAGTAAGTCCCGTCTTTGAGGCGTTGTTGGAAAGACCTCACGGCGTCCTCACCTTCCGCATGACGCAGGTTCTCACCGAACACGGTAAGTTCGGGAAGTTCCTGCACCGGATTCGTGCGGAAGCGACGCCCGGGTGTCGCCACTGTGTGGACCGCCCGGAGGACACGCTGGAGCACACGGTGGAGGTGTGCCCTGCTTGGGCAGAGCAACGCCGTGTCCTCGTGGGGGCGATCGGCGACGGCAAGCTCTCGCGCCGGGCCTTGGTACAAGCCATGGTCCGGAGCGAGAAGGAGTGGCAGGCGGTCGCCTCTTTCTATGAAGCAGTAATGCTAGCAAAGGAGGCGGCTGATCGCGTGAGGCAACGGTCCTCAAGCCCCAACCGCCGCCGGGATTCGGATTCCAATCCCGATTTCCGGCCACCGTAGGACGGTGAACAATGGGTAGCTCGTCATCCGGCCGTCCGGTAACCGTCTGGACCGAGCCTGAGTCGTCGACGGCGCGTAGTGTTCCACGCGCGCCTCAAGGAGATGACCAATCAAAACCGTAGGGGCCCAGCATGGCCTATTGGAGCCACTTCATGTTTGACAGGAAAACCCGGGGTCCTAGAACGCAGGGGCAAAGAAGCTAAATAGGAGTAAGCTTTAGTCAGTAAAAGTCTGACATGCCCTCTCCTCTCATTTCCCACCTAAATAAAAAAAAACCGAGAGCTGTAAATCAAAATTTGTTTGATTTCTGAATATACCTAACAATTTTTTAGCTGAATAAGTACTGCACGCGTTTATGTCTTTTGTTTTAAAACTAGCGATGCCGCGACGGCGCCATTGTTTTTACTATAAAATTATTTTTCATTACACTTACCTACTCCAAAACCCGCTTTTAGCCACGCAATTCGCTGTTTTCCACACTAGTGTGGAAAAAGCCCGAGCTCGCCAACGCCACAATTGATTGTACTTATCGTATCAGGCTGGGCACTAAGCAACCCCTATGAGTCACCGGGCAGGCCCTTATATTTTCGAAAGTATATTAAAATACGTCGTTTGATACAAGTGGAAATTCATCACTGCAGCACTCGGCTCCATAACACCCTCTCCTGCGTCTCGGGTGAATTTCGCCTTGGTCGCGATGACAAGCTTTCTCCACTTTTACCCATCAAAATGTACTATTTCGTATAGATTGTCTATTCAAAAGTAGTTATTTTAAAAGATTGTTAAACTGAAGGTGGGTTAGATCCTTTAGTTCTTATGGCTTTTTTTGAGATGTGTATGGGGATCATAATTATATTCTAAAATAATAAATGCTAAAATTTCATACGCGCGCACAACCTTACTTTTTCCTAATGTTTAGGGCCAGTAAACACCCTTATGGACCTCCATCCTTTCTTAAAAAACACCAACTAAGTGCTTTTAAGTAAAATTTTAGTGCTAGAATTATGATTGTTAATTAAGGGGATGCAATTCGACATACATTTTCACTGTTTTTCATACAACCGTTCTTACGCGATTATGACGTTATTACACATTTTGTATTAGATATTTTGGAAAGACAGTATCTTGTGGAAATTATCTAGCTTCTATTGAAATCAATTTATAAATTTGTGTAAAACTAGTCCAGTAAAGACCTCTGAAAATCTACTATTTTGCATGAACTTTGACACTTCATAATTTACTCAAAAATTTAAAAAGTCTAAAAAGTATAACAATAGAAAGTATAACTTGCTTTAATCAAGATTCTGAATGACGACAGTTCTTTTCAAAAGCTTTTAAGGGTTAAAAAAAAAACACGTATTTCCTAGAACAAGCTTTGTAAAATATTTGAGTAAATCACGGAATTACCGAATGCCAACAGAGTTTTCAGGCGTTATCTCTCTTTTTTCGCGTTGCCTTTTCGTCAAACATCGCGTTGGATTGCGTTAGAAGAAGTAACAAGCTTTTAAACCATGCTCGATGTTGACGATAGACTAGTGAAAAAGGACCCTCTTAATGTCCTAATTAGGGTTTATAAGGGTGTGCATTATTCTAGTTACATGTCATATAATTAAATAAATACAGATAATTCATATAGGTACCTAATAAATTGGACGTTTTCGTTGTCTCTAAGACTAGTAAGGCATTGACTTGGCACTTTTCTGCCCCTCATGTTGAAGGAAGACTTTTGGCCGCAGGGCGTGGTGTTCCGTCGCTTCCGCGGACAAGTGCCACAGGACATCACAAAGTGGACAAGTGCAGTGCGAAGTGTTACTAACATAGTCATAAGTCTTGTTTATTAACAACTAGCCGACCCGGCGAACTTCGTACCACCTAACAGTCAATTAATGTAGTATATCTTTCGATATAATCAACCGATTGAGATGAAACAAAGCCTAAGTAATATATCAAGTTACACACAATTTTAATGTATAAAAATTATCTACTTCGATTTCATATATTTTACGTGATGCGCGCACAACTAAAAACTTCTACAGATTTATTATATGTATAGATTAATTGTATTTAATTTACTTTATATATATGTTAGTCTGTAAAATCAATCTATGGGCCAAGACGCCTAAAGATAAATGATTTATTTTTAATATTGACTAATTTCTTGTTACTTCAACTGACTGTAAAATTGGTTCAGAAGATTTCCGTCGGGGTAGCTTTGTTACCTAGCCACACTAAACTGTAAAGGCTAAAGTTTGTTTCTGTATATATGTTTGTAACTTCTTCACACACAAACGACTGAATGGATTTGGATGAAATTTGGCACACTGGTAGACCCTGAATAGAACATGAATATGTTTTTATTCTTGGTGTATAACTAAATGGAATCATCCTACAGCTAGTGTCCGAATTTAAGTACTTGGGTCACTGGGTCAATGACAAACTTAAGGATGATATGGACATGGATAGGGAGCGCAGAGCATTGGCGGTAAGAGTTCAATATGCTTTCTCGCAGGTTTGCGCGTTGCTCACGTGACGTTGAAATCACACTATTTAAAAGTTATAGCCAAACATTATACACGTGCAACCTATGGAGCAACTAGTGGCTATGATAGTATCATTCAGACGCACATTTTTTCAGCATTGCCATCCAGCGTGGCAATGCTGCCAGCGTTCTGGGCACTTTTCCCATTGACATCGACGTGGACGAATTTTTTGATGCCCTGTGAGTTCTTTTTCTACCCGTTTGTACATATTATTATTTTCAGTTTGTTTAAATACTTATACTGTTATAATATTTAATAGTTAAGATGTACTATGTAGTATATATAAATTAAAAAAAGATAGATATATAGATCTAAGATATATTCTTTATTGTACACCAAAAATAAAAATTACATTATGAACTTAAAATGAATAGGGTCTCACAATGAGCGAAACAAACTTTTATTCTATTCTATTTATTTATGGTTTCCGCACTTAGTCCTATGTGGGACCATTGTACGTGCGAAACAAACTTTACTTCTTTATAATATTTATTTTATTTATTTATTTATTGAGTAGGCACCTCAACGACTTACTCACTAAAACACAAACAAAAGAAAAAGAAAAACAAACATTTATAGGCATAGTGAATTCGTCACTTACAGAGGTGCACAGTACTGACAAAAAGAAAAACTTAACAATTAAATTACAACAAGTACAAGCTTAAATATATACAAGACACAAGTGAGCTATTATCCAAATTCAATGAGAAAACAGAAAAATTTAATACAGTGGAAAGAGACTAAAAAATATAAAGAATACCTACATTATCTCCTTATATTATAAGATTGTTCGTGTCACCCTGAGGTATCAAGCTGGTTAAAAGCTTCATACGGAATGTTTGAAAGGAGTTAGAGAAGATGTCAATGCTATTGGATCGTGTAGCGATTTTATTGTAATTTCCCATTAGACGATTCAAGGGTGCAGTGCTACCAAGGTTAGTACGACATGCAGTTGTGGCAAAGGTTGAGGTCTCGCGACTAGGTCTAATTGTTTTAGATCGTGGTACAGCTATACTCAATTCCGCCAAGAAATCGGGAACATTAAGGACACCATTAATGATTTTATACAGTAGGAATGCAATATTAGTGCAGATGTTATATTATCCTATTTTAGAAATAGTTGAAATCGATTCAGTAGCCGCTTCTAAACATATAACTTTCAGGATTGTCACATCGAGTCTGCTGTCCGCCTTAGGGTGTTTTTAATATCGTGTGGATTTAATCCGTGAATGTGGCGTGAGACAGGGTGGCTTGAGCTCTCCCCGCCTTTTTAATTTGTACATAAATGCCCTAATCGAGGAGCTCAGTAACATGCGTGTCGGCTGTCATATAGATGGTGTATGCGTTAATAATCTTAGCTATGCTGACGACTGTGGGGTATATGGATAAATGTAATATGTGGGTGTGTGAAAATAAACCAGTTGTCAATCGGACTCCGTAGTTTCATTCGCCGCTCCCGTTGATATATTTCATAAAATACAACTGGCGACGAGGATAATAACTAAATTCGTGTGGTTTAGATCGTATACGTTTAGACTTCAATATGCCCATTGGGAAAATTGAAGAATTTGACCTATCTTCTAAAAAGTGGTTATCGTATATCAGACGCGTGGAACAATTCATAACTTTAAATGGAATAACACCAGAGTTACAAGTGGCAACGTTGGTGACGTTGGTGGGAGCAGCAACGTACGACTTGATGTGTGATTTGTGTGCACCTAACCATCCCGAAAGCAAAAATTTCCGTGACTTGGTTAAAATTGTGGGTGACCATCTTGAACCAAAACGTTCCGAAATCGCGGAACGCCATGTTTTTAGACAAAGACGTCAGAATACGGGAGAATCTCTCAGTGAATATCTACAAACACTCAAGCACTTGGCTAGTACGTGTAATTTCAATGCTACACTGGAGGAAAATCTACGCGATCAGTTTGTGTCGGGTTTGGCTAGTGATGAAATGAGATCCCGTATTTTTGCGGAACCTTCAATTACATATAAAAAAGCCGTCGAGTTAGCGTTGGCGTTGGAAGCGGCCGAGCGACACTCGCAGACCAGCGGTGCGAACGCCGCGAGCGGTGCGAACGCGTCAGCGGCTGGCGCGCGGACCTTTGAAGCGGTGCATCAAGTGGGAACGGCAAAGCGTGCGGGCCGACCGCCCGAGCGCGGAACTACGAAGAGTGGCAACTCGTCTACCGAGGTTAGCGCGGTAACATCGCGCTCAACGCGTGCTTGTTGGAGGTGTGGCAGAAACCATCGTCCGGAAGTGTGTCGATTTAAAAATTATTCGTGCGATATATGTCGTCAAAAAGGTCACATTAAAATACAGTGTAAATCTAACAAGGAGCGATGTGTCGAGTCAAGCCAAGACACTTCAATACAAACGCCGCGTCGTAATAATTATCTCGGAAATAGTGATAGCGAATCAGAGTGTGATTTTTATAACCTAAGTGTGTGCGGTGTAAATGACAAGCCGTACATGGTTATGGCGCAAGTGAACGGTAGAAAGATAAGTTTTGAACTGGACACTGGAAGTAAGTTATCAGTTATAAGTTTAAATTATTATAATAACAACTTTTGTGACTTACCAATAATTAGCAATGATATTTCTTTGTATTCATATGTCGGTTCAGTAATAGAACCGATAGGTTTTGTGTCTGTGCATGTTGTTATTGGAGAACATTCAGCCGGAAATCTCAAACTGTACATTGTTAAAAATGGTGGACCGCCACTTTTAGGTAGATCGTGGCTGACTAAATTAAAAATAAACAAGATTAGTATTGATGAATTTTTATTAAAGTTAAATGAAAATAACATAGTTGAAATGTTACAACGTGAATTTCCGACTGTATTTGCTCCAGGGCTTGGAACATGTACGAAAAAAATTGCTTTAAAATTGGTGGATAAAAATCCAGTATTTATCAAAGCTAGGCCGTTACCATTGGCGTTACGTAAACCTGTAGAGCGGGAGTTAGAACGACTCGAGGCGGAAGGTACAATTCGTAAGGTTGAGTATTCAGATTATGGAACCCCGATCGTGCCCGTAATTAAAAAGAACGGAGAAATTAGAATTTGTGGTGACTACAAGGTCACGGTTAACCCGAAACTTATGCGCGAGCCTTACCCTTTGCCGCGAATTGAGGAGCTGTTCGCGGCGCTGAGTGGGGGTGAACAGTTTTCTAAAATTGACCTCACGCACGCATATCAACAATTATTTTTAGAAGATGAATCTCAGGCATGTACCGCTATAACGACACACATAGGAACATTTGTGTACAATCGCACCCCATTTGGACTAACGTGTATTCCGGAAAAGTTTCAAAAGTTTATGGAACAAACGGTCAAAGGACTCAAGGGGGTCGCGGTTTTCATAGATGATATAGCATGTACCGGGACGTCCCGTTGTGAACATATTGATAATTTAAAAGCATTATTCAGTCGCTTGCGTGAGGTGGGTTTAAGGATCAAGTTAGATAAGTGCGCATTTATGCAAGATAGTATTACTTATGTAGGGTTTGTTATTGATAAACACGGCTTGCATCCCGATGAAAACAAAATTAAGGCAATCGTCGATGCGCCAAGGCCAAATGATGTGACACAGCTTAAGTCTTTTCTAGGCATGGTGAACTACTATGCAAAATTTATATCGAACTTAAGTTCAATACTATACCCATTACATAAGTTGTTGCGTAAAAACGCCGAGTGGATTTGGTCGTATGATTGTGACGACAGTTTTAACAAAGTTAAAAAGGCTATTTCAGGTAGCAAAGTGTTAGTACATTACAACCCTGAACTACCGTTAGTTTTAGCAGTGGATAGCAGTTCTTATGGCATTGGTAGTGTGTTGTCGCATAGATATCCCAACGGCGAGGAACGCCCCATATGTTTTGCGTCGCGAACGTTAAATTCGGCCGAGCGCGCCTATAGTCAACTAGACAAAGAGGCACTGGCTATAATAAGTGGAGTCATAAAACATCACCAATATCTTTACGGTCGTGCTTTTATAATTAAAACAGACCATAAACCGCTGACTTTTATTTTTGGTCCCAAGTTTGGTTTGCCGCAAACTGCTGCAAGCAGATTGCAAAGATATGCTACGAAGTTAGCAGCCTATGACTTCACTATAGAATTTGTGAAATCCAAAGATAATTATAACGTGGACGCATTATCACGCTTACCACTGCCGTATGAACGTAAAATAGAAACGGAGCTGAATACGGTGTCATACATTAATTATGTTGAAGAATCTATTCCTATTAGGGCAAAAGACGTTTCAAATAAAACACAAGAAGATAAAATTCTAAAAAATATTTATGATTATATTATTAATGGTTGGCCTTCAGTTGTCACACATAGTGAAGAGAAACCTTATTTTTATCGAAAGGACAGCCTTACTATCGATAGAGGGTGTATATTATACAATCACAGGGTGGTCATTCCTAAAGCACTTAGACAGCAAGTCCTTCGTGAATTGCACGAGGGACACCTAGGGGTAGTCAAAATGAAAAATATATCTCGGAGCTATGTTTACTGGCCTCAATTGGACAATGAAATTGAAACGTTGTGTCGAGAATGCAGTGCATGCCTACAGCAGCGCGATGCGCCGGCACGTGCACAGTTGCATCCGTGGGCTTTCCCTACACGACCATGGCAACGACTAAACATTGATTTTGCTATATTTCGAGGTACATATTATTTAGTAACGGTAGATGCACACAGCAAATGGATTGAAGTTCAAAAAATGTTAGGAACCAATGCGAACGCCACTATATCTAAGTTAAGAGAACTTTTCGCACGTTTTGGAATACCATTCCATATCATTAGTGATGGTGGTCCTCCATTTAACTCTTTAGAATTTACAAATTATTTAAATAAAAACCTAGTTAATCATACAATCACAAGTCCATATCGACCAGCCGGTAACGGAGCGGCCGAAAATGCAGTTAAATTAGTCAAACGAGCAATGAAAAAAGCGATACATGAAGGCCAGGATGTAGATACTGCCATCTCGAAGTTTTTGTTTCAATATCGCAATTGCGAGCACGCCACTACCGGGGTGGCACCGGCGGTAGCTATGTTGGGTAGGAGATTACGAGGTCGGTTGGATATAATAAAACCGTCCACTGAGCGTGCAGTGGAATCGTCTTGTGATCGAGCGGGTCGTGCGCGGCCCGGCGATGAGCGGCATGTGGAGCCCGGCGAGCAGGTACTGGCGCGAGACTACCGCGCTAGCGCTGACAAATGGGCAGCAGCTACCGTGCTTTCACGAACTGATCCACTCACGTACAAAGTACGCGTGTCCGATGGACACGAGTGGAAACGTCATATCGATCAATTATTGCCTCTTAAGAAACGTTATTCACGACATTCCATAATTAGTAGCACGGATGAACCGGTAACAGAGATTGACGCTTCGGAGACCAGTCAGGACAATCAACTTGAAAACACCTCATTCTCAGGTGAAGTTAATACTAATCGGAATCAAAAAGTAGTAGAAGTTAATAAGACTGTCAGCCCAAGAAATGTAACTGCAGAACCAACCCCAATTTCTGATGAACAAAGTGTTAGACTTAGACGTCAATGTTTATTCCAAGGTAAATACGCGAAGTGATTAATATCATACAAGTTTTGTGGTAAAAATATTAAGTTCATTGTAAAATAGATATAACCTAATGTAACCGGTACAAAGGTAGTTTACTTAGTGGTTATTTCGTTTACTTATATTATATTATTAACTACTTAGTATTAATCAAATATTAAGTAAGTATGGTAACAATTAGCAGATCACCACTAGGTATACTCCAAAGGATGCCAAACAAGAAAGTAGTGTGATGGCATTGTTGATAGTACATCTTATGTTTTTATTTTACCTAAAAATGTATTGATTCCTTGTCCAATGATCACAATACTTTCAGTTCATGATCACTATTATATTTTATTAGCTTTCATTTCAAGTCTAATGATAAAATAGGCATATAATATAATGTAGTTTTTTTTTTTAAGTACTGATTATAAGTAAACACATACAACAAAATGTACCAACATGTCAAGTAGATATAAGTCAATTACAATCCTATCATTTAGTACCTATTGTTTCAAAGGGGGAGGTGTGGGGTATATGGATAAATGTAATATGTGGGTGTGTGAAAATAAACCAGTTGTCAATCGGACTCCGTAGTTTCATTCGCCGCTCCCGTTGATATATTTCATAAAATACAACTTGTGGTGTACAAATGGTGTTGCTGAGCGCCTCGGTTTGTGGCATTAGGAAACTGTTGCAAATTTGTGAAACTTATGCAGGTGGTCACGGCCTAATGTATAATGTAAAGAAAAGTGAGTATGTCGTTTTTAGGGCTGGTACTAAAGTTCCCTCTAGTGTGCCCCCTATAACTCTGAGTGGAGAGGAGTTGGCGAGGGTATATCAGTTCAGGTACCTGGGCCATCTGATTACCGAGGACCTTAAAGACGACATGGATATTGAACGTGAACGTAGGGCACTGTCTGTTAGGGCGAACATGATTGCTCGCAGGTTTGCACGATGTACCAATGAGGTAAAAATTACCCTCTTTAGAGCCTTCTGTGCATCTTTTTACACCAGTAGCCTGTGGGCAATCTATACTCAAAGAGCGTACAGTGCCCTTCGGGTACAGTATAATAATGCACTTAGAACGATGTTGAGGCTGCCCCGCCACTATAGTGCGTCACGTATGTTTGCGGAGGCGCGCATCGATTGCTTCTACGCTGTTCTGCGCAAGCGATGCGCGTCAATGCTGAGCAGAGTGCGGGCTAGTCGTAACATCGTTTTAAGTATGATAGCCAGTAGAGTGGACTGCCTGTACATGAATCGTTGTATTAGTGCTCACATGAGTATTGATACCTCGATTCATGGGTCGGGCAGGGGTCGAGTAGATTAAGGTTGTATTACTAACACTAGTTTTAAGTTTTTTATACTACTAACAAATTGGATCAAAGTTATCTTTTAATAAACGTTTATTATTATTATTATTATTAATCACACTAAAATGCAAAATAACGCGTCCTGCATGCGTATTCCACGCATTACGCATTAGTTATTCTGTATGGTTGTCTCATATTTGTGAATAAAGCTTATTATTACTATTATTGCCATCTAGCAGCTTTGGAATCAGTGGAAAGGCGTGCGAAGAGGCTAATTAGGGATCCAGATTTGGTTAAGTCCAATCTACAAAGCCTCGAGCACAGGCGCAGGGTAGCCAGCCTATCGGTATTTTACAGGTTGCATTTTGGAGAGTGTGCGCGGGAATTGCATGACTTGATTCCGCCATCTCCTTTCTACCATCGGACAACCCGACGTACGGCGAGTATCCACCCTTACGTTGTTGAAACTTCAACGGTCCGGGCTAAGCGTTTCGCTTCGTCGTTTATACCGCGTACATCGAAGGACTGGAACAATTTGCCTGCTGCGGTCTTCCCGTCCAACTATAATTTAGGTGTCTTCAAGGCTAGAGTGAATAGGCTCTTAATAAACTAGTGCGCCTCACCATCAATGATTGCATCGCTGCTTACCATCAGGTGGGATCGCAGTCAAGCACTGGTTTATATGAATTAAATAATAATAATAATAATAGTAAACGTGTGGCAACGGTCCGACATGAAACGTCAATTTTTAATTTGATAAATATACTAGTGTTTGCATGCGATCCCGCATGCGATGCGGTAAGCATTGATGCAATCGTTGATGGTGAGGCGCACTATAGTTTATTAAGAGCCTATTCACTCTTATTCACGGTTATTTTAAATTAAATTCTAGAATGAGCGGAGCGAGCTATAATATTGGAATCAATTACTGTCCTTGGTTACTAATTAACTATAAGCCTCCCATCAAGAAGAGAATTTAAGATTGTGGATAACATGTTACGAATTCTTGCACACTTTGGGGCCCTTGTGGTCCAGGGGCCCCATATCATTCATAGGGCTGATACGGCAGTAGCTATGCCCCTGCCTGTGGATCGAGTCTTTATTGTGAAAACTATTTTTATAAAGACGTACGTAAATACATGCATTTAGGTACCTACGTACCTAAATGCATGTTGTTTGCAGTTTTAAGTACCTGGGCCTTGGTACAGGCCATGGTCCGGAGCGAGGAGGAGTGGCAGGCAGTCGCCTCCTTCTGCGAAGCAGTAATGCTAGCAAAGGCGGCCGATCGCGTGAGGCAACGGTCCTCACGCCCCAACCGCCGCCGGAATTCTGATCCCGATTTCCGGCCACCGTAGGCGCGGGCTTGCGGACGGCGAGCAATGGGTAGCCCGCCGTCCAACCGTCCGGTAACCGTCCGGACCGAGCCCAAGTCGTCGACGGCGCGTATTGTTCCACGCGCGTCTCAGGGAGATGTCAGCAAATCGTAGGGGCCCAGCAGGGTCGAAGCCTACTGGGGCCATGGGTAGTGTGAAAACGAAACCCGGGGCCCTGGGATGAAGGCAACGAAGGAACAGGAGTGGCTTGTTAGTCAGTAAAAGTCTGACACTATAGAACAGATAAAACACGCACACGGTACAGTTTAAATCTTTAAAACGGACCATTTTTTTCTCTGAAGAAACAACAGCGGACCGCTATTATACCATGGATTAATTTCGTGTTAAATTGTGCTACTAATCTTACAATAAAGTTTATTCTATTCTATGAATCTAACAACACTTCGCAATTGCCCAATAGCAAGCAAATACCTATGTAAAAATAACAAAAATTAATTAACTCACCAAAAAAAAAATCGTAACTATAAAAACAAAAGTAACACGTTAATAACGCTACAATAACGTTATATCGTTGCTACATCTTAATTCACTAAAGGCAAGTAGCAATATGGCTTCGGGGAGTTTTTCAATAAAATGTTGGCAACATCTGGTCGGACACTTAAGCGCGGGTGCGGAAAAGAGACAGCGCTATATAAAATCTGTCTTGTAAGAAAGAGAAAAGTATTCGAGGGTTACCAACGAAATTAATATGTCCTTTTCCTAACATAACGTAAGGAAGTAAGTTGCTTTTTATATTATTTTATTATTGATGTCGTTTCGTTGATACGGTCTTATTGTCTGGCGATATTAGGAGAGAAGCAATTACAGGGGATAAAGATAGTGTTGTCAGATAGAAATATAGTTTTAGAGGCTGGGTGACAGTTTTCTTTTGTAGGTTTTCTTTTACGATAGTATCTGCTATTGGTTTCTTGCTACATATATGAAATGTTTACCTATATGACTGCGTTAAGATCTGGGACATAAAATTAGATTCTATCTATTATCAATAAAAATATAATTATTCAATTACGCTAACGAACATCAAAACTAATAAATATTAATAAATAAATAGGAATTTATACTAACTAAAAATAATAATATTTACAAACAGGTAGAAAAATAAATTATTGGGCATCAAAAAATTCATCCACATCGATATCAATGGGAAAAGGAGGATTCTATCTTAGGTTATAAGTGGATAGTGAAACTAAAAGGCCATAGTAGGGCCTATGCTTATAAGGGCTATGAAAATGTTCGAATGAGTTTACCGCAGCTCTGGAACCCATAAGGCAATTGAAGGATAACAGGTAAGTTTTCTTGATTTACTGTCAACATCATCATCATCATCATTTCAGCCGAAAGACGTCCGCGGCTGGACATAGGCCTCCCCGTAGGCGTCTCGCATCTATCGGATTTCCGCGACCCTCACCAGGGGCCCAAGTTTGCTATTTTTATAAATTCATCATTGCAACACGATCCCATTGTCATTTTGCTAAAAGTTCGTAAAGTGCTAATTCATAATGTTCGATCATTGATCGGTCAATGGTCTCGTAATAGAGTTGTGGTAGAATGACAATATCGAGCTTATTAAAAGCAATGACTGCACAATGACGTTCTAATGGTAGGTCACTGATTAAAGGAACTGTCAAAATTTTTTCAGATTACCGCATACGTCAGACATTCATTTGTCAATATTTACGAGATTACCATTCTATGCCACTTCTTCTCAATGGAGTATCAGTGGTTGACCATTGGAAAGTCATAATGATGCCATTATATTAGTAGATTACCAAACTTGTCAAAATTTACAATCATGAAATCAATGATAGACCATTCTGACACTATTGTAATAGCAGACTTGAGGCCCAGGTTATCGGTCCACCTTGTGGAAGGCCTCCCAACGCTGCGTCGAGTACGACTGATTGACTTGATATAGGTACCGCTTCAAAAAAAAATTTTTGTAAAAGATGATGCATATTTCATTACCAATGCTTTCAAATCGGTGACAATTATGGCTTGACATCCTCTAAAAAGTATGTACCTACCTAAATATAGTTCACACTGACACTTTGATTTTTTTATTTCTTTTATTTTAACGTTAGTATCTCCTGCGTCGTTTATCCTCCATGCTGAGGGTCGTGACCTCGACGAATAACTTTCTTGTGGACTATATTTCGCCATGTTGTCCTATCTTCGGCGATGTTGATGGCATCGCAGACTGTGGTCTCCAGTGTAGCACGGATTTGGTCTTTTCCTGTCAGTAGGAACTTTCCCAGGTTATCACCTCTCTTTCTGGCAATGTAGCCAAAGAAATCAAAGATTCTTTTTTGTTAAAGTTAGTACCATACTTGCTTTTTGAGGACAAAAAGGCCTACTCTAGTACGCACTAATTTTGTTGTGATTTTTCCTTTTGCTTTTTTTTATAAAATCGTCCCTTTATTTGTTTTTTACAATTTGATGTTTTTTTAAATATATTTTTTTAAAAGGGTTTTTAAAACCTATTTTCAAAATACCTAAATATAAGATGCCATCTAACATGGTTATCTTGATAATTCCTTTTTATCGACTACAAGAAAGCAAAATATATTTTTTCGGTGCATGGTTCCAATTTAGAAGCTAAAAATTGCTATCCGAAAACTGCTGAGAGCCCAATACGATATCTTTTAAAACAATATCCAATAACTGACAAACCAAAGCGAATTCGAGCCAAAAATCTATATTATAATACAACATCTGCTAACACCAGAATATAAGAACAGAAGAGTAAAATTCTGAATCGGGAGTTATAAAATTATGCATATCGGTCCCCGGGCCCATATTAACATGTCATTCGGCGGCCATATTGGGATCATATTCGAATTCCGAACGTTCACTCACTACGTTTCAGTACCAATTTACTTTTACATCCAAAACAGAGGATTTGCCACCTTATCTAATTTGATATAAAGGTTGAACTGTGTGCAAAGTTATTCTTTGCTCGAATATGTATACTGCTACGTCTGAAATAGACGATTTTAGACCTTATTATTTTAGAGACAGAGATTGAACTGTGTGCAGTGGTTTTCCTTGTCCAAGATTATATTAGTCGATTTTCTCGAAATCGGATTTTTTTATGAACGTCATAAAGTTTGCCATGGAACGTTTCAGTAAGTTCGATTCGATTATCGAATGATTGGGAAGGATACTTTTTCTTAGGAAACAGGTGGGGTAAATGATTATTTTGTTAGTTTAGGCTGAACGTGATTGTCGGTGCTTCAAGTTGTTATGAAAAAGTTAATGGTTGGGGTTGGGAAGGGGTGAGCTTTTATGAGAGGACTTTCAGGATTTTATGTAAGAGTTAAAATGGATTATGGCTTTCCTTGTTTTCTTTATAACGCTATCTTTTTCAATGATAAATCATCAAATATCTCCTCTCCCTCTGGGCGGAACGAGTGGGAGTGTCAGACTTTTACTGACTAAAACCCACCTGGGTTCTTTCAGTAGCCCTTTGCGTTCCAGGGCCACGGTAACTTTCGAATTATCGGAATCGTATAGCGAGCTACCTTATACTCGCCATCCGAAAGCCTACGATACACTCTGGGTGTCTCCTGCGGGAGCCAGGGCGTCTCCATAGCATGGCTTTGACCTGGCGGTGCTCTGCCCAAGCGGGGTAGACCTTCATCGAACCTTCTACCGTGTTGTGTTCTGGGTGATCCTCTTACCTGGGCGTTAGACATTATGTGTGTGTGGTGCAATATTATATGTGTAGTCTCTTTCTTCGTTTATTGTGCAACTTGTGCAAGGGGCCCGTAATCGCACGCGAGGTCGAGAAAAAAGTGATATTGCATTTTTGCCATTAGGTTTGACTTTTATTTCATCTTTTAGGTACACAAAATAGTAACATGTAACAGTCACAAGTAAATCTTAAACAAATAATCACCCGTTCACGAGCACGCGTCATGCTCGTGAACGGGCGCCGTCAGTTGAGACTGGACATCTCTTAGCTGCCAGTGGCTTAATTCAATAAATAATAATTTCTATTTTTTAATTAGTTTTTTTTTAATTGTTAGTACTTATCTACATTGTGCTCACATATTAGAAGCGACAAGAAATATGTAACCAAGATTTATGTAACTCATAATATGATTTAAAAGAATGTCCATGGAGTTTCTTGCACGTTCTTCTCCATAGAGATCTACGCTTTGGAACGTGCAATTTAGCTTCACTTTTTTTTTTGTCTGACCGACATTTTGACAATTCAAAAGTGCCTGTAATTGGTCTATTTGAAATAAACGTTTCTGATTTCTGATAATTATGCTAGTGCCCAATAAATAACTATAATTAACTTATCAATATTTAAGAACTAAAGGAAAATTGACTTTATTAACTTAGAATTATGTATAATTAGCGACTTGCCCGAGTTCGGTTTATAAAACCTATGCCCGAAACACAGGTTTTATAAACCTAGCTTGGGCAAGTCATCACTTACAAGACTATCACTACGGGTGCATATATACAGAATTTACATAATAACAACTTACAAACTAAACCTACAATCATATTAAAACTTCTAATAGTTTCTCTGTGTCTGTATAGTTATGATTCAGTAGATACTCTAATAGCAATGTACTACATATAATATAATTTACGCTATATATATCTAATAATTTGTTAAGCTTGTTGTACAAAAACAGGCCCTAAAAATACATAAATATATGTGCAAATGCATGTCTCGTCTGTGGTTTAGTGCAAATAATTTGCTGCAATGCAAAGAAGTAGCTGCCCGGAGCTATCTCACTTCACAATAATATTATAAAAGCGAAAGTTTGTATTACTCTTTCACGTTTGTATGATTTGTATGAAATTAGGCACATGGTTAAACAATGCCAAATAGCACATATGATACTTTTTATCCCGAGGAATGGCTTTTTTTTTTTTTTTTTTTTTATAGGTGGGAAAATCATCTTATGACAAATCCCGCTCTTGGGCGGAGCGGGAGATAGTGTCACTCCTGTTCCTTCGTTGCCTTCGTCCCAGGGCCACGGTTTCGTTTTCACACTACCCATGGCCCCAGTAGGCTTCGACCCTGCTGGGCCCCTACGATTTGCTGACATCTCCCTGAGGCGCGCGCGGAACAATACGCGCCGTCGACGACTTGGGCTCGGTCCGGATGGTTACCGGACGGTCGGACGGCGGGCCACCCATTGCCCGCCGTCCGCAAGCCCGCGCCTACGGTGGCCGGAAATCGGGATCGGAATCCCGGCGGCGGTTGGGGCGTGAGGACCGTTGCCGTTGCCTCACGCGATCGGCCGCCTCTTTTGCTAGCATTACTGCTTCGCAGAAGGAGGCGACCGCCTGCCACTCCTCCTCGCTCCGGACCATGGCCTGTACCAAGGCCCGGCGCGAGAGATCGCCGCCGCCGATCGCCCCCACGAGGACACGGCGTTGCTCTTCCCAAGCGGGGCACACTTCCACCGTGTGCTCCACCGTGTCCTCCGGGCGGTCCACACAGTGGCGACACCCGGGCGTCGCTTCCGCACGAATCCGGTGCAGGAACTTCCCGAACTTTCCGTGTTCGGTGAGAACCTGCGTCATGCGGAAGTTGAGGACGCCGTAAGGTCTTTCCAACCACGCCTCAAAGAAGGGACTTACCGCCATAATTGTGGCGTGCCCAGCACTGGGTCGCGACAGTCGCTGTCGCCATTTCTCCATGAGATCCCGCCGGAGCTCTGTCCGCCATGCTGCGACTTGTCGCGGCAGCGGCAAGTTCGCCCCGGCGTTGCATCTCCATGCGCAGATCGTGCATGTGAGCAAGGCCTGTTGCTACCAGATCCCATGGTGGCTGTCCAGCAAGGAGGCTCGCCGCTTCGCGGGAAATCGTCCGGTATCCTCGCACCATCCGTATGGCCATGACCCTCTGACATGCGTTCAGCCGGGCCGCCGGCTGCTTCCGCAGCGCAGGCGCCCATATCGGTGCGCCATAAAGGGCCATGGACCGAACGATTCCCGCGTAGAGCCTCCGGCAGGAGGCGTCTGGACCCCCAAGGTTGGGCAGGAGCCGCCCGAGGGCAGCCCCAGTCCGATTTAGTTTGGGAGCCAGACGTCGGAAGTGCTCCTCGAAATCCCATCGGCTGTCGAGAACGAGTCCCAGGTACTTCATCGTTGACCCGACGCCGATGTGGACTCCTCCTACCGTCAGTTGGGAACCCGGTGGTGGCGCGTTCCGAGGGCCGTGAAAGCACATTGCCTCGGACTTGTGCAATGCCACCTCGAGTCCCAACTCCTGGATCCTGCCCACGACTGTCGCAACCCCGCGTGTCGCTAGTTCGACCGCCGCCTGGTACGACTTTCCCTGCGCCAGGACCAGCGTGTCGTCTGCGTAGCAGACCACGCTGACCCCGCCAGGGAGGTCGCCGCGCAGCACGTAGTCGTATCCGATGTTCCACAAGGGCGGCCCGAGGGTATTGCCTTGGGATAATTACCCATTTTTACGAGGACGAAGCCGCGTGCAAAAGCTGGTTTGAAATAAAACAATTTACTTAAAGACAAACTGAGCCCACGTATGCCACGTATGCTGCGCATTATGACATCTACAGTTTTGAATTTGTTTGAAAACGCCTTTTGAATGCCTTAGAAACATACTTGGCATATTAGAAAGATACTTGACTTGACATATGCAACACTATAGGCTGTCACAGGCGTCCCAAAGTCTGTTTCCAAACAAATTCTAGTAGATTTCACAATGCGTAGCATACGTGGCATACGTGGGCTCAGTTTTTCTTTAACTTTAAAATTCTATCAACGTAATTTTTTTGATTTTAAATTAACTTTTCTACCAAGCATTAATGATTTTCGCAACATATCCTAATGATTTTGAGGTCGAACGAGACCCCACATGAACACATTGTATTAACATTACCAGTAACAACACAAAACTATAACTACACAGAACCACTAACGTAGTCACTGAATGTTCTACACCTGTTAAATGCTGGCTGGCAAATTTTGAAACACTCCTCGCCCGTTGCACGCGACCGCAGACACGTTCTGAATTTAAACGAGCCAATGGCAGCGCGATAACGCGTTCGGGTTTCCACGGAAATTGTCGATTGCGGTCGACGGGTTAGGATGAATTTTATTTTATTATGTGTATGTAAATTTTAGGGTTTCTGGCTTTGGGGTAGGTGGAAGGGATTGCCGCTTTGATAGGTTATAATAAGGGTATGTTGTTTTGATACTGGGGGAGTCATTCAAAAGATGATACAGATTTCATCGGTGGATATCCCACCAGCAGTGCACACATTCATTGTGCGTGCTGCTGAGGAGTGGAATTCCTTGCTGAAGCTAAGAGAGAATAGGTCACTTCTAGGCAAGTGTGCTCCATCGTCGACCACACCATCGCTTATCGATTGGTAGCGAGATGAGCAAAGTGAGCGAGCCTATAAAACAAGAGAATAAGACTATTGTTGGAAAGATAATCTTTTGCGTCATTAAACATTTTGGTTAGTCCTTTCCTTCGTTTTCATTATTAATTCTTCATTGAGCGTCCGTCTCTCAGTCTGTCTGTTAGCGGGCTGTTTTTCATAACCAGTAATAGGTTGACGTTTTCACAAAATGTGTATTTTTACTGCCGCTATAACAACAAATAATAAAATACGACCAAGTGTGACCCACCAAGAGTTACCAATGACCCATTTTTAGAAACTCTCAAAATGTATTTGCCGATGACCTAGAAGAATCTTGAAATTTCACAAAAAACAATGTCTCACTGAAACTTGAACCGGTTTTTTTAACATAGTTATTTTGAATTTGAGTTAGTTTTGGTTCTCAATTGTATTATACAAACATTTAGGACTGTGAAAAGGCATTTGTATAAGTTAATAATGAAGTTTTACGTAGAAAACTTGTTCTTGTGCCGTTTTTGGCGTTTGTTTCTCTCGTGTTCTTTCTGAACGCATTATTTTAGCATGCGTGACTGAAAGGCAGGAAATGTTTATCTATTTTAGAATACTTCTGGAGTCTCTCAAGTAACTACACTAGGTACATATCTATTTCTTTTTTATTGACAAACGCATTTTCATGGTTTGTTAAGAAATGTGGTTTAAATGTTTTACAATTGTTAACTCGCACTGAACTTGCTCGAAGATCAACGTATGAGAGAATTTATTTATTTATTACTTTATTGCACACCTTAACTTACTACAGGACAGACATTTATAAAAAATAAGTGTACAATAGGCGGTCTTATTGCACAGGGCAATTTCTACCAGACAACCTTTGGATGGACTGTAACGAAAGGAAAAGATTTGGGGCTGTCAGTGTACAACAACATAAAAAGATAATAAAATACATATAATACTTATATAGGTTTATTACCAAATAATAAACTAATAAATATTAAAATATACGACAGAGAAAGGAGAAGAAAAATTAAAGTGATAGGTAATGCTCCTTCACCATCTTTTTGAAAGTCGTTAGCGTTTGGGCACGCCTCACTTCTAAGGGTAATGCATTGCACAAACGCGCTGCTTGTATCGTGAAAGATTTATCAAAGAACGATGTGGAATGCATATGAATACTAAGTTTTAAATTCTCCGATGAACTCAAGGACCTAGAATGTGTGTCACAGAGGAACTGAAAGCGTTCTTTAAGATAAAAAGGAGTCGAAGGATTAAAGAGCACATTGTAAAGCAAAGAAAGTATGTGAGCATTCCGGCGAAGGCGAATGGGAAGCCATTTGAGCTGAGTGCGAAATTCAGAAACACAGAAATTTAGAAGAAAAACAGATTCAGAAACAGAGAATATTCTTTGTCTACTCTATAGCACAATCGAAGGCTGGTAAAATCGTCAATCTTCTTCTTAGTATGTCGAAAGCAAAACATATTGAATAATAATGTAATTTAACTTTACATTTATTACGCTTACCAACAGTGATGAACCAGTGGTAACAATCCCAGGCTTATTACTTTGTGTAATTTATATCTTAACTATTGCTCTCGATACGATGAAGAGAAACATCGTGAGGAAACCGGCATATCATAAATCAAAAATTCAAAGACGTGATATCTACCAAACCGCACTGGGCTGACGTGGTGAATTACGGTCATTCCTTCTCCTAGAGAGGACAGTTGAGTTTCAGCAATGGAAACATTATAAGGTTGATTATGATATATGCTATAATTGCTAATTACGCTATACTATCACACCACCACCTATTACACTTCACCCTCATACAGGCTCACAGCATCACTAGCATAATCCCGAATGGTAACATAATATGTCTGGCACACGCAGGTAACCGCAGTACACATTGTGACGTTTATTCTCGCATTACAAGCTGAAACAAGCCGCTTGGGAAATTGTTTTAAGCCAACGTTTATACGTCATAACAGGCAGAGATTTTGCAGGTTCTTTAGTGCTGTAAAATTTGTGATAATTGTTTTTTTTGTAACTATAAACTTATTGTTTTACACCACCTGCTCGATAATGCCCTTTTATATGTCATACAGTCATCACCTAAAGTAAGTAATTCTGTCCTTAAGGATTTAATGTAGTATGGGCGTTTTCTAGGGAATAATGAGATTTGAATTCGGAACATCAAAAACGATTATTTTGTAGAAAACAAAACAGATTAAAGCTAGAACTATATTAGACCGACGCACACGTGTAACACGCCAGATTTGTACGTAGAACGACGTCGCGTGGCGTGGATCTAGTGTATCTCTACGGTTGCTGACATTTTCCTGAGGCGCGTGTGGAACACTACGCGCCTTCGATGACTTGGGCTCGGTCCGGACGGTCGGACGGCAAGCTACACATTGCTCGCCGTCCGCGAGCCCGCGAGTACAATGGCCGGAAATCGGGTTCGGAATCCCGACGGCTGGGGCGCGAGGGCCATTGCCTCGCGCTCGCGGCCACCTTTTTTGCTAGCATTACTGCTTCGCTGAAGGAGGCGACCGCCTGCCACTCCTCCTCGCTCCGGACCATGGCCTGCGGCGCTGATTATGGCATATACGACAGTAACTAAAACAAATGTAGAAATGCCAGTCCACAAAATCATAATCTAGCTTTATTAAGTTGGTACACTGTTTTCTTTTCAAAAATATTCCCAAAAAAAAGTAAATAGCCCCCAATAAAGATTTTTATTTCCAAACAATAAACTGTGGACATAATCACAAAGAAATTAAACGCGACAATCCTAAAAGCCGGCGGCATTCGGAAGGGTCCAATAAAATTCGTCCCCTCACCGAAATCAATTATTTTCTCACTTTCCCGCGGAAAAATTGGCGCCAAATAGCGGTTATTCAGGTGACGGTGACTCAATCGTTATTGGGTAGTGGTTTATTAAAAAACGTTATTGGTAACGTTAATGAGCGTTTTTAGGTTTTAATTACAGTTTTTTGTTCAATCTTTTTTAGGGTTCCGTACCTCAAAAGGAAAAAGCGGAACCCTTATAGGATCCACGGGTAGTGTGAAAGTGAAACCCGGGGCTCTGGGGCGAAGGCAAAGAAGGAACAGGAGTGGGTTTTTAGTCAATAAAAGTCTAACACTATCTCCCACTCTGCCCAAGAGCGGGATTTGTCATTAGATGATTTTCTCACCTAAAAAAAACCCTTATAGGATTCTTTTGTTGTCCATCTGTCTTTCTGTCTGTCTGTCTGTCAAGACCCTTTATCTCGAGAATGCGTGAAGGTATCGAGTTGAAATTAAAACCATCAAGTCTGCGGTCCCTTGAAGCTGTGAAAAACTCAGACTTCTAAGTTAACGAAAACAAAAGATACGGCCGTTTATGTCGCAAAAAACGAATATTTCGACACTCTCAAGAGAATCAAAATTCATAGGGTACTTTCCATTGAACCACAATCCTGAAATTTGACATGAAGCAAGGTCTTAAATTATAGGTATAGGAATAAATCTGAAAACAGTAATACTGATGATACGTCACAAAAAAAAATTGTGATTCGGAAATTCTTCGAGAGATACGGGAATTGAACTATTTTTATAGGTGTGTTTGTACGGAACCCTCAGAGCGCGACTTGCACTTGCCCAGTTTTTTAATACTTTATTATTGTTTAATATGTAAAGTCTGTAGGATTGTTAAAAAGAGTCACTGGGCAACTGAAGAAACACGAGTGAGTTTGAGTCAGTAAAAGTCTGACATTCGCTGTCACTCCACCCAGAGCGAGAGTAGTTATTTTTTTATGATATTGTTTATTAAGAACCTAGTTATTATTTATTGAGGATACCCCAGCCACCGTGAAATAATTTAAAAAAATAATTAAATATCATTTACCATAGGTGAGGACGGCGAGCAAAGAGTAGCTTGCCGTCCGATAAGAACTAGGCCTGGGTCGACGGCGCCATTTGATTTATTTATTGGTTCACCAACAATTGTTTACAATTGGTACTATGCTAAAGGTTAAGATTTTACGGCCCGTTCACAACCCTGCTGCTGTGAGCGGTAGCTAAGCGCGGGGCGGCGAACAAGAGAATGAAAATGTTTGAAGCACGCTACGAGACGCCGCCGCGCCGCTCATAGCGCCCGCGTACCGATGCCGCCCCGCTCGCCGCGCCGCTCGTCTTTAATACCGAAGTCGTGAACTGGGGCCCAAGACTGCTATTTTTTAAAATTCGTCATTCTAACACGATCCCACTGTCATTTTGCTAAAAGTTCGTAATCTGCTAATTCATAATGGTCGATCATTGATCGGTCAATGGTCTCGTAATAGAATTATGGTAAAATGACAATATCGAGCTGTCTCGTAACAATTTAAAAGCAATGACTGCACAATGACGTTCTAATGGTAGGTTACTGATCAAATGAAACTGTCAAAATTCTGGCAGATATCCGCATACGTCAAATATTCATTTGTATGTACGTGTATTTGTAATGTACGAGATTACCATTCTATGCCACTTCTTTCAACGGAGTGTCAGTGGTTGACCATTGGAAAGTCATAATGACGCCATTATATTAGTAGATTACCAAACTTGTCAAAATTAACAATTATGAAATCAATGATAGACCATTCTGACATTGTTGTAATAGCAGACTTGAGGCCCAGGCCGTTAGTTAGTAAAAGTCTGACACCGTCGCTGCACCCAGAGCGAAATGAATCATTTGATTTTTCACGTAAAAAACAGTTATCATTATTTTTGTCCCCACACAAAATTAAACACTTAATGAATTAGAGGCTCACAAAAACATGCTTCAAATCTTTGATCCCACTTACACGCAGTTTTCACCCCCTAAGAACCCACGTATCCAGAAAATATGCTCAACCGATTAAGGTGAAGAAAATTCACCCCCCCCAATTGGGGCGAAGGCGTTACTCCGGAAAAGTTTACCCTGAAACACCCTGAATGGTTAACGATTGCAAAACGGTTTCGCCCCCGGTGTGATTTTAATTATTTTATTATTATAATAATATAGGGGTTGATTTCTGAATGTTTCTGATAGGTTATTTTGAGTGAGGTGTTCGGATAATTTGATATTGTTTGCAAGTGAGTTTCAAAATTGTAAATGATATTTATTTTACAAATAGGTTTTTTTTCAAAAAACTGGGCTAGTGCAAGTCGGACTCACGCACTGAGGGTTCCGTACGTTACTTATGTAATAGTTCAAGTCCCGAATGGAGTATCGAAGATTTTTCCGAATCGCAAAAAATTTTTTTTTTTTTTGGACGTCATCAAATAGCTAAACCAGCTCTGGATGAAGCGAAAGGGGTTTTCAGAGTCTTAGTATTTTACTGTCTAAAACCCACTCGTGTCACTTCAGTTACCCATTGCGTTACCCTTTGCAGGTCCGGTCAAAAGCCAATAAGGTTACAATGCATTTGAGATTTTCCGAAAGATTAACACTCAGTAATTTAATCGAACATGTCTTATAATGACTAAGATGAGAGCGAATAATAATAAACCCGCGAATATTATTGAATTGACTTTTATTTCAAAGAAATACTTAAAATAATATTGAAAAAAAAAATTAAGATTAACAAAAAATAAGAAAAGAAAGTACAAAGAAAGAAAGAAAGAAAATATGTTTATTTGGCACACCATGATTCATCATGAATCAACAAGTTTGATTTACAAACTAAAATTAAACATTAAAAAAATATGGAGACTAAAAAAAAAATTAACAATAACAACATGTCTCACGGCTACGTCAAATAGGTCCAGTTTAGCACAATGCCAGACAACTACGTAGCAGTTGCCTGATGCTGGTTTTCAACTTAAAAAAATACACGTTAAAAAAAAAAACGCTAAAATACGTTTACGCTGTGCTCTTCAGCAAAACCGTAAGGACCCAGCAGGGCCAAAGCCTACTGGGGCCACATGGGGTGACTTCTGAAAATGTTACTCGTGGTCCTGGGAAGTAATGGGTAACTGAAGGTACGATACATAGGTGTGTCTAAAAAAACGCTGTGCGTTGGTAGTTTTTTTTTTGACGTACAAACTAATTTAATTTTGTATTAGAACAAAAATCAAACTTGGTTGTGTATTTTCAGTGTGTAAGCTGTTTTAAAACTGATTTTGTGCAAAAATATACCAAACAAACAGGCATTTTAGATTCTCTTCTAGAGTTGAGTGGTAATAAAGAATTGAAAACTAATTGCATCGGCTCAATATCTAAACCAATATGTTGCTCACTGAAGTAAATCAAGCAAGCAATTTAAGAATCCAATGCTCCTCTTCAACCACAAAATACAAAAGAAATAAAACACACACAAAAGAAATTATAAACTCAATAAGACCCACATTTCATTCTTTGCAAACCTTATTAAAAACATCTTTAACAAAAAAAAGCGCATCGCAAAAATCCTGGCAACACTTGAGAAAACAAAAAAAAAACGACCATCGACAATAAAACCATAATGCAAAGCAAACAGAACATAATCCATAGACATAATAGAAGATAAAAAAACGATAGTTTTGATCTGTTAACAATAGTTTTATATCTTTTTAAAGCCCGTTTTGGTTGCGTTAAAATAACGTTCTGTATTTGTTATTGGGTGTTATTTTTAACGGTTCGTTTGTTAGAGTTAATTTATGTTGGGTCCCGCCTCTTTTTTTAATAAGCCTATATATGTAGGGGATCATTTTAATCGCCATTTAGCGACTAACAATAAATTAGGTACCCTCTATGCATTTACTGTTTGCTCGGTCAAATTGTTGATCAGTTAACGAGCAGAAAAAACATGTTGTTTTATGATTGTTGATCAAAATATTGAAAATTTGTAAGTATATGATACTAGTGTCCCACTCTGACTTTGCTCCAGTGCAAATTATACACACATGTTTTTTAATTAGTACAAAAAAATTGGGGCTCTATCCATACCCGTTACTGATCATATTTGTGTAGTCAAAAGTAAAAAAAACGAAATCACAAAATTGTCCACGAAAATTTGTCATAATTGGTAAATTCATAATTGAATCAATTATTCATAACAATTACTACTAGAAAATACTACGCGCAGTGTTTTTCCATTGTTTTTCATTCATAATAAATAGCCTGTACAATATTTCCATAAATTGAGTGACATTTTGGGATATAAACAAACGCTAATAACTAAACTGATTATGAATGTTATTTATTGAGATTTTACTTAAATAATAAAAAATACCTTTTCTAATAAGCCCTTTGAGTATTTGTACTAATTAAAAATTTGTGGTGTGTATGTCGTGGTCAGATCATAGAAATTGGTCACTTTAGTTGACCAGATCATTTTAAACGTTAAAGTTTGACGATATTTCAATCCTCGTTTAGCCTACTTTCTTTAGACTTTTTACTATCATAGAAATCCTACATCAATAATATGGCCAAACGAGGATCGACATATCATCAAATGTTAACGTTTAAACGATCTGGCCAGTTTTAGCTGGCCATATCATGAAGTGATCAATTTCTGTGATCTGGCGACGATATACATAAACTTTCCTCGATTATTGTCCTTTGTATATACATCATAAAAGGAACATCTGTTTTTGAATGCAGTTTTGTTTCTTTTTTTAAAAAAGAAAGAGGATTGTCTCCTTTAAGTAAAATGAGCAACTTCAGGATTTAAGGTAGTTTTTACGCCACCTGCTCGATAATGCCCTTTTATACGTCATACAACCATCACTTAAAGCAAGTCATTATGTCCCTAGGGAGATAATGCAGTATGGGCGATCCCTAGGGAATAATGAGATTTGAATTTGGAACGTGAAAAACCGTTAGCATTAAGTGAATTAAAATGTAGTGCATCAAACAAGTTTATTCAAGTTTCAAACTGGCCACTAACAAAAAAAAAAAAACAAAAAAAAAAAGTTTCTAAAAAAAAGTAATGAACAAGCGGGAGCGTTATAGAAAATTTAAACTATAGAATCTTTGATCTTTGAGTAGTGAATTTCGTTTTTTTCAAATCTCAAAACATTTTGAGTGATAGTTAAGATTAACTCGTAAATAATACTTATATTTCTCTATTATATGATTTGTTTTACTAAATTGTCTTTTAATTATCTCACAGATGGTGTAAAGAGTAGAGCATCCAACACGGGGATAAAGCTGTCTTTGTCTTAGGCGGCTTGAATTCCTCACTTCACTCAGGTTTCTTTATTAACTCCCTCGTAGTGCTCGGGAGTTAATTATATAAATCCCTCACTGAAGTTCGGGATTAAAATTAGCAACCTTCGTTTCGTTCGGAATTCAAAATGCTGCCCGCGACTTAAAGACACTGCTTTATCCCCTAGTCACATAATCTACTATTCCCTCCAGGGCCCGACTTATTTTTCCACACTGTATATCTATATAAAGGTATATAGATTACTAACATGGAACTCTAAAACATAACCGCATTGTATAAAAAAAATGCGAATCCAGGATTATCTAATATTATGTTAAATAAAACAGTACTTAAGTAAGTACTGCCTATTTCAACCATATTAAACTCCTCCAACAAGCAAGCACACCAACACATAATAGTTTAAATCTAAAGCAAGGGATAGCGATGATTAATGACGTCACAAAGGCTCCACAATATATAATAGCGAACCTGTCTTTGACAGAGCGGGGTGGTAAGAAATCAGGGTGCGTGTGGCGCAAGTAGTGAGGGGGAGCGCCGAGCAAAATATTTTCGCAGCCAATTGATTGATGAAGAATTTAAGGATGTTTTATTTTTATTTTTAATGATGTAAACCAGTGCTTGACTGCGATTCCATCCGACGGTAAGCAGTGATGCAATCGTTGATGGTTAATCGCACTAGTTTATTAAGAGCCTATTCACTCCAGCCTTGAAGACACTTAAATTATAATGGGACGGGAAGGCCGCAGCAGGCAAATTATTCTAATCCTTCGATGTACGCGGTATAAATGACGAGGCGAATCGCTTAGTCCGGACCGTAGAGGTGTTAACAACGTAAGGGTGGACACTAGCCGTACATCGTCGTAGAAAGGTGATGGCGGAATCAAGTCATGTAATTCTTGCGCACACTCTCCAAAATGCATCCTGTAAAATACCGAAAGGCTGGCTAACCTACGCCTGTGCTAAAGGCTTTTTAGACTAATTTTAACTGGCCAACTGGCCTGTTGATCTAGTGGTTAGTGGTGCTATGCCGGGTCATGGGTTCGATTCCCATCCAGTAAAAATGTTTGTGTGATGAGCACGATCATTTGTTCTGTGTCTGGGTGCAATTTATCTATAATATGTATGTATTTAGAAATATATAAGTATGTTTATCAGTTGTCTAGTACTCATAACACAAGCTCTGCTTAGCTTGGGGCTAGACGGCGTTGTGTGATAGTGGTGGAAAAAAAAACTAAATCTGGATCACCAATTAGCCTCTTCGCACGCCTCTCCACTGAGTCTGAAGCTGCCAGAGGGCTATTGATTGATGAAAAATTTAAAGATGTGGTGAATTTAATGTGTTCTGGATATTAGATTAATGAAAGAGTGAAATTGTAATGAGTTGTTGATTTTATTTAATGCTGTATAAGAGTTTGTTAATTAATTTCACAAGTTAACAGTCAAGTCAGCATTAGCATACATAAACATTAAGATTTAAGCTGCTTTTCCATCAGAGATGTGTATGCAGCTATGCTGCAAGGATGTAATAGCTATGCTGTGAAACTATGTGACCGTTTCCACTGATACTAAGCTATGTAGCGGTGCGAGTAAGATGTGCTATGAAGATGCGCCGCCGCAAAGTTACGCGAGGAAGATGCGCAACACGAGCTAAGCAATGTATCTATAGTAGGGAAGCGGCACATAGCTAAACCACTCGCGACCATCCATAGCACGCATCCATAGCAGTAGGTATAGCACGCATCCTTCCATATAAAAAACATATCTTAGTTGAATCCGTTTCCACCAGTGCTAAGCTATGTGCACCAATGAATATGATTGGTGGATATCAAACGCATGCATAGCAACGTAGTAAAGCATGTCTCTGGTGGAAAAGCACCCTAAGAATGGAAGAATGTGGTGAATTTAATGAGTTATGTTTGCGGATCAGGGTGATTGAAATGGTAGTTTGAAAATTAGGTAATTTAAAGGAAAATATCTTTAATATTACAGTAGAAGCAGAACAGACTAATAGGTAACACATTCAGTCAGTGTGATGTTTAATGTTTCTTCTAAAAATCTTGTTATAATTATTGGTCCGGTATATTTTATCAGTTCAATCTTTAATTATACCAAACACACAATGTTTGAAATAAATAATAATAGCAAACGTGCTCGGGAGAAGGATGTATAATCCAGTAAGGTGCTGGAAGGGATATTGACCGTACTTCCGGGATTGTCCTGATAGCCGTGGTATACCTCTCCACTCCTCAAGCACCTCAGGATATGTTGCCCTCTTGGTGCTACGTCACTTCGTGCTAGCAACCGTTTTTGGGGGCCCCATTTATTAAGTTTGCAAGTCACCCCCTGCCTTTTTATCGATGGATATTAATAACATTGTTCAGGTAGGGGCCATAGTCTTAACATAGTTCCTGGTAACCAGTCCACTTAAGACTCCAACAACCATAGTCCTATTATCTTTGTTTGCCTATGTCGCAATAGTTTTTCACCAACCGGGGGTTGTCCTTGGGTGCACTAGCATAGCGCGTACTAATCGTCGGTTGGTATCACGTTCCATTAAAATTATCTAAAGGGCCTCTGCGAGTTGGCTTCGGCCCCTCGAACGTCTTCCAAAGGTCCAGGACCTCAGGGTCCTGAGATATATAAGTGCATAAATAATTAGTTTATTTTCTCACCACAATATCACAGTAAATACAAAACTGAGACAACAATGACAATAATTGATTCATACTGTGGGAGACTGGTGCCTAAGCTAGGTTTTTGGCCTGTATTTCAGGTCACCAGGTCTTCCCCTCTTTTAGTGGATGTGATTGTAATCACATCCACTAAAACAATATTGCATCTTCATTAATCTCTCTCAGACATGTTCTATACGAGTTTTATAAATATTGTGTGTGTGTTTGTGTGCATGTGTATTTATGTTCGTTCGTTTGCGTGATACCACTACTCCGGGACATTTTTGTTTTCTGTCTCACAAATAAAATGTTACTATAGACCCGAAAATCACTGGTTAGTTACACAAACAAGATGTTGAAGAAGATTATTGATTTACAAAACTATCAAATATCATAAAATAGATAAACAGTTAAACAATAATAACAAAAGATCTCACAGAAAAATCATCACAGGGTGTGTCAGACATCAACGCACAAACGAATGTAACCATGGATCCACATGATTTTGGATCCACCTCACCCACCAGTGGTGGAATTTATCGTCGGCTTTTTCTAAATAAAAAAGTAAATATATATTTTTTTTTGATTAGGTAACCTTGGTTCACACCCGTGAGATTTTAAAGAGGATGGTTTATAAGCTAACTTTTCTCTGGTTAGTACCTGGTGCACTAACCAGAGAAAAGTTAGCAATATTGAAAGAAAGAAAGAAAAAACGTTTATTCGTACCTCACACATACAGTAAAATTAAAATTCAGTAAATGAGTTTAAAATGAATAATGGGAATAATAATAAAATTGTACATACTTTTAAGTACATTGTTACTAACATATTGATGGTCCAGCGGGGCTATTGCGTAACTCTGTTGACAGTTCAAGTGATGATCACTTGTTAACAATGTGCATCATTGAACTGTCAAACAGCTAGTTTCGTATTGCCTATCTTCAGTGACCAACTGCAGTGACGTCATTAGCCACTGGTGCCTTTGATAGCAACCGTAACACGTTTTGACAGATGTTATTGTATCGATACTTTTAAAATTGCGATTGTGTAAGCTTTTGAAGCTGTATAATAGTCGATAACATTTTAGAGTGGTCACAATAGGCACCGTAAATTTTTATAATTCACCACATTTCCACCGTAATTTGTTAGTCACTTGTGTGATACGTAATACCAATTTTATGAAATTGTCAGTTGACAACTAAGTTTAGTGTGCAACGAATGCTAGTTGTCAACTGTTATTGAAAAAGTTAGCCAATAGCCCCCCTGGACTGAAATAAATGTTTATTATTAAAACGCTACAAGCTCCCGACTTGCACCACCGCCGCTCTCCACAGCAAGCATTGTACAGTAATCACATCGTTATCCTATTACGGAGCCGTTCAACTTTGATTACTTTATATTGAACTGCGTGTCTTTGATAGCTTCATTTATTTATCATTCGATTGTGGAATTGATTTTCTGTTTGTTTCATTATTGTCTTAAGAGCGTCCTTCCCGAGGTATATTTTTACTGTGCTAGTGCACCTTGCGCCCAAGGTTGCTTTAATACCTATGTAAAGTATATAGTCATAGTCGGCCTTACAATGTTCCCACTGTTGGGACTCAGGCCTCCTTTCTAGGAGAGGGAATGGGCCGTAATCCACCACGCGGGCCCAGTGCGGGTTGGTGGATGTCACATGTCTTCGAATTTTTGGTTCTAGGACATGCCGGTTTCCTCACGATATTTTCCTTCACCGTTTTGAGAGCAGTGGTGATGAAATAAATTACACAAAGTAATGCGCCTGGCTGGGTTTGAACCCGCGACCTACAACTATTAAGTCGGGGCCGTTACCACTCGGCCACCACTACTGCTGTAAAGTATATAATGAACAATAATATTCATAAAATTTCTTAAAGCGCCTGTTTGCCCCAGGTATTCTACACATTGCCTAGATATTGTATATAGAATACCTGAATTATACTGATTGCCGGTTACATAATGTTACCGGCATGAAACGTATGTTACTAAAAGAGTTATGAGTACACATGTGGATGGGTGGAGAGGGAGAGGGAGGCCAAAGAAAAGATGGATGGATTGTGTGAACAGTGATATGAAAGAAAAGAAAGTTAGTGATAGCATGACGGTTGACAGGGCAGAATGGAAGACAAAAACGTATTGCACCGACCCCAAATAAGATGGGACAAGGGCAGGAAGATGATGACTAAAACAAAATTAAATTAACATGTTAAGTTGGTTGTTAGCCATCTAGCCCGATATCTTTGCATCTAGCGATATCATGGCCACACTCAGGCCCATGAGCCACGAGCTCGTCACTATTCTTGCAGTAAAGCCCTTGATCGTCTTTTTCGAGGTACATTTTCATACAACCGCTCTTACGTGATTATGATGTTATTGCACATCTTTCTCTAGATATTTTGGAAATACAGATATCTTGTGGATATTATCTAGGCTTCTATTGAAATTAAATCATAATTTTATTTAAGACTAATCCAGTAAAGACCTTGGAAAATCTGCTATTTTGCGTGAAATTTGGCCCTTCATAATATAATATATATAATATAATTATAATATTCCACAACTATCACACAACGCCGTCTAGTCCCAAGCTAAGCAGAGCTTGTGTTATGAGTACTAGACAACTGATAAACATACTTATATAATTTTAAATACATACATATTATAGATAAATTACACCCAGCCACAGAACAAATGATCGTGCTCATCATACAAACATTTGTCCTGGGTGGGAATCGAACCCACGACCTTCGGCATAACAGTCAGGGCCACTAACCACTAGATCAACAGGCCAGTCAGTAATGCACACATACTCCGGCCAGTCAATAATGTACCTCTCTAAACTCTAATTTCTCTTTCTTTCCAGAATATCGGCAACCGATAATGGGCAGTCCATGGCCCATCGCCAAGCCTATAGCCAGCAGACCAATACCAGTACAGCATCAGCATTTACAACATCTTTTGGCGCACTGTCACCATCCATACTTAGGTAAGCAGTCTTCAACATCAACATTACCATTTCAGCCAAAACACGTCGTTTTTTTAAATGATATAAACTAATGCTTGACTGCGATCCCACCTGATGGTAAGCAGTGATGCAATCGTCGATGGTGGATCGCACTAGTTTATTAAGAGCCTATTCACTCTAGCCTTGAAGATACCTAAATTATAATCTGACGGGAAGATCGCAGCAGGCAAATTGTTCCAATCTTTCGATGTACTCAGTATAAACGACGAGGCGAAACGCTTAGTCCAGACCGTAGAGGTGTTAACAACGTAAGGGTGGACATTCGCCGTACGTCGGGTTATCCGATGGTAAAAAGGAGGTAACGGATTCAAGTCATGCAATTCCCGCGCACACTCTCCAAAATGCATCCTGTAAAATACCGAAAGGTGGGTTACCCTACGCCAGTGCTGGCTGGCTTTGTAAATTGAACTTAACCAAATCTGGATCACCAATTAGCCTCTCGCACGCCAACCCAAGAAACGACCATTGCTGGACAATCTCTCTTCTTAGTCGGGCACTCTTGGTAGAGTGGTCGTGGCTGATGTTGTTGGACAGGGCTTCGGCGCCCCGTCCTCGTTTGCCTCCAAAGCTGTGGCATGTCGAGCGATGTCTCTCCATTACTGGCAGTTATTGGCATTACGCTCACACTGACTGTACTGCGATCGACTGCATAGTCTTAGTGATAAGGTCGATCCAACGAGTAGGAGATCGACCGCCAGCTCTCTTGCCTTCCATGTGCCGTAAACCACAAGTCTTTCCATCGAATCCCCGTTTCTCAAGATGTGGCCAAAGAGCCTCGGTATTCGTAACAGCACAGTCGACGAAAGCTGGACATTGTCCTCCTGCAAATGTTGCAACATTGACCGGTCCTGTTCCCCTCGCATCCAACGAGAAAGTCATCGGTCCACTTTGCGTAAGGTCTTTCAGTACGCGGTCGCCACTTAATAACCCTTCGGCCTTATTGACCATCTGTTCTGCGAGCAATGTGCCCTGCCCACTGCCACATAAGTCTGGCGATTCTGTGGTCAGCAGCTTGTGGCTACAATAATATCAGCAGCATAGGTCGTACTCCAAGATTATGCAGCGCTTGTTAAGGTCGGTCTTTGGATTGGTGGGCCATCATGACCAACCGAGAATCTTCCGTGCCTCGGAAAGCATGTTAAGCCGTTGGTCCCGACTGTCCATTGACAGTCGTTACGGGTAGATAGAAGCCAGGAATCTCTGATACCAGTCTTGCCAAGGGGTATCATGTTATCCAGTTTCTGGGTTATGGAAATCATATAGCCAGTCGCTCTATATAATATACTGATATCCAGCTGCATCTAGTTAAACTGTAAGTCATTCCCAACATAGTTGGAAAGGGTTTGCGGACGGCGAACAATGGGTAGCTCGCCGTCCGATCGTCTGGTAACCGTCCGGACCGAGCCCAAGTCGTCGACGGCGCGTAGTGTTCCACGCGCGCCTCAAGGAGATGTCAGCAACCAGCAGGGTCGAAACCTACTGGGGGCCCTGGAAAAATGGCAAAGAAGGAACAGGAGTGGGTTTTTAGTCAGTAAAAGTCTGACACTAACTCACGCTCCGGCCAAGAGCGGGGTATGTCATTAGATGATTTTCCCACCCGAAAAAAAAACATTGTTGGAAAACACCACCCTTACGTTGTTGAAACTTCAACGGTCCGGACTAAGCGTTTCGCTTCGTCGTTTATACCGCGTACATCGAAGGACTGGAACAATTTGCCTGCTGCGGTCTTCCCGTCCAACTATAATTTAGGTGTCTTCAAGGCTAGAGTGAATAGGCTCTTAATAAACTAGTGCGCCTCACGATTAATGATTGCATCACTGCTTACCATCAGGTGGGATCGCAGTCAAGCATTAGTTTATATGAATTTACAAAAAAAAAACAGCTGAAAAAGAGCAAAGCTGAGATTTTAGACCCTTTATCTGAAAGAAAAACATTATATTTGGCGGTTAAGACGCAATCTTAGGACTAACTTATAGATTATAAACATTTTCCGTGCTCACAAAACGGCTGAACGCTCAGCTTCTTGTGTCAGAATCTCTGAAGCTGTTTCTACGGATTTGACAGCTAAAATTTTACGTTAAGGCTAAATGACATTTCCAAAACACGCTTTAGTATAACACCTACAAATTAAAAGATGAGGGTGGTCTTTTGTTAGTAGGAGCCTACAGCCACGAGCCGAATTCATTTCTAAAAAACTCAAAATTATATCAAGTAAGTACCTAATACGTTACAAACATTTAATCCACAACAAAAACACTACGTGAGAATTCCCTTTTTTATTGCCATCGAATCATCGCCATTTTTACAAAACCACAGACTATAAAACACTTTTTAAATCTTTTTTTTATCGATCAGAGACAATGAATAAAATCTTTTTGTAGCAGACCTCCCAGTGAAGGCAACTATTGTTGGTTATGTCAACAGATTTTTGTAATGGTAACATTTTGTGGGATGACACGCCCAATTTGATGGACGAATACGAAAACAAATCTTTTGTTATAGTTAATCTATAAGATAAACATCGTTTTTAGAGGGTGGCCAAAACTGCAGTTGGCCACCCTCTCTGAAAAATGAATACTGAATACATTTTTTATGTGTTTTTTATTAACTTTTTGGTATTTAAGTGTCGTGATGGTCCAGTGCTTAAGGCACCCACCCGTCTCTCAATCATGAGGTTGAGGGTCCGAAACCGGGCAATTGCCAATGTGATTTTTTTAATTCATATGTACTTTTTTAAGTTTATCTAGGACATTACTGACACCCCGTGCCTCGATAAGCATGTAAAGCCGTGCAGTGCCGTAGTTACTAAGGGGCTAGGCGGGGCAGTGCCCCGGGGCCTCCCAGCTCGGGAGGCCCTAAAACCTGATTAGCAAACCGCTTATTGAACGAACAAAAAGTTCTTCCACCTTCGGAACCTAAATAAAAAAATAGGCGGCAACATTACTTTTTAAAAAGGCAACTCAAAAAAATACAAAGAAATTACCAACAAGTTTCCACTTCTATTCGTTGTGCGGAATGCCATAATAGTAGATTATGCGACTAGGGGATAAAGCTGTCTTTGTCTTGGGCGGCTTGAATTCCTCACTTCACTCAGGTTTGTTTATTAACTCCCTCGCAACGCAACGTAGAGTAGCGATTTGATACTCTACTTTTTACATCTGTGAGATAATTAAAAGACAATTTAGTCAAACAAATCATACATTAGAGAAATATAAGTATTATTTACAAGTTTATCTTAACTATCACTCAACATGTTTTGAGATTAGAAACAAACAAAATTCACTAGAGGAAAGTCACCAAATATGAAATAATATCCTAATATGGAATACCTTCATTTCTCTAAGACTATAAGTATGAAACGCAACACTCGACCATCTTCTGTTCCATTCGGTCTACTAACTATCGCACTCACACCATCGAGTCAGTTGCGCGAACACTTCACGTGTGGCAGGCGTGTTTTGTTTTGTTGTCGTGCGGAAAATTTTAAAGGTAAGTATCCATTAGTAGTTGGTATGTATTAGTAGTATTAGTATTAGTGTAGGTTAGTATTTGGTAGTACTCATTTATGAGTATTACCAGCTGATATGTTTGTATACATAAGTGTTATACTATTTAGTATATCGGTATTATGTTTATTTCACCATTTTGTGATCTTTTAATTTCAAAATATTGTGACTTAAAAAAATATTTAGAAGAGTTTGAACTAGTATAAAAATCCAAATATGGACAGTCGTGATGACTGACCTCCTGACTCTGCTGATGCAGAATGTATGTTCTGTTCAAGACTTTTTTCCATGGATAAAAGTGGAGAAAGCTGGATTAAATGCTTGATGTGTGGGCTCTGGGCACATTATGATTGTGCTGGTCCAGAGTTTGATACTTGGATCTGTGACTTTTGCAAGTAATTATGTAACTTCTTTCATTTATCACAATATGTTATATTTATTTAATTGATCTCAAAGATATTAATGTCCATTTTTGTTATTGTTATGTTGATTTATGCTTATATTCCATATATGGGTACCTATTCCATATTTGGTTACTCATTTGTGATTTTGTTTTTTATGTTAGATTTTAATTTGATAACTAATATATTTGATTAAAGGCTGTTAATTACTACATATAAATGTATGACTGATTAGTAAAAACATTAAACTGTTTTAATTTATATGAAGTTTTTTTTTTATATCCCAAAAACAAAATAGTATTCCATATTTGGTGACTTTCCTCTACTCTAAGATTCTATAGTTTCAATTTTCTATAATGCTCCTGCTTTTTCATTACTTTTTTTTTCGTTAGTGGCCAGTTTGAATTTTGAATAAACTTGTATGATGCACGTACATTTATATTCACTTTTCACGTTCCAAATTCAAATCTCATTATTCCCTAGGGATCGCTCATACTGCATTATCTCCCTAGGGACAGAATGACTTGCTTTAAGTCTATGACATATAAAAGGACATTATCGAGCAGGTGGTGTAAAAATGAATATATATGTATATATAAAAAAGCATCTGGCTGACTGACATATCAACGCACAGCCGAATTATTGATAGTTTTTGCCCCAGGGCCCTTGGTCACTTAGCTACGCCACTGAGCCGTTGGTCCCGGTTTCCATTCGTAGATCTTTGTCTATTCAAGGAGTAACGTGTTGCCCAGTAGGTGGGTTGTGGAAGTCTGATGACAGTCGTTCGATGTAAAACACGGGTATTCAGTTAGTTGGGAAAAGGGTAGGGAAATGATAATTTGTATTATATAAAACAAATAAAAAAATAAAAATCTTATTTCGGACAAAGTCCATAGTTGGTTAGTATACACAGAACTTAAAAACTAGTGTTAGTACTTATAGCTACCGGAAACAATTTTTTATGAATTATACGCCACAGGGGCATGCAGGCGTACCCAATGCTCCAGTGTGGGACTGTCCCACCTGTCCGCTATTGTCTTCAGGATGATGTTGGGGCTGACGCGTACCCTGCGCATGATGGAGGCGCATCGCTTGCGCATAATGGCATGAAAGCCATCAATTTATGCCTCTGCGAACATACCGGATGCACTGCAGTAGCGCGGCAACCCCATCAACACCCTAAAAGCATCAGTGTATTGAACACGCAGAGCACTGTATGCCCTCTGCGTGATATTATCGTTAGTTTATTTATTTGAGAGTTGTTAATAGGTACTGAATCCCGGCCTCTTCTATTTTTAACCGACTTCAAAAAGGAGGAGGTTCTATGTTCGGCTGAATGTTTTTTTTTTATTTATGTTCACCGATTTCTCGGTCAATTGTGGACCGATTTTGTTTTTTGTTTTTTTTTTTTTTATTGAAATGTTATGCTTCCGAGTTGGTCCCATAGAAATATTGTTATGATCTGATCATAAACTTCGAAGATATGGAACAGAACTCCTCATAGGATCACAGCAGAACCGTCGTAACAAGTAAAATTGCTTTGTTTATACGTGTAATCGATGACTGACTGATAGAAGAGGGGGAATATATCGAACTGATCTGATGATGAAGCCTGAAGTTAGGCACCGGAACTCTGTAATAAATTAATGTAGGTAATCTAACCGTGTTTAGGATTATAGAATTGTCATGAGATGCACTCTGGCTATAAGGTATTAAAGTTTGGATGAGGGGTACGTTTTAGTGGTGGTACCTTAACTGAAAAATGTAAAATAAAAAACCTTTTACAAAAAAAAACAACCGACTTCAATGTAAAAAAAATACACTGAAAAGTGCAAAATAACTTTAATTTCGGAAGTCGGTGTTAAATAACGAAGAGACAAAACTATTATAGAAACATTGACTTCCGAAATTAAAGTTATTTTGCACTTTTCAGTGTTTTTTTTTTACATTGAAGTCGGTTGTATTTTTTTGTAAAAAGTATTTAATAAATTATGATATCTACTAGGAATCATTTTACGAATTATTAAAATAGCCCCTGAACTTCCGAAATCCCGCCAAAAACCGCCAGTAAACCTTATTTGTAAACAGTGTCATTAGTACAAACTGAATGTAATAAAAAATAATATCAACAATAGCACCTAATGCGAATAAAATCAGGAGCAAATTTTTTTTTTTTTATAATATTATTTCCCATAATTCTGTTGTCAGCTTTTCAACAAACATGATCGATTGTACAAGAAGACTTACAATGCATGCACGCCCTTTTTTCAATTATTAGGCTGAATGCGTTTGTACGTTTGCCATTTTTGCTGTTTATTGAAAAAAAAACTGGGCAAGTGCGAGTCGGACTCGCGCCCTGAGGGTTCCGTACAAACTTACCTACTATGTAAAAAGTTCAATTCCCGAATGGAGTCTCGAAGATTTTTCCGAATCGCGAAAACGTTTTTTTGTTGTGACGTAACAACAAATTTACAGTTTTCAGATTTATTCCTATACTTAATACTCAATACTCAATACTTTATTGCATTCCATATTATGTACATAGGGGGTATAAAATATTGTCAAGATCAATATGGACCCTGTCGGGCACAGCAAAGTTAGAAGAGAGGATGGCGGCAAAGTTACAATTAATGGAATTAATTATTGTAGGTAGATCAAATAGATGCGACTTGTGCTATAAGACCTTGCTTTATGCCAAATTTCAGGATTATGGGTTAACGGAAAGTACCCTATGAATTTTGATTCCCATAAGAGTGTCGAAATATACGTTTTTTGAGACATAATCGGCCGGATCTTTCTTTTTCGTTAACTTAGAAATTTTATTTTTTCCCAGTTTCAAGAGCTCGCAAACTTGAGTATATTGTTTTAATTTCAACTCGATATCTCCCAGCATTCCCGAGATAAAGGGTCTTGACTGACAGACGGACGGACAACAATGTGATCCTATAAGGGTTCCGTTTTTCCTTTTGAGGTACGGAACCTTAAAAAATTATGGTTTTTTTGCGACATAAAAATGTGTAAGGTGCCTATTGATTGGCGAACAAATAATTTTGAGGTCAAAATGATGATCTATAGATCATTCTGCTATTTTGGTCGCATGCGCAACGGTTGAGGATTATTTTTGTTGTATATTATATACTGAAATTCATAATGGAAAAAACAAACAATATTACAACGAGTATAATACAACGAATATTTCATCACCACTGCTCTCAAAACGGTGAATGAAAACATCGTGAGGAAACCGGCATGTCCTAGAACCAAAAATTCGAAGACATGTGACATCCACCAACCCGCACTGGGCCCGCGTGGTGGATTACGGCCCATTCCCTCTCCTAGAGAGGAGGCCTGAGTCCCAACAGTGGGAACATTATAAGGCCGACTATGCTATGCTATTACAATGAGGACGACGTATTCGACGGTCTTGTATCGGCAAAATGTCTGCTATTACAATAGTGTCAGAATGGTCTATCATTGATTTCAAAATTGTTGATTTTGACAAGTTTCGATAATCTACTAATATAATGGCGTCATTATGACTTTCCAATGGTCAACCACTGACACTTCATTGAAAGAAATGGCATAGAATCGTAATCTCGTACATATTGACAAATGAATGTCTGACGTATGCGGTAATCTGCTAAAATTTTGACAGTTCCTTTGATCAGTGACCTACCATTAGAATGTCATTGTGCAGTTATTGATTTTAATAAGCTCGATTTTATCCTTTTACCACAACTCTATTACGAGACCATTGACCGATCAATGATCGATCATTATGAATTAGGAGATTACGAACTTTTAGCAAAATGACAATGGGATCGTGTTGGAATGACGAATTTATAAAAATAGCGGACTTGGGCCCCTGGCTTGTGTTTCGCAAGGCCGAAGGACCACTGAATAGGCCTTTACTTCAATTAAAGGTCAGTCAATCGACGCCATTAAAGTTGCGGGGTACGCATAGAAATGTCATTCATTCGAATGTTTACGCGGACACAATAAGCTGTACTCGGGTAGAGCAGGCTCTCTCACTCACACAAGTGCGACAGGCAAGTGCAGGAAAGAAATAGGTTTAGGAAATGCAACAATCAACCGAAAACAAATGTACAATGCGTTCCAAATAAGAATAGGATCGATTGCCATGTTGTGGCGTCACGTCATACTGTCATGTTTTTATCATTAAAAAAAAAAATACAACCGAATTGAATGACCTCCTCCTTTTTTTTGAAGTCGGTTAAAAACAACGCTAATGTAAACCAAACGGTATTATTACGAGGTTTTCTAGGTCATGATCTACCAGTGCGGTAAATTTCATCCAAAACCCTTCAGCAGTTCGAGCTTGAAGGTGTAACAAACATACACACATTCATACAAACTTTCGTCTTTATAATATTGATGGATTGACATAGCATTGTATCTGACTGGCCTGTTGGTCTAGTGGTTAGTGGCCCTGACTGCTATGCCGGAGGTCGTGGGTTCGATTCCCTCCCAGGACAAATGTTTGTGTGATGAGAACAATCATTTGTTCTGTGTCCGAGTGTAATTTATCTATAATAAGTATGTATTTAGATATATATAAGTATGTTTATCAGTTGTCTCGTACTCATAACACATGCTCTGCTTAGTTTGAGACTCGACGGCGTTGTGTGATAGTTGTGGAATATAATATTATTATATATAACTAACAATATTATCTTGTTACAGTGAGACCTGCGCAAGCGCATACCCAAGTGTTCCCGTTACCCGGTGGTTTCCCATGGGCGCATAGTTCCAGAGGTTAGTATTATGATTTCTAAGGAGATCAGGAGGCACGATAGCCAATTCCCAATTTTTAGCATATTTTTTAGTTAAATTTTTTTTTCTTCAAATAACTTTTTGGCGGTAAGGTTGGCGCAGTGTTTGAGCGATTGACTGTTAGGGCCTGCGCACACTTGAGACAAGACAGTCTAAGACAGACTAGTCAACGACGTCGCAGACTTGTATGCGACAAGACTGTTTTGTCTACGACACGGCGCTCACCATCAAGACAAAACAGTCTAGCGGCGTACGGCCAGTGTTGCTAACTTAGTGGATTTTCCACTAAAACTGGTAGTTTTAACCCCCCATTTAGTTGCGAAATATTGGTTTTAGTGGCTAGTGGATTTTTATTATTATTATTTTTAATGGAATACGTCATAAATCGTAAACCGCAATTTACCTTTCAAGTTTGTACGGAACTTGAAAGGTAAAATAAACTCTTAGGAAAATTTACACCACACTATGTCAATCGATCCTGTCTTATTGTATCCTAACCTGGGGTGGCACTGCTTCTTCTCATCTCTTAGGCTTAGAAAGATCACAACGTGCAGTCCTTAAGACTATGATGAAAAAACCTTTCCGCTTCCCTACCGTTCTCCTTTACAAAGAAATTCAGGTACTTAGTGTCAGAAAATTATACCTATTAAAAATCACTCTTCTTACTCATAAAGAAGCATTACAATTACCAGACTACGAGGAAATGGTAAGGAAGCGTGTGTTCAAGCTGCCCATCATTCCCGTCAAAACAGAATTCGCCAAAAGGTTCAGTACTTACATGAAAACACTTGTTTACAATAATTTCACCAAAATTCTTAGTTTAAGTAACTTATCGCTTCGTGACGTAAAAACTAAAATAACCAAAGAATTGATAGATTGGACATATGATAGCACAGAACATTTTATACGACAGTTATTATGATAAGAAATGATCTCATAGTTTTAAAATAAATTATAGGCATTAAATGCAAGTAGTTCTAAGTTTTTTCGTTACCTATATATATTCTGTAATAGTATTTAGTAATTTAAAAAACCTCGTAAGCTTGTATTTTAATAATTTTGATAGTATTCTAGTAGTATTTTTGCAATGTTACTTATAAGAGACACATGTATTATCATTATAATTTTGTAACTTATAAAAACTTGTAAGCTTCCTGCGGGACAGGCCTCGCCTAGTGCAGGAAGTCTTAGGAAACCATGCTCTGTTAATTCTATAATGAAAAAAAAAAAAAAATTATAGAACTATCCACTCCCTGTAACCTAATTTTTCTTAATAAATTATTATTATTATTATTATTATTATTATTAACTCTTAAGCTGTTGATCCCCGCATTAACGCCGGCGTTCACGCGCCATTGTCTTACTATTGTGTCTCTAATTACGCACTCAAAAGGTTAATGCGCGAGTCCGACTCGAACTTGCCCAGTTTTTTTTTTTAAAACCTGATTTGCAAAATAAATATCATTTATGCGAAGAGCGTTATATTATAGTAATATAAAATTACCGACAGACGCAGGGGCGCCGGCTTTTAGAAACCTCGTGCTCGGCACCCACTGTCTATTTCTCATGGGCAGACGCAAGTAGAATTGAATACCTTTTTAAAAACTAGGCAGTTGGTAAAAACTTTAAAAGGTTTGTTCTTCACAGGTAAACCACGGCGCGGCATGATGCGTCGTGCCGTCTTCTCCGATCTTCAGCGCAAAGGTCTTGAGAAGAGGTTCCAGGTACAGAAGTATATCTCCAAGCCGGATAGGAAGAAGCTGGCTGAGAAGCTAGGACTGAAGGATAGTCAGGTTAGTTGGCTATATAATATACATATAGCAGCGTTGCGTTTAGCATAGCATAACATAGTCGGTCTTATAATGTTCTCACTGCTGGGACTCAGGCCTCCTCTCTAGGAGAGGGAATAGGCCATAATTCATCACGCGGGCCCAGTGCGGATTGGTGAATGTCACATGTCTGCGAATTTTTGGTTCTAGGACATGCCGGTTTCCTCACGATGTTTTCCTTCACCGTTTTGAGAGCAGTGGTGATGAAATAATTACACAAAGTAATGCGCCTGGCTGGGTTTGAACCCGCGATCTACAACTCGTAAGTCGGGGCCGTTACCACTCGGCCACCACTGCTCTCCGTGTTGCGTTTACAAGTTCCATAATCAGAGAGCAACTTTTGTAATTGTTTCCCATCTGATTCTTCATAAACCGATATTAGGCGTTTCTTTATGACGGTATACTGGTGATCAGCAGTTAGATTATACAGCAGATCATGTATTTTTCCAAAGGTACAGGACCTGAGGTTCTGAGGTATACTGAGCCATAATAATAAATATTCCACAACTATCACACAACGCCGTCTAGTCCTAAACTAAGCAGAGCTTGTGTTATGAGTACTAGACAACTGATAAACTTACTTATATACTTCTAAATACATACATATTAAAGATGAATTACACCCAGACACAGAACAAATTATCGTGCTCATCACACAAACATTTGTCTTAGGCGGGAATAGAACCCACGATCTCCACCTGAGCATGAAGAACGATGAAGCATTTTTATTGGGTTACATTTTATTTTTTGACATTACGAGCATAGCAGTTGAGAGTTTGTCATGCTCACTCAAATGTCTCGCTGATGGTGGCACGTGTTATTGGGTCATTCGGTTCCCTTCAAAATGGTTGAGCTGAGTGGGGCTGATGCACGCGTCATGCTCGTGAACGGGTGCTGTCAGTTGAGACTGGTCTACACTTAGCTGCCAATGGCTTAATTCAATTTCTATCTTTTAATTAGTTTTATTTTTTATTACTTATCTACATTGTGCTCACATAATAGAAGCAACAAGAAATATGTAACCAAGATTATATGTAACTCACAATATAATTTAAAAGAGTGTCCATGGAGTTTCTTGCACGTTCTTCTCCATAGAGATCTACGATTTGGAACGTGTAATTTAGCTTCACTTTTTTTTTTGGACTGACCTACATTTGACTATTCAAAAGTGCCTGTAAATTGTCTTGATTTAGAGCAGTCAGGGCCACTAACCACTAGACCAACAGGCCAGTCAATATATGGAATAACCGAAACATAACGAAGGCTATAAAAGATCGAGGGGCCTTGACATGTAAAATGTTAGGTGTGTGAGCGAGAAATAGGGATGGAGCTATACACCCTATATAGCACCTTCCCTTTAACAGTTCAGATTAGGTCGTCACGTTAAGAATTCGTGGTAGGGAATCTGGTCGTTCAAATACTTTGAAAACTTCAGTAGACTTTGAGTTTCTTAGTATGTACGTACATACTAAGAAACACAAAGTACCTATAAGAAAACCATTTTATTTTACCCGACTACGGCAAAGTCAAAGGAGGGTTATGATTTTGACAGGCTATGTATGTAAGTATGTTTGTATGTATGTGAGTATGTTCATCTGTTCCCTCATAGCTCCTAATCTACTTATCGGAACTCGACGTATGAGGTATCGTTAGAACCGTCTTAATTGTCCGCTGAACATAGGCTACGTGACGTGTCACAAAACTTGATATGGCGGTCCCTCTAGCGGACAAAAAGTAATGTATTAAAAAATACAATTGGAGATAAATACGCCGTGTTTGGTATCATTTGAAAGGGCTTCACTTTTTCATTTCCAAAATATTGCTCAAAGGAGAAGGGAACGACTCCATAGATTCCTGGGCCCAGGTGTTAACTGAATCAAACTAGCCTTATTTGTAAGAGGATATAATAACAAGGCCTCACTGAAAATTTGGTGAAATTTGGCTATCCTGGAACCAAGTTATATGAATTACAATAAAAGTGAGGTTATATTATAATATTGTGGCTTTTTATGTTATTTACGAAATACTTTGAATGGCTTCGGTTGTGTAATGGTTTTATGTATGGAGCGTGTGACGTGTCGAACATCTGACACGTTTGGCTCTCCCGCGCCCTGGTCAGTCGCTACAGTCGAAGACAAGTTTCTACATCCAATATCCTGTAACGTAGAAGCAGTGGGCACCAACCTTTTATAAACTAAAAAAGGGATAAGAGGAAGTAAAATAAAACACCAATATATGTATAACATGTTATTATTCATCTTCAATAATTATGAGAATATCATCTAAAAATTGTGGAGGAGGTACGATATTTTCTTGGTATCATGCTGTCCAATAAAAAGACAACTATCAGACATGACGCCAACATGGCTTGATAGGCTAAAAGCACGATTTGAATAGGTAAAAAAATGGGTAAAAACTTACAGGCTGAGATGCATGCCACTGACGAATAACTGATAAAATCGCGTCATCTTCCAGACTTTTCTACCAATAGAGTTACTGCGACCAGTCGCAATCGTACAATTTACACAGCGATCCATGTCGTCAATATCCAATCGATAGGCGTAAACAGTTGTCCAAAATAGCGAGCCAGGTAATTTAGAGTAGCAAGATCCTTCAAATAGTCCGTTATAATGTGCAAAGCCGAGGTCCTGGGGTTAAACAATAAAAGATGGAAAATACGTGCTCACTCAGAACGAAAGAAAACGAACGAGTGCATCTGTCAGTCAGTGACTGACGGATGTCAGGCACAAGTGTTGTCAGAAGTAAAAATATCACTATGGATCTATTCAATCGATTCCACGAAAGCTAGATATGCAATATTTTACCGATTTATTCATAATCGATTAGTAGTAATTCAGGAATTATTTAATCGATTATTTACTTTCATTAACTTAATTTAAGTTTTCTCGCTTCCTGGGTAGAAACATGGTACCATACTTTGTGATTTCCTTTAGAAAAATATAACGGTTTTTTTAATACACATTTCAACTAGTTAACTGCTGGGCCCAGAAGTCCCCTTCTCCTTTAAAGTGACGCCCTCTAGCGGAGAAAAAGTCATTGTTTAAATTTAACACCAAAATTGTTTAAATAAAAATAAAGTAAAAAAAACTAAAACCCGACTACGACAGCCGCAGTCACACGTTATAGGTACGTTTTACTTTACCAACCGAAACATTTTATTAACGTGTGACTACGGTTTTTCTTTTTGTTCTGTTTGAAGTATGAAAATCTTGTTTCATACTTTTTCAGCGTCGTTTTTTTTTGTTGTAGTCGGGTTTTATTTTTTTTTTACCTTATTTTTTTTTGTTTTGTCTTCTTGCAGTTTATGCATGTAGCCAGTGTCAAGTTTAGAATTTTAATGTTTATGTCAACATTAGGTTTTATAGACACTATGAGTTCTATTTGGCAGCAAATGTACTGAGTCAACCTTCTCAGCAAGTTTCGCTGAGGTAGTGAACACTACAATAAAATTCTCAGCTCTTTATTACCGATATCGGGACTGTTTCAATGATTCCACATATTATCCAGTTGCGCAGACACTTGAGATACAAAACTACACCAATTTTACATCACAATATCCACTAGGAATCAATTTAGGAATAATTAAAACAGCCACTGAACTTCACTTGAAGAAAATCCCGCCAAAAACCATTTATAAATATTTCCAACCATTCCTCCGCGTCCATTATAATCCTATAACTCAAAAATCAAAACATACCGACGAAGGAGTTTTACTGAAAGATACAATATTCCCCTTCCCCCAGAGGGGAGCATTCACAGGGTGTTACAAAAAATTGCAACCCCTAAGGGTACAAAGAGGGGGCTGTCACAAGCAGCCGTCCAACTCCGCCCCCTCTAGGTCCCGTTTAAAACAATTACGGGGTTGTATTTGAATTTTAGTATTGGATTGAGGGTTTTTCGGTGAGCGTTTGCTTTTAAAAAATGTTGTTGAATTATTGTAAATTAATTGATTAGGGTCGTTCATTTATTTGTATAATTCAATAAAAACACTTAACTAATTAAAACTATATATACACTAAAAGCAAAAACTACTAGCTAAAATATGTCGTCATAAAACACCTCCGCATCGCTGTCGACTGGAAGTGTGCCCAAAAGGCTGGCGGCATTGCCACGTTGTATGGCAATGCTTAATTGATTATGATACTACTTTTTGGAGAAACAAAAGATTACAAAGAAGACAAAGTTTTCGGAAGAGTGACCGACAGAAATAACGGACTGTTATAGATAGATTTTTTTTAAATGATGATTTCTTTTATTTTATAACTAATATACTAAAACTAGAAAAATAAAAACTATAATAAACTAGGTTGTTTCATGTTTTTTTTAAATTTTCGATTTTCATTTGACTGCTCGAATTCTTGATACCACTCATGCACAGTGTTCATATACCAAAAATCATTACAATCGGTTAATATTTAGAGGTTTCACAACGCCAATAAGTTGGTACGTCATCAGTAGAGTATCAAGAATTCGAGCAAAGTCAAAAATCGAGAATTTATTAAACATGAAGCACTCTAATATATACCAAGGTACAATAAAGGTAATAAATACAAAAATATGGCGTCAAAAAATTCTTTCGCATCGCTGTCGACTGGAAACATGGCCAAAATACTGGCACCATTGCCACATTTTATGGCAATGCTTAATCTCTGACCGAGGTAAAAGCCATCCCTTGGTATAAAGATAAGTGAGACTTAGGAGATGGTCGCTACTTCGTCGTTGGTTGAAGAAAAAAATCACTATTATGTATTCTTCAAAGATTGAAAATTAGGTAAAGAAAAATGTAGAACCTTGAGTAGAATCGACCAAAATCCAACATCACCTTCCTGCCCTTATCCCATGTTACTTATGGTCGGCACCACACGTTTTTTCATCCATTCTGTCTAGTCCACCGTCACGCTATCACTAACTCCTTTTTCTTTCATATCACTCCTCACACAATGCATCCATCTTTTCTTTGATCTTCCTCTCCCTCTCAATCCATCTACATGTATACTCATAACTCTTTTAGTAACATGCGTTTCATCCCTCCTCTTCGCATAACTATCAAGACAGACAATTCCCTTTCAAATTCTCAATATAATAATACATATATTTTTTTAATACATTGCTTTTGATGGTATCATCATGATGATGATGATGATACCATCATCATCATCATCATTTCAGCCGAAAGACGTCCACTGTTGGACATAGGCCTCCCCCAAATATCGCCACAATGACCGGTCCTGTGCGTCTCGCATCCATCGGATTCCCGCGACCCTCACCAGGTCATCGGTCCACCTTGTGGGAGGCCTTCCAACGTTGCGTCTTCCGGTACGTGGTCGCCATTCCAGAACCTTTCGTCTCCATCGACCATCTGTTCTGCGAGCAATGTGCCCTGCCCACTGCCACTTAAGTTTGACGATTCTTCGGGCTATATCTGTAACCTTGGTTCTCCTGCGGATATCTTCATTTATGACGCGATCACGCAAGGAAACTCCGAGCATAGCCCTTTCCATTGCCCTTTGAGTGACTTTAAGCCTTCTGATGAGGCCCATTGTAAGCGACCACGTTTCTCTTCGTTTTCGCTTTTGTATATTTTTATATTATTTAAATCTCAACCACCTTAAATTCATCAGTAATTTATTTTTTGTTAACATCTCAATTATAGGTTTATTTATTTTATAATTAGCCTATTTTTTTATAATATGGATGCATGGAGAACACTGTAGACTCCGCGGAATCATAAATTACTTTCTATTTCGACCCATTTTTTTATTTATCACTTTTACTAAAACTAGAACTAACATCAAAACTAATAAATATTAATTAATAAATAAGAATTTATACTAACTAAAAATAATAATATTTAAAAACGGGTAGAAAAAGAAATTATTGGGCATCAAAAAATTCATCCACATCGATATCAATGGGAAAAGTGCCCAGAACGCTGGCAGCATTGCCACGTTGGATAGCAATGCTGATTCTTTGTCCGAAGAAAAGCCCAGCCCTCTGGTCACGCGAAGAGTCGACCAGTTGTTTGCTGATATCACGGACAACTCGATGAGCGCTCGGACCCCATGGCCCTAGTGTTTCAACCCCAAACGGCTCAAACATATAACCTCCGATGAGGTTATTATATTTACGCCGTTTGAGGTTTTCTGCACTTGCAGCAGCCGCCCCAGCACAGCCTGCCGTACTCAGAAGATGGGATGGCGCAAGGGTGTCGACACATGTTGCATTCCACACCAAAGGCCTACCTAACTTCCAGGGCATTATGGTCATCCCGTCTGGCCTCTTTCCATCGTCGCGTGCCAAGCCATTGGGTTCTAGAACAGCTGGCACCCCGGCGGTGACAAGAGCTCGACGGATGATGTCATTAATGCTTGCGTGCCTAGCTATCCGACCAGCGCTTTTACTGCAGGATAGGCCATGGTGCCCGAGGCGGTCGACTGCTTCACCGCATTGACACCGATGTGGAGCTCCGCTAGGAGCACCCAATCGCAGGCATGTAGCGATCCGGAAGGTGGTGTCACTCAGCATAGTACCTATGTTGGGCGACGGTAGTGTCTGTAGCCAGAGGCCCGACTCCCATTCACCCACAGCCAGTAGGCGGGCACGCTCAGCAGTATTGGTAGACGTGTTAATAAGGTTATTCCGTACCAAACTGCAGAGCGGCTCATCCCACTGTCTCTGGGAAGATGGGTTCTCGGGCAACGCCTTGTCCGGGCAAGCCATTTTCCAGGCGCTTACGGCATCGGCCAAGCACGGCACCTCACAGCTAACCAATGATGGAGTCAAAATTCTATTGGTCAACTGTTGAGTGCTGTGGACCGAAGACAGAAACGCCGGTAGGCTTACACTAGAAATTTTGCGGATGCCGAGCCCACCAAAACGAATGGGTAGCGTAGCTTGTAGCCACGCTCGGTCATCCAGGGCCACATTTAAGAGGGAAGTCAGGGTATATCGAATGGTCTGATCAATTTTGTCCAAGAGATGTGGCTGCTTCCATAAAGGGGAAGAGCGGAGAAAATACATGAAATTTGGTGCAAAACAACAATACCGTATGAGGGTGAAAGCCGAATGAAGGTTAATTTTGGATAGTCTTTCTGAAATGTTGTTAAAACGTTCAATTTTGTCGTCAATGAATAAAGAAAAACTGTCTTCCAAAATTGGAGAACCTAGGAGGTGCAGTGAACTTTTATCTAAAATTTTGATTTCTGGAGCTATTGCATAAAATTTCTGTAGAATCGATTGTCTGTCGGTATTGTCTGAAATAAAAACTTCACATTTTGAATGGTTGAGGTCAAGGCCAATAGATTTGAATTGGTTTTTGAGAAATTTGAAATCTTCTAAAACGGTTTCTACGTCACCTCCCAGAGTTCCATCATCTAAGTACCACACGTTAAATTTTGAATTTAACTGTTGGATGATTGGATGAATAGCCAAGCTGAAAATGACTGGCCCGAGAGGGTCACCTTGTTGGCATCCAACTGCAGATTCCAAAACATTATCTTTGTATAATAATTTAGATGGGTGCCTATAGCACTGCCACAAAAAGCCGAAAATTTCAGGTAGCTCTTTTTTTGCTTCAGCCAACAAAGTGTCCCTGTTAACTGAATTGAAGGCGTTTTTAACGTCAACCTTGAGGATGACCTCGCCCTTATCGGAATTTAGAAAGGTGGAGAGGGCATGTACGGCAGCCTCACAGCCCCCTCTGGAACCAAAGCCAAGCTGTAGGGGCTGAAATTTGTTGGTCAAAGATTCGCCGTATAGTCAGCAACAAATTTTGGCTGCCATACGCCTGTACGTGCACCCGACGGCGATGGGACGAATGCCGCCGTCCCTCTTGCGCAGGGCACATAGATTGGCCCCGTACAAGACATCGACAACGGCATCGTTCACGCCGCCGGAGAGCATAAGGGTGACTAGAGCCAGAAGCTCCTTCAAAAGTGACTCACCAGCGTCCCCGGCGCCTGAACTTAAAAGATCCTTTAAATGCTGAGGAGTCAGACCGTCGAGGCCGCCGGCGGAACCGCTTCTGAAGGAACTCACGGCTGCAAGTAACTGGGGGGCTGAAATTTGAAAAAACGATGAATCTGGATTGGGGCTATCAGGAGGGTCAGGGAAAGCGAGGTCATCCGCAGGCGCTGGGTGTTTTCTCTCCAGGGCTGAAATTGTATCTGGAGAGTAAGGCGCCACCACATCACTGCTAAAAAGTAACCTGGCCGCTCCACTAATGTCACCCTCACTTAATTTGGATTCTACATGTGAATTCAAACCTTTCTGGGAAACGTTGTTGAAAGGGGGTAAATTTAGATCTAAAATGTCAGCCGAATTATTGCAATTATCTTTAATTTGGGTCGTTAATGTTTTTTTTGAAGCCAATCTTTTTTGGACATGTAGAATCCTATAAGGGAAGGTGAGTAATTCCTCCCAAGCACTTTGAGTGTTCTCTTGGGTCGCAAGACGGACGCAACGCGCTAAATTTAGCGCAACAGACCGTCTCGCGCCTCGGGGAACTCTCTTTAATACCGGTATTGAATTTTTTAATTTTGATAAGGTTATCCAAAGTGATTTCAAATGTGCTGATGTTTGTGATGTGGCTGGGGGGCATAAAGGTACACTATGTGGCTTGTGAACCTTGCCATAGTGGATCTTTAGCCCCCGTTCGCCTTTAAAATAACGTGCTTGGGAGCATGGAGCATCTTACCAATTGGGGGTCAAGTGATGTGGCAGGTTGACTGCTACAGTTTCCGGTATCGCTACAGCCAGCATTTAACATTAAAAATTAATTTCACTTACCTATATAATTAATAAAATAGAAGCTAAAACACAAAATATAAATAAAATAACACAGTAAACACAAAAAATGTCAAATTGACGGCTTGAGGTGACGGCCGTGGCGCAGTCGCTCTACGGGCCTAAAGTCTGTTTTTTAATTAGAGATAATGATTTGACAATTCGAATGTTGCATGTTTTTTCCATTTCATAAATAGTGAGGTACCGCAACCGATATTGAACAAAAAAACCGAAAATATTCGTAAAAATAGTTTCATTTTAAAATGCAACTAATTATGGTAAGTTTTTGTATTTTCTGAAGGTAATTTGAAAGATGCAAATGTCTAACTCATAAACTAAAATATAATTTAAGCCTAAGAATTAAAGACTAGCAAAAGCTGCGTCATTTTATTTTTTCGTCTCGATTTGTTATCACCAAACCCAGACAAAAATATAGAATTACTCAGTGATATTTTTGCTGACATTTTATTACAACTTTAATAATAGGTAATGATAGGACTTCGGTTTGAAAACTAATAATAGTTAAAATTAAACAATCATAAGTCCTCTTTTTGTACTATTTTTGCATGGATCTCTTATAAAATTGTAGCGATAAACGAATCAAGTGTCCGTTTCTTGTAATGCAGTCATGTGAATTCACAGCTTGACGACCAATGGGCACGCCATAATCATGACGGTCAGTCCCCTCTTTGAGGAGTGGCTGGAGAGGCGTCACGGTGTCCTCATCTTCCGCATGAAGCAAGTCCTCACCGGACATGGTCAGGTTCTAGTACAGGCCAAGGTCCAGAGCGAGGAGAAATGGAAGGGGGTCGCCTCCTTCTGCGAAACAGTAATGCTAGCGAAGGAGGAGGCTGCACGAGTGAGGGAACGAACATCTTTTCGCTCCAGTCGCCGAGACCCCAATCCCGACTACCACAATGTCAATACCAACGTCGAGCAATGGGTAGCTTGCCGTCCAGCAGTCCGGTAATTGCCGGGACTGAGCCCCATTCGTCGACAGCGCTTAGTGATCCACTCGCTCTTCAAAGAGTTGTCAGCAAACCGGAGGAGCTCAGTAGAGCCGATCTGGTTTTAGGCAGTAAAAGTCTGACACGCCCTCCTGCCCCGCCCATAGCGGGAGAAGTCATTGGATGAATTCCCATCTTGAAAAAATATTGACGACCAATGATGATAACTTTTTTAATTCTAAAGCATAAACTGAGACTGTCTCGTTCCGCTCTTGTAAACCGGATATAAAGTTGTGTTGTGACTGGAGCTCCCTGGTAAAAGAAAGTAGCTAAGAATTCATGATTTTCAACCGGTTTTCAACCGCGCCCGCCACGGTGGAGCTAGTTTATTTCTAAACTCACGAGACCAGAGTTTTGTGTGGTTATACAGCCGTCGCAGTTGGGGTTATCGCTTGAAAACTTGGCAGATGACAATCGCAAGACGGGCGGTTCATTATCAATTGAGCTCCAGACCACCGTGGACATACACCAGAAACGAGCTGTTGCGTTATACTTACTTCACAGAAAAATTAAAAAAAGAAGGCCTATAAAGTTCTGGGTGCATCAATCGATTTTTGGATTTCGCATCGGATTTTTCTACCCCCTGAAGGCCACTACGGGTGTTAACCGACCGCAGAGAATGCGGGCGCAACCTGCCGAGTCTGCGGGTGACCGTGGCCCACACCATTCTACTAGTTGCCCGCCGGTGCAGCGGGGAGCGGGATACATATATCTCTAGCATTCTACAGAAGCTGCGGGCCCGCAACCGCAGCGGATGCGGGTAAAAACGGTTTTGTGAGTTCTCAGTATAAGTAAAAGTCCGATTGTAAAAAAATCTGGTAATATTTTTGAATATTTCTAATTATTTCAATCTTCAATTCATATTAGACTTTGCTATTAACAAACACTATCGTATTTTGGGCCTACTTTCCTTAGAGGTTTTTTATATTTCTGGAGTTTGACATTTGGACTTGTCAAATCATTATCTGGGATTAAAAAACGCACTTTAGGGCGCCCGTTGTCGTCCGCCGCTCGTTCCAAATTTCTACATTTAAAATGGAACTTGATTTATAACTGCTTTTTCCATTCTTTTTGGATTTCATTGAACACTTTTCATTCTGCATCCTTTTTTTATTATTATTATTTTTATGGTGCTTTTGGGTACAATAATGACTGGTCTACATTGTCTTCATATATCTATTAATATTGTAATGTGGAAATATTGTAAACGCAATCATTTTTGAAAAGAGTAACCATGAAGTTTCTTGTCGGTTTTTTTCCATGGGAAACGACCAATTGGTACCATGCTAGCTAGCTTGTGACGTTTTATAAGTGCCCATGTAGGCCTATGTGAAATAAAAAAAAGTTGAATTTTGAATTTTGAAATATATATATTTATTAATTTTTTAATAACATTCACACTACTATCACACAACGCCGTCTATTCCCAAGCTACGCAGAGCTTGTGTTATGAGTACAACCGAAAAACATACTTAAATATTTCTAAATACATACATATTATAGATAAATTACACCCAGACACAGAACAAATGATTGTGCTTATCACACAAACCTTTGACCTGGATGGGAATCGAACCCACGACCTCCGGCATAGCAGTCAGGGCCACTAACCACTAGACCAACAGGCCAATTACTAGAAAAATCTAGCCAAACTTATTAAATAATTAGACAACCACGTACAAATCAAGACATACCCTAATATAGCTAAGACAGCTCACCTTTCGCCCCCTCTAATTCGATAAACGCCAGCAATTATCTGAACACATCCCCTCGGCGATTCATTTAAACGATTTCTCCCCCTTTCATCCCTTAGGGTGCGGTTGAAGCGGGTAGAATCAACTAAGTATTAAAAATTGAGCTTTGTTTATTCGATCTTGATTTTTTGATACTGTTTTTTTTTAGGTGTTTTAAAGGGTTGTATTTTTGTTTTTTAATTGGGCCTATCAATTGGAAGTAAATGCGTGTATGCTGCGTTTGGATAATTGATTTTTTAACTGTTTTCGCTTATTTAATTTCTATTATATATTTCTATACTTATCTATAGAAACGACAAATATGTAACTCATAATATGATTTAAAAGAATGTCCATGGAGTTTCTAACACGTTCTTCATTCTCCATAGAGATCTACGCTTTGGATCGTGCAATTTAGCTTCACTTTTTTTGACTGACCGACATTTTGACAATTCAAAAGTGCCTGTAATTGGTCTATTTGATATGAACGTTTCTAATTTCTGATTTCTTGTGGGAGGCAGCGCCAACACTGCGTTGCGTTATTTAGTATTAAACTTAAAATTAAATAGGTACTCAGGTTTTTTTTTGGTGGGAAAATCATCTAATGACAAATCGCGCTCTTGGGCGGAGCGAGAGACAGTGTCACTTTTACAAAAACCAACTCCACTTAAAAACCAACTCCTGTTCCTTCTTTGCCTTCGTCCCAGGGCATGATGGCATGCATAGCAGGGTTTCACTTTCACACTACCCGTGGCCCCAGTAGGCTTCGACCCTGCTGGGCCCCTACGATTTGCTGACATCTCCCTGAGGCGCGCGTGGAACAATACGCGCCGTCGACGACTTGGTCTCGAACCGGACGGTTACCGTCCGCAAGCCCGCGCCTACGGTGGCCGGAAATCGGGATCGGAATCCCGGCGGCGGTTAGGGCGTGAGGACCGTTGTCTTACGCGATCGGCCGCTTCTTTTGCTAGCATTACTGCTTCGCAGAAGGAGGCGACCGCCTGCCACTACTCCTCGCTCCGGATCATGGCCTGTACGCGCGGCCCGGCGCGACAAATCGCCGCCGCCGATCGCCCCTACGAGGACACGGCGTTGCTCTGCCCAAGCGGGGCACACCTCCACCGTGTGCTCCACCGTGATAGGTACTCAGATCTGAATAAAACTTCTAAGTCAACGCAATCTAAAGATAAGGCCATTTATGCTCTATTTAGGCGCATATATTAACACTCGTAATAAAATCAAAACCTATAGTGTAGGGGCACTTCCCGTTGACGCGTTCACATTGACGTTTTGCTGAACCAACATCTGAAAGCACAAGTAAAGGAAAAAGTCTGAAAACTATAAAATAACACATATTAAAAACCAGCTGACCCGGCAAATTTCGTACGGCCATAGTCAATGAATGTAGTATATCTTTCGATATAGTCAACCGATTGCGATGAAACAAAGCCTAAGTAATATATCAAGTTACACACAATTTTAATGTATAAAAGTTATCTACATCGATTTCGTACATTTTACGTGATGCGCGCACAACTAAAAACTTCAACAGATTTATTATGTGTACATACAGATTAAAAATCTTTTTTTCGATTAGGAAAAATCTTGGAGACTCGATTTGGGAATAGAACTATTTATTTAGGTAAGTTTGTACAGAGCCTTCTGTGCACTACTTGACCGGCTTTTTTTCATATACCTAGCTATCATGGGAAAAAAAGCAACTTCCCTGCTGGCCCGTATACCTACTGAGTAGCAACAACGGCATTCTGAATGCAATTGCTATAAGTTTTGACTGTCCCTTTCAAAGTCAGTGGGTCATAAATGTCTTGTATAGGTGTGGCCAGTCATGGCAAATAAAAGGTGAAATAAATTGTACTAGGTTAGGATTCCTGTGGGTCTAAACCACCCGAAATAGAGTTAATCTTATTACTAAAATTTATTTTGAACATACGATATAACAAGAAAAATAAAAACACTTAACATAATATAATATATAATTAAAATTACATAATATAATATATACACAATAACTCCTACCTAAAATATGGCGTCAAAAAATTCCTCCGCATCGCTGTCGACTGGAAGTGTGCCCAAAAGACTGGCGGCATTGCCATGTTATTATTATTACCTAAAACATGATACCAAAAGCGACACACAAATTCGCATAACATTACATTCTTTCTTTTATAATACATCCACGTCGTTCAATTCATTCGTTCAATTTATATAATTCGTTCAGTTCTATCATTCAACTGAGCGGGCGTGTTCGTGGCATGCAATTTACTTCAACTCTTTGATAATATATTGTATTTTATTTTATTTATGTAGGTATGAATTTATTTTGTTGCCATGCCTAGTTCCTGTCTTAACAAATATTACAAACTGAAACTTCAAGCATATTATTATTTATCAATGATTCCACATAATGTCCAGTTGCGCAAAAGAATCAATTTGCGAATAATTAAAAAAGGTCACTGAACTTCACTCGAAGAAATCCCGCCAAAAACTGTTTTTTTATTATTAATATGGTACCATAGAGTAGGACTGATGATGAAGTCGGATAGTGACCACAGAAATTACTCTGTACAACAAGGAATGGTCTTGATGAGTTATATACTGCGTGATAAAAGTTTGGAAAAAATATTTTGAATTGAAAACTTATTTGTAACGTAACCAATGTTCAAATGAAAAGTAATGGCAATTTAACATTGCGTCGGTAATCCCCTTGGTCCATCGTATTACATATTTTTCATATGTGAAATGACCTTCCATAAGGTTGCCGTCGGCTTTGTATGTGAAATTATATTACCGCCAAGAAGACAAGTTTAACATTCCTATTTCATCTGTCTTTCAATTTAAATCACTTCAAAAATACTCTTATAAAAAAATAACGCAATATTTACTATAAAATAAAACATCAAAGCGATAACAACATCGTAATCTTTTGATTGTATCCCTTTATAATTAAAAAACAAGCCTCTACGTCAAAAAACCTTTTATCCAAAAAGAAAAGGATTGCAAAAAAAAAAACACCGCGAGGAAACCTCAGTACATGGCCAAACTGTCTTGCTCCAGTCCTTGAGACAATACACCCATTCCCGCGAAGCAACAATATAGAAACCGTCCAAGTTAGAGAGAGACGGCAATATTACTAAAACGACGTCTTAAAACGAGCTTCTATTGGCCGATTTGTATCGAATAAAAGTGTGAAAGAGCTGCTATTGGTCGGTTATATTATTTTTTTTACTTGCGTTCGGATATTCGTGCCGGAGCTTTTTTACGATATCTGAATTTTATGACGTACTTGCGAACAGAGATTGCGGTGTGTATCCGAACGGTTTAGTAGAATTTAGAAGGTTTGTTGGTTATTTAGAAATAAATGAACGTTCGAGTTATTTACTCAATGTTGTATGGGCTTGGATATTCTTAGAGAAACTTGGATTATTTTCAGATAGGATTAAATCGTAATTTTTGTAGGTCATGTATTAATTTCGCTGTGTTGGCTGGCGTTAATAGGGGTCGCCATTTTAGATGCCATTATAGGAATTTTGATTTTCTAAATATGTAGATACATTAGTTAGAATAGAACTTATAGAAGAGTTAAGATGTGTAGTTTTTATTGTGCATTTGTTGTACGTACAGCTAAGGAGTGGAATTTCCTGCCGGAGTCTGTTTCCAGTTAACTACAACCTAGGGGTCTTTAAGTCAAGAGTGAATAGGTTACTTCTAGGCAAGCGTGCTTTATCGTAGGCCACATCCTCGCTTTCCATCAGGTGAGATCGTGATCAAACGCGAGCCTACCAACAATAACAAAAACCTTAACGTATCACCTTGTCTCTAAGTTAAACAGTTATGATGATGGCTTTAATGAGTTGTGTATACACATGTCCTTACCGATGATTAAATTCAAAGACATGTGACATCCACCAACCCGCACTGGGCCCGCGTGGTGGATTACGGCCCATTCCCTCTCGTAGAGAGGAGGCCTGAGTCCCAACAGTGGGAACATTAAAAAGCTGATTATGCTTATTATTATATTCGAGAAAGAGATCAATCGTTGAATCCGACTCGGCTGGGCAGCGTTCGGGAAGCTGCGCGGTATCTTCTCATCCAATATACCACAGTGTCTCAAGACGAAAGTCTATGACCAGTGCGTGTTGCCAGTGATGACATATGGCTCCGAAACGTGGTCGCTCACAATGAGCCTCATCAGAAGGCTTAAAGTCACCCAAAGGGCAATGGAAAGGGCTATGCTCGGAGTTTCTTTGCGTAATCGAATCAAGAATGAGGATATCCGCAGGAGAACCAAGGTTACAGACATAGCACGAAGAATCGCCAAACTTAAGTGGCAATGGGCTGGACACATTGCTCGCAGAACGGATGGCCGTTGGGGTCGAAAGGTTCTGGAATGGCGACCATGTACCGGAAGACGCAGCGTTGGAAGGCCTCCTACAAGGTGGACCGATGACCTGGTAAGGGTTGCGGGAATCCGGTGGATGCGAGACGCACAGGACCGTTCATTGTGGCGACACTTGGGGGAGGCCTATCTCCGCTGAAATGATGATATTACGTTGAGTTTACGTAGGTATATAGTTAAACATTAGACTTATGTATAATATACTTATTTATATATTAGACTTAGTTATGTAGGTTTATATTGTGCACTGGATCCTACCTTCGAATATGTTTTCTCTCTATAATTCAAAGTTTTGCTGGGAGAAAACTTAGGTATTGCTGAGTTAAGCTCGCCTTTGTACAAACATGTAACAGTACATGAACTTTATGTATCTCCATATATTATGTTACGTTATTGTGAACAATAAAGAATTAAAGAAACATTAAAAGCTAAATAAAACACTTGTAAAAATGAAACCGTCGGATCAATAGCCCGTCGGCAAAATATTTCAAGCTAAAAATACTCTGATTCAGAAATACCAACACTCGCAAAATGTCTTCATAATCCAGCAAAAATCCCGCCTGTTGGTCATCATTAAATAAATTTCAACGACGCTCCCCCTCTCCATAGAGTGTTAGTGATCATAGACGCGGCAGAGAATCAAATATTTTATGGGATTTTCGCCTCAGTGATCTGCATGGATTGAGTATTAGGCAGTGGCGTGGCTAGCCCGAGAAGGGCCCTGTTTCAAATATTTTTAAATGCTTTTCACGAGACTGGATAACTGGATAGGTTGACAAGTCCCGTGATCTTGGGATCGTTGGAATTGCACAATTTAATTCCACCAAGTCCGTTCCATCATCGGACCACTAGACGTACGGCGTTGCGCCATCGGTACATGGTGGACATCCCACCCATACGTACAAAGCGTTTTGGGAACACATTCATAATGCGTACAGCTAAGGAGTGGAATTCCTTGCCGGAGTCTGTGTTCCCTGATAGCTACAACCTAGGGGTCTTTAAGTCAAGAGTGAATAGGTTACTTCTAGGCAAGCGTGCTCCATCGTCGGCCACATCATCGCTTACCATCAGGTGAGATGGTGGTCAAACGCGAGCCTATCAAAATAATAATAATAATAATAATAACTATTTTTTATATTTTTAAATGTTTTTTTAATGTGTTTTTTTTTAAGGAAATATTTAAAAATATAATAAGTATGTAATATAATAAATAAATGGAATAATAATAATAATAATAAAAAAAATCTTGTAGCGACATCTATGGCGTCACAAAAAGAACTTATCCTGCATCGCGCAATCAAAGTTCTCCGCGCGATTGAAACATATAGAACAGCCCGAAATCATCTATAGGGCAGTTGCCCACCAGACATAACACCGTCTGGTCGGAGGATCCTCCCTTTTCAACGGAGGTCAGCCGTGTTTACTGGAAATAGTCTGCGGCCAAATACGGCTAACTAAAAACCGGTTTTTAGTTTATACCAGTCAGTGACCGAATACGGGCTGTGGTCTAATACAGCTAACCGAAAACTGGTTTATTCGAGTCGGTCACCGAAGGGCTGTGGTCTAATACAGCTAACCGAAAACTGGTTTATACCGGTCGGTGACTGAACGCCTACCTAGTCTGTGTTCCAAAGCCGCGATAACTCGTATAATCAACTAGACCCCAGTTGCTCCATACATTTATGTTTGTAATATTTGTATTATAACTCGACAAAAAGTACTGAATAGTTGATTTGTATTCACAACTTTTTTTTGTTATTTATACCTTTCCATTGTCAAGTGAACACCAGTGGTTCACTTTAGAAAAGACCTCTGCATTTAATTGAACTAAATAGTTCATTCCCTCACAATTTTAATATGTTTGTTTTAAACCAAAACAAGTAAAAGTTGGTCATAACATGATATGAACCAGTTTTTAATTTATTGATATATTCTCGTCTGCACATTGTATAAAACAATCATAACACAATATTAAACATTCATAACACAATATTAAACAATCATAACTCAATATAAAATAACCGCTAGGTACCCAATATCCGTCCGCCTCTACCCGTTCCTAACTCGGATATCCGCCCAGCCAACAATTATTTAATGTCAGACGCAAGCAGCGCCAAGATTGCGGATCCGATACTACGGTGGGCGCGTACCTTTATTTATGTGGAGTTTAGTTTGCCAGTATTTTTGTAGTTTTGTCTTGAAGTTGTGGGATGGGGAGCTTGTGGAGTTTTGATAATATGTGCGTTTTATTTTATGACCAGAATTTAAAACGAAGAAATAACAATTGTGCCTTTTGTACCTGAGCGGGAGAATTTATTTCATTTATGTTTTCTTTTTTTTTTTTAATTATTTCGCACGTAAAAAAGTGTTTAGTGATAGTAAATAGAGTAATGTGGTAAAGCGCAATTTCAGCCTATTATATGATGATGATGATGATGATGATATTTATTTTGCAAATAGGTTTTTTAAAAACACTTTTACACGTCAATTTTTTTTTTTGTCAATTTAAACTAGATAAAGCCGGTGCTTCCTAGCTGACTACCCTGAGAAGAAACATCGAAACAAACTCAGGGGTCAAAGTCTCTTTTAAAGTCCATACAGTAAACATGTAATGGTCAAATCATATGAGAACCATGCAGGTTGGAGTCTGAGATGGTCTTTTGAAGAAAGACCAAAAAGACGAAGAACACAAGAACGAGGTGTACTTATTCGCCAATAAAAAAAGTGTTAATAGAAAAATTCGTAGTAAAAACAAATTAGTTTTAGTTTGTGATATAATTCAATAATGAAGATATCCGTGGTTAAACGAAAGTTTTTTTTTTAATTGGTAAAAACCAGAGCTTGACTGCGATCCCACCTGATGGTAAGCAGTGATGCAATCATCGATGGTGAGGCGCACTAGTTTATTAAGAGCCTATTCACTTTAGCCTTGAAGACACCTAAATTATAGTTGGACGGGAAGACCGCAGCAGGCAAATTGTTCCAGTCCTGCGATGTACGCGGTATAAACGACGAAGCGAAACGCTTAGTCCGGACCGTTGAAGTTTCGACAACGTAAGGGTGGATACTCGCCGTACGTCGGGTTGTCCGATGGTAGAAAGAAGATGGCGGAATCAAGTCATGCAATTCCCGCGCACACTCTCACTGTGCAATTTAGCTTCACTTGTTTTTTTTTTGACTGACCGAAATTTTGACAATTCAAAAGTGCCTGTAATTGGTCTATTTGAAATAAACGTTTCTGATTTCTCTCCAAAATGCAATCTGTAAAATACCAATAGGCTGGCTACAGAAATCTGGATCTACAATAAATTAGTCTCTATTACCGAAATAGCTGGAAGAATTGTTAAACTTAAGTGGCAGTGGGCAGGGCACAATGCTCGCAGAACTGATGGTCGATGGGGCCGAAAAATTCTAAAGTGGCGACCGCGTACCGGAGGACGGAAATTTTTACACCACGTTATATCATGGTGTAAAAATTATTGGAATCGATTCAGTTACTGATTCTGAACAAACTATAACTTGACTGGCCTGTTGGTCTAGTGGTTAGTGGCCCTGACTGCTATGCCAGAGGTCGTGTGTTCGATTCCCACCCAGGACAAATGTTTGTGTGATGAGCACGATCATTTGTTCTGTGCCTGGGTGTAATTTATCTATATATATATGTATTTAGAAATATATAAGTATGTTTATCAGTTGTCTAGTACCCATAACACAAGCTCTGCTTAGCTTGGGACTAGACGGCGTTGTGTGATAGTTGTGGAATATTATATTATATTATTTATTATTATATTATATTAGGTTTCGCATTATATACTAAAAATAATGTGGTATGCTTTCCCCATATAACTCAATAATTCAAGCAAAACCTACTCGAAATCGACTAAACCCCGCCATAATAATATCATAACCCACCATCTAATCTGCGCCATTGTTAAAACTAATTAATAGTCTATGGTACAACAATAGATTATAATTTAGCCGCTTTTGATGTTCTTGTGAGCTTTATCTTCTGAAATTATAATTATTTTGGTTGTATGTTAAAAACAATATGTTTCTCGATTAATTGGATTTCATGTGGGTATATGTTTTAATATCTGTTTCAAGATTATTTTATAGCTAGCTTTTGCCCGCAGCTTCGCCCCTTTACATAAAATATAGCCTATGTCACTCGGGAATAAAGCAGCTTTCTATCGGTGAAAAAATTTTAGCAATCGGACCAGTACTTTCAGAGATTACCTCCTACATACAAAAAAACAAACTTATGTCTTTATAATACATATCAGTGTGTAGATGTAGGTAGGGGGTGTGGCAAAGGTATGTTTCACGCAGTTATATGTATGCTGCTAGAGCTTCTGGATTATTTGAAAGTAACCGTGTCTCTGGAACGCAAAGGGATAAGTATAAATTAGTAGAGTAAATGTGAGTACCATGAAGCTATTTTATGGTTTTTAGGTTACTATTGGACTTGTTTGACATAAATGAGCATGGCAGTTGAGAGTTTGTCATGCTCACTCAAATGTCTCACTGATGGTGGCGCGTGTGTTGGATCATTCGGTTTCCTTCAAAATTGTTGAGCTGAGTGGTGCTAATATTCGCGTCAAGTCAGTGAACAGGCGCTCTCAATTGAGACTGGTCATCTCTTAGCTGCCAGTTGCTATTTTAATATCTATATTTAGTTTTTATTTTTACTTTATTGACATTGTTCTCACATGATAGCGACAAGAAACATGTAACAGAGATATTTGTAATTACAAAACATGATTGAAAAACGTGTCCATGGAGTTTCTTGCACATTCTTCTCCATAGAGATCTACGCTTTGGAATGTGCAATTAGCATAACTTTTTCTGACTGACTGACTTCTTGACATTTCATAAGTGCCTGTAAATTGTTTATTTGAAATAAATGCTCAGAACCTTTGATACTAAAAACACACTGTTGTTTTAGTCAGTAATTTAATTGACTAAAACCCAATTGAGACTGGTCATCTCTTAACTGCCAGTTACGAGCATGGTGCATTGAAATAATACAATTTGATACAAGTGGAGATCTACGTACTTTGTCATTGCGACCGAGGCGGAATTTGCCCGAGCCGCAAGCGAAGTTTTATGGAGCCGAGTGTTGCAGTGACTCTCTACGTGAATCAAAATGTACTATTTTAATGCACCATGCTCGTAAGTGGCAGTCAAGACACTTTTCCGCACTAGTGCGAAAAAGAGGAAATTGCGTGCGTCAAAGCGGTTGGGGTAGTAGCGGGTTTTCGAGTGCCTAAGTGTGTTGAAATTATACATTTTGAAACAAGTGCAGAAAGTTTGTCATTGCGACCGAGGCGGAATTCGCAGAGTGTGTTATGGAGCCGAGGGCTGCAGTGACAAATTTGCACGTGTATCAAACGACTTTTTTCAATAGATACACTTACGAAGAAATGAATAAACAGGGGTTGACCGGCGACTCGTGGGGGTCGACACGAGCCCAGCCTGATGCGATAAATGTAATAACATTGTGGAGGGGAGAGCACGTGCATTTTTCTGCACTAGTACGGAAAACAGTCTATTGCGTGCCTAAAAGCGGTGGGATAAGAGCGGGTTTTCGAGTAAGTGTATTGAAAAGTTAATTACACAACGCTTAGAGCTCGCCAACTATAGGTGTACCTCATAAATACACCCAACATTGTCCACCTAGCCATATTGATAATCAGACCCTATAATATCTAGGTACCTATATCCAATGAATCTGATTTTCATCCTCGGACCACACCGTATCTGAAATATTCATATTTCAAATGAATATTCAAACTGTTCTGTGTTTACATTCACGGCGTTCCAATTTCAAATATTTGCATTTATTTATTTATGGATACGAGACCTTTTTGTTCGGACTTTTTGCTGCGTTCAGTTTGCAAAAACATTCTTTTTTACGGCGTCTGTATATTTGCTATCCTTTTCTAACTCATGAGAGAAATCTTGTATTTCTTTCACTCTGGTCGAATGTCGTACCAGATCGTGTTATTTTTAGGGTTTCGTAGCCAAATGGCAAAAAACGGAACCCTTATGGATTCGTCATGTCTGTCTGTCTGTCTGTCCGTCCGTATGTCACAGTCACTTTTTTCCGAAACTATAAGAACTATACTGTTGAAACTTGGTAAGTAGATGTATTCTGTGAACCGCATTAAGATTTTCACACAAAAATAGAAAAAAAACAATAAATTTTGGGGTTTCCCCATACTTAGAACTGAAACTCAACAATTTTTTTTTCAACAAACCCATACGTGTGGGGTATCTATGGATAGGTCTTCAAAAATGATATTGAGGTTTCTAAAATCATTTTTTTTCTAAACTCAACAACTTTTTCTAAACACTTCCAAAGTGGTAAAATGTGTGTGTGTCCCTGTAACTTCCAAAATAAGAGAATGATAAAACTAAAAGAAATATATATGATGTTCATTACCATGCAAACTTCCACCGAAAATTGGTTTGAACGAGATCTAGTAAGTAGTTTTTTTTTTTAATACGTCATAAATCGAAAACCGCAATTTACCTTTCAAGTTTGTACGGAACCTTCAGTGCGCGAGTCCGACTCGCACTTGCCCAGTTTTTTTTTAATTTTAATTCTATTCGTTTCGCTCTATCCTTTTCTATCACAAAGAAACTCTCTTTCTTTTATCTATCCATCCCTTTCTCTTACCTATTTGACTTTTTGATTGACACATGTCATATTTGTTTAATTTTTACTATTCAAATTAAACTGTATTCAAATGATTGTAAATATTTTGTTAACCCTTTGTAAATATAACTTGTAGGCAAATATTGCGGTTGTAATAAATACAATGGTTTTATAAAAAATAATAAAATTATATTTTCAGCTGTGTAAATTATATTTATATTTGCATGATGGATTGATTTTGAAGATGAATTTGGGAATAAAAAACCGACCAAGTGCGAGTTGAATTCGCGCACTAAGGGTTCCGTCTACAACATTGGACACTATAACTTTTTTTTTAAATCTCTTTTATTATATGGGAGGCCCACTTAAATATTTAGTTTTTAGTTTTTGTTGTTATAGCGGCAACAGAAATACATCATCTGTGAAAATTTCAACTGTCAGGTATCAAGCTAGAACTACACTGCGCACACGCCGATCTGGGCGCGTCGGTCTCCATACATTTTATATGGAAACTAGACTTGTAGAGCTACACTAGATACACGCCACGCGACGTCGTTCCACGTACAAATCAAGCGCGATCCACGTGTGCGTCGGTCTAATTAATGTAGTTCTAGGTTCATGAACAGCCTGGAAGATAGGCAGTTGTTTCATGTAAAATTCTGATATTCAATTCAATCGACTCTAGCGCCTCAAGCGCCTCAAGCCGGTGTTTCGTGAAACGTGCCAAGATCATCGACAATGAAGCACTCCATGTGTCAAAACTCTTTAGTCTAGAGCATCGACGCCGAGTTGCTAGCCTGTCGGTTTTCTATCGTTTACATTTCGGGGAGTGTCCATCGGAACTATACAGTTTAATTCCGCCAAGCCCGTTCCATCTTTAGACCACTAGACGTATGGCGTTGCGCCACCGGTACATGGTAGACATCCCACCCATACGCACTAAACGATTTGGGAACACATTCATCGCGCGTACAGATAAGGAGTGGAGTCTCTAATATAGAATTGACATATAATATTCTTATTTACATTTATACATCTTACTACACATATAATTAATTTTCCTACTGTCTCTTTTATGCTAAGGTGAGAACGCCGGAACAGCTGCTCAACCTTTACCAAGCGCAAGTTCGATCGTGTATGGAGTACTGCTCTCATCTTTGGGATGGGTCTGCCAAATACCAGCTTGATGCCCTGGACTCGATAGAGAAGCGAGCCAAAAATATAATCGGTAATGATGCACTTGTCAAGTCAAAACTTCAAAGTCTTGAGCATCGACGACGAGTTGCTGGCCTGTCGGTTTTAATTTGGGGAGTGTGCGTTAGAATTGCATAATTTAATTCCACCAAGTCCGTTCCATCATCGGACCACTAGATGTACGGCTTTGCGACATCGGTATTTGGTGGACATCCCACCCATACGTACAAAGCGTTTTGGGAACACATTCATTATGCGTACAGCTAAGGAGTGGAATTCCCTGTCGGAGTCTATGTTTCCTGATAGCTACAACCTAGAGTGAATAGGTTACTTCTAGCTAGGCAAGCGTGCTCCATCCAAATAGTGGTCAAACGCGAGCCTATAAATAATAAAAAATAAATCTCATTTAATCAAAACATGTAATAAACTATAATCCTGCCTCCCTGCTTCGTTTATGTCAGCTTCACGCGTTACGTCTCTATTCCATATAAATTGTAATAAAAGTGAATATGTCAAAAAGTAATTAATACTTAGCCGGCGAACCCCTGTCTCTTGTAGTGTTGTGTTGATGGTCGATGAGGTTTTATCGATACTTTGTTACTTATTATCGTACTTGACAGTTGGCACGGTCTTTGAATATTATTTATGTAACTACACTACTTTTCTAAACATAGTTTTTTGGGTAGTAGTTAAATTATCGAATGATTTATATGTTCTGCGTGGAGCAACAGAGAGTTTCAGAGTTTAAGAGCCACACACACGAGTGGCCATAATGACAGTCCGACTTCAGGACCAGACCTCGAAACCTATCCTTCTTGCAGCGGGGTGTGAGGCAGGGAGACGTAATTTCTCCGAAACTGTTTACGGCTGCAATGGAGGATGTCTTCAAGGTTCTGGACTGGAGTGGACTAGGCATTAATGTCAATGGCGAGTACATAACTCACCTTCGGTTTGCCGACGATATAGTAGTCATGGCTGAGACTACGGAGGAGCTCAGTACAATGCTCGATGACCTTAGTAGAGCTTCCGAAAGAGTGGGTCTTAAAATGAACATGGACAAAACCAAATTCATGAAAAAATTACCATGTAGCACCCACTCCGATCAAGATCGGAAAGTCTACACTCGAAGTTGTAAACGATTACGTTTACCTAGGACAGACAATCCAGTTGGGTAGGTCTAACTTTGAGAAAAAGGTCAATCGTCGAATCCGACTCGGCTGGGACGTCTTTCGACTGAAATGATGATGATGATGACACACGAGCGGTATGTTGCCAACGGCAGAGGTAACTGCCGCCGTCGACACGTCGGCGGCAGCTGTTGACGCGTCGATGGCAGCTGTTGACGCGTCGATAGCAGCTGTTGACGCGTCGACGGCGGCCGTCGACATTCCAACTTTGAAGATCAGCGGCAGGCGTCGTGTGTGTCACGTGTCCCTATAGGTTGACGGCTGCAGTTACCTCTACCGTTGGCAACATGCCGCTGGTGTGTATGAGCTCTTACTGACTGAAACTCACCCATGTTCCTTCCGTTGCCCTTCGCGTTCCAGGGCCGCGGTGAAGCTTTGGAGCATTCCCGCAACCCCAGCAGGCTTCAGACCTAGTCGTCCTCGTCAATGACATTTTTTTTGTTTGTTTTTTAATAAATGGTTTAACTAATACAAAAATATTTTTTCAATTCGAATCAGTAGATCCTGAAATTAGCGTGTTCAATCAAACAAAACAACAAACTCTTCAAATTTATAAAACTTGTATAATTTATAACTATTATGTATAGAAATTTTCAGTCTCTGTAGTCTCCGGTTATATTATCTCATCTCTTCAATCCAAAATAAATAAAAAAACCCTCATATCGATAAAGACTCCTTTCATTTCCCCATCACTACTCGCAAAAGGGCCGGCGTCATCTGCTCGAGGCATATTGTCGCCACCCTTCACGCCAGGGTCTGTGAGACCCCATCTGAGGGGGTCCCTGGGACCCTGTGCAAGGGGGGGAGGGTCAGTAGATTACAGAGATCTTTGCTTCTCAGCATCTGAGCGTGAGTTTGAGAGCTCTGTTATCGTTAGTAAGGGGATTTTTGAGATTATGGGTGTAGGTACAATGTTAGTATCAAATTTTTCTTTGGTGATTCTAGATATAATGAAGAATGATATAAGTTTATTTTCATAAGAATTACATTATCCACTTAAGAGTATTAAAAACTGGCCAAGTGCGAGTCGGACTCGCGCACTGAGGGATCCGTACAAACTGAAAAAGGCAATTAATTGCGGCTTACGATTTATGACGTATTAAAAAAAACTACTTACTAGATCTCGTTCAAACTAATTTTCGGTGGAAGTTTGCATGGTAATGTACATAATATATTTTTTTTAGTTTTATCATTCTCTTATTTTAGAAGTTACAGGGGGGGACACACATTTTACCACTTTGGAAGTTTCTCGCGCAAACTATTCAGTTTAGAAAAAAATTATATTAGAAACCTCAATATCATTTTTGAAGACCTATCCATAGATACCCCACACGTATGGGTTTGATAAAAAAAAAAAAATAAGTTTCAGTTCTAAATTGGGCGAACCCTCAAAATTTATTCTTTTTTTCTATATTTTTGTGTGAAAATCTTAATGCGGTTCACAGAATACATCTACTTAACAAGTTTCAACATAGTTCTTATAGTTTCGGAAAAAAGTGGCTGTGACATACGGATGGACAGACAGATAGACATGACGAATCCATAAGGTTTCCGTTTTTTGCCATTTGGCTACGGAACCCTAACTAGATATAAATCAAAAAAATCTTAGACAATTATTACAAAAACTTAACATTGATTGTAATATGTTTTAGATTGAATTTTTCAATTGTCACGGTAGGTAAACAAGTTTAAGTTTAAGCTGTTGATCCCCGCATTAACGCCGGCGTTCACGCGCCATTGTCTTACTATTGTGTCTCTAATTACCTACGCACTCAAAAGGTTAAATCTAGTTTTCGGCGGCTCGGCCATAACTGGATGTGGCTTGACACTAATTTAGGGAATGTAAGTTCAGTATTAGTATATAATCATCTCTTAGCTGCCAGTGGTTTAATTTATTTCTATTTTTTAATTAGTTTTTTTTTAATTATTATTAGGTGCTTATCTACATTGTGCTCACATAATAGAAGCGACAGAAATTATGTAACTGAGATTTATGTAACTCATAACACGATTTATAAGAGTGTCCATGGAGTTTCTTGCACGTTCTTCTCCATAGAGATCTACGCTTTGGAACGTGCAATTTAGCTTCACTTTTTTTTTTTGACTGACCGACATTTTGACAATTCAAAAGTGCCTGTAATTGGTCTATTTCTATTTGAAATAAACGTTTCTGATTTCTGAACTCACACTCCCTACATTATCTATATAAACCTGAAAGTAAGGTACGTAACTTAAAGTTTGTGTATTTGTATGTTTATTACTTCTTTACGTTTGAACGACTGAACGGATATCGATGAAACTTGGTACAAGTGTAGACAGCCTAGACACCGTCCTGAAATAGCACATGGATATTTTTTACCACGGCATGTGTTCTCTTCGAATATTTTTTTACGATCACGCGGACAAAGCCGCTCGCAGCAGCTAGTAATATTATAAAGAGTCTGAGAAGTGAATCAGTAAAATCACACTTAGTTAAACTGTATTAAGACCATGAAAATCAACAATCATTAAACCAAATACCATCTGTTACATTATTCCCATTTTTCCATAAAAGATTGTCAAGATTTTTAACGATTCAATCTGACACAATGAAAATTTGCGCGCGTAAAAAACACGGCCATATTTAAAAGTTTGACAAATGATACGATATTTGAATCGGGCGCGAACATCGATCAGTTTGATTGGTTACGGGCAATCGGGGGATGCCATTTGTCATTTCGTTAAAGAAAATTGTTTAAAAAAAAAAATATGATTCGATTTTTAAAACGTTTTATTTTTACGGTGATCTTGCAAATTGATTTTAGCGTTTCATTTGAGAAATAAAGTTGTAGTCATCCGTCAACTGCTAATTATCTATGGAAGACAGCGGTTTTTTGAGGGTTGAGAGAGGTTGAGTAACGTTCTTTGAGTAATATTAGCAGTCTTGTTAAAAACGAACCGTAACGTTTGTAAAAAACTGGGTAAGTGCGAGTCGGAAGTTTTTTTTGTGACGCTGACGTAACAACAAATTAACTATAAGACCTTGCGTCAAATTTTGGTTTTGATTTCCTAGCAATTGTCAAAGTAATATGCGCTTAAACCACGGAATAGAGCATAAACGGCCTTATCTTCAGATTGCATTGACTCAGAAGTTTAATTTTTTTACTGATTTGTTAGTAATTTCAACTTCATACCTCCACGTGTTCCTGAGAAAAAGGGTCATGATAGACGGGCAGACCGACAAACGGACAACAAAGTGATCCTATAAGTGTTCCGATTTTGCCGACTTAGGTACGGAAAAATGGTATTTTTGGCGGAATTGTCGTGCAAGTGACATTAATTTAAATATAATCGCAGATTTGATGCCACCAACTGCTTCACACTGCTTAAAAAATAAAGCTATTTAAGCCTAATACTGCAAAAACGTTATATTCGCATTTTAATAAAAAACAAATTGAGTGTACACCGTATCAAAAACAAAATCCACAAACAAAAAAAATTGAATAATACAAATAAAAATTAGACAATAAAAATATAAATAAATTAGACATATAAAAATTGACACTGGCTTGAAAGCCAGTGTCAATTTTTATATGTCTAATTATGACGATTTTTATATGACGTTTTTTTTTAGGTGAGAAAATCATCCAATGACATCTGACACACCCTTGCGCTCTTGGGCGGAGCGCAAGGGTGTGTCAGACATTTAAAAAACCCACTCCTGTTCCTTCTTTGCCTTCGTCCCATAGCCCTTTGGGTTTCACTTTAACACTACCCGTTGCCCCAGTAGGCTTCGACCCTGCTGGGCCCCTACGGTTTGCTGACATCTCATTGAGGCGCGCGTGGTACAATACGCACCGTCGACGACTTGGGCTCGGTCCGGACGTTCGGACGGCGAGCTACCAATTGCTCACCATCCGCAAGCCCGCGCCGACGGTGGCCAGAATGACGTACTATATTCATTGATAGCTGGGAACGGAAGGAGGGGTGGAGGTTAAATCAGTTTCCTAAACTAAAACATGGGGGTGACAAGATCAGAATGGTTAGGAGCACAAACCGAGCCAAACAAAAAAAAAGCCCACAAAGCAAGAATGACATTTCAATATTTTCAATAAAATAATTAATCGTAATAACCGAATCACAACGCCTACACGTCATCAGTCAATGATGGATCAGATTTTTTACTCTATTGTTGAGAATATAACGTTATATTCATTTTAACTGTCAAACTACCAACCAATAATGTGTCAGTGACGCTGACGACACAAATAGATGACAGTTGCAATGATTTGAATGAAATGACCTTTTTACTAATAAATTATTACTTTAGGAAAGAAATTCAATGAAATGTAGATTGTCTTTGATTATTATAGAGTTATAGATCGCGGGTTCAAACCCAGCCAGGCGCATTACTTTGTTATTTATTTCATCATCACAGCTCTCAAAACGGTGAAGGAAAACATCGTGAGGAAACCGGCATGTCCTAGAACCAAAAAATTCGAAGATATGTGACATCCACCAACCCGCACTGGACCCGCGTAGTGGATTACGGCCCATTCCCTCTCCTAGAGAGGAGGCCTGAGTCCCAGCAGTAGGAACATTAAAAGGCTGATTATGCCATGATTATGCTAGATAGATACGTGGTTCTTTTATTATTCTTGACGTTTAATTTGTTTTAGATATTTTGATAAGAATTATTCTATTTATCGACTGGCCTGTTGGTCTAGTAGTTAGTGGCCCTGACTGTTTTGCCGGAGGTCATGCGTTCGATTCCCACCCAAGACAAATGTTTGTGTGATGAGCATGATCATTTGTTCTGTGTCTGGGTGTAATTTATCTATAATATGTATGTATTTAGAAATATATAAGTGTGAGTATCAGTTGCCTAGTACTCATAGCACAAGCTCTGCTTAGTTTAGGACTAGATTGGAATATAATTGTTATATTATTTAAAGTTATAAGGAAAAATATGGATTTACCAGCTTATCCCGCATAAAAAGCTCATTGAAAATTACCTACGACAGGTTATATGGGTACAACAATCAATTTTTTCTGTTTAAAAATAGCTAGGTTTTGCCCGCAGCTTCGCCCACGTACATAAAATATAGCATAAGTCACTCTGGAATAAAGCAGCTTTCTAACGGTGAAAAAATTTTAGCAATCGGACCAGTACTTTTAGAGATTACCTCCTACAAAAAAAAATAATAATAACTTTACCTCTTTTTACACGACTGCCCCAAAAAAGGAGTATTATTAATATTAGGTCTTTAACTATGAAATTACCGTTTTTTTTATTAGCTTTCATGGTTTTATGAACTACGATATTACAGATAATACAAAACACAAAGAAACCAATAAATACCTAATTTTGAAAAAAGAATAATGTACCTTTAATTTAAAGTTTATTTGAACTTATAATTCCAAGTCAATCCAAAGATATAACACTTCAAAGCAACCAGTTTTAAAAAACGGCAATTTCATACTTTAACCTCTATTGTTAGTGTAGATATAAGATCGTAAAGAATAACTTGAAAAGCATTAAAATGCTGTTTGTGTTAGTAGGTATTCTTAATAGTAATTTAAATGAAAAATGTGTGTATATATTTCAATATGATATTTATGATGAATACTTACTTAGAGTTAAAAATTGCGAAGCTTTATCATCGGTAATATTTTCTATTTTGCTAATAAAAGCTATAAAAATTAAAAACCCTACAATTAGGCGTAAAAATATCGCGTACAGAAAAAAAATATGAAAAAGGAATCACAACAAAAACCGCGCGCGGTCAAACGTCAACTTTTTTTTTTCTAAACACAGCGCAGGCAAAGGAACACACCCGCACGGCCCCGCCTCCGACCATCAATAACATGCGACGTCAAACACAATGCACCGTTACTCGCTATTTATTCCGTAAAACTGTTAGAATTTTTGTCGGAAAAAATATAAAACGATTTTTACGATATAAATGAGAAAACGATTTATAAAAAAAGTTGTCGATGGTGAAAAAAAGTAATGTTTCGTTGTTCGAGCCCTTTTTGCTGTCAATGATGTTAATGACGATTGTAACTTTTTTTTTTCATTATGGCTCTGGGACAAAAGTTTATGATGACGTTTAAGATGCAATAATTGTGGAAATGAATGATTGTTATTAATATGGAATGAACATTTATGAGTAGGATTAAGCTTTGTATCGCTTAGGGTGTGAGTAGAGTTACAAGCTCTGTAGATTTGCTTTAAATGCACAACAAAACATGAACATAACGATAATGATATCCCCAATTGATTTGTTTTATTTTATACATGGATTTTATGTCCCCAATTCATTGAATGATTTTGTTGAACCTAAAACTCTTATATCTACAGATGGTAAAAGTTGTCTTTTAATGACCAAAAAATGTATTTACAATGCGTTCCAAATAAGAATAGGATCGATTGCCATGTTGTGACGTCATGTCAAACTGTCAAATCGCAAGAAATTGGGCAAATGTTTAAGAACTCAGAGATGAGCAAAATTGAAGAACTGGACTTTGATTAAACTTTTTTCGTTCACAGTTTGTATATAAATTAAATTTTAAAAATTTCTCGTTTTGCTCACCATAATAATTTTTCGATTTGACAGTATGACGTGACGTCACAACATGGCAATCGATCCTATTCTTATTTGAAACGCATTGTCCTTAGTTGCCTTTTGCCCATGTAGGTACAAAATTTTATTAATCATTCTGATATTTGAAGTCCGGTGGATACGAGAAGCATTACAGCCTTTGTCTAGCATGATAATTATGATACAATCTTCAAGTCTAGTGCTAATTTAAAACAATAAATTTTGGTAATGAGCAAATCCAGTCATAAAATACCCCAAAGTAAAGCTCTGTCACTTGCTAAAAATATTAACCAGTCGTTTTTTTTTTTACAGGTAAAAATCTGGTTCCAAAATCGACGCATGAAATGGCGGAATTCAAAAGAGCGGGAACTCCTAGCATCAGGTGGGTCTCGCGAGCAAACGCTGCCGAATAAAAACAACCCTCACCCAGACCTTTCTGATGCTGAAGCAGATAAGCCCAAACTATCACCATTATCGCCCAACGCCGAAGAAACGAATGAAGAAATGAAAAAAGTTTATGCAACAACGTCAAATGAGTTTAGAGGTTATGAAGACAAAATGGCGGGCGGTCAGCTTTTTTCCCGCGAAATTCCGTTTCAAAATATGGAGGAAGATGACTTTGACAGCGATGCAAGCGCGAGTGACGAAGAAATAAACGTGACATGACGTGTTTTTGTGTTTTTTAGGCTAATTGTAAAGTAATTTGGATAGATTTTTGTATATTTTAGGCTAAGTATTGACTGATATTGCTCCGAGATTCATTGATTTATCTGTAAGTATATATATAATATATAAAAGGTAATGTTTGAGGAGTTTTTGGCGGCATTTCTTCGAGTGAAGTTCAGTGGCTGTTTTAATTATTCGCAATTTGATTCCTAATGGATATTGTGATGTAAAATTCGTGTAGTTTTGTATCTCAAGTGTCTGCGCAACTGAACAATATGTGGAATCATCATACATGCATAATTAAACGCATCACATTAGATCTACAATTCTATTGAATTCCGTGAATTACCACTTGGTCCTCTTTCTCTCTCCTAACTCTGCTACGCCCGACAGGGTCCAGATTGAGCTATGACAATTTTCAATACCATCTATGTATAAATATGGATTGCAATAAAGTATTGAGTATTGAATACAAAAATCTAGAATATTTACTGTTAGTCCGGTCAATTTAGACATTCGAAGGTGCATAAAATCCCATCAAGTTGAAAATCAGTAAAATTATTCAAAATATGTATGGAAAAAAATTTATTCAAGGTCAAAGGTCGAAAAAATGAGTTTTTCGCGATTTTCAGCAAAACGGTAAGTTTTATCATAAAAGTACCTTAGACAAAAATTGTAGATCATAAAATTATCTATAAAAATTCAATATTTTTTTCCTACGAGCCACCGTTTCTGAGATATAATAATAATAATAATAATAAACATTTATTTCAGGTAAGATACCCATAGGTTAACACAAATACAAATACACAGAAACACACAAAACACAAACAAAAACATACTAATAACAATCATTAATTCATTCAATTATATAAGTAGTTGACATCACATTAATATAAATAAATCATAAAAATTAAAAATTGAAAATGTCCGATTGTTATTAAATTAAAAACTAAATCAAATTACATAAATACAAATTACATTATATTATAGATATAACGATTCAAAAAGTTATAAAAGTTTTTATCGTCATAATATGCACACGTTTCCACGCCACCTATGAGGTAGTGTACCTAGCGCGTTTTTTTTAACGTGGTTTCCCCAGTAGGCCTACTCCACGGGTCAGTTGTGATCCTGTTTAATGTGAAACTATTGCAAAATATCGGAAATTTTCAAAGATTGGAAAAGATAAAAGCGATGTAAATTAAAAAAAAAATGGTGAAGTTCATTCGCCTGATTCGTAAGTTTCAAATGCTTCTTGTTCTTCTTCTTGATCTTGATCTTCTTCTTGTTCTTCTTCTTCTTCTCTTGCTTCTTCTTCATCTTCATTTTGGATGCAAGTTAATTGCGTCAATAGCGATGTATCGCATGACACTTCGTCGGAATCAAACAAATCCTCCATTGTTTGTGATTCAACATTAGAGCACGACCGGCCTTGACAATTTGTGCATGCCAGAGATCAAAACAGTCCGACTTTTTTGCAACCACATTTAGCACTGCATCCCTTTTTGCAGTTGCAAAAAATTGTGTTCAGCAGTTTTTCCGGCGCAGGTGGGAGTACAGTTTGAACTGGCTCTAATATATTGTTGACCAACTTCCAACCCCAGTCTGTAGGGTCTAGCTGATAACCAAGCCACACTTGAACTTGGTAATATACCCGAAAAATATGTTGATGAGCAGCAACTGAGGTAGGAGAAAGACAAGCTAATTGAACTGGTTTTTTATTTTTAGTACAGTGACAGTGACTACAGAGCGTACTCATGCATATTATGACGATAACAACTTTTATAACTTTTTGAATCATTATATCTCAGAAACGGTGGCTCGTAGGAAAAAAGTATTGATTCAATTTTTATAGATAATTTTATGGTCTACAATTTTTGTCTAAGGTACTTTTATGATAAAACTTACCGTTTTGCTGAAAATCGCGAAAAACTCATTTTTTTGACCTTTGACCTTGAATATTTTTTTTTCCATACACGGGAATGATGCCACTTTTAAATATTATTTATAATTATGTTTTGAACAATTTTACTGATTTTCAGCTTGTTGGGATTTTATGTACCTTCACTCTCATTTTTTGGTCTAGATTGACCGGACTATGTTATTTTTATAAAAATAAAATCGCTCTTATGGGGCCGCGACAGTCGAAACCGACACAGACCCGGGCCAGTACCTACAAAATACTATGTAACTGCAACCGGCTCTTAATATATCGGTATTGGAATATCGGAGCAGTATCAGTCTACTGTATGAAGAATGAATAAGAATACTTAATTTATGTTCGAAGTTGGTATGTCTATAATTCGATAAAAAAGAATGAAAGAAATAAGTACCTAATTCCTAAGTAAATATATACCTTATTGACCTGTTTTTATTGGTTTTTATTGTATCAATACTTGAAAATGTATTATATTCTTGTTACATGTCACCGATTTATTGCTAACACCGTCAGATTGTAAAAAATCTTGATCAGGTTATGAACTCTCGACATATTGTCGGGATAACGGATAGATCATTTCATTTAATATCATTTATTCATTTATTATTGTTTTATTTTGCCTGATGTGTAATCTGCATAATATGTAAAGTTATTAACAAAATTTTAAGTATTTACTGCTGGCAAAATATCGATATTGTATCAGAAACGAATAAATAATGATAATAAATACAACAAATCCCATCTATGTAAATTCTGTAATTTACAATATATCCGTGTCTTATAAAGATAATAATTTACAATTTCACGCGATTTATTATAAACTGACGGTGTTTGCAATAACGCGATTCTATTCATTTAAGTAATTATGGACTTTTAATTTATAACTAAGTAATAATACTGATAGTGAGGCTATATATCTAAAGAAAATCACATTGTATTAATGGAAGTAGATATGGAAAAAAACATGTGTATTTTTTTTCAGACTAAATTTGTTTTCTGATATATCTTGTGACATAAATAGTAATCTACAGAATCCTGTACAGTTAGATATGTGTAAATCACAATCGCCTTGGTAAAGGGATAGATTCGCCTAGATCAGACATTCTCGAAGTGGTCCACCTGAACCCCCAGGGGTTTACGCAGACCTGCAAGGAGTCTATGAGCAATACGCTGTGGTGTTCTAGCTATAGTGATTATGGAGTATAGTGAATGTGTCTCAAGGTTGAAGTCTCTTGTGGGCATGGCAAGGATGAAGACTGTGTTGTGATCAGTTGACAAGAGAAATAAATAGTGACAATCATCATCATTATAATCATTTCAGCCGAAAGACGTCATTGTTGGACATAGGCCTCACCAAGTGTACCCACAACAAACGGTCCTATGGTCATTACCGGACGATGTTGCGTTAGAAGGCCTCCCTCAAGGTGGACTGATGACCTGAATGACAAAGAAAAACAAAATTGGCGGTGGACGATAGGTCAACGGGAGTCGACGTTACCGAATCTCATGGAGGCACCAAAATTATTTTACGCTTTCCGTGATAGTTCCATCCCCTTAAACAGACCTTATATGTGGGTAATTTAAAGAAAAGAAAGACAGTTATTTTATTTGTCACACATAGATACACAGAGTTTTTTTTTTTCGTTGGGAAAATCATCTTATGACATCCCGCGCTCTTGGGCGAGGCGGAAGATAGTGTCAGACTTTTACTGACTAAAAACCCACTCCTGTTCCTTCGTTGCCTTTCGTACCAGGGCCGAGTCTTCCTTTCAGAATCAGACACTTGGCCCCGGCAAGCTTCGACCCTACTGTTGCTGACATCTCCTTGAGGCGCGCGTGGAACAACACGCGCCGTCGACGACTTGGGCTCGGTCCAGACGGTTATAGAAACAACATGTAGAAACTTAAGATTAAAAAAAAGAAAACAAAAATTGTGTGTCTCACGGCTGCGCCAAATAGTTCCAGCTAAGCTAAGCAGAGCTTGTGTTATGGGTACTAGACAACCGATAAACATACTTATATATTTCTAAATACATACATAAATAGATAAATTACACCCAGACACAGTACAAATGACCATGCTCATCACACAAACATTTGTCCTGGGTGGGAATCGAACCCACGACCTCTGGTATAGCAGTCAGGGCCACTAACCACTAGACCAACAGGCTTGTCAAACAACTACGTGATAGTTGCCTGACGCTGGTTGACTTCTGTAGTATTCACTTTAAAACGATCACTGTAAAAATGCCAAGGGGTTCACGGGACCATTAAGTTTGGGAAACTCTGGTCTAGATTAAAGCGATTATGATTAAATTGGAGATTTTCAATATAATTTATTTTGCACCCTTGGAAATCAAGATCATATTTTATTCAATAAAAATGTAAATTCTCAATTTTAAAAAAATACTCAAATATTATCTAGCTAAAAAATTGTCTCAATAAAATAAGCATGTATATAAAATAGCATTAAATAAGGTTGTAAATGTCCCGTAAGTACCTACTTATTTATTATTTGGTGCAAAATTACAACTAAACGAAATAGTTTAATTTGTAAAATCCGTCCCAATCTATTCTGTAACTCTTTCTATATTATTTTAAAAACTTTTTTTTTTTTTCACCTGCCAATATTTTTTTGTTTATTATTTTTATTGCGATTATAAGCTACAATGCGGTCGACGATGGAGCACGCTTGCCTAGAAGTAACCTATTCACTCTTGACTTAAATACCCCTAGGTTGTAGCTACCAGGAAACACAGACACCGTTTTATTTGTTATATAGTTAAAATTATTTAACAATAACCCTTCTTGCAGTCGGGTAAAAATAAATACAGTTTTATAAGTATTTAAACAAATTATATTTATTTTGCACCAATACAATGTAAATAAATGAAATGTATTTGTTATAAGTATTAATAAAATAAGCGATCTCATAGTTTAAGATCAAGACTTTAAATAAATCATGATAGTATCACGCAACCTTTATGTGAATTATAAACGATGAAAATCTATTTTGTTGTTTTTTTTTTTACTATTTCTACAAGATTTTATTCAATTTGCAATGATTGTATGTGTGAGAGCAGTGGTGGCCGAGTGGTAACGGCCCCGACTTACGAGTTATAGTGTGCAGGTTCAAACCCAGCCAGGCGCATTACTTTGTGTAATTTATTTCATCACCACTGTTCTCAAAACGGTGAAGGAAATCATCGTGAGGAAACCGGCATATCCTAGAACCAAAAATTTGAAGACATGTGACATTCACCAACATGCACTGGGCCCGCATAGTGGATTACGGCCCATTCCCTCTCCTAGAGAGGAGGCCTGAGTCCCAACAGTGGGAACATTATAAGGCTGACTATGCTATACTATGTATGTGTGTTTGTTTAAGGCAAAACTTGCAGGATTAGGGTAGCTAGCCTTTCAGTTATTTACAGGATACATTTTGGAGAGTGCGCAGGAATTACATGATTTGATTCCGTCATCACCTTTTTACAATCGGACAAGCCGAGGTACGGCGAGTGTCCACCCTTACTTTGTTAACACCTCTACGGTCCGGACTATGCATTTCACTTCCTCGTTTATACCGTGGACACCGAAGGATTAGAACAATTTGCCTGCTGCAGTCTTCCTGTACCATTATAATTTAGATGTCTTCAAGGCTAGAGTGGATATTAAAATAACTAGTCCACCATCTTTAGGAGTCCGCCATATTGGATTTAGAATAACGTCACTATTAGCTAAGCATGCATTGTCATCTTAACGGAACAAGTCTACAAAATTTCAGCTCAATCGGTTAGGAGTAACTGTTTTTTTTCTGCGATCCCACCTGATGGTAAGCAGTGATGCAATCATTGATAGTGAGGCGCACTAATTTATTAAGAGCCTATTTACTCTAGCCTTGAAGACACCTAATTTATAATTGGACGGGAAGACCGCAGCAGGCAAGTTGTTCCAGTCCTTCGATGTCCGCGGTATAAACGACGAGCCGACGAACTACAACACGCCAATTGCTATGATCCTTACATACTCCTTTAGACGTGGACGTCATACACGTTTGTTGATAACGAGAACTATGCACCTGACCGCTCTCAGAAAAACATCACCAACAAGATCTGAATATAGCGTGCCATTCGACCAAAACCGTGAGGGAACGGATGTCCTCACACCCTCGCCACCGAGACAGGAGACGCCCCGGGCAACGGGAGTTGTAGGGTGATTGCCGGCTACCGTAGGTGCAGGCTTGCGAATGACGAGCAATGGTTAACTCACCGTCCGGCCGTCCGGTTAGGACCTCTGTACATTAGTGTTCTGTGGTCCTGCGTCCCGACGCACTTACCTTATTGCCTAATTAATATAGTAAATGTATTCCAACAGAATAACATGAAAAAAGAACATTGTTTTTATTTATTCTAAAGTGAACCTATCACTATTGACCAGTATCTCACCTGATGGTAAGCGATGATGTGGCCGACGATGGAGCACGCTTGCCTAGAAGTAACCTATTCAGTCTTGACTTAAACACCCCTAGGTTGAAGCTATATTTATAGGTAACAATATATACCTGTACTTAAATTCAATTATTTTGAAAAGTTTACCCAAAAGACTACGCCCGGAGGACACGGTGGAGGTGTGCCCTGCTTGGGCAGAGCAACGCCGTGTCCTCGTGGGGGCGATCGGCGGCGGCGATCTCTCGCACCGGGCCTTGGTACTGGCCATGGTCCGGAGCGAGGAGGAGTGGCGGGCGGTCGCCTCCTTCTGCCAAGCAGTAATGCTAGCAAAGGAGGCGGCCGATAGCGTGAGGCAACGGTCGCTTTTCGACCATCGTAGGCGCGGGCTTGCTGACGTCCGGTAACCGTCCGGACCGAAACCAAGTCGTCGACGGCGCGTATTGTACCACGCGCGCCTCAGGGAGATGTCAGCAAATCGAAGGGGCCCAGCAAGGTCGAAGCCTACTGGGGCCACGGATAGTGTGAAATTGAAACCCAGGGCCCTGGGACGAAGGCAAAGAAGGAACAGGAGTGGGTTTTTAGTCAGTAAAAGTCTGTCACTATCTCTCGCACCGCCCAAGAGCGAGATTTGTCATTAGATCATTTTCCCACCTAAAAAAAAAACCCAAAAGACTATAAAATATGATAATCCTTACCTAAAAGTTAAAATAGTGAAAAAATTTAACCTAAATACTTAAAACTGTAACTATGGAGTTTCTTGCCGCGGTTCTTTTCCATAGGAAGCAACCGTGCACTAACTTCTGATGTTTTATAAGTGGCCTATGTGAATACAATGCGTTCCAAATAAGAATAGGATCGATTGCCATGTTGTGACGTCACGTCATACTGTCAAATCGAAGAATTATTATGGTGAGCAAAACAAGAAAATTTTAAAACTTAATTTATTTACGAACTGTGAACGAAAATAGTTTAATCAGAATCCAGTTCTTCAATTTTGCTCATCTCTGAGTTCTTCAATTTTGCCCAATTTCTTGCGATTTGACAGTATAACGTGACGTCACAACATGGCAATCGATCCTATTCCTATTTGGAACACATTGTAGTACATTTTGATACAAGTGGAGAAAGTATGTCATTGTGACCGAGGCGGAATTGTTATGGAGCCGAGTGCTACAGTGACTCCACTTGTATCAAACGACAGTTTTCAGTACACTTACGAACAAATAAATAAACGGGACTGACGCGCAACTCGTGGGGGTCGGTTAGCGCCCAGCCTGATACGGTAAATGACTTACCTATCTAAAATCAATTGCGGGGGGGACGCGCGCACTTTTCCGCACTAGTGCGGAAAAAGTAAATTGTGTGCCAAAAGCGGGTCTTCGAGTAATTGTATAGAATTAAATTAAATTCAAAACAACACTGCTATCAAAACCCGAAAATTATAATTCAAAGTTTTATGAACACAAAACAAGCAATCAATAGAGGTGTCCCCACACGGGGTGTGAACTAGAGGTGCGAAATATAAATAACCGTTCGAACGAACGACTGCAGTTGACACGCGTTCGCACCTTCATATTTATAATCTGTGCCGCCTACCCGTTGTGGCTTGTGCCTGGTTGTATTTTTTTTTACACATTTTTTTTTATTTGGTCTTTGGTTTTTCTAGATAAGTGGAGGGAAACTGAACTGCACATAGAGTATGAAAATACTATAAGTGATTACGTAAGGTTAATTTTACCTGTTTTATTATTCTATACTCCATTTCTTTAGGTACCTAACTAAACGTAAACAATCTTGATATGTCTTTTTATTTAAAAAAAATCGTATATATATAAGACATACAAAGATTATTTAGCATAGCATAGTCGGCCTTATAATGTTCCCACTGTTGGGACTCAGGCCTCCTCTCTAGGAGAGGGAATGGGCCGTAATCCACCACGCGGGCCCAGTGCAGGTTGGTGAAAGATTATTTAAATTTAGTTAATTACCTAAAATCGGTTTAGGTAAATAACTAATTGTAAACATTTATCCTAGTTTTATTTAACCTTTGTGAGTGTAACCGTGGCGTCACCGCGGGCCCGAAAATTAACTCTAAACCTAGAATTATGTATAAGTAGCGACTTGCCCGAGCTAAGTTTATAAAACCTGTTTCGGGTCATCACTTAACAAGACTAATGAATAAGGTCATGTATAAAGAAATAACATAAATAAAGAGAAGAAATAAAATATGAACTATAAAAATGGTTTAATTTGTTTTATTTATTTAAGAGAGCAGTGGTGGCCGAGTAGAGAGCAGTAGTAGCCGAGTGGTAACGGCCCCGACTTACGAGTTGTAGGTCGCGGGTTCAAACCCAGTCAGGTGCATTCCTTTGTTTAATTTATTTCATCACCATTGCTCTCAAAACGGTGAAGGAAAACATCGTGAGGAAACCGGCATGTCCTAGAACCAAAAAATTCGAAGACATGTGACATTCACTAACCCGCACTGGGCCCACGTGGTGAATTACAGCCCATTCCCTCTCCTAGAGAGGAGGCCTGAGTCCCAGCAGCGGGAACATTAAAAGGCTGATTATGCTATTGTTTTATTTCAACCATAAATTTGAAATGATCGATTACAATTAACCTTTTGACGTGCGTAATTAGAGACACAATAGTAAGACAATGGCTTGCGGGCGCCGGCTACCGCCTGAGCGTTAATGAATTAAGTATGTATTATTTATTATTTTTATTATTCAGTGATAAAATAGCATTGTACTGGTGAAAGAATTTTTAAAATCAGCACACTTGCTTTCGATTTTATTAATTACAAAACAAATTACAAAAATACTCTTTATAATATTAGTTTAAATAATGTTATTCATTTTGCAAATAGGACTATTTATACATGAAAAATAAAAACACTTAACTAATTAAAATTACATAATATATACACAATAACTCCTATCTAAAATATGGCGTCAAAAAATTCCTCCGCATCGCTGTCGACTGGAAGTGTGCCCAAAAGACTGGCGGCATTGCCACGTTGTATGGCAATGCTTAATCTCTGACCGAGGTAAAAAATGTTATTCTAAGGTCTCTTTTTACATAGCATTGGTAGGATGACAGCAGGACGATAATTTTCATCTATAAGATGAGAGAAAAAAATAGGTAGCTACATAGTATGAATCCGACAGCTGTCACCCGCACCATCGTATAGCAATTGAAGTGTAGGTTACCTTTAACTTTAATTTGTGATTTGACAGATGCTGTCAAAAAGAGACGTGTGCCGGACAAAATTTATTTTCCAAAAATATTATCCTTTCACCACAAAGACACCCAAACCAAAAACCAAAATAATAAACAAACAAATGAATTAATAAACTCTGATAAACCGATCGATGACTACCAGATGACACGTGGCAGGCACGCGCCAAAACTTATGTCAAACGCATGTGACGCCATCTTGATTCGGAGCGGCCATTACATGCACTCGCGTTGCTAATTTGACAGAGTTTATTTGAATAAATAATGCCTGAGGGGGGCTCAGGGCTAAGTATAAACAGGGTCAATCGATCTAAGGATACCATCATAAGATTTTGAGACCGTTTCGTGCCTTGAAACGCACGTTACATCAAATTCATCCAAACTAAAAAAAAAAATATGCTATACAGGGGCAAATACACAACTTAGTTAAAATAGTATGTTGATAAAAGTGGGCAAGCTTTATCATTACAATCGAGATGGAATTTACGCCCGAGCCGAAGGCGAGGTCATATGAAGCCGCTCACGTGTATAAACCTACGTTTTTTTAACAGCCTCGAAAAAAGAACCCAGCCAGGCGCATTACTTTGTGTAATTTATTGCATCACCACTGCTCTCAAAACGGTGAAAGTAAACATCGTGAGGAAACCGGCATGTCCTAGAAAAAAATTCGAAGACATGTGACATTCACCAACCCGTACTGGGCCCGCGTGGTGGATTACGGCCCGTTCCCTCTCCTAGAGAGGAAGCCTGAGTCCCAGCAGTGGGAACAATAAAAAAAGCTGATTATGCTATGATTATAAACTGGAAGCCAACACCAATATGACGCAGAACTGGCCATAGTGAAGAGGAGCGGACTGTATAATAGCCAATCACAATGCTCAGAATCTCCACTCCGCATCAGTGCGAACAGTGTAAGTGGAGCAGAGTGGAGCTGAGCGGATTTTCAAATAAAACAAATGAACTCGCGGCATCGAGCTGGACAGAACGGAGTCGAGCTGGCTGTGGTGCCGAGTGAGTTTCGATAAATTTTCCTAGGTTTTATTTTCCATCTAGAAAAAATAAAACCTAGGAAAATCTATTAAAACCAATTTCTAATTTAATTAGCTATCTACCACATGTAGCTCCATTAACCCCATAATGGCAACAGCTTGTGAATAAACAATAAAATTAATGTCCATCTTAACAAATACAAATAATTTTTGGATCGAAAGCACAAATGCGTTGATAATCCTTCAAGGGGGCACGTGGCCAACACGCGTTCCGTCATATGGTGTGTGAGAGGGACAGAGTGATACGTAAAAAAGAGATGGAAACATTAATGGTTTGTTTACAAAATCAAACATCTTTGATTTTTAGTACGAGGTTACGTATTTCGTAGCGGTTTGCTACGTCGTAGCAGGTCTACGAGATTTGCTACGATCTTCGTAGCAAAAGGTTGAGAGAACTATTTTTTTTATTTTTAAGCTGGGAAATTATCCAATGAGTTCTCCCGTTCCAGGGTAAAGCGAGAGGGCGTGTCAGACTTTTACTGACTTAAACTTACATGTTAAAAAACAAAAGATATACATACGAAAGCAGAGTAATCTATAATTATATAAAAGGAGAAACTGCTGTACCTAATCGAAATCTGGGGTAATGCTTCCAAATCCAGTCTAGCTGAGCTTCAAACTATGCAAAATAAAAATAATAAAAATACTCATCCATTATCAATTTTTAACACCGACTCACAAAATATACAAAGAAACCAAACTAATGAACATAAAACAATTATACATTTATCAAACTTACATGCTTGTCCGAAAAATATTTAATAAATCTCTCCATACTAACTTATCCTTCGTACGGTTGAGACAACAAACACAGCGAAGTTCAAGCCGAGCGAGTTTTTTAGTTCTACCCAAGACAAGAACGAAGCTCGGTAAAACCATGTTTACCTATGCAGGCGCAGATATTTATAACAAACTACCGTCGACCATTAAAAATGTAAGCTCCTATAATGTATTCAAAGTACATCTAGCCTAAAAGTTAGTCAAAAAATATTAATCATAATCCACTAGCAGCCAATTACTGCTGAATGCATTGTAGAAGTACCTTCTCATACAAAAAAATATATATTTATGAACGACGAAAATACTAATAATAAGCACTGTTTTTACAATGTTTCTCATGTAAGTGACTGTATTCTTTTATGAGAATAAACTTCTTTAAACACAACTGACTGACTGACATATCAACGTACAGTCAAAGCCATTGGGACTAGGAGTGTGTAATGTTACACAAGGTTTCCTTTTACGACGTAGGTGAGCACTAAGAAACGATTTTCCAAAATTCAGCCCCTAAGAGGACGGGCAATGGAAAGGGTTATGCTCGGAGTTTCCTTGCGTGATTGCATAAAGAATGAAGATATCCGCAGGAGAACCAAGGTCGCCGACATGGCCCGAAGAATCGCCAAACTAAAGTGGCAGTGGGCAGGGCACATTGCTCGTAGAACGGATGGTCGATGGGGCCGAAAGGTTCTAGAGTGGCGACCGCGCACCGGAAGGCGCAGCGTTGGAAGGCCTCCCACAAGGTGGGCCGACGACTTGGTGAGGGTCACGGGAGTGAGGTGGATGCGGGACGCACAGGATCGGTCGTTGTGGAGACGCTTGGGGGAGGCCTATGTCCAGCAGTGGACGTCTTTCGGCTGATATGATGATGATGATGAAGAGGACAAAACGGGGTTCTAAAGTTTGTATAAAGAAATCTACTATCACGCGGGCGAAGCCGCTGACAGAAACTAGTTCAAGTATATGGAGTATTTTTTTTTAGGTGGTAAAATCATCTAATGACATCTCGCGCTCTTTGCCGGAGCGAGAGGGCGTGTCAGACTTTTACTGACTAAAAACTCATTCCTGTTGAAAGCAAAGAAGGGACAGGAGTGGGTTTCACTTTCACACTACCCGTGGCCCCGGCTTCGACCCTACTGGGACCCAAGTCTGCTACTTTTATAAATTCGTCATTCCAACACGATTCCATTGTCAATTTGCTGCAGGCGGCACCTCCTTCTGCGAAGCAGTAATGCTAGCAAAGGAGGCGGCCGATCGCGTGAGGCAACGGTCCTCACCGCCGCCGGGATTCCGATCCCGATTTCCGGCCACCGTAGGCGCGGGCTTGCGGACGGCGAGCAATGGGTGGCTTGCCGTCCGACCGTCCGGTAACCGTCCGGACCGAGCTCAGGTCGTCGACGGCGCGTATTGTTCCACGCGCGTCTCAGAAAGATGTCAGCAAATCGTAGGGGCCCAGCAGGGTCGAAGCCTACTGGGGCCATGGGTAGTGTGAAAACGAAACCCGGGGCGAAGGCAACGAAGGAACAGGAGTGGGTTTTTAGTCAGTAAAGTCTGACACTATCTCTCGCTCCGCCCAAGGCGGGATTTGTCATTAGATGATTTTCCCACCTAAAAAAAAAATTGTCATTTTGCTAAAAGTTCGTAATCTGCTAATTCATAATGATCGATCATTGATCGGTCAATGGTCTCGTAATAGAGTTATGTTAGAATGACAATATTGAGCTTATTAAAAGTAATGGCTGCACAATGACGTTCTAATGGTAGGTCACTAATCAAAGGAACTGTCAAAACTTTAGCAGATTACCGCATACGTCAGATATTCATTTGTCAGTATGTACGAGATTACCACTTCTTTCAATGAAGTGTCAGTGGTTGACTATTGGAAAGTAATAATGACGCCATTATATTAGTAGATTACCAAACTTGTCAAAATCAACAATTATGAAATCAATGATAGACCATTCTGACACTATCGTAATAGCAGACTTGAGGCCCTGTTTGCTAACATCTCCTTGAGGCACGCGTTGGAGTATGAATTTTGATCCTTTGGCTTCGATTTGTCTAAATGTTTTAATGTGCGGTTCGCCGTACAAAAAGTAAATACCATCTTTATGTTAAAGTTCCTCTACGTTATCGAAAGGGGTGGTACAGACGTCAGTACCAGATAATGCATTATAATCTTATCTTCAACTTTGATGTTTAAACATAGGGGTACAAGCTTGTGAATACAAGAGATCAAACATTAAGGACTTTTATACTAACTTCAAACAACTTGTTATTGATAAAATGGAGTAAACTATTTTTTTTATTGTTTTTTTTCCCCAGTGTAACAAAATCCTAAGATATTTTATTTATTTATTTTTTATTTTTTATTTATTTATTTATTTATTATTAAATATACACACACTATCTTCACAGGCGGAACCTAATACAATAGTGGTTTCCAAACCGAAAAAAAATATAATAATTGAAAAAAGTCATAATCTTACACTAACATCCTAAAAAGCTAAAATAACACTAAACTCTATAACAATACTACTAACTATAAAAAATAAATAAAAAACTTAACGTTAACCTATATGTAAATACAATATAAAATCAGACTTAGTACAGTAACAAATATTTAACTAGAACTAATAAAATTTAATAAAACTCTTGCGATTTCACTCTCATGGCTCGAAAATAGGTCCATCCTCTCATGCACTTCATTTAGTACACATATTGTGCGGGTGAGGGGTGCTTTTGACAGTAGGTTGGTTCTGGCAGCAGGTACGGCCAGCAATGGCGGCCGCCGCCGCCTCCACACGTACTGGTCTGGCACGCACAGCTTCAGGTGCAGCAGCACACCCGGATTGTGCGCTGCTCCACGCAAGAGCTTTACAGCATACGCCGCGAGTGTAAGTTCCCGGCGCACTCTGAGTTCGTTGTACCCCACCATACCCAGTACAAACAGTGTAGGATACATCAGTGGGTAAAACGGGTAAACCCCATAAAGTTTGAAATACAAGTGTCTTGTGAATTTATTTTGTACTCGCTCCAGCATGACACTGTATTTCGCTTCATGAGGAGCCCAAATCACCGCACTGTGTTCCAAATGACTCCTTACCAAGGCGTCATACAGTACCCTGAGCGTGGTAATATTAGTGAATCCCTGCGACTGTCTCAACACGAAACCGAGGTTTCTGTACGCTTTCTTGCAAATCTTAACTATATGATCCCGGAACGTTAGATCTGGTGTAAATAGTACTCCTAGATCTCGTACTTGAGACACTCGCTGGATTGGCACTTCCTCTACTTGGTAGTCGTAGGCTATGGCAGTCTTTGCGCGCGTAAATGACATAATTGAGCATTTCGCTGTGTTGAAATAGAGTTTGTTGTTATGACTCCACTCAACCACTCTGTCTATGTCTTCCTGCAAACGCTCACAGTCCGACTCATCTTTGACCTCAAGCAGCAATTTGAGGTCATCTGCAAACAATAAACATAAACTATGTTTGACTACATCTGGTAAGTCATTTACCGTTAAAATAAATTCAAGAGGACCCAAATTACTGCCCTGGCTCACTCCTGACCTGGTGTAGTATGGCTCGGATTCGACCCCGTTGAAGTCAACGTACTGCTGTCGGTCTTTCAAGTAACTAGCGAAGAACTGTAAAAGGTGCGGCGTGCAACCTATTTTTGCCAGCTTCATTAGCAGTACATCATTGTCAACGGTGTCAAACGCCTTTTTAAAATCAAAGTATGCCGCGTCAACCTGCACACCAGCATCGACGGCAGGCGCCACCCTCGCCACGAACTTAAGCAGATTAGTGCCAGTGCTGCGCGCCGGCCGGAACCCGTGCTGCGCGTCCGATAGCTGTCCGTTTACTTGAGCCTGCACGCGGCGCTGGATGGCGGACTCGAACACTTTTGCAGGCGTCGACAACTCTGCCACTGGCCTGTAGCCACTGACATCTGGACCTGACTTTCCCTTAGGAACCGGAATCACTCGTGTAATTTTACCTTAGGAACCGGAATCACTCGTGTAATTTTCCACCTAGGGGTAAAAGGTTGCCTGTTTCAAACAAGTATTAAAAATATGATGCAGGGGCTCAGCCAGTACCCCACCACAGTCTCGGAACAGAAAAGCTGGAATGCCATCGGGGCCAGATGAACGCTTTGGGTTAAGCTTTAAGAGCGCTTCCCTTACGTCTTGAAGACTGAGGGTCTCGATGTGCACTCGCGCACTGTTCGCTTCCGCCTCCGCCCCCGCCGCCCGCGCCTCCAGACGCGGTTGCTCTTTAGTGTACACCGACTCAAAAAAAGATGCGAATTCCCGAGCACACTCACCATCCGAGAGATGCTGACCATTCTTTACGATAACCTGTCTGTTTAACCTATTTCGTTTGGACCTAATATATTGCCAAAATGATTTCGGATCTTTTGAAAATTGATTTTGTATTTTAAGCTTGTGTTGTTTGTGTGCAATTTCTATTGATTTTTTAATACGAGCTCTGCATTTAGAAAATTCTGAATAATCACTACTCAGCTTTGTTTTTTTGAAAGTTTTATGAAGTCTAGCTTTATTCTTTATATCTCTTATGATATCCGCGGTGTACCATTCGGGATAAACGTATCGAGAATTTTCATGTTTAAGCTTTTTCCGTGGTACACATCTATCTAAAATATCACTCAGTTTATCATAAAAAATGTCCAACATCTCCTCCAAATCATGCATGTCATAAATCATACTCCAATCAGTGGACGTCAGCATAGAGTACAACAACTCGTAGTCGGCTCTATAAAAATTCCACTTCGGCCGCACACTACGTTCTGCGGGACTGCCGCTGACCGAGAGCGCGGGCGCAGGCGGGGCGATCGCAGCGGGTGCGGGGGGCGCGCGCGCGTACGGCACGCCGATCGCGAGCGGTGGGTGATGCGCGTCGACGGGTACGAGCGCGTCGTCGGCCGCCACCACCGAAACACCGATAAAACCTGTGCTCAGAACCAAATCCAACTGACGACCTAGATAGTTTGGCACCGAGTTACTTTGAGTAAATTCGCAATAGGACACAAAACATTCATAATAATTTTTAACATTTACAGGACACGAAGAATACAAATTAAAATCACCAATAACAATTATTTCTCTATATCTATCACATAATTTTTCAATTAATCTAAATAAAGTCAAGTATTCATTCTCGGAACTCCCTGGTGGTATTTATACAACACAACACAAAAACAAAAATCTATTTTTTAAATAAACCGTTGCACTAACCATTTCGAAAACGCAGGTGTCTATCGACGCGTCCGCGACTTGTACTTGTCGCAGCTCGTATCGGTGTGTGGCCACTAGAAACGCTCCGCCCTGCTTCCGACCATCCGCTCGATCGCAACGGAGTATTTGATATCCCGGAGGGATTATTTCAGGATTTTCAATGGAATTATTGCAACCAGATTCAGTTATTGCACATAAATCAAATTTACATAACTCTATATTGCTTCTAAATTCATCCAGTTTAGTTCGTAGACCTCGTACATTTTGATAGAATATGTCGATGTTATGGTTATAATATGTTTGGTTTTGTTCTGTTTGAGTTCCGAAACCAAATCCACTCACTGAATTCGGCATTCATTGGCCAGATTTCGACCTGGTTCAACTTATCGAAAAATTTTCTGGTACTCCAATAACAAACGACGAATAATCTCTTTCAATTTTGTGTTTGAGTTTATCAATTTTAATTGGAACATCTGATCCACATACATTTTTCACGTGATCTGTTATGGTTTCAAGATTAGTATCCGGATGCAGTCGCCAAACATGCAGATACTTTTTCCTATCAGTAACTTGAATTGCTTTCAACTCCATGTTTGTTCCCACTCTGACCTCTTTAAGTTGGCTGTAATATAAACTATCCTATATTTTATTCCAAGACATGGCGCTACCTGTGCGCCAAATTTCATATAAATCACATAAGGGGATCCAACTCGACATACATTTTCGCTGTTTTTCATACAACCGCTCTTACGTGAATATGACGTTATTACACATTTTTCTTTAGATATTTTGGAAACACAGTATTTTGTGGATATTATCTAGGCTTCTATTGAAATCAATTCATAAATTTGTGTAAAACTAATCCAGTAAAGACCACTGAAAATCTGCAATTTTGCATGAATTTTAACACTTCATAATTTACTCAAAAATTTAAAAAGTTAAAAAAGTATAACAATAGAAGCCTTGCAAATTTAATCAAGATTCTGAATGACGTAAATGGACCTATTTGTCGCAGCCGTGAAACACACATTGTTTTTTTTTTTCTTAGTTGTCTTATATTTTGTTTTTACAGTGTGTGTATCCATGTGTGCCAAATAAAATATTTTTCTTTCTTTCTTTCTAAATTTTTTTTCAAAAACTTTTAAAGGTTTAAAAAAATCAATCAAAGATCGCGTTGGATTGCGTTACATGAAGCAACAAGCTTTTAAACCATGCTCGATGTTGACGATAGGCAAGTGGAAAAGGAGCATCTTAAGTCTCCCAAAGTGTATCCTTGTTCGTGATCTTTGTTTTCCATATATCGCAATAGTTTCCCACCAACTGGGGGTTGTCCTTGGCTGCACTAGCATAGCGCGTACAGGAATAATCGTTTGTTGGTACCACGTTCCATGAAAAGTGTCAAAGGGGCCTTTGCGAGTTGGCTCCAGTTCCGGGTTTTTTTTAATATCATCTAAAGACATCTCCCGCCCTTGGGCTGAGTGGGAGAGCGTGTCAGACTTTTACTGACTAAAACCCACTCCTGTTCCTTCTTTGCCATCGTTCCAGGGCCCCGGGGTTCACATTCGCACAACCCAGTAGGCTTCGACCCTGCTGGGCCCCTACGATTTGCTGACATCTCCTTAAGGCGCGCGTGGAACACTACGCGCCGTCGTCGACTTGGGCTCGGTCCGGACGGTTACCGGACGGTCGGACTGTGAGCTACCTATTGCTCGCTGTCCGCAAGCCCGTGCCTACGGTGGCTGGAAATCGGGATCGGAATTCGCTGGGGCGTGAGGGCCGTTCCCTCGCGCGTGCAGCCGCCTCCTTTGCTAGCATTACTGCTTCGCAGAAGGAGGCGACCACCTGCCACTCCTCCTCGCTCCGAACCATGGCCTGTACCAAGGCCCGGTCCAGTTCCTGGTACGCCTTACATTATGTCTAGGTAAACGCCATATCCTAGAACCAAAAATTCGAAGCAGTGAGTCATCCACCAACCCGCACTGGGCCCGCGTGGTGGATTACGGCCCATTCTTTCTCCTGGACAGGAGGCCTGAGTCCCAGCAGAGGAACGTTGATTATATACTATGCTGTGCTATGATCACAAATAAATTTACAATATCATTTACAAAATGAATCGCTTACAAAAAAAAACAGGCAAGTGCGAGTCGGAGGGTTCCTTACAAACTTACCTATGAAAACAGTTCAATTCCCAAATTGAGTTAGGAAGATTTTTCCGAATCGCAAAGAAGGTTTTTTTTTGTGACGTTTACAAATTTACAGTTTTCAGATTTTTTCCTATACTTGTGCTATAAGGCCTTGCCTCATGCCAAATTTCAGATTTCTAGGTCAACGGGAAGTACCCTATGAATTTTGATTCCCTTGAGAGTGTCGAAATACACGTTTATTGCAACATAAACTGCCGTATCCTTTTTTTTCATTAACTTAGAAGTTCGATTTTTCCACACCTTCAAAGGACCGCAAACTTGAGTATGTTGTTTTAAATTCAACTCGATACCTTTCCGCGTTTCCGAGAGAAAGAGTCTTGACAGACAGATAGACAGAAAGACAGACAGACAGAAGGACGGACAACAAAGTGATCCTATAAAAACATAAAAACATTTAAGCAGATCAAGTTAAAGCCATTACCACCCGAACAATTTTTATAGCCCACTCGATACCCCATTAAATCCACGATGATGTAACAAACATGTCCACAGATCAAACACATCATCCCCTGTCCACTATCCAATATTTGTCGAAGCACTTTGCTCACAGGCTCGAGTTTCACAAATATTTTGCTGCAATTTGCAAACTTTTAGCTCGAATGTATCCTGTGATTGATTAAAGGGTAAACCAAGCTATATAACAGATTTATTTAATATAATAATAATAATATAATAATATTCCACAACTATCACACAACGCCGTCTAGTCCCAGCAGCAGAGCTTGTGTTATGAGTACTAGACAACTGATAAACGTACTTATATATTTCTAAATACATACATATTATACATAAATTACACCCAGACACGGAACAAATGATCGTGCTCATCACACAAATATTTGTTCTGGGTGGGAATCGAACCCACGACCTCCGGTATAGCAGTCAGGACTACTAATCTACTTATTAAGCCGAAGGTGCAGTGTGCTTCGCCAAGGTCGCTGATGAGGCTGAGGGTGATGACCAGGTATGACCAGGTAGGCATGCTGGTGGTCAGGATACCCTTTAAAGCCGTGGGTGCTGGCTGTATGGCTCGCTGCTCGAAAGCTTATGACGTCACGAAATAGTAGCTACACAAAGGCTGCGCTGACGTTCATTGTCGAGGGTTACCAGTTTAGAGGTATGCAGAACAGAGAGTAAAGTCCCGCAAACCTCCGTTGAAAAGGGAGGATCCTCCGGCCAGACGGGTGTTATGTCTGGTGGGCAGCTGCCCGATAGATGATTCCAAGTTCCAATCGCGCGGAGAACTTTGATTGCGCGATGCAGGATTAGTTCTTATGCGGAGCTATTGATGTCGCTACAAAAATAATAAAAAAGTCAATAACATTACAAAACAATTACTAAATTTAATATTACTCAGTCACACTTTAATACCATATTATCAAATCGTGGATATGTCATAACTCCATTAGTAACATGTGTTTCATCGCTCTTTATCACATGACCATAGAAATACCAAGACAAACGATTCCCTTTCAACTTTTCAGTCGCAGACTCATCATTAACAACACCAAAAAAACATCTTATTAAATTCAAAATATGCTCCCAAAGTGTTAAATGTACCGAAATAATTTGTAATCAAGTCATCATACCGGTTCGTAGCCGGCATTTGTGAACATTAGTAAAACTTACTGTAGCATATAATTTTTGAATGAAGGTTATTTATGGTTGTTAAAAATATGTTTTGTTACACTTCTGGGAAGCTTGGAGTTCCGTATGCTATGTTAGAAGTATTTATGTAGATAAAATCTAATTTATTTGCAACCTACCTATTAGATACATAATAATACAAATCTGAAAACTGTAAATTTGTAGTTACGTCACAAAAAAAAACGCAGTGCTTTATGCCAAGTTTCAGAATTCTAGTTCAACGGGAAGTCTTGTACCCTATGAATTTTGATTCCCTTGAGAGTGTCGAAATACACGTTTTTAGCGATATAAACGGCCGTATCTTTTTCTTTCGTTAACTTAGAAGTTTGATTTTTTTACGGCTTCAAGGGACCGCAGACTTGAGTACTTATATGGTTTTAATTTCAACTCGATACCTTCACGCGCTCCCGAGATAAAGGGTCTTGACAGACCGACAGACAGATGGACGGACAACAAAGTGATCCTAAAAGGGTTCCGTTTTTTCGTTTGGAGGTACGGAACCCTAAAAAACTTGATTACAGAGACCATAGTTTAATTCCATATTTTTATAATTCATAGTTTTCTATTAAGTGTTTAAAAAGGCACCCAAACTAAAGTCAAAACCAAATAGTTTATTTTTACAATTTCCAAAAAGTAAACTCATATGATGAAAAATGGAGAACAAACCCACTAACAGATCTTCAAAAACATTAATTAATAACAAATAAATTCTACAAAAACATCGATAAATTATCCAACAATTGAATTCGCGCCTTTTTTAATGTCAAATTAGGTCGGCCATTGCTGCGAAATGTCAAAACGCCATTGTTCTATTCGGGTGCGTTCGCGCGAACACTTAATTTTTTTAAATGGGGTGATTTTTTTAAGGGCTACGCACTTTTTTATTGTGCTTGCTTGCGTGTGGCCGTTTTAGAATTAAATGCAGTTTTTTTTTGTTTGTAATCTTCTAAGGAATGTATTGTTATATTTGAAAATGTTACAACTTGAGTTTTTGCACGTTTGCGTGAGAATTTTAAGGGTTCGTTTTAAGTAGTGTTTTGATAGATGTCAACCCTTTACCACCCATGTTTTAAGTTAAATATCTCGTAATGTGACCTGGTGAGGGTCGCGGGAATCCGATGGATGCAAGACGCACAGGACCGTTCATTATGGCGACACTTAAAGGCGGCCTATGTGCAACAGTCGACGTCTTTCGGCTGAAATGATGATGTCGTAATGATCAGATAGAGCTTATAGGGTTTAATAATAGCCTCAGTAGTACTTAACACCCTCAGATCTATCTGTGTCTTTGTATCTATATCCGAGTGGATCAAAGATAAGTAAAAACTGTTTTTGCCGCAGCCAGATAAACACCACTAATTTTTAATTAGTACAAATACTTAAAGGGCTTATTAGGGAAGGTCTTGTTATTATTTAAGTAAAGTCTCAATAAGTAATAATATTCATAAACCACAAAGTTATTATTTATTTATTTATTTAAACTTCATGTACAGTAGTGGGCATAGGCGGACTTAATGCCACAAGGCATTCTCTACCAGTTAACCATTCTTAAAAAAAAAAGAAAATGGAAAATGGGTTCTTTAATATGGTTATTGTTATTAATAATTTGCCACGCTGCCTTGGATTTATTGTGTGCCTTATTAATAATGTCACTATTCTGTGCCTTTTGAGTAAGTTTAATGATCTTTTTTAATCTTTGCGAGTATGTCCTAAATGTTTTTTGATTTTCGCTTGACGGATTCAATCTGTATTTCCATAGCAAGTTTCTCTGTTTCTTGCTACAGAGTTTAATGCCTTTCGAAATCCATTTAATTCTTTTTTCCGATCGAATTCTAATGCATTTTATTGGAAAGTCTCAATAAATAATATTCATAAACAACAAAGTTATTATTTATTTATTTATTTAAACTTCATGTACAGTGGTGGTACATAGGCGAACTTAATGCCACAAGGCATTCTCTACCAGTCAACCATTGGGTTAAAAAAGACAACACTGTACGGCACGGGGTGTCATAACGTCCTAGATAAACTTATAAAAGTACATAATGAATAGAAAAAATCACATTGGTACTTGTCAGACTTTCTGGCATCTGATTTCTCATTTCTGGCGTCTGACAACCTGTAACCACTGTTAAATATCTACGAATGACAACCGGGACCAACGGCTTTACGAGCTTTCTAAGGCACGGGGTGTTAGAAATATCGTAAATAAACTTAGAAAAGTACATAATGAATAGAAAAAATCACATTGGTACTTGTCCGGTTTCAAACCCGCAACCTCATGCATGAAAGGCGGTACCTTAAGAGCGTTCTTCTGTTAGAAACACGCAGAAGTTAAAATTAATGTTTTCCGACGGCCAATAAAACCACAATGACTTTAAAAGTAAAACAAAGCCTATAACACCAAAAAATCATAATCACTTACTAAACCATCCCCCTACCTCGAACTCTGCCGATCCCCCAAACTACAAATGTTACATTAGTAAACGTTGCTCGTATACAAATAATATTGAATTTACAAATTGCTCTGAAACGTAATACGATGGGAATTTAAGTGGGGTACAGGGCAGGACTTGGGGTGAAGTATTACTTTATTTATTTATTTAAATATCATGAAAGACAGTTCTGCGATTTCGACGGTCTCTCCAATCCAGTGCCTTTAGCTCTCGCTGAAACGCCCATACCGATCTGCTCCGACTTTCGGTACCTCGGGTTGCTCGTCCAAGGGGATGGTGAGGTAGACCGGGACGTAACACATCGGATCAACGCTGGATGGATTAAATGGCGACAGATCACGGGAACAACTTGTGACCCACGGATGCCCCTCAAGTTGAAGGGTAAAATCTACAAGTCCGTGATAAGGGCTGTCATACTGTATGCATCAGAATGTTGGGCTGTGAAAAAGACGGATGAAAAAAGATTGCACGTAGCGGAGATGAGAATGTTAAGATGGATGTGTGGTGTGACGAGAATGGATAAAGTGAGAAATGAGTATATTAGAGGAAGTTTGAAAGTGGCGCCAGTGACTGAAAAGTTGAAAGGGAATCGTTTGTCTTGGTATGGTAATGTGAAGATGAAACGCATGTTACTATAAGAGTTATGAGTTTACATGTGGATGGATGGAGAGGGAGACCAAAGAAAAGATGGATGGATTGTGTGAGAAGTGATATAAAAGTAAAGGGAGTTAGTGATAGCGTGACGAGTGACAGGACAGAATAGAAGAAAAAAACGTGTTGCGCCGACCCCAAATAAAACGGGACAAGGGCAGGAAGATGATGATGATGATGATGAAAGACTTACAGGTAAGGAACCGTAAGTTAGAGTGACAGCCAATAACAAGTCCTCACTTATAAAGTATAGTGTATAAAGATAAATTCTATTGACACTAAAGTTGTAAAAAAATTAAAGGTCCGTTTTGACATTTGTATTTTGATTACCTAGCGGCTTGTCCGGTGTAATGTAGCTGCTACTAAAATAGCTACTACTATACCGGAACCCCTGATTATTATTTTGACTGGTTTTTTATACAAGCTTAACACACTAATATAATGCTACAAAACATAGTGGTTATTTTTTTTTTATAAATACATATATAGGGTGACTGGCAATTAGTGTACGATACTTAAACACGTGATTGTGCTCATAACAAACAATTTTTATTATGGAAACAAAGTCGAAATCGCGAAAAAATATCAGCTGTTCAGTACATTAGGCAAACATAAATGTACTGAACAGCTGATTTTTTTTCGCTATTTCAGGTTTGTTCCCATAGTAAAAGTTGTTGGTAATCATGAGCACAATCACGTGTTTAAGTATCGTACACTAATTACCAGTCACCCTATATACGCGTACGAAGTCGCGAACACATCCAGTAAAATAAATTAATAAAGTAATTTATATAAAGCATAATTTCACAAAATAAAACTGCTTGTAAAGTCGTAGTAAAATTGCATAGCGTGTGATTGACACACTTTATTTCTTGATTATTCAATTTGAATTGATTGATTTGAAGATATATTCTGTAATATGAATAGTAAAAGAATTTCGTGTGCCATAGGCACAATTTGACACACATTTTTGGCATAATCAGTAACTTCCCACTATTGATATTTTATTAGATCTGGTTGTGGTCGGGTCAGGAACCGTGATCCCCAGCCCGACCACACTTGTACTCTTATTACTCAAAAAGGACAAGGCACAAATTCCTTGGATAAGTGGCACAATAAAACACGGGCCTTTTATTTTTTAACGAGTTTAGGTATTGAGATAAGAATACACTCATGCTAAATAACGAATACACTATAGAATCAATAACAATTTTGCTCGCATTGCAAATCAATATTAACATTCTATGGGATTAAATGAAAAAATAATCGGCTTAACCATTTCCTAACCGACGACACACTAGTTCATCATCTTCCTGCCCTTGTCCCGTTTTATTTGGGGTCGACGCAACACGTTTTTTTCTTTTTTTTTTCTGTCCTGACACACGTCACGCTATCACTCACTCCCTTTTCTTTCATATCACTTCTCACACAATCCATCCATCTTTTCTTCGGTCTGCCTCTCACTCTCCATCCATCCACATGTAAACTCATAACTCTTTTAGTAGCATGCGTTTCATCCCTCCTCTTAACATGACCATACCAAGACAAACGATTCCCTTTCAACTTTTCAGTCACTGGCGCCACTTTCATACTTCCCCTAATATACTTACTCATTTCTCACTTTATCCATTCTCGTCACACCACACACCCATCTTAATATTCTCATCTCCGCTACGTGCAATCTTTTTTCATCCGTCTTTTTCACAGCCCAACATTCTGATCCATACAGTATGACAGGCCTTATCACGGACTTGTAGATTTTACCCTTCAACTTGAGGGGCATCCGTGGGTCACAAGTTGTTCCCGTGACCTGTCGCCATTTCATCCATCCAGCTTTGATCCGATGTGTTACGTCCCGGTCCCGCCCCGCGGACACACTAGTTAGGAACTAAAAATATTTGACTTAAAGTTTCTATATTCACACTTAATATTATAAAGATGAAAGTTTACGTGTGTCTGTGTATAAGTGTATGTTTGTTAATTCTTCAAGCTACAGCTGAACAGATTTTGATGAAACTTGGAACTCGGGTAGACCATGAAACATCGAAATTCACCTGTATTCCTTGCCACTCAAGCATCAGGGCGGCGATATGTCATGTCATATGTCGAGTCTGATAGCCACGGCAATTTGTCACCGAGTGTGTCCAATCTATCACTTAGTTCGTCCCTGTACTCGTCGCAGTCATGTTAACAACTACAGAACACACACTACACTATGTAGTGATGACGTCACCACACACAATCGTGTGGATGCGGCACTTAAACACAGCAGATATTTACATGTTTATATTTAACTTGCAATGTTTGCATTTTTTTTTTTAGTTGAGTAACCATCCCTTGACTTCTCCTGCTGATGGAGCGAGAGGTCTGTCAGACTTATACTGACTAAAACTCACCTGTAATAATAATAATAATAATAGGCACCTCGTATGCCTTCTAAAAGTAAAGGACCTTCTGAGAAATAGTAACCAATAAATAATAATAATAAATCTTTATTTTTTCAAAAAATATTCTGTGTTCTGTGTCCTTCAGTTACCTCTTGCTTTGGACCATGGCCTAAATCAGGGCCCGACGCGAGGTCACCACCGTCGCCTCCACGCGGACGCGAAGGTGCTCCGCCCGAGGAGGCAGACATCCACCGTATGCTCCATCGTGTCCTCCGGGCGGTAGCGTTTCTTCTGCCTGGATCCGAAACAAAAACATCTAGAACTTGCCATGTCCAGTGAGGATCCGCGTTATGCGGAAGGTGAGAATGCTGTGTCGCCTCTCCAGCCACTGCTCAAAGAAGAGGTTTACTGCTGCGATTGTGGCGTGTTTATCAGTGTGAGTCTAATGGCTGCAATGATGATGATAAAAGGCGGGACGCTTGCGGCAATTTTTAGTTTTTGCCTCACCTCAAAAAATTCAAGATCCGGGGTTGCAAAACACACACACAAACTTTGACCTTTATAATGTTAGAGAGATTTACACTCTGATCCATCTGTCACGCACCTATATCCAAATTTTCGGACCTGCATGTCTCCGCTCCATCCATTATTACTCCACCATTGCAGTAGGTATGTTATCGTTAAATATGAAATGTTATAGTCAAACTCTAATACGAATTTGTGTGATTGTACAAGTTAGCATGCGACATTTGAAAGAGTTGAAACTGGAACAATTGAGATACTGACGATTCGGACACAATATATTCGGACACAAAACAAAAAGTTTTCAATTTCATTGTAGGTATTTTATTTATTTATTTAATCAACAAAACATTTGTGTCGAATTGTATAAAATTTAACAATATACTTATGTAACACAACATTCAAAAACCACGATAATAAGAAATAAATATAAAAAATCAATTCATATAGACATGCTGGTACAGTAAGTTGCCAGGTAAATAAATAAAATTACATTCCACGTTAGTCGTCATCATATTAATATATAAAAATAATAATAAAAACGCTAAATGTCAATAAAGCGTAAATAATGTCAATAAAATGTGAATAATGTCAATAAAATTCTAGCAATGTAATATTAGAAATGTAATATAATATTTATTAATTAGGAACTTTATCGAAATACAATTTCGTTGAAAACATTTAGGTACCTCTACCCAGCAAAACAAACGCTAAAATCTTCTATTTTCTAACGGTAGAGTTCACAGTTGGATATTTCTAAACTTCCATTCGCTGCTGGTTTTGTTCGTGAATTTCGCAACACAACTCAATCATCGTTCGTTGGCTCTAACACCTGTCATTGTCAGCCATTTTGATATTTTGCCAAAAAGTTAGGTTAGATTTTTAAACGAATTTTTTCGTTAAATAAAAAAAGCAATTTTGGCGGTTTGTTATTGTGTTTTTGTGGAGTCGATGCTGATTTTAGGCAATGTGAGCATTGCCGGAATCATCATCATCGTCATTTCAGCCGATAGACGTCCACTGCTGAACCTAGGCCTCCCCCAAATGTCGCCACAATGAACGGTCCTGTGCGTCCATCGGATTCCCGCAACCTTCACCACGTCATCGGCCCACCTTGTAGGGGGCCTTCCAACACTGCGTCTTCCGGTACGCGCTCGCCACTCCAGAACCTTTCGGCCCCAACTATCATCTATTCTGCGAGCAATGTGCCCTGCCCATTGCCACTTAAGTTTGGCGATTCTTCATGCTATGTCGGCAACCTTGGTTCTCCTGCGGATATCTTCATTTCTGATTCGATCACGCAAGGAAACTACGAGCATAGCCCTTTCCATTGCGGGAATGTTCGAAAGAATTACCATGGCCCTGGAAAGCAAAGAGCACTGATGGTTCCGTAAAAACTTACCTATAAAAACAGTTCGATTCCTGAATTGAGTTATGAAGATTTTTCCGAAACACAAAAAAAGTTGTTTTTTGTCACGTAACCACCTGCAGTTTTCAGATTTTTTCCTATACTTGTAACATGAGATTCTGAGAAGACTTTGCTGCAATTATTAATTAATTAATTTAACATTAGTAAGTGTTACGCATTCTAATGGAAAACAAAGTAACTGTATATCTAGCTAGAACCCCACTTAAATATTTATTTTATTCTGTTTTTAATATTTGTTGTTATAGCGGCAACAGAAATACATCATCTGCGAAAATTTCAACTGTCTAGCTATCAGGGTTCATAAGATAAAGCCTGGTGACATACAGACGGACAGTGAAGTCTTAGCAATAGGGTCCCGTTTTTATCCTTTGTGTACCGGTAAGTCCCCTCTTTGAGGCGTGGTTGGAAAGACCTCACGGCGTCCTCACCTTCCGCATGACGCAAGTTCTCACCGAACACGGTAAGTTCGGGAAGTTCCTGCACCGGATTCGTGCGGAAGCGACGCCCGGGTGTCGCCACTGTGTGGACCGCCCGGAGGACACGGTGGAGGTGTGCCCCGCTTGGGCAGAGCAAAACTGTGTCCTCGTGGGGGCGATCGGCGGCGGCGATCTCTCGCGCCGGGCCTTGGTTCAGGCCATGGTCCGGAGCGAGGAGGAGTGGCAGGCGGTCGCCTCCTTCTGCGAAGCAGTAATGCTAGCAAAGGAGGCGGCCGATCGCATGAGGCAACGGTCCTCACGCCCTGACCGCCGCCGGGATTCGATCCTGATTTCCAGCCACCGTAGGCGCGGGCTTGCGGACGGCGAGCAATAGGTGGCTCGCCGTCCGACCGTCCGGTAACCGTCCGGACCGAGCCCAAGTCGTCGACGGCGCATACTGTTCCGCAAATCGTAGGGGCCCAGCAGGGTCGAAGCCTAATGGGGCCACGGGTAGTGTGAAAGTGCAACCCGGGGCCCTGGGACGAAGGCAAAGAAGGAAAAGGAGTGGGTTTTTAGTCAGTAAAAGTCTGACACTATCTCGCGCTCCACCCAAGAGCGCGATTTGTCATTAGATGATTTTCCCACCTAAAACAAACAGAACCCTAAAAAACCACTTCTCCAAATTCAAAATAGATCGACATAACTCAAAAGTTGTGTATTATTGATCCCTTAGACAGCAATAAGTTATCAAAGGGGATACTTTATGATATTTTAATACCAACATTAGTGGAGTCGTAACTTCAAATACAAAATGAATAACGACAGAAGATCACCAAAATATTTTTATTTATTTATATTGAGTGAATTTTACGGTCGATTTGTCATCTGATTTAGTAAAGGGGTATTTTAAAGTCTATATTGAGATAGGGTTCTGTATATTGTGACATCGAAAGGCTTGTAAAATATACTTTTAAGGATTTTGCTGTTCTAGAATAGGTTTAAAAACTGATTCCGTACAAACTTGAAAGGTAAATTGCGGTTTACGATTTATACCGTATTAAAATAAAACTACTTACTAGATCTCGTTCAAACCAATTTTCGGTGGAAGTTTCATGGTAATGTACATCTTTTTTTTTTTAGTTTTATCATTCTCTTATTTTAGAAGTTACAGTGGGGACGACGACACATTTAAATGATATTAGAAACCTCAATATCATTTTTGAAGACCTATCCATAGATACCCCACACGTATGGGTTTGATGAAAAAAATTTTTGAGTTATCAGTTCTAAGTATGGGGGATCCCCCATTGTTTTTATTTCTATTTTTTTTTTGTGAAAATCTTATTGCGGTTCACAGAATACATCTACTTACCAAGTTTCAACAGTATAGTTCTTATATGTGGCTGTGATTATACGGACGGACAGACAGACAGACATGACGAATCCATAAGGGTTCCGTTTTTTGCCATTTGGCTACGGAACCCTAAAAATTGAGTAGAACAAAGAAATGTCTAGTTTTTGCTGTTCGGACATAACCATTGTAGCGCGATGTGCTGATATCGAATCCTGAAGAAAAGTATAAGTAAAATTTTATAACGTCCCAAGAGTTTCATTTCATATATATATTCATATTTCATATTCATTTATTCACATAAAAATAGAGTAATTACATTCGATGGTTTCTTATGTTACATTATTTAATCTTATATTCTACTAGCTGTTACCCGCGACTTTGTCTGCGTCAAGTTAGTAAAAATGCACAAACGTAATTAATAATTCTGTGCTTGTGATTCGTGCTAAAAACATCTAATTCATTTCAGTAAATATATTATGTAAAATGTATTTCTTATGTCCAGATATATAATTTATTTTATTTATTTGGCTCATCAGTAATAGAATACTCGTTCATGATATACATCAAATAAATTACTTATCATCATCAATAAACAGAAACAGACATGTTGAGGTCGAAGTAGTTGATAAACTATGGTTCTGCCTACCCCTAAAAGGAAAAGGTGATAGTTTAAGTTTGTTTTTGGTTTATTCTATGATGAAACAACGCTGTATGATTTTAATATGATTGGTTCATTATAATAGACTAAAAGTGTATTAAACCGTTGTTTTCTTTTAACAATACTAAATAAATGTTATTTAACGTAGGCTATAAAAAAAGTGGATAAAGTAGTTTTCAAAATGTTAAATGTTGCCAAAATGTATAAAGAGTCTGTACGGATCTTGTTCTGACATCAATACCCACACTTTTTAGTGTCTGCACGTTTTACTTTTAGGAAGAAAATCATCAAATACCTTCCCCCGCTCTGGGTAAAGCGAGAGTTTGTGTCAGACTTTTACAAACTGAAACCGACCTGTGTTCCTTTAATTGCCCTCAGTGTTCTAGAGCTACGGTAACTTGTACGCGGCAGCAAATCTTCCTTCTTTGAGGAAAGGTTAGAAAGACACCACAGCGTCCTCTCTTTTCGCCTGACGAAGATCTCTAGGGCCAAAGCCTGCTAGAGCTATGAGATTTTTCGAAAGATTTACCTCCCATAAGAATTTGCCTCGATGATATTTCTCTGCAGAGTTTTAGCCGGGTCCGTTATGCAACTTTGGCGGAGGTGAATTTCTAAGGAGCATAATCGGCTTCAGCCCATCTTCAGCTGGATAACGTGCACTGATAGTCCAGTGCTGCTAGCGATTATTAAAATACTACAGAGTAACCTACGATGCCATCTTGCTCCACAACTGTACTTATAAAGAATTTGTGAAAAAATTGTTGCAGTTTGATGTTGACTTACATCACGTCGAATTTGAAACAGAAACCTCTCGAATAACCCTAGGTCATTACTCCGTGTTTGTGACTCCACAAAACTATAAAATGCCAGCGAACAAATGTCGCAACCAATTGGGGCTGTGACTGACTCTGGCATCCGTCAGAATGTTGTCCCAGTGTTGATCACCACTCACTGACCACTCTTAAGGAGGTAACGTCTAGTTGTCGACTTAAGGCTGCAAGTAATGTAGGATACATCATACGTAATCAAACTATCTTCAGGAACGCAAACCACGTCGGGGCCTTGTGTGAAATATGTCTTCATGGGTTTTTCATGAAATTCTTAATGATCTTCAATTTTTGGAATCTTTGAAATTAGGTACTTGTTCCAAACAGTAGGTTGTGGTCAAGTCCGAGGGAGAGACTACTTGAAGTACTGGTAACCTTCACGAACTGCTTAAGAAGCATCTTTCTGTGATTAAATACCTACCTATATTTGCTGGTTTTTTGGGGGTCCTTCCGAAACATCTACGTTCGATGAAGACCTGCGTCAGGCGGAAAGAGAGCCTTTTTAGACTTTCTTCAAAGAAGGTATTTGCTGCCGCAATTGTGGCGTGCAAGTTACCATAGCCCTGGAACGCTAAGGGCAACTAAAGGAACACAGGTGGGTTTCAGTCAGTAACAGTCTGGTACTACCTCTCGCTTTGATGTATTTGATGATTTCCTATTTAAAAGCAAAAGGTGCACACACTAAAAACTGTGGGTATCGACCTCAGTATCAACTCCGTGACTCAGACTATTTATACATTTTGGCAACTGAAAACTACTTTAGGTATCCACTTTTTTTTTGATACGTTATATAACATTTATTTAGTTTTGTTAAAAGATAACTACGGTATAATATACTTACAGTATATCTAATGAACCAATAATTTTAAAATCAGACAGCGTTGTTTTATCATAACATAAATCAGAAAGAAACATACATAAAACCCACTCCTGTTCCTTCTTTGCCATTGTTCCAGGGTCCCGGGAATCTCTTTCGTATCACCCATGGCCCCAATAGGCTTCGACCTTGCTGGGCCCCTACGGTTGCTGACACCTCCTTGAGGCGCGCGTAGAACACTACGCGCCGTCAACGACTTAGGCTCGGTCCGGACGGTTACCGGACGGTCGGACGGTGAGCTACCCATTGCTCGCCGTCCACAAGCCCGCGCCTACGGTGGCCGGAAATCGGGATCGGAACCCCTCGGTTCGGATCGGCTGGGGCGCGAGGGTTAATGTCTCGCGCGTGCGGGAGCCTCCTTTGCTAGCATTACTGCTTCGCAGAAGGAGGCGACCACCTGCCACTCCTCCTCGCTCCGGACCATGGCCTGTACCAAGGCCCAGCGCGCTTTACGCTATTACAAATCTTGTTATGATAAAATGACTGGACCTAACTGCGGTTTATTTTCGTAAATATTTTTGGCATTTACGAAGCAATTAATTAGAATTCAATAATTTTTATAAATAGGTCTAGAAACATTTGCTGATTTCGTGATAACGCCATCTATTGCTGAAAAGCTTAACCTTACCTTTATCACACACTGAGGCTCTACCACGAGCTCATAACGTGATCCATTTTACGACCTAAACCGGACTGTTAAAGGAATGGAGCTATAATAATATAGGGTGTATAGCTCCATCACTCTTTTTCGCTCGTACGACTGACATTTTGACATTATCACGGTAAGGCCCCTGGCCACCTACCGAGCGATAGTTAAATATAATTATATATTTTGAGAGTCCGTTTCCGGTTGTCATACCGATAACAGTGCAATAAAAGTGCTCCCTAGTCTAAATTCAATTAGCGAGAAAAAAAAACTTACAATTACCATCTTGAAGTGCCAGAAGATCACCGAATACAAGTTGTAACTATTCGATTGGCGGCAAAACTCGCAAAGAAGTGGATAAAATAGTAAAATATCACCAATATACTACTAATCTCGAGGTGAGAATTACCTAATCACTACTCATAGTTGTCATAACATTATTAATAAAACTGAGGGTAGACGCACCAATTTGTTAACTTGACACCTATCATCGCTACAAAAGCAGTAATACCAACTTAGCGTACGAAGCGTTTCGTTACACGCATACTTAAACGTTTAATTAGTGCATCATGGAGAATAATGGTATGTCAGAGGAAATGTTACGATTATTCCAAATGATGAAAATGGAACTAGAGAAACAAACAACAAAAATTACACAGAATATAACGGATACTTTAATGCGTTCCATAGACGATAAATTACAACCAATAATAGAAGAAAACAAACACCTTAGATCTGAAGTAGCTGTATTGAATACAAAAATTAAATACTTAGAAAATGAAAATCGGAAAAATAACATATTATTACACGGTGTCAAGGAAACTGAGAATAATTACGAGGAATTGTTTAACATGATACAAACTACTTTACAAAAATTAAGTGTTAACATAGAAAAAAATGAAATAAATAAATATCATAGGCTAGGGAAAAAACAAGAAGGAAGTAAAATAAGACCCATATTTACGTCATATCAAAAAAAAGCGGAAGTTATGAAAAACAAAATGAAAATGCCACCAAAAAGCTATCTTACCGAAGACTTCTCTAAAGAGACGCTTGAAATGCGTAAAAATCTGCTACAACAATTAAAACAAGAAAGGGAAAATGGAAATGAAGCATTTATTAAAAATAACAAACTTATAGTAAAAGGAAAATCAGAAGCCGAAAAAAGAAAAAGAGAAATGTCTATGTCACCCAAGAAGATGCATACATCGTCCTATCCCACGGAGGTGAAAAATACTATAGTTCCGTCTAAGCTGCACAAAACCGACGCATTTGCGTACATGAGAGCTAGATCGTTCTCATTGTCAGAAAAACACTCGCATCAACACAAGGCATAGGAAACATCTGACACCGGAAACGTGAGTAAATTAAGCAATACAGGAACAACATTTATTAAAGACAAACAAATCCCCAATACGGTTGGTCACCGCGGGGAGATAGACCATAACCCCCAAGAGCTTGCAACATATAGATATAGATTCACTAAATCACTACCCGTAAAACAAAATTGTAAACAACAGAAAAACAGGACTAGACTTCATATAGCTACACTTAACACGAGATCGCTAAAATCTCAGGAATCCCTATTAGAATTAGAAAATGCACTGGAGACCGTAAACTGGGACATTATAGGCCTAAGCGAAGTGCGGAGAGCTGATGAGAAAATTGAAGAACACGACAAATATATATTATACTACAAAAACGTAACCGCGGGTCTATATGGAGTAGGATTTATGGTAAAAAAATATCTCAAAAACGAAATAATTGAGTTTCGAGGAGTATCAGACAGGATAGCTGTTTTGAATATCAAACTGCCTGGCTATAGAGAACCAACTTCAATAGTTCAGATATATGCCCCGACTGAAATCGCCAAGGAAGAAGTAAAGAACGATTTTTATTTAAAACTCAATGAAGTTATGCTGTATTTATACAAAACTATAATCATAATGGGTGATTTTAATGGTCAACTAGGAAAAAGAAGAAGAAATGAAGACAAAGTACTCGGTCCATATACAACAGGAAAAAGAAACGACAATGGTCAAAGACTGATAAACTTTGTTTTGGAACACAACCTGCACATCATGAACAGCTACTACAATAGAAATCCTAATAGGAAATGGACATGGGTGTCACCAAATGGGGTGATAAAAAACGAAATAGACTACATTGCTACAAACAAACCAAAATTGTTTTCAAAGGTCGATATTGTCAACCAATTTAATTACAACACAGACCATAGATTACTTCGAGGACAACTATACACAATGGAACCAAAGGCATCCAGAAAAAATATTCAGTATTCAAAACAATCAATACCTTTACCACTCCCGGAAAACACTCTAGAGTCATTGCATATAAATTTAGGAAAAATACATAATATCAAAGAAGTTCAAGAAAAATATGATGCCCTAGAAAAGGAATTAAAGGATGTTGAAAGCAAAATTAGAATAACTAAAACAAGTAAAGACAAATTAGGCCCAGAAGCAAGAAAGTTAATTACACAAAGGAAAATTATGTTTAAAGATAGAAAATACCATAAACAAAATATAGTGAAGATAAGTAAAGAAATAAACTTGCATATACGAAAACACAGAGAAAAAACAAGAACCGACACAATAAATTACTACATAGAGAATTCAGGTGGAGTCAACAAGGCATGGGTTGAACTAAGGGAGGACTTAAAATGGATCGACAAAATGAAACACCACAAAAATAAGAAAAATAAAACAAACAGAATACAAATATTAGAAGTAGCAACAGACTACTACCGTGAATTATATAGTAACGACGAAACAGCTGATGATAACACTCAATTAATGGATTATGATAAAGCCAACGAAGATGAGATCCCCTGTATACTAAGAGATGAAGTTATTAAGGCTATCAAAATACAGAAAAAAGGAAAAACGCCAGGAGGGGACTGCATATCTAATGAACTGTTAATGGGATCATCTGAAGTAATAACAAACATAGTCACTGACATATTCAATGAAATTTTGCACACAGAATATATACCCCACCAGTGGACCTCGTCAACTATAATTCTATTACATAAAAAAGGAAAAAAAGATGATATAGCCAACTACAGGCCCATCAGTCTTATGTCCAATGTGTACAAAATATTTTCAAAAATACTTTTAGGCCGATTGACTAATATTTTGGATGAAAACCAACCGAAAGAACAAGCAGGATTTCGTTCAGATTTCTCAACAATAGATCACATCCACACAATAAAACAAGTTGTTCAGAAATGTAATGAATACAATATTACTTTTTATCTTGCATTCGTAGACTATAATAAGGCATTCGACTCGTTGAAACACATGAAATTATGGGAAGCTTTAGAGACACAAGGAGTTAACAAGAAATATATACGTCTTATTATAAATATATATAAGAACATAAAAGCAAAAATACGCACAGAAAGAGAAGGGGAATATTTTCCGATAAAAAGAGGAGTGAGACAAGGAGATCCTATGTCACCCAAACTTTTCTCGGCAGTTCTAGAATACGTATTTAGACGTCTCGAGTGGGATAATCATGGACTGAATATTAACGGGATGCAACTAAACCACTTAAGATTTGCTGACGATCTAATACTAATTTCAGAAGATCCAAGCAGCTTACAAGAAATGCTAGAACAACTTGTATATGAAAGTGACAAAGTGGGTTTGTCAATGAACACGGCAAAAACTAAAATAATGACCAATCTGGAAAAAATCCCTATAACTGTGAATGGCAACACAATAGAATATGTAGAAGAATAAACTTATCTCAGACAGATCATATCTCCAAAAGACCTTACAGATAAAGAAATTAACAACAGAATCAATTTAGCATGGAAGAGATTCTGGTCTCTTAAAGAGATTATGAAAAATCCTCTCGTGCCATTGAAAGCTAAAAGCAAAATATTTGATTCATGTATTTTACCTGTCATGACCTATGGATGCCAAACATGGAGCCTAACTAACAATAATATACGCAAATTAGAAACTTGCCAACATAGAATGGAACGGAGTATACTCTACATCAAACTAAAAGATAAAATAAAACTAAGTGTTATAAGGAAACAAACAAGAATTACCGATGTAACTTACTGTATTAAAACACTAAAATGGAGGTGGGCAGGACATATGATTAGGAGTAAAAAGGATAAGTGGTCTAGGGATGTAACAGAGTGGTGCCCGCGACAACATAAAAGAAAGAAAGGGAGACAACGTCGTAGATGGGAGGACGATGTTACAAGAATAGCAGGCATCACATGGAGAAGACAAGCACAGAACCGCATTTTATGGCAAACTCTAGGGGAGGCCTATGCTGGAAAGCAAGACAATCTTCACGAACCGGTGTCAGATAGTTAAAGTAAATTTTTAATAGTAACTAAAGGAAAAAAAAATGTATGTATTAAATGATGTACTGATATGTTGGATTGTTAATAAAGGCTATTATTATTATTATTATTATTATTATTATATATTTTGACAAATTTAATTCGTGTGTTTGCTATTCAAAACCAGATGGCGTCACTGAGGCATAGGATGACAGTTTTTCTAAGACATTTTTTCTGATAGCCGCTCTATTGTATCTCTTTAGATCTCTTTGTAGACGTTTGAATGCATAACCACTGGATTTCTGTCATGTATAGTGAAGGTCAGTATAATCTGCCAAACTGCTTCGAAAGTGCTGATGTAGAAACCAGACTGTCGATAAAAATAATAGTAAGAACGCAAAAATATGTAAAAATTTCTTGTTTACAGTAAAATAAAACAAAACTATCACAAAAAGAAACTGAGTTTTGAACAACTATCCCTTTACGTGCCGATCTAATCCAGACACGACTGCACTACGGTGTTCGTTGTCTTGTATGTAAAATAGGTGTTCTTATATAAACGTCATCATTGTCTGCTTAACCCTTTGTCGATGATAGCGTGATGATTTTCATCTCAGATATTAAATTTGTAGCTAAATAAAAAAAGAAATATTATTTTCGTTTTTCTACTTAGATTTTATTACGTTTGATTACTTTTTACAAAAATATGGAGTAAAAATTTTTATGATGTGTTAAAAATATACTAAAAGTCCTATTATTATTGTAACCGAAGTACCATTGCATATTATATACAAAAAAGACGACAAAATACTCACAAAAATTATTACTGTAACTGGGGATCGAAGTCATGGCAAATCGTTCAATATCGACATTTTGGAATATTGCTCACCCCCCATAGCAAATAGCGTAATAATTTATAGCCTATGTCCTTTCTCAAGCTCTATTCTATCTTTGTACCAAATTTCATCAAAATTGATTCAGCGGTATAAGCGTGAAAGCGTAACAGACAGACAGACAGACAGACAGACAGAGTTACTTTCGCATTTATAATATTAAGTATGTAAAAATTTCTTGTTTACAGTAAAATAAAACAAAACTATCACAAAAAGATACTGAGTTTTGAACCACTATCCCTTTACGTGCCGATCTAATCCAGACACGACTGCACTACGGTGTTCGTTGTCTTGTGTGTAAAATAGGTGTTCTTATATAAACGTCATCATTGTCTGCTTAACCCTTTGTCGATGATAGCGTGATGATTTTCATCTCAGATATTAAATTTGTAGCTAAATGAAAAAAAGAAATATTATTTTCGTTTTTCTACTTAGATTTTATTACATGTTTGATTACTTTTTACAAAAATATGGAGTAAAAATTTTTATGATGTGTTAAAAATATACTAAAAGTCCTATTATTATTGTAACCGAAGTACCATTGCAATTATATACAAAAAAGACGACAAAATACTCACAAAAATTATTACTGTAACTGGGGATCGAAGTCATGGCAAATCGTTCAATATCGACATTTTGGAATATTGCTCACCCCCCATAGCAAATAGCGTGATAATTTATAGCCTATGTCCTTTCTCAAGCTCTATTCTATCTTTGTACCAAATTTCATCAAAATTGATTCAGCGGTATAAGCGTGAAAGCGTAACAGACAGACAGACAGACAGACAGACAGACAGAGTTACTTTCGCATTTATAATATTAGTATGGATTTAGCCTGCATATGGCATGTGAAGTAGTTTTTTATACAAAGAAATAGAGAAGAAATAGGTATTTAATAACAATAATAATTCAATCGTAATGTCTCTGAAATTCGGCATGCCTAATGTCAATTATATAGTACCTAGATAGAGTTCAATACAATAGTAAGTCAGATATATCATTCAAGTAGAAGATCCATACCATAATGGGTAGCCCGCCGTCCGACTGTCCGGTAACCGTCCGGACCGAGCCCAAGTCGTCGACGGCGCGTATGTTCCACGCGCGCCTCAGGTTCGAAGCCTACTGGGGCCATGGGTAGTGCGAAAACGAATCCCGGGGCCCTGGGACGAAGGCAACGAAGGAACAGGAGTGGGTTTTTAGCCAGTAAAAGTCTGACACTATCTCCTGCTCCGCCCAAGAGCGAGATTTGTCATTAGATGATATTCCCACCTAAAAAAAAATCCACAGTTCTACCGTCGCAGAGTGCGACAATATTATACTTGTGATTAATAGCGATAATTTATAAACTTTTCAAAATATCCGCAGGAGAACCAAGGCTACCGACATAGCATGAAGAATCCCCGAAGTTAAGAGGCAGTGGGCATTAATCGCAGAACAGATGACCGTTGGGGCCTTTTTTTCGGTGGATAATCATCTTATGACATCCCCCGCTCTTGGGCGGAGCGGGAGATAGTGGCAGACTTTAACTGACTAAAAACCCACCCCTGTTCCTTCGTTGCCTTTCGTACCAGGGCCGAGTCTTCCTTTCAGAATAAGAACCTTGGCCCCAGTAGGCTTCGACCCTTCTGGGCCCCTACAGTTGCTGACATCTCCTTGAGGCGCGCGTGGAACAGTACGCGCCGTCGACGACTTGGGCTCGGTCCGGACGGTTACCGGACGGTCGGACGGCGAGCTACCCGTTCCTCGCCAAAGATTCTGGATTGGCAACCACGCACCGGAAGACGCAGCGATTGAAGGCTTCCCACAAGGTGGACCAAAGATCTGGTGAGGGTCGCGGGAATCCGATGGATGCGAGACGCACAGGACCGTTCGTTGTGGAGACACTTGGGGGAGGCCTATGTCCAACAGTGGACGTCTTTCGACTGATATGATTATGATAAACATTTTTAAGATGCTTGACGTTTTTTAAATTCTTTTTTTTTTAATTTGATACTTATTTTGGTAAATTCTTGATTGCATCACTAGTGTTTGTGTGTGCGTGCGTATATGGTTTGTTTACCTTTTGTCTCACGGCTCCTTGAATAGGGTATACCTATTCGCATTTAAGTAAAAACTTGCATGAATTATGATGGTTACTTAATTTTCTAATTAGGGTGTAAAAGGGTGTACATTATTCCAATTACAAGTTATATATATGTAATACTAGTGCTATAGCAGCCTTCGTTCAATTTGATACCATGCATTCTGCAACCGACCTGCACAGGTCTGCGGCAGACGGATATACAGAACCGTAGGTACCCACAACCGTCTGTCATCCCTATTTTCGCCTCCTCACGATCATTTTAACGAAGGGAACAGCACGGAAGCGAATACAGACCACAGAATCAGAGGCGGCGCAAGGCGTGGGCGACGTGGGCCACCGCCTACGGCCTCGCGGCCCGGGGGGCCTCGCACCTAACTTGAAACTATATTACTTAAAAGCCTTGTCTCTAGTCATTCTCTATTACAGCCTGAGTATTCTTGGTTCTTAATCATTTTAGCGTGAGGCAATGTGCTGTTATCACTTAGTGTAGGAATGGTAATTAAAACAACCTATCCACGCTGCGTCTTTCGGTACGTGGTCGTCACTCCAGGTCCTTTCGGCCCCAACGGCCATCTGTTCTTCGAGCAATGTGCCCTGCCAATTGCCACTTAAGCAACGTTGGAAGGCTTCCTACAAGGTGTACCTACTAATGACTTGGTGAGGGTTGCAGGAATCCGATGTATGCGAGACACACAGGACCGTTCATTATGGCGATACTTGGGGGAGGCCTATACCCAAAAGTAGACGTTTTAAAGTTTACGTCAGGCTCGCACTGTTTGATTGTGATATATTTGAAAAAATCCGTCTTATTACACCACCAGAAGGCCTCGCAAAATTTACCTTGCCCACGTCAGATTTAGATCTTACCCCGCCACTGCACAGAATCGCGAACAGCAGGATCGTTCAAAAGAGTTACCGATACTAGAGGGAATGAAAAAACCGGGCAAGTGCGAGTCGGTCTCGCGCACTGAGGGTTCCGTACAAACTTACCTATGAAAACAGTTCAATTCCCGAATTGGAGTTACGAAGATTCTTCCGAATCGTAAAAATGTTTTTTTTTTTTGTGACGTAACTACAAATTTACAGTTTTCAGATTTTATCCTACACTTATGCTATGAGACCTTGCTTCATGCCAAATTTCAGGTTTCTAGGACAACGGGAAGTACCCTATGAATTTTGATTCCCTTGAGAGTGTCGAAATACACGTTGTTTTCGACATAAAAGGCCGTATCTTTTTCTTTCGTTAACTCAGAAATTAATTTTTTTCACAGCTTCAAGAGACCGCAGACCTGAGTAGGTATATAGTTTTAATTTCAACTTGATACCACTACGCGTTCCCGAGATAAAGGGTCTTGACAGACAGACAGACAGACAGACGAACGGACAACAAAGTGATCCTATAAGGGTTCCATTTTTTCCTTTTGAGGTACGGAACCCTAAAAAACTGAAATTACCACCATTAGGTACATCATTTCAGCTGCAAGACGTCCGCTGCTAGACCAAAGCCTCTCCCAAGTGTCGCAACAACTAACGGTCCTGTGCGTCTCGCATCCATCGCATTCCCGCGACCCTCACCAGGTCATCAGTCCACTTAGTGGGTCTACTCACCAGTAGTCTCCAGAATCTTTCGGCCCCATCGACCATGTGTTCTGTAAGCAGTGTGGTCTACCCACTGCCAATTAAGCTTGGCGATTCTTCGGGCTATGACGGCAACCTGGCTGATATCTTCATTTCTGATGCGATCACATAAGGAAACTCCGAGTATAGCCCTTTCCATTACCCTTTGAGTGACTTTTAGCCTTCTAATAAGTGCCTTTGGAGTGTTTGAGTTTGCGACATCGTGGTGAAAGGATTAGTCAGCTAGACCATCTCTAACACAGTGCCAGTGTGGAACCGCTGCACAGAACATGCGTCATTTGCTATGCTGTCCATCCTGCACAACCACCTGCAGTTTTCAGGATCTATACGAGGCCAATAACAGAGCCGTAGAGGTTGCCAAATACTGGTCAGATAAAATTTAGTAAGAGTACATCGACACGAAAAGAAGAAGAAGAAGCCTTTAATGAGGTCTATTGTAACCGACCACTTTTCAGAGCCATATGTCATCACTGGCAACATGCTCTGGTTATAGACTTTCGTCTGGAGATACTGGTATGTTGGATGTGAAAATACCGCGCAACTTCCCGAACGCTGCCCAGCCGAGTCGGATTCGACGATTGACCTCTTTCTCGAAGTTAGACCTAACTGGACCGTCTGTCTCAGGTAAACATAATCGTCCACAACTTCAAGTGTAGAGTCTCCGATCTTGATAGGAGTGGGTGATACATGGTTGTTTACCATGACTTTGGTTCGGAAGCTTTACTAAGGTCATCGAACATTAACATGATTACTATGTCGTCGGTAAACCGAAAGTGAGTGATTACTCGCCATTAACATGAATGCCTAGTCCTCTCCAGTCCAAAACCTTGAAGACATCTTTCCTTGCAGCCGTAAACAGTTTCGGAGAAATTACGTCTCCCTGCTTCACACCGCGCTTCAGAAAGATAGGTTTCGTGATCCGGTCCTGAAGTCGGACTGACGTTGTGGCATTCTTGGACAAACACTTCAGCACTTCCGATGTACCGACAGTCAATTCGCACTAAGGTCCGACCGAGATCTCGGTCTCGGTCTCGGTTCCAGTCATTCTCGGCTAAAAATCAGGCCGAGATTCTCGGTCTCGTTCTCGGCCTGATTTACGCCGAGAATCTCGGCCATGGCCGAGACTTCTTGAGGTCCAACAAATCATTTATTTTCCCTAGATTTAGAGCTTATCACTCCATCTACCGACGGATGGGCGAATTAGGTGCAGGTTTGACGTTACTCGCGTTTCTGTTTACGATTGCTGAAGTGATTGGCTAATGGCTTAACGTCAAGACGTCAACAAGCGCTGACTTGTCGGGGAAATACCTTTCGTATCTCATTTGTTTTTTACATGTATGTCAATTTGTTGTCAATATTTAGAATAGTGATTTAAATAAACATAATTCACGGATTGTTATTTGACAAGAATTATTGTTAATAGATAAGTGAAAAAGTTGCGTGCGAATTGAATTGGTTTGGTTTATGAGTTTAAATTGGTAAGTAGGTAGGTATCTAGTGTTATTTCATTTCTTCCTTTTTTACTTGTTGTGTTGTTGTAATTAGCGGAATGGTATCATTATTTCATATTTACATCTGTCGATCGGCATTATTTAATAATTATATGAAATACATGCGCAGCTTTTTTAAAGACTTACTTTTTAAACACGTCGCGCGTCGATCGTGCGTTTACCTATGTACCTATGCTTATGTACCTATTCGGTGCCATGCAACAGAGAGTTTATTATACGAAAAATGAAATGAAAATGTTATTGTTCCAGATTAACAATGCCTAAAATTAATCCAATTTGGGATTATTTTGTTAGAAATTCAACTACGACACAACCATCTAATAAGGCATCATGTAAGCTATGCAATAAATTTGTATCGCTAGGAAGCACGTTACCTAAATTACAGTCCATCAAAGGGTTAAAATTTCGGGATATAACATACTAAATGGTATAGCGCCATGTCTCGGTCTCGGTCTCGGCCGAGAATTTATTTTATTCTCGTTCTCGGTCTCGGTCTCGGTCTCGGCCGAGACAAAAAAACAAGGTTCGGTCGGACCTTAATTGGCACTGTTGGAGAGGCTGCAGTACAGCCCAGTCTCAATTAAATCTTATCTCCTACTAGCTTTTGCCCGCGGCTTCGCTCCCGTCAACTGAATACTCTATTCTAATCTACCCTACCCTACGTAGAGTAAGGTAGGGTAGGGTTCTTTTTTTTTTCGTTGGGAAAATGACTTTATGACATCCCCCGCTCTTGGGCGGTGCGGGAGATAGTGTCAGACTTTTACTAACTAAAAACCCACTCCTGTTCCTTCGTTGCCTTTCGTACCTGGGCTGAGTCTTACTTTCAGAATCAGACCTTTGGCCCCAGTAGGCTTCGACCCTGCTGAGCCTCTACAGTTGCTGACATCTCCTTGAGGCGCGCGTGGAACAGTACGCGCCGTTGACAACTTGGGCTTGGTCCGGACGGTTACCGGACGGTCGGACGGCGAGCTGCCCATTGCTCGCCATCCGCAAGCCAGCGCCTACGGTGGCCGGAAATCGGGATCGGTATCCCGGCGGCGGTAAGGTAGGGTAGGGTAGAGTAGAATAGAGTATTCAGTGATTATTACTTAATTATATATATGATTGTTACTTAATTTTCTAATAGGGGTGTAAAAGAGTGTGCATTATTCCTGTTACATGTTATATATGTAATACTAGTGAGATAGCAGTCTTCGTTCAATTCGATACCATGCATTCTACCCTACTCTACCTTACCCTACGCTACCTACCTACCCTATCCTAATTACAACCTTCGCTGTATGCTGGTGAACAAAACAAAAAATAAAATTATTAAATAATAATATTAATAATAATATTCCACAACTATCACACAACGCCATCTAGTCTCAAGCTAAGCAGAGCTTGTGTTATGAGTACTAGACAACTGATAAACATACTTATATATTTCTAAATACATACATATTATAGATAATTACACCCAGACACAGAACAAATGATCATGCTAATCACACAAACATATATCCTGGGTGGGAATCGAACCCACGACCTCCGGCATAGCAGTCAGGGTCACTAACCACTAGACCAACAGGCCAGTCCATTTAAAATAGGTCAGCCGCTCTTAAGTTATAGCGTGACCAGGAAAAATAGGGTTAATTTTTTATATGTATATAGATAATAACACAAAAATAAACACATACTCAATTTTCCATATTTCAACAATGCCGACTCTATATGTCTCTGTTCTATGGGAGCTAGCTTCAGGGCATGCCAATCATTGTCCAGCCACAATTTGTTAATTTTAACTGCGATCGGAAACAATCGGGACTGTTCGGCAATGTTCGGGATTCGGCAATGTTCGGGATTAACGAATTTAATTTTAAATTAATGCGTGTATATGACAGTGATTTTGAGACTTGTAAGTTTATAAGTTGTTTTGATTAATGTTTTTGTGGTTAATTACATTGTTCTGATAAGTTTACCTACTCTTTATATAATAATATACAGATATAGTATCTTCTAATACTTACCTATACATAGATATAAGAACGTCTCTTTCTTATATTTATTTATTTAGTACAGCAAAATAGCCATTAAAACTAAAATAATCCTTTCACTCTGTCTTCTCACAGAATCGCAAACTTTCTAATAATATTGTCTTCTATTCATCAGCAAACAAATCCAATCCAGGGTTGGTCTCCACGAGCGCGTTGAGCATCGTTAGCATACGCGGTATAGGGGAGGTGGATCGAGCTACAGTGCGACAAAATGGGACATTAAATAATTTATTCTTTCTAGAGCGATTGTAATTATTCGGAACAAATAATTGACACAACTCTACATGTAAGTCGGACGCATCAGTGTAACCATTAATAATTTTATAGGCTGTTTTAGTTAGGTCAACAGCTCGCCTAACCTTTAATGAAATATATAATATAAATATAATATCTATGTAACTATAATATACACCCCTATTTTTAATTAGTACAAAAAAATGGGGCTCTATCCGTAACCGTTACTGATCATATTTGTGTAGTCAAAAGTAAAAAAACAAAATCCCAAAATTGTCCACGAAAATTTGTCATAATTGGTAAATTCATAATTTAATTCCTAGTAGAAAATACTACGGGCAGTGTTTTTCCATTTTGATTGCCATACATTCATTCATAATAAATAGCGTGTACAATATTTCCATAAATTGAGTGACATTTTGGGATATATAAACAAACGCTAATAACTTTGCTGTTTATGAATATTATTTATTGAGACTTTACTTAAATAATAACAAGACCTTTTCTAATAATCTCTTTGGGTTTTTGTACTAAATAAAAATTAGTAGTGTTTATATGTATATAAAAATCTCGTGTGTTTGTTATTAAACTCCTCCGAAACAGCTAAACCGTTTTTTTTGCATTTTTTTTGTGTATCTATATACTTATTTAGTACTGGTACCTAAGTCTGAGAATACCAGCAGTCCTGCGTTCAAAAATAACCGAGTAGAGTCGCTACTCCAACCGTTCAAAAATGCTTCAAGTTGCAACCCAGGGTCGTTCTTTTATAACTCGAGTAGCTACCCTAGAGTTAACCCAACTAACTCTAACACCGAGCAGGGTAGGTTGGTGTAAGCGGCCATAAATGACACTTGCCGTCTACTACTACTAGGCCAGAACACTTCGACCCTTCTGGATCTTTTGTGCTATAAAATACAAGGTAAGTAACCCTGCCAGCAAAAAGCCAGCTTTCGTGTAGGACAACATCTGACGGGACTGCTAGGTATTAAGTAGATATAGTCCCCTTACAGTTGCAGAATTGTTACAAAGATTTACCGCGGCATTGGAACGCAAAGGGCAACTGCCAACCGAGCTCAAGTCGTCCACGGCGCGTACTGTTCCACGCGCGCCTCAAGGAGATGTCAGCAAACCGTAGGGCCCCAGCAGATCGAAGCCTACTGGGGCCAAGGGTCTGCTTCTGAAAGGAAGACTCGGCCCTGGTACGGAAGGTAACGAAGGAACAGGAGTGGGTTTTTAGTCAGTAAAAGTCTGACACGCCCCCCGCTCCGCCCAAGCGCCGGGATTGTCATTGGATGATTTTCCCACCGAAAAAAAGGGCAACTGAAAGAACACGGGTGGGTTTTAGTAGATCCACCCAGAGAAAGAGAAGTTTTTTAATGATTTCTCACACAAAAAAGCGCGTTGACTCTTACAAAGATTCCCACAGGCCTGGAGACCGGTAGGTTACCTTTACGTTCCAAAATCTACAATCACCATTATCAGCATTCTTCACTTAACCAGATTGATTTGGGTTCGGCACAACATATTGTTTTCATTCAAAGACATTAAATATATACTATTTTCAAGCATAATCCTATTCTGAATGCCAAGTCACCAGCTTTCCATCTTTCATTTTGAAGTCCTACTAACGCCATCTATTATCGAATAGACAAACTAGTTACAGTGACATCTATTAGAAAATATAAAATTTATAACAGTGACATCTGTTGTCGAGTGGATGCAACTAGATTACGTAAGTACATCTCTGCCCTCAAAAATTAGTTAATTTTCATTATTTTAATCCAACTGCGGCAGAACGTCTCATTTTTTTTATGTGGATATAAAATAACTTCTCTCGCTCTGGGTAGAGTAGAAAGGACGTGTCAGAATTTTACTGAATAAAACCACTTGTGTTCCTTTAGCTGCCCTTTGCCTGTGTTCCTTCAGCTGCCCTTTGCTTAGGTACCAGGGCCACAGTAACTCTTTCGAACATCCAGCAGCCCAGGATGTGGTTCTTAGGCAACTAAGCAAATCTAGGCAATCAGAACCTCTTTCTGGAAAATGACCTATACCACTACCGCAGGGTAAATCCTGCTGGTGGCCGAGTGGTAACGGCTTACGCCTCAACTTACGAGTTGTCGGTAGGTCGCGAGTTCAAACCCAGCCAGGCGAATTACTTTGTGTAATTTATTTTATCAACACTGCTCTCAAAACAGTGAAGGAAAACATCGTAAGGAAACCGGCATGTCCAAGAACCAAAAATTCGAAGACATGTGACATTCCCTCTCCTAGAGAGAGGAGACCTGAGTCCCAGCAGTGGGAACATTAAAAGGCTGAATAAACTAATGATTTTGTCTTGTTTGGAAAAAAAAAAATTATAAACACTTTGGTAAGCGGCATTTATTAAAAAAAGAACATACAAAAAATTATTAAAATAATAAAATTAATTCAGAAACAGACTTGAAACACAAAAATATCGAGCCCGAGTCGCGTAACTATACTAACACAGACGCGCAACTATACAAATACAGCCCCCCCCCTAGCCAAGTTACAACCGTTTCGTTTTGATTCTCTTTTCGTCGATCGCCTCGAGTAGGTAACGCCTCCGATTCCTTTATACTAACGTCATCTCAACGCTCAGTCACGTGGTCAGAACAAAGGAATAGGAGGCGTGGTCGACTTGAGGCGATCAACGAAAAGAGAATCGAAACGAAACAGTTGTAACTTGGCTAGGGGGGCAGATGCGCAACTATAAAATTGACGTCAACGCATTTTCTACGTCCATATTTTTCCTGATAGCTACAACCTAGGGGTCTTTAAGTCAAGACTGAATAGGTTACTTCTAGGCAAGCGTGCTCCATCGTCGACCACATCATCGCTTACCGTCATGTGAGATGGTGGTCTAAAATAAAATTATCATGTTTTCATGATTTTTGCGGCAGTTTAACACCATTTTCAAGTCTGTTTCTCTACTAATAGTCACGTAATATTACAAAATAATATACAAAAATGTGATGTACAATATTAAGGTACAATCGAAACTCCCTTGGTAACAATAATTATTGCCCGTAGTAGACGGGCGATTTTAATTACAAAAATTATGGAAATCATGTCACAGCCTATTGACATAAGCTATAATATTTATTATTTAACATCATGAATTATTAGATTTTTAGTTTATCCTTAACATAGCAAATCGATTCTTGAGTAAGGCGAAATTACCTCATTTCTTCCATTTCGGAGAATTGTTGAAATGCAACATGCAGTAATAACTAAACCCCGAGTTCCGAATTGAAAACTCTAACTTATATACTAGTCAAGCGTTTGATGGAAGTAGAGTGTGACAAACTTTGAATTCATCATTCAGAATCCGGGGGCAAGTTTTTTCAATGATACACATACATATTAAAATAACACAAATGTCTTTTCATGGCGGTCGTGTAAATTATAGAACTTCTTGTATGCGCTCCTGATTTGCATATACTTTAAGATTATTATAGTATGCTTAGCATGATCTACATAAGTTAACTTGATAATATCATGTTATTTTATTTCAACCTTTTAACCGCCAGGGTCGCACATCCACGACCAAATACTCCATAACGTCAGCTCTTCTGTCACCTATGGGGATTGGAGAGCTAAACGAGATGGAGTACCGTCAAACGGGGTAAATAGGAACGCAGGGGTGAATAGAAACAAAACTTTAAAGGCATTCACTAATTTCTAACAAAGCTTCCATTATTTTTGTATTACAATGCAAGAAATAATTGCTATATAGGGTGACTGGTAATTAGTGTACGATACTTAAACACGTGATTGTGCTCATGATAACCAACAACTTTTACTATGGGAACAAACCTGAAGTCGCGAAAAAAAATCAGCTGTTCAGTACATTTATGTTTGCCTAATGTACTGAACAGCTGATATTTTTTTCGCGATTTCGGCTTTGCTCCCATAATAAAAATTGTTTGTTATCATGAGCACAATCACGTGTTTAAGTATCGTACACTAATTACCAGTCACCCTATATATACTTATTGCTGCAAATAATTTCTTAATAGCCTGCAAAACCCCTGCGTTCCTATTCACCTCGTTTAACTGTACCCTGTCGCAAATACACGACCGTCAGACTAATCCGACGTGGGGAGTTAAAGGGCTAATATCACTGACCTCTACTATTTACCACACTGGACTGGCGGCCATCATTTTTTTTTTGTGCCCGTTTGATATTCGCCATTTTGGCGCTGTCGACCGTAGCGAGCGTCTACGGTACTAAAATTACAATATGTACATGATTTCATTTTTCATAGGTTTTTTTTTTATAATTTCTGAAGCAAGAATAACACGGAATTCAAACGAAATTAATTCAAAATGCAAAAATAGTTCAGTGTGCTGTACACTTCTCTGCAGCCTTTTGCATTATAAATCAAAATTAGTTCTCTGTACGCTCGCGAGTGCCGCTTCAAATGGGCACAAAAAATAGCTTTCAAATCCAATGGTAAATAGTAGAGGTCAGTGATTAATTCATGCTAGGGGACAAAACACATCTCTCTTCATTTCCTTACATTAAGTTTACCTCACAACCGAATTACAGAAATGTAACATATTTGCTCAAAATCACAGCCACAAACAGCAACTACTGCGTTCAAATAAAAATGGCGATACACACAGGATTATTCATCAGAGTTGAAGCGATAATTATACGAAACTTCTCTGAATCTTAAGTTACCTTCATCTATACTCCATATGTTTAGGTAATTAACTAAAGGTAAACAATCTTGACATGTCTTTTATCTAAAAGTTGTCTATATTTTTTATCTAAAAATGTTTATAATTTGTTATTTACCTATACCGACGTTTGGTAACTAACTAAATTTAAATAATCTTTGTATGTCTTTTATACGATTTTTTTAATAAAAAGACATATTAAGATTGTTTACATTTAGTTAACTACCTAAACCGATGGAGCATAATATGATCAATTGTAATCATATCGGCAAAAAAGGTGGGTGGATAAGAGGCATTTTTCGCCCATCACACACTCAAGGGGAGGTGGGTTTTAGTCAGTAATAACCGACACCTTCTCCCGCTCCGCCTAAGAGCGAGAGAAGTCATTGGATGGTTACCCAACTAAAAAAAAATCATTAATTATTGCCGAAACAGAGTATTTCGCCTTATTAGGGTTCCGTACCCGTCTGTCACCGGGCTGTATCTCATGAACCGTCATGAATAGCTAGACAGTTGAAATTTTAACAGATGATGTATTTCTGTTGCCGCTATAACAACAAACACCAAAAAAAACGTGATTTTTGCCATATTTGGTATGGGCGGTTTTTTTTTTTCGGGTGGGAAAATCATCTAATGACATCCCACGCTCTTGGGTGGATCGGGAGATAGTGTCAGACTTTTACTGACTAAAAACCCACTCCTGTTCCTTCTTTGCCATTTTTCCAGGGCCCCGGGGATCACTTTCGCATCACCCATGGCCCCAGTAGGCCTCGACCCTGCTGGGCCCCTACGGTTGCTGACATCTCCTTGAGGCGCGCGTGGAACACTACGCGCCGTCGACGACTTGGGCTCGGTCCGGACAGTTACCAGACGATCGGACTGCGAGCCACCCATTGCTCGCCGTCCGCAAGCCCAAGCTTGGTATGGACGGTACGGAACCCTTCGTACGCGAATCCGACTCGCACTTGACCGGTTTTTTTTTTAATTACACTTGACTCCATAGTTCGCATTTATGAGAACTATCACACTTTGAAAGATTAGCATTATAGGCAAATTCGTGTTTTTTTTTTAAGGTAGGAATTCATCTAATGACTTCCCTCGCTCCAGGGCGCAGTGGAAGGGCGTGTCAGACTTGTACTGACTAAAACCACACCATGTTCCTTATTTAACTTACGTTCCAGGACCCCGTTGTTCCCTTTCGGACGATTTACCGTGTATAACCATCTTTTCATTGAATTCATTACAAATCGTAAGCTTAATAATAAAGAGTAATAACTTAAAAATTAAGTATTTGAAGATTGATTCATAAATTCTTCATTTTAAGATTCAATTTTCAAATACCTCAGTCTTTACTTATTACTCTTTATGAATACGCGGGAAAAATGTCACTGAATGTCTTTTTTATTAGTATTAGCATAAAACTGGGCTCTATGCATTTAGCAGATGAATTGATTTGATAAAAAAAATATTTAGATGTCGATCAACAAAAAGATGTTTGTTTTCATTAATACAGTATTTAGAGTATATTTATCTCGTATTACTAATTTAATGTGATCATTTTATTTCAAACTATCTGACCCGGCGAACATCGTACCGCCTAATAGTAAGGATAACGCCATCTACTGGCATTACCAGAACAGCATAATTAATTTTAAAATGACATTTTATTTAGAGATGGCGTTGTATTCGATTTTTGTTTTCCATATTTTTTTACAGTTTAAACCTTCCCTGGACTATTACAAATATTTCAAGACCAAAATTAGCCAAATCGGTCCAGCCGTTTTTGAGTTTTAGCGAGACTAACGAACAGCTATTTATTTTTATTTGATAGATAAATAAAATCCATTGACAAGCTCAGGAACATAAACTTGCAGCATCTCGACTAATAAGCACCATCCTACTACGTAATATTATAAACGCGAAAGTTTTTATGCATAGATGTATGTATGTTACTCTTTCACGCAAAAACTACTAAATGGATTTCGATGAAATTTGGTACACGGGTAGACCATGTCCGGGAGTAGCACATAGAATACTTTTTAGCCACTGGCATCAGCCAGTTTACAAAAATAAAACATCTTTTGCTGATCAACAACCTTACAATGTCAGTTTCATATTTAAAAAAAAAAACAATTAAATCTAGTAAGCTACAAAATCTCTGCTCAATTTCAAAATCTCAAAACCTATCTACTATAAAATCTATACAACATTAACTTTAAAATAAGTCAATAGTAAAACCATGAACAGATTTGACACACTCCTCTTTTTATTGTTTTATCTAGTGACCATAGAGCACCGTTGAGTGTGACAAGTGTGTTCCCAGCTTATAACCTGGAGTAAGACGTACCAGTAACTTAGCCATAAGTTAAATCTAGCAGCTTGCATGCTTTACTTTTGCGATATAATGGCCGGTTCAGGGGCGCCGGCTTTTAGAAACCCTCATGGGTGCTCATGCTCATTTGGTGACTCGAAAAAGTAACGAAGTGTAAGAAAAGAAATGCACACTGATCGAGCGACAAATAAATAATAATAAATTGGGAAAACATCACATACATTGTCCTGGTCCCAAATTAAGGTTTTCCCTTGTACTATGGAAACCAGGAACAACGAAGGTACCACAAACACCCAGACCCAACACAAATATCTGTTTCATCAACTAACATTTGTGTTGGTGCGGGAATCGACCCGCGACCCTTGCGTCTCAACCGGCGCTCTAAACCACTGCGCTAAACGGGTCGTCGGGTAATGAAAAAATGCCCATCCCTAAAAGGCGATTATTAATTTGTTTCTTGATGTCTATTCTCAGGGGTGCTCGGCACCCCGGTCTGTCACCAGGTTTTATCTCATAAACCGTGACAGGCAGTTGAAATTTTCACAGACAGCAAATACTAAAAACAGAATAAAATAAATATTTAAGTGGGACTCCCATACAAAAACGTGATTTTTTGCCTTTTTTTGCTACTGACGGTACGGAACTCTTAATGCGTGAGTCCGACTCGCACATGGCCGGGTTTTTTTTTAAAAAAAATACACTATTGACTCCATAGTTTGCATTTATGAGAACTATCACACTTTGAAAGATTAGCCATTGTAGGCAAATCAACAACAGTTGAAGACTCCTAATAGCATGCAAGCTACTCGCATTATGCTTACACCAGTTACTGGTATATAGGGTGACTGGCAATTAGTGTACGATACTTAAACACGTGATTTTGCTCATGATAACAAACAATTTTTATTATGGGAGCAAAGCTGAAATCGCGAAAAAAATATCAGCTGTTCAGTACATTAGGCAAACCTAAATGTACTGAACAGTTGATTTTTTTACGCGATTTCAGGTTTGTTCCCATAGTAAAAGTTGTTGGTTATCATGAGCACAATCGCGTGTTTAAGTATCGGTCACTAATTACCAGTCACCCTATATATACTCCTGGGTTAATTCATGTATTTAGCATTATCAGCAAAGCATTCACTCTAACTCTTTATATACAAAGGGACATACTATCTATGAGAGAGAGCATAAGTTTTATTATTTTCGTCATAATCATTATATCACAAAAAAAAAAATTGAGACATGTCAAAGTTGACGAAAAGTGGCGCAACTGTGATCATCTGTAAGAACTGTTTTTTTTTTATCTAACAGATAATTTTATACAAATTTTGGTTCCATCTGAAACTAGACCAGTACAATTCCAGTATATTATTTTTTTCTCGCTTAATCGTAAAATAATAATAAAGTAAGTTCTAAGACTCTCAGAGCAGTGAAGGAGAACATCGTGAGGAAACCGGCATGTTTTAGGGTGTTTTTAATATCATGCGGTTTGGATCACGCATGCGGGATTGCCCCGCACGCGTAACCCCCACAAATGTCCATTTCATACAAGTATTTATTGCAATGCGTGGAATACGCACGAGGGACGCGTTTTTTTGCAATTCGAAATTTACATGCGGGACAATCCCGCATGCGCGATAAAACGCACGATATTAAAAACTCCCTTAGATACAAAAAAATCAAAGACATGTGACATCCACCAACCCGCACTGGGCACACGTGGTGGATTACGGCCCATTCCCTCTCCCAGAGAGAAGACCTGAGTCCCAGCAATGAGAACATTATCTGATTATACTTATGTTATTATAAACATTATAAAGCTAACAGTTTGTGAGTATGTATGTATGTTTGTCACCTCTTCACGTTGAAACGTTATTAACGGATTTTAATGAAACTTGGGCGTTCCAAATAAGAATAGGATCGATTGCCATGTTGTGACGTCACATCATACTGTCAAATCGCAAGAAATTGGGCAAAATTGAAGAACTCAGAGATGAGTAAAATTGAAAAACTGGATTCTGATTAAACTTTTTTCGTTCATAGTTCGTAAATAAATTTAAATTAAAAAAAACATCTTGTTTTGCTCACCATAATAATTCTTCGATTTGACAGTATGACGTGACGTCACAACATGGCAATCGATCCTATTCTTATTTGGAACGCATTGTACATAAGTACACCATATCCCGTTTATCCCGGGTGTATGTTATAATAGGGTAATTATTTACTACCACGCGTGCGAAGCCGCTAACAACAACAACTATTAGAAATATTAAAAAAAAAACCGCATTTCATCCCTTTTGACAAGTCTCATTTACCTACATTAATTAATTCTTAAGAATATTCCTTATAGGTACTACTAAAGATAAATGACTTTTGGTCAAATCAACTAGAAAATATTAGCGACACACTTACAACCCAAGTACGCGGTTGTATGGTTGATATCGCTCAGCGATAAGACCGCCATCGTACCCATAGAATTAACCCCTCGAAGGCCGATTGTACATACGTCTGTACAACTTGAATGACCTTGAAAAACGCTTAATTGTCGTTTTGTACACACGTTTGTACGATTTTTTTTTTGCCAAAAAGTTTGATTTCTGTATCTTTGTTTTTCCTAAAAAAAAACAGTTTTTTTTTTGGTGAATGACGTAAAAACGCGCAATTATGAAATAATAATATCCCCGGGCGCCCGAGGGGGTTAGTTTTAAAGTTTTGTTACTATTTTGGTGGACAATAAAGTTTACTCTATTCTACACAGCATAGTTAAGGTTATGTTGCTTATCTCATATCTTAAAGTAAATTGTGTAAACTGTGATGCATCGTCATTTTTTGTTTTTCATAAATCATCATCATCATCATTTCAGCCGCAAGACGTCTACAGTTGGATGTAGACCTCGCCCAAGTATCGCCATAACGAACGGTCCTGTGCGTCTTGCATACGCGGTCAACACTCCAGAACCTTTCGTCTCCATCGACCATCTCTTCTACGAGCAATGTGCCCTGCCTACTGCCACTTAAGTTTGGCGATTCTTCTTAATTTTTTTTTTAATAGAACTTAATAAAAACGTTTACCGTTATGGTCGGCAGATGAGAAAAATATAATCTAAACTAGATAATTTTACAATAAAGTTCAATGACCTTTCCATAATATCTCTTCGTGGATACCCAAACAATAATAAATATGATCAATTTTTCATTAAAAAATCTAATCTAATTCCGCCAAGTCCGTTCCATCATCGGACCACTAGACGTACGGCGTTGCACCCGGTACATGGTAGATACATTTGTGTGTGTTTTGAGAACACATTATACGTACAGCCAAGGAGTGGAATTCCTTACCGGAGTCAGTGTTTCCTGATAGCTAAAACTTAGGGGTCTTTAAGTCAAAGAGTGAATAGGCTACTTCTAGGCAAGCGTGCTCCATCGTCGATCACATCATCGCTTACCATCAGGTGAGATGGTGGTCAAACGCGAGCCTATCATTAATAAAAAAAATATAAATAAAATGTTAAGAATCACGATAGAGCATTTTCACTGAGTAGCAGATAATCAATAGTTTTATATATTTATTAGAAACTAGCTGACCCGGCGAACTTCGTACCGCCTAATAATAAGGATAACGCCATCTACTGGCATTACCAGAACAGCATAATTCATTTTATAATGACATTTAATTAGAGATGGCGTTGTAATCGTTTTTTTTTTTTTCGTAATTTTTTCTCACCGTTTAAATCTTCCCTGAACTATCTCGAATATTTCAAGACCAAAATTAGCCAAATCGTTCCAGCCGTTTTTAAGTTTTAGCGAGAGTAATGAACAGCTATTCATTTATATATATATACAGATTAAGAATATGTAATAAATGTAGAATGAGAATCAGGAATGAGGATATCCGCAGGAGAACCAAGGTTACCGACATATCACGAAGAATCGCCAAACTAAAGTGGCAATGGGCAGGGCACATTGCTCGCAGAACAGATGGCCGTTGGGGCCGAAAGGTTCTGGAATGGCGACCACGTACCGGAAGACGTAGCGTTGGAAGGCCTCCTACAAGGTGGACCGATGCGAGACGCACAGGACCGTTCATTGTGGCGACACTTGGGGGAGGCCTATGTCCAGCAGTGGACGTCTTTCGGCTGAAATGATGATGATGGATAAATGTACGTGGTTCAATGACCGTTACCGTAAATCTGGTGACTACCACCATAGTACTATGCGCACGCACACGCAAGGAAGTCGAGAGTGGGGGCATCGCGTCATGCCGTTTGCCGTCACGACATCCGACTCGATTTTACTGCGAAGGTGCACCAATTGATGTTTCACATCAAAAACACAATTTCTGTAACCTACTAAATCGCTTATTTGCTAACCTTTGTGTCTCTGTTCGCTTATAATTTCTAGTTGACAACTTGACCAGTGCTAGGCCTGATTTCACCAATATTAAAAAAGAAATAGATTGTCCATGAAATCCTTATATCGATGGCTTACGAGTGAAAACCTAGGGTATGCAATTTTAGAAATTTTCTTGCTTGAGTCAGTTTTGTGTGATAACAGCGCGACGGCGCGTCACACAAAATAAATCAATATTTCATTAATATATGAATAAAACACGTAAAAGCACATTTAAATTATATGATAATAAAGGTCTGATTGGGATTTTTTGTGCCTCGGGTTTACGCACTGGGCTTGTGTGGTGGGTTACGATCCACTCCCTCTCACTGAGGGGGGCCTGAGTCCCAGCAGTGGGATCATTATAAGGCTGATTTGTCCTGAATATAATATTGGTGAAATCCGAACAGTATAATCTCAAAAACAATTTATTGTAACATTAAGTAATCATTATTTACAAAATTAATTCATTATTATAACAAACATACCTATTATATTTAAGAAAGCGAAATTCAGGAGCTTTTGTTAAAAAAAAAATGGTTTTATTCAGTCTATTGCATTTTTTGTTTTCTTTTTTCTAAAAGTAAAGGAATAGAAAGTGTATGTTTACGCACAGACTTGTGTCATTGGTTAAATTATTCGACCGCATAAGTAGCAGTAGTACACCTCGTTCCAAAACCCAAATCGCAGACGTAGGCAACTCAGCCACCAAACTAAAATGGAACTTGGAAGTCGACATGGCAGTCCCATAAGGAGATAGCGTGACAATTTGGACTCTAACTAGGATTGACCCGAAAAAAATGGAAGAATGGAAAGGTGGCAGATTGATACAGTAGGCTCGTAATAATAATAACAAAAAAAAAGCGCAATCAAGTATCTAAAAATGCAATAGACTGTAACTTCGTCACCGCTTCATGGAACTAAAGCTCCGTACCCTTAAACACTATGACTCTTCACCAGCACTCTCCTTGTCCTGGCACTCAAAATCTTTATTCACACTCAAATTTATACTTTCCACGTCTTCTGTACTCTTCATAAGATTTAAACCCTGTTCAAATTCGCCATTTTCCTGCGTTCCATGTTTAAATTGAAGATGTTTCTCCATACTAGATTTTTGCACACATCTATACGCACAATGTGGACATTTCACAGACTTCTGCCGAGGCCTGTAAGGCTTGCTTTGGTTTTTAACGTCGACTTTTTCACCCTCTTTTTCGTTCAAATGCCTTTGCTTATGTTTAGTTAAGTTAGTTTTTTGGACACATCTGTAGGAACATATGTCGCAGCTAAATGGTTTTTGGTCTGTATGTAAGTACATATGTTTCACTAAATTAGGTTTCTGAACAGTTCTGTAGTCACAAAATGGACAAGCGAATGGTTTGTAACCGGTGTGCGTCCGTTCATGAACGACTAAATTGTTTTTTTGGGCGCATCTGTAGTCACAATATTGACATCTGAAAGGTTTCTCCTTCATGTGAACTAGTATGTGTTTCGCGACGTTATTTTTCTGGCCGGACTTGTAATCGCAGAAGGTACACGAAAAAGGTTTCTCTCCGGAATGCGTGCGTTCGTGGATCTTCAGTATTGCTGGCGACTGACATCTATAAGCACATTGACTACAGCTGAACTTCCCAACTTTCTCAACCATCTGATCTGAATCAGAACAGGACTTCGCATGATGTTTCAAACCTCTTTTCGAAGGGAACACATCATTGCACTTATAGCAGACATATTGCCCCTTTATATTCATAGAAATATCTTCCGTAATCTTGTTATGTACACTAGAATCATTTTCGCTTTTAGTTTCAGCAAAATTCTGATTACTATACTCCGAATAGTATATTTTATTTTGATCTGTTGGTTTCAAATTCTCTTTTGGTTCCTCACATTTCTCTTTCGCGCCATTTAGTCCGCCATCTTGTCTAACTTTTTTATAATCTTCGAGGTAAGGGCTTGCGTTATCAAACTGCCTATTAATGACTAAATTTTGTGGGTTCTCGCGAATGTTTGTGTAGTTTTGGACATAGTTCTGTGATCTAGAGTAGAGTTCTAAGGAATTTAGTGCTGGTACATTTACGTGTGTGTTATATACGTACATTTGACTGTCAGCGTGAACGTTTGACTGTGATTGCGTATGGTCGGCTGGAAGACCTGGAATTGGAGATAGAAATGTATGTTAGTTTTGTTATAATATCAATGAAAAAGACAGTGCGGAAAAACGCAGCGGAATTAGAGCGCTTTTTCGGTTCTTCGTGCTATATCTGGGTGGATGGACTTGTGGCTAAATACTATACTAACAGATGCAGATACCGAGCATACCGGAGAAGTGGTGGCTCTATATAGAGTGTAGTGGCGTGCGTCAAAAGACGAAGCTGGCACTGAGGGTACAGCTGTTGGAGTCGAACAAAACGTCAATTTCAAGGCGTACGTGGTGCGAGTCCCGAACACTTTCCTGCCCCTCATGCTGAAGGAAGACTTTTGGCCGCAGGGCGTGGTATACCGTCGCTTCCGCGGACAGGTGCCAAGGACAACATGAAGTGAACATAGTGCAATGTGAAGTGTTACTAACATAGTCCTCAAGTCTTATTTATTCGCTAACGATAAATTGTATTTACTCTATGTATCTATGGATCAAGATGATAATAAGATGATTTAATATTATTATTATATGCGACCCAAAAACGCACTTCATTTTTTTTCAGTCAGATAAAGTCCTAACTTGTTCTAAATTGATTCTTAAGAACCACAATCAGTAATACCAGACAAATGACGTACGATGATTGAGTAGACTTTCCGAAATCTAGAGGTTAATATTGCGAGTGATTGACACACATATTAGCATAGTAACAAAAAAAATATGCGATAAGGACTGATAAAAACACTATTTAATTTATTAAAAATGTATCTAAATAGTAGCATGGCAGTTGAGAGTTTGTCATGCTCACTCAAATGTCTCGCTGATGGTGGCACGTGTTATTGGGTCATTCAGTTCCCTTAAAACTGGTTGAGCTGAGTGGGGCTGATGCACGCGTCATGCTCGTGAACGGGTGCCGTCAGTTGAGACTGGTCATCTCTTAGCTGCCAGTGACTTAATTCAATTTCTATTTTTTTTAATTAGTTTTTTTATTTTAATTATTATTACTTATCTGCATTGTGTTTTTTTTTTGTCTGACTGACATTTTGACAATTCAAAAGTGCCTGTAATTGGTCTATTTGAAATAAACGTTTCTGATTTCTGTACAGCAAGTGAAGATGGTCTAATAACACATGTGACTCGCACAGGGCCCGCGTGGTGGATTACGACCCTTTCCTTCTCCTAGAGAGTCCCAGCAGTGGGAACATTATAAGGCTGCTTATGCTATACTAGCTTGCCATCGGCATCGCCCGCGTGAAAATAAGTTTCTCCATACAAACTTTGGACCCCCGTTTCATCCCTTAAAGCTGTTACATCATAGTAGACACACGCTAAATTTAGCTTCGCTTACTTTAGGTTGATTATTCAGTGGTCGTTTATACAGTAGAATCTGAAGTTATGTATTGTGGTTTATTTAGGTATGTAATGTATATATAGTGTTTGATTAATTTGTTAGCAGTACACCGCAGACTACCCCCTGTATTATTTTAACCTAGATAATTCACAAAGTATTTGTGTTTCCAAAATATTTAGAGAAAGATGTATAGGTAATAGCGTCATATTCACGTAAGAGCTGTTGTATGGAAATATATCTCGGGTTGGCCACTCTCAATACTGCTGTCTGTTCTAATAGGTTTTGTTTTTTTTTAGGTGGGAAATCATCATTCAGAAATTCTCTACCGGGCATTGGCCCTGCTGGGCCCCTACGGTTTGCTGACATCTCTTTGAGGAGCGCGAGGATCACTACGCGCTGTTGACGACTGGGCTCGGTCCGGTTAATTACCGAACAGCCGGACTGCGAGCTACCCAGTGCTCGACGTCCGCAAGCCCGCGTCTACCGTGGCTGGTAGTCAGGGTCGGAATTTCGGCGGCTATGGCGTGAGGACCTTCGTTCCCTCACGCGTGCAGCCTCCTCCTTCGTTAGCATTACGGCTTCGCAGAAGGAGGCGACCGCCTGCCATTCCTCCTCGCTCCGGACCATAGCCTGAACCAGGGCCCGACGCGAAAGGTCGCTGCCGCCAATTGCCTCCACGAGCTGTTCTAATAGGTGGACCGCCTAACATTCGCAATCTTTACATTTGTTTATTTTTCACTTTTACAATTATCTTGAATTTTTTATTCAAACTTCTGCCAGTGCCTTCGCCCGCGTGATAAAAAGTTTCTCCATACAAACTCTGGACCCCCGTTTCATCACCTTAGGGGGTGAATTTTGGAAAATCCTCTCTTAGTGCTCACTTAGGTTATAAAAGAAAACCCTGAGCAAAATTTCACGTTCCTAATCCCAATAGTTTCGGCTGTGCGTTGATATGTCAATCAGTAATCTCTCCTTTTATTATATACTAGCTTTTGCCCGCGGCTTCGCTCCCGCCAACTGACTACTATATCCTACTCTACCCAACTCTATCCTACTCTACCCTACCCTACCCTACCATACTCAAAAAAAAAGTATCCTATGTCCGTCTCCTGGTTCTAAGCTACCTCCCCACCAACTTTCAGCCAAATCGGTTCAGCCGTTCTTGAGTTATAAATAGTGTAACTAACACGACTTTCTTTTATATATATATAGATGTAGAAGATATATGAGATGTCTAAGTAAAATCCAAGAAAACCCGATCAAAAGCTCTAGTTTATCTAGCCGTGAAAGCAACACATACAAGTGATATTAAAACCGGTCGAACTGACCTTTTTGTAATAACATTATATATTTAATACACATTTACCAAAGGTTGAAGAGTCAACTTTTATCGCTGGATAGGTCTGTCTGTGATCGTTGCTAGGGGATTGATCAAGAACGCTTTGGCCATTTTTCTTGTGCCAAAACGATTTTTGAAGTGAAAATTTTGCATGTTGCCAAGGGAAAGAAAAGAAAGAAAAAGAGTTTATTTACGTCAAACATGGCGCATACCTTAAAACTAAAAACAAATAACAATAACGACTTATAAGTGGTAGGATATGCGTCACATCCGCGCAAAACGGCCAGCGCTCAGCAAAATGCTGGGGCTCGTGTAAGACTAATGCTCGGTTTCTGATTTAAGCATTTGAAGTTGAGAATTACTCAAACTCTACTTTGCCCTGAAAACCTGTCAAAATTTGGCAGTTAAGTATGGTTTGAGACGTTCTTAACTCAAAATACTCAACTCAGAAACCCGCCCTAAGCCTTAACGCTGATGATGAATGAAGGATTACATCTATATAGGTATATAAAATGAGAAACTGACTGACTGACATATCAACACACAGCCGAAACTACTGGGACTAGGAGCGTGAATTTTTGCACAAGGTTTCCTTTTATGAGGTAGGCGAGCACTTTGAAAGGATTTCCTAAAATTCATCTCCTAAAGGGATGAAACAGGGGTCTAAAGTTTGTATGGAAAAACCTGCTTACACGCGGGCGAAGCCGCTGAGAGAAGCTAGTATTATATACTTATAATCACTAAATAAACAAACAAAACATAAATAACAATAAACCATTACGGCAAAAAGCATTGACGTAGTCATTATCAATGGAATAAGTATCTACAGCCGTCGACACGACGGCGGCAGCTGTTGACGCGTCGATGGCTGCTGTTGACGCGTCGATGGCTGCTGTTGACGCGTCGACGGCGGCCGTCGACATTCCAACTTTGAAAATCAGCGGCAGGCGTCGCGTGTGTCACGTGTCACTATAGGTCGACAGCTGCAGTTACCTCTGCGTTGGCAACTTGCCGCTTGTGTGTATGAGCTCTCAGGCGCACTTTTATTTTGAGGGTATCGAATGAGACTGAGGCACCGTCCAATTGTCATTACTCGTGCGATTAGCGTTGCCAGGCGTCCGGATAAAGCCGGACAGGGTCAGGCTTTTTAGTTGCGGGTCCGGCCAAATTAAGCAGAGTCCGGCCTGTCCGGCTTTTTAAATTGGACAACTGTTTTTTTAGATGTATCATGTTTTCTACTTTATCTTGTATCGCTAGCGTAAGCGGAGCGGACTAGCAATTATAGCAGCCAATTTTATTGCTGTTTCATTGTTTTATTTATATTATGGTCAATAATAAAAAAGTCAAGATTCACTTTAAAAAAAAATAACATAAAAAAACATAAAAATATTTATTTTGGAACATAAAACAATTGACAATAATGACATGGATAACGATGGCAGCTGCAAAAGTTAAAAACTGTGTCGCAACTGTCAACGCCCATCTTAATGTTAAGAAAACAATGTCCCAGACATAACAATAATCGTGTAGTAAGTATGTAGTGTGTAATATGTAGTGTGTAGTGTGTGTATATATATATGTGTTGTGTGTGTGTATGTATTAATACATTCTAAGGTTCCACAATTTTCTCAGTATCACTGTACGAAAGTGTTTTTAACCAATCAGTCAAATTCTTTTTAAGGTCATTTCGTTTTAGGTGGTAAATATTGACGAGTTTGTTTATTTTGTTGTACATCTTTGAGCTAATGAATGTGAAATGCCTTTTCGCTACTGCTACTCTACAGGGTACTATTTTGCAGACTCTGTCTGAGAGGCGTTTGGCAGTACTAAAATTTGGATCATAAGTTTCAAGGTTATGGTTCCACAGCACAGTTTGCAGAATGAATATTTGCCTAACCGTAAGCACGTTACACTCCGAGTAAAGGTCTGAGGTTGGGTAGCGGATAGGTTTCTTACAGAGAACCTTTAGTACAGCCCTCTGTGCCCTTTCTAATCTAAGCATGGCGGTTTTGTGGGCTCCTCCCCACGAGATCACGCAATATCCTAAAATTGATTGAGCGAGTGCAAGGTAAACTGTCATGAGGCATTTGAAGTCAGCGACCGTCCTAAGCTTTTTAAAGACGTAGATTAATCTACGAACGCGAGTCACTAAAGAGTTGATCTGCTTTTTCCATTTTAGGTGGTTATCAATGATTACTCCGAGATATTTAATATTATCAGTCCGATCGATGGATATACAGTTGCAGTTGTCGGAGTTGGACGGGGTGCAGATGTGTGCTCTGATTTTGAGGGAGTTTGGGGGTTGACTTTGAACGCCTGGTGTGAAGGTTATACACTTTGTCTTGCTAATGTTGAGGGTCAAAAGGTTTGTGTTTAGCCAATTCATGACCACGCTTAGAACATGCTCGGCTTTACTGAACGTGTCGGACCAGCCATTTCCGTGAACGATAAGAGCTGTATCATCGGCGTAAGCTATTATTTTAGAGTTAGGCAGGGCTATTTGACACAGTTCATTCATATAAATGAGGAAGAGGGTTGGCCCAAGTACACTGCCCTGTGGCACACCAAATATTACCCTCTTTTTTGTGCTTGTGTGCCATTTTACTCAAATGTCGGCCATTTTACTCAAATGTCCGGTTAAATTGGCTGGTCTGTCCGGCTTTTTGGTTTGAAGACCTGGCAACTCTACGTGCGATGTTGCGATGCGAATACATCGTGCGATGAAATCGGTCGTCCGATAAGAACTCGTGTCATTTCCCTGAACAAATCTAGGGATTTGAACAAACACCAGAACAGGTTCCGTGAAATGTCAAAAAATCTTTTCTATGGTACTTTTAACGTTTATTTGTAATAACATACATAATTATAATAATTAGTAGGTGCATTATGATGTAACATTGATCTCAAAAATCAAAACTAGAACATATATTTGAAACGAATGAAGAAACATTTCTTAAAAACCTTTTAGTTCGGGATCGTACAAATAATATATTATATATATAAAAGCGAGAGCAGTGGTGGCCGTGTGGTAACGGCCCCGACTTACGAGTTGTAGGTCGCGGGTTTAAACCCAGCCAGGCGCTTTCATCATCATCATCATCATTTCAGCCGAAAGACGTCCACTGTTAGACATAGGCCTCCCCCAAATGTCGCCACAATGACCGGTCCCATGCGTCTCGCATCCATCGGATTCCCGCGACCCTCACCAGGTCATCCGTCCACCTGCCAGACGCTTTACTTTGTGTAATTTTTTTCATCACCACTGCTCTCAAAACGGTGAAGGAAAACATCGTGAGGAAACCGGCATGTCCTAGAACCAAAAAAATCGAAGACATGTGACATTCACCAACCCGCACTGGGCTGTATTACGGCCAATTCCCTCTCCTAGAGAGGAGGCCTGAGTCCCAGCAATGGGAAAATTAAAAGGCTGATTATGTTATGCTATAAAAGCGAAATACCACTCACTGATTAATCACGAAATTTCAGAAACTATAACAAACTTACAATTTGGCAGGTAGGTTCCTTATAGGGTGTAGACATCCGCTAAGAACGGATTTTACGAAACTCCACCCCTAAGGGGTTTTTTTTTTCGCGTGAGAAAATCATCTAAAGATATCCCCGCTCTTGGGCGGAGCGGGGGGGGATAGCGTCAGACTTTTACTGACTAAAAACCCACTCCTGTTCCTTCTTTGCCATTTTTCCAGGGCCCCGGGGATCTCTTTAGCATCACCCATGGCCCCAGTAGGCTTCGACCCTGCTGGGCCCCTACGGTCGCTAACATCTCCTTGAGGCGCGCGTGGAACAGTACGCGCCGTCGACGACTTGGGCCCGGTCCGGACGGTTACCGGACGATCGGACGGCGAGCCACCCATTGCTCGCCGTCCGCAAGCCCGCGCCTACGGTGGCCGGAAATCGGGATCGGAATCCCGGCGGCGGTTGCTACCTACCTCTAATGAAAATGTCGTTATAAAATGAATTATTCTGTTCTGGTAATGCCAGTAGATGGCGTTATCCTTTGACAGTTTAACTAAAATGTATCACAACATAACTATTAGGCGTACGAAGTTCGCCGGGTCAGTTAGCAAAATCAGCCTTTCAATGTTCCCACTGCTGGGACTCAAGCCTCCTTCTCTAGAAGAGGGGATAGGCCGTAATCCACCACGCGGGCGCAGTGCGGGTTGGTGAATATCACATGTCTTCGAATTTTTGGTTCTAGGACATGCCAGTTTCCTCACGATGTTTTCTTTCACCGTTTTGAGAGCAGTGGTGATGAAATAAATTACACAAAGTAATGCGCCTGGCTAGGTTTAACCCGCGACCTACAACTCGTAAGTCGGGGCCATTACCACTCGGAAACCACTCTGCTCACACTCGGCCACCACTGCTCTCACTCGGCCGCCGGGGTCAGTTACTAAGAAGTTAATAATTGTTTGAATTAGGGATGACGATCTGCGATCGATTAATCGAAGAATCGATTTTATAGCTCAAGTAAATCGATTTTTAAAGGTCTATTCTATGAATTGATCTCAGAAACTTGAAATCGAGATCAGATTTTTTTCCAACCATATTATTATTATAAAAACTGGGTAAGTGCGAGTGGGACTCGCGCACTGAGGGTTCCGCTATACACTTACAACTAGTTACAACAACAACTTAAAAGGTAAATTGCGGTTTAATATTTATGACGTATTAAAAAAAAACTCCTTACTAGATCTCATTCAAACCAATTTTCGGTGGAAGTTTATAAGGTAATGTACATCATATATATTTTTTAGTTTTATCATTCTCTTTCTCGAATTTTAGAAGTTACGGGCTCTTCTCTCTCGCGCAAACTATTCAGTATATAAAAAAATTATATTAGAAACCTCAATATCATTTTTGAAGACCTATCCATAGATACCCCCGTATGGGTATGATAAAAAAAATTTTTGAGTTTCAGTTCTAAGTATGGGGAACCCCCAAAATTTATTGTTTTTTTTCTATTTTTTGTGAAAATCTTAATGCGGTTCACAGAATACATCTACTTACCAAGTTTCAACCAACAGTATAGCTCTTAGTTTCGGAAAAAAGTGGCTGTGACATACGGACGGATAGACAGACACATGACGAATCTATAAGGGTTGCGTTTTTTGCCATTTGGCTACGGAACCCTAAAAACGTTCAAAGCGCCTATTTTCCGCAAGCTTATTTTTATATGAATGTTGTAAACCCGGTTACTCCACCAGTCATGAAAAATAGACAACCACAGACTAAGCTGTAGACATCAGGCAACTGTGTTCTGTCTAGTGTCTATGATGCAGCACAGTGAAGGGCCTATTACACTACGCGATATTCAGCACACGATATTCAGACTGTCTTATTTTTTGTTCCGAGTAAGACCGGTCTAACTCTTATTAAACTACGCGATATGTCGAATCATAGACTAAAACTGTCTGAATATCGAATGGTGTAATAGGCCCTTTATGCCTGGTTCACAAATGGCCCGACAGATTGCTGTATTTTATTGTGCTTCTATTCGGACAGAATAAACACGTTTTCTTTCTTTTCTTTCTTTCTTTCATGAAACATGTATTATGCATTGTAGGATCATCTGAACGCAATAGTCAGTACTTGCAGAGTAACCAACGGATCGATAATTAGTAAATTGATCTTTTAGAACTAGATTTATGTATTACTGAATCGATTCTTAAGATTTCTTTTCGAATCAATTAAAAAATAGATCTTTTTTAGGAAGAGTCGCTTTGGCGGGATATCATCGAGTGAAGTTCAGTGGCTGTTTTAAGTATTCACAAATTGATTCCTAGTCGATATTGTGATGTAAAATTGGTGTAGTTTTGTATCTCAAGTGTCTGCGCAACTGGACAATATGTGGAATCATTGGAACAGGCGCGATCTCGGTAAAATTGAGCTGAGAATTTTATTGTAGTTTTGACTACCTCAGTGAAGTTTGCCGAGAAGGTTGACTTGATACATTTACAGCCAAATACTACAAAAACATTAGAATGTGTTGCACCCGCATTCTAATTTTAAACTAATGAACTATTCATGTGAAGACATGCTTAAAGGACTTAGTATCCAAGCCAAAAACATTAACAAAATAAAAAATTAATTCATGGAATATTTTTGACATTTCAGAAGCTCGAAAAACTTGTTTTTTAACGAACTTACGGTTGCAGTTTTTTATACAGTATCTCAATTCAACTAATCAATGAAAATAATCTAAAAAAAAAATGCTAATGTTTCTAGTTTTGATGAACAGACTACATAACAAACTAATTTAAGACCTAGACTCGGACAAGTGGCGCCAAATAAAAAACTTGTATTTTATATGCACTTCGGTGTGCGTCAACAAATTAAATATTTATGAATTGAATATTTATATAATGGATTAATGAATCTCGTTTTGGCTAAGCCTGAAGCTGGCCTTGAAGATTAACTTGGTAACGAGAAAATTGTTCGATATTTGTTTCTGTTATTTATATATTTAAGCAATGACTGATGACTAAACAACCGTGGTTTAATTCTCTTTGATACTAAGGGCGGAATTCACCAATAAAACTAATCGCGTTTTAACGTTTGACTCGCATAATCGCGTTTAGCCGCTGTCACTAGTGTCACTTGTCTGTATTTTTCTTTTGTTGTATTTTTACAAGTGACACTAGTGACAGCGCAGCGGCTAAACGCGATTATGCGAGCCAAACGTTAAAATGCGATTAGTTGTATTGGTGAATACCGCCCTTAGAGTCAGAGGAAAAAGAAACGAGGTAAGACTGTACAAAAGTAAGGCGACCAACTTTCTAATAAATCAATGCTGGACACCCACCCTCTATCCACGAGAAGACTGAGGATGTGTTGGTAGATACCGCACGAAACTCGCGCAGTTGAGCTCACAGTCGCACGCACACACACGCTTGATGATGCGCTGCGGCGGCGTGGAGTGTCATATTACAGATTACATAAAATTTATAGCAAAGATGTTATGTACTGATTTGACTGGCCTGTTGGTCTAGTGGTTAGTGACCCTGACTGCTATGCCGGAGGTTGTGGGTTCGATTCCTACCCAAAACAAATGTTTATGTGATGAGCGCGATCATTTGTTCTGTGTCTGGTGTAATTTATCTATAATATTTATTTCAAATATATATAAGTAAGTATGTTTATCAGTTGTCTAGTACTCATAGCACAAACTCCGCTTTGGGATTATGTGGCATTGTGCTAAAGTTGTGCAATATTATTACTATTATCATTTTATAGCTATGATGCAATTCTTAAGACCCCCCTTCGGTTGGTATTCGGTAACTTCCATCGCTTAATCGAATATTTTACAAAACTTATTTCAGGAAATACGTGTTTTTAGGGTTCCGTACCTCAAAAGGAAAAAACGGAACCCTTATAGGATCACTTTGTTGTCCGTCCGTCTGTCTGTCTGTCAAGACCCTTTATCTCGGGAACGCGTTGATGTATCGAGCTGAAATTATTACAAAATATATACCATATTCTTAGGTCTGCGGTCCCTTGAAGCTGTGAAAAAATCAAACTTCTAAGTTAACGAAAAAAAAAGGTACGGTCGTTTATTTTTCAAAAAACGTATATTTCACACTCTCGAGAAAATCAAAATTCATAGGGTACTTCCCGTTGACCCAGAATCCTGAAATTTTGCATAAAGCAAGGTCTTATAGCACAAGTATACGAATAAATCTGAAAACTGTAAATTTGTTTAATGTCACAACGAAAATGCAATTCGGAAAAATCTGCGAGACTCCATTCGGGAATTGAACTGTTTACATAGTTAAGTTTGTACGGAACCCTCAGGGCGCGAGTCCGACTCACACTTGCGCAGTTTTTTTTTAATCTTAAAAGTTTTAGGAAACACTTTTCGTCATTTAGAATCTCGATTTAATGTGCAAAGTCTCCATAAATATGTTTTTTTTATTTTTTTTTATTCATGAGTACATTATGAAGGGTCAAAGTTCACTTAAAATTTGTGCAAAATAACAGATTTGTCAGATTAGTTTTACAGAAATGTGTGTTATGTTTTCAATAGAAACCCAGATAATAAGCACAAGCTAACTGTGTTTCAAAAATATCTAAAGAAAGATGTGTAACAACGTCATATTCACATAGGGCAGATTGTATGGGAATGCCTGTCCATCAATGATTGCATCACTGCTTGCTATCAGGTGGGATCGCAGTCAAGCACTCATCATATTCCTGCCCTCGTCTTATTTGGGGTCGGCGCAACACGTTTATTTCTTCCATTCTATCCTGTCAACCGTCATGCTATCACTAACTTCCTTTTCTTTCATATCACTGTTCACACAACCCATCCATCTTTTCTTTGGCCTCCCTCTCCACCCATCCACATGTATACTCATAACTCTTTTAGTAACATGCGTTTCATCTCTCCTCTTTACATGACCATACCAAGACAAACGATTCCCCTTCATCTTTTCAGTCACTGGCACCACTTTCAAACTTCCTCTAATATACTCATTTCTCACTTTATCCATTCTCGTCACACCACACATCCATCTCAACATTCTCATCTCCGCTACATGCAATCTTTTTTCATCCGTCTTTTTCACAGCCCAACATTCTGATCCATACAGTATGACAGTCAAGCAATAGTTTATATAAATTAAAAAAAAAGTATCGCGAGTTGGGCGCTCGCAAACCTTTGGGTGTTTTTAATATTGTGCGGATTTCATCACGTATGCGGGATTTACCCGCATACAGAAAATTTTACGCAGCGTGAGACACGCTAGCCTACGATATAGTTTTTTTCTTTCTTTCTTTTTCTTTCTTTCCTGCGGGCTGCTGTGCGTTGTGGTTGTGTAAAATGAATGACAAACGCACGGGATCACGCCCCGCGTCCGGCGTGCGGACATTTGCGAGGGTTACGCGTGCGGGGCAATCCCGCATGCGTGATCAAAAACACTCTTTAACAGACAACCCTGATCGGATGAAACCATCATATTTAAACTTTGCGTGTCTTATCGCTTCAATACTGGCGTGATCTACATACGTACATACACTCGAAATACATTATACCCTTCTTCTAGCGCAGTCGGGTAAAAACACATTATGCAACTTACTGGTTGTGCCAGGTTAACCTTTATTCAACAAATAACCTTCTAACCTTTCCTAAATATTCTAATTATATAAATATCTTCATTCTGTAACTCGTTTCAAATATTATACGTAATTCTTAATGGAATAAACCCAATTTATTTTTGTAATAAAGTACAATTTTAGCTATGACTAGCGATTTAAGCTAAGTCTGACGCCCAGATTTTGCAACGAAGATTATCTCATTTGTCGTCGCCCCGTACCCAAACTGTGACACCTACAGAACTACAGTTTTGTGTGTCAGTGCAACTTCAAATGACAATAACGTCGTCAGTTTTAGATACGTATATAAAAAAAAAAACTTCGCCATTGGTTTTAATTCATCTTCATTTTTAGAATCAATCATAAAAAAATCACATAAAGGTGGGTTCGAGTCAGTAAAAATCTGACACGCTAGGATGAAATCCTTTCAGTGTTGAGTAAGTGATATCTTTCAAATATTCTATTTATTATTATTAATATTAATATTTTCTTTATCTTTCCGGCCCACGCTGAAAACCAGCGCTGTGAGCTCATCGGATAATGCGTGAGGTTCGGCCGTTTTGCGCGGATGTGACGCATATCTTCCCTATCAATTGATCATGTTTGTTAGCTAGTTTTAAGATTGCGTCATTTCGCGCGAATAAACAGTTTTTCTTTCTTTCTTTCAAATCTGATGGAACTATCAAGTAACAAAATAAGGAAACAGTCATACTGAAATCTGACGTCACCAGGCTTATTATTATTTACGTGATTAGGTAACGTGTGTACAAGAGATAGTGAGTTATTTCCACCACACCCCCCACTCTTTGTCATGCCAATACTTGAAACGATATTGCTGTTTCATTTAATAACCGATTTCGATGCTTTTTAACAAAAACATTTCTTTCAAAAATATACACGGGCAAGTATCTAATTTATGCGAACCAATACCTGGCCAGGAGACCGTGGCGAAGTGGGCAAGTACTCCTGCCCCCCTAGCCAAGTTACAACCGTCATCTCAACACTCAGTCACGTGGTCAGAACAAAGGAATAGGAGGCGTGGCCGACTCGAGGCGATCAACGAAAAGAGAATCGAAACGAAACGGTCGTAACTTGGCTAGGGGGGCAGGTGAGGAAAGCGTGACGAAATGGGCAAGCACTATAGGGGGCTTAGCCAAGTTGATAATCTACAATCGTTAACGCTAGTAGAAAACTTCAAATGTATGGGAATGACATCATGTCAACGTTAAGTCACGTGGTCAGAACAAAGGAATTGGAGGCGTTACCGACTGTAAAAAGAGATTCGAATCGAAACGGTCGCAACTTGGCTAGGCCTGCTCGCCCTCAACCAAAGGTTTTAAAATGTTGTCGGCTTGGATACTAAGTCCTTTAAGCCGACATGGCTTCGTATGAAATAGAAATAGTTATTTTGAGTGACATTAGAATGCGGATGTGACACTGTCTAATATTTTTCAGTATTTGGCAGAACATGTATCGAGTCGATTCTCGGCAGGTTTCGCTGAGATACTATGGCGTCCATTACACGGTCATGCAAGCGTCAATCAAAACCATCAATCATGAATGATGCTTGGATGACGGAATTTTATCGCTATACATTTTTCGTCATGCAAACGTCAGTCATCGCATTACACGGTAGGTTTTTCGTCAGTCAAAATAATTATTTGACTGTGGCAAAACTGACAGCAAAACCTATCGTGTAATGGACGCCTAAGAGGTAGTCAATCAAATTCTCAGCTGCATTTTACCGAGATCGCGCCTGTTTCAATGATTCCACATATTGTCCAGTTGCGCAGACACTTGAGATACAAAACTACACCAATGTTACATAACAATATCTACTAAGAATCAATTTAATGAATAATTAACCCTTTTAAGGCTTTAACCGCCCGCGTCGGATTATTCCGACGAGTGTTTTCGCGTCCTATTCGCCAGGGTCGTGTATTTGCGACTGGGTACTCCATCTCGTTTAGCTCTTCAATCCCCATAGATATATATATTTATTTATTGAAAATAATTATGTATGAGTTCACCGATCAGTATACAATACTTAATGTTAATGTAACGAGAAAATTAATTACTATATAAAAGGCGGGGTCCTGGTGTCCTGAAATACAGGCTTGCAGCCTAGTTTAGGCACCAGTCTTCCACAATAATAAAACACTTGTCACTACATTTTAAGAATTTGATGTATTGTAAAATATTGTGGTGAGAAAAATAAACATTTATTTATTTATTATAGATGACAGAAGAGCTGTCGAGATGGAGTATTTGGTCGTGGATGTGCGACCCTGGGTGAATAAATTTTGTCGGATATATTCGACGTAGGCGTTAAGGGTTAAAACATTCACTGAACTTCACTCGAAAAATTCCCGCCAAAAATCTTAACCAAGGCTTAGTGTAAAACACCACATAGTTTTACTTAGGACATGAGGTTTTTAACCGACTTCAAAAAGGAAGAGGTTCTATGTTCGGCTGTATAGCATAGCATAGTCGGCCTTATAATGCACACCCACTGCTGGGCCTCAGGCCTTCTCTCTAGGAGAGGGAATGGGCCGTACGTAATCCACGACGCGGGCCCAGTGCGGGTTTGTGGATGTCACATGTCTTCGAATTTTTGATTCTAGGACATGCCGGTTTCCTCACGATGTTTTCCTTCACCGTTTTGAGAGCAGTGGTGATGAAATAAATTACACAAAGTAATGCGCCTGGCTGGGTTTGAACCCGCGACCTATAACTCGTAAGTCGGGGCCGTTACCACCCGGCCACCACTGCTCTTTTTATTTATTTTTTTATGTATGTTCGGCTTAATGTATTTTTTTTTTAAGTATGTTCACCGATTTCTCGGTTGATTGTGGACCGATTTTGAAATATTTTTTTTTTATTGAAGTGTTATGCTTCCGAATTGGTCCCATAGAAATATAATTATGATCTGGGGGCCTAAAAAGGTCACAATAGGCAATTCATCTAAAAGCAAATCATTTCCCGAATTCCTACCTACTTATGACTTTAAGCAATTCTTCTAAAAATCGCAAAATGGTTACACAAATTAGCCGAATCATAATCAATTCATTTTTTAGCAGAATCATATTCCATAATATTGCCAGATGAAAAAAAATAAAATCTTGGTTTTACTAGTTTTTTTCTTAGCTTTTTATTTAACGGATAATTATTTTGTATTAAAATATAAATTCAGTATTTTAGGATAATAATAAAAATGCCTTTAAAAACGAAGTTAAAAATGCCTAAATCTTTGGAAATAATAAATATCAACTTGTTAGGCTGGCAACATACCTACATTGTTGTTTACCGTAGTATCCCTCTGTCGTCTGTGGTTATCCCTCTATCGTCTATGGTTTACCCTTTGCTTGTGAAAAATCGGTTGAAAACAATCATATGAATAATGCCCTAAAATGAAGAGTTGAAGTTGAAGTTGAACAATAAAATCGTAATTTTAAGTGAATTTTTCAAGTGCAGAATGCTTTTTTTTTAATATTCTGAAGCAAACCATCCACTTGTAACAACTTTAGGACTGCGTTTTAAGAAAATGATACCAATCCAGCATCTACTTGTGTATTTCTTGTGAGTTCGAATGTTTACAACAAAGTAAGTGCTTACCATACCCACTAATATTCTATTATTAATAAGTTTTTATACCTACGCAACTAGGTATTAAATGACGATTTAATTGTTTCAGACCGCACTGTGGCTCCTATAGTATAATGATGAGGCTTGAAGGATTCTGTCTCAGGTGGAGATGTAACATACCGCAGCTGATGCCAATACTGCTCAAATACACCTAATACAAAATTTGAGATGCCTTGCAGATGCAGCTCAAAGATATCTTTGCTATCTTGGATTACATGTAAATTTGAGTCAATAAAAAAAGTAATTACATTCTATTATACGTATAAATGGTTTTATTTTGGTAATAATTTACCTAAGCATGTTTATAATATTCTATAGATGATAATATTAAAAATACTCTAAACTCTCTACTTCAAATTATTTAAAAACAGTGTACCTTAGTGTTCAGGGTGGATACTTAGTACTATTTAACCATTTGAAGAGTGGTAAACATTAAGCAATTTATGTTAAGATATTTAAAGCTTTAACAAATGTAGGTACATATTGTAAATCCAATAAAATTTTGTAATTATGAAGAACATTGATAGTTTAAGCCATTGGAAAGTGACTGAAGTAGGTTCTTGCCCATTTTTGATGATATAGGTACCCCAGCTGCATAAATGCTTTAGTGCTCAAGTGCTCAATAATTATATACAGTCATACTTTTTTTTAAGTCTGTTCAACCCGATAAACTCGGGGTTCGGCACTTCATAAATTTCAAGCAAATTCCACTTTTCGAAGAAATACACTTCGTTGGCGACTTAAAAGGCTCTCAGTAATGCGCATGTCTCCTAGGAAATACGCGTAAAGGCCTAAATCTTCCATTTTTTAAGTTTAATATATAATACACATCTAATCTATAATAATATATAATACACATCTACACATATAATACATCATCTTACAATTCATTTATCGGAAATGAATTGTAAGATGTTGCTCTTCAGTAACTTCTTATGATTCTGCTAATGAATTCTAAAGCAATTCATATTATGTGAACCATTTTACGAATTTGCTGTCAAATAGACCCGTCTGTCAAAAAAAATGTCAAATAGATGAATTGCCGAATATGAATCATAATATGAATATTGTTTTTATATAGTAATATGAACTGACAATTCGTGACCATTTTGCGATTTTTATCGTGATTCATAATATTTTCCTATACGATTCTGCTAAAGTGACCTTTTTAGACCCCCTGATCAACTTCGAAGATATGGAACAGAACTCCTCATAGAATCACAGCAGAACCGTCGTAACAAGTATAATTGCTTTGTTTATACGTGTAGTCGATGACTGACTGAAAGAAGAGGGGGAATATATCGAACTGATCTGAAGCCTGAAGTTAGGCCCCGGAACTCTGTAATAAATTGTAATCTAACCGTGTTTGGGATTATTAGAATTGTCATGAGATGCGCTCTGACTATAAGGCATTCAATTTTGGCTGTGGGGTACTTTTTAGTGGTCGTACCATAACTAAAAAGTGTAAAATAAAAATAAAAAATACAAAAAAATTACAAAAATAAAAAATACAAAAAAAAAAGTACAACCGACTTCAAACACTGAAAAGTTGAAAAGTGCAAAATAACTTTAATTTCGGAAGTCGGTGTTAAATGACGAAGAGACAAAACTATTATAGAAACTTTTTTTTTTTTTTTTTACTTTGAAGTTGGTTGTATTTTTTTTTTTGTTATTTTTTTTTTTATCTACACAAAAAAGAAAACAAAAAGCATGTACTCACCATTCAAACTGGCAACATTAGTGATAACAGGATTAATATTATCATAAAAATATCCATCGTCCTCCTGCTCCGACTTAATATGGAATGGCATTGGCAGCAAATTTTGTTCATGTTGGTCCAACCTTTCATGCATATTTGTCCCTACCAGACGTTGGCCCAAACCTTGATCCAACATATGTCCATCTTGACATTGGACTACCATAGGAGTCCTTCGCGCTTCATTATGGCTTAAAATCTCCTGTTCAATAGCCTGTCTGTTTAAGTGATGGGACAAATCAATTTCGTGGCTCAAATCATGAGGTAGTTCTCCTCTCAAATCGTTGATTCTACTTATATCCGCTGTCAAGTTCTCATTCAAATTCTGAGCTAATTGGCTCAAATTCTGTAACTCCAAATCATTGCCCAGAGTTCTTGTTAACGATAAGTCTAAATTCCTACTTAGATTTTGACTGATTAAATCGTCATGTCTGTTCAAATTCTGCGGCAGTTCCGTTGCCAAGTTATGCACAAGATCCAATTCGGATGTCAGGTTACGTTGTATATGTGCAGGAATATCATTGAAGTTTAAGTTTCTTGGTAGATGGTTGGTTTTTAGCATAAGTGAGGACATCTGTCGAGGTGAGAGCGGTAGTTGGAAATTGTGGACTAATGAGTTTGCAACGGTAGTTTGCATCGCTTGGTGCAGTTGTTCCATTGAGAGTGGTGGGTGTTGGTAATCCGTTGCCTCGAGCTGGTGTGATTTTTGAAGCTGTGGAAAAAAAAAGGAATTTTTTGTTATGATGTAACATTTTTTAAATGGTTTTATTTTATAATGAAAAGGTCAGTCTAAACTAATATTATAATAAAAAGGAAAGATCTGATTGTTTATTTGTATGTTACGATTTAACTCAAAAACTACTGGACCGATTTTAAACATTCTTTCACCATTAGAAAGATACATTTTCACTGAGTAACATAGGCATATATTTTCTATTGATACGCGGGCGAAGATTGATAGTTGTGACTTTCTAGAGCAACAGATTTACGTTTTTTATTGTTATTTCTTTCACTCAGTTATGAAGTACCTACCATGGATCCAGTACATGATTTTGAACTCCTCCTACCGTTAGTTGGGAACGCCGAGTCGGCGCGCTCCGAGGGCCGTGAAAACACATGGCTTCGGACTTGTGCAGCGCCACCTCGAGTCCCAACTGCTGGATCCTATCAACGACTATCGCAACCCCGCGTGTCACTAATTCAACCGCCGCCTGGTACGACTCTCCCTGCGCCAGGACCAGCGTGTCGACTGACCCCGTCAGGGAGGTCGCTGCGCAGCACTTAGTCGTACCCGATGTTCCACAAGGGCGCTCCTAGTACCGATCCCTGCGGAACACCGCACGACATCTCTCGCCGTTTCCACTCTCCCTGGTGACCAGGGTAGATGATGTACCTGTCCGACAGGTAGGCCTCGATTACATGACAGAGGTAGTCGGGCACCCGGTGGTACCGGAGTAATGCTACTCTAGGGCAGGGAGTTGAAGGCATTAGCGATGTCCAAAGACACCGCCACGACACACCTGCCCCGGGACACCGCCTCCCCCGTCGTGAGGGCTCGCACGCGCATGATGGCTTCCACCGTGGAGCGCCCCCTGCGAAAGCCGAACTGGCCGTCCTTAAGGTTCGGCCCCTCTCGTGCTAGGTGTGCGACGAGGCGGTCTGCAATTACTCTTTCAAAGAGGTTGCCCACCTCGTCGCGCAACACAATGGGCCGATACGCGGACGGAGAGTCCGCTGGGCGCCCCGGCTTCGCGATAAGGACCAGTTTCCCCGTCTTCCAGCGAAGTGGGAACTGGCCCCTTTTCATGCATGCGCTGAAGAGCCCTCTTAATCAAGACCCGAGAGCCTCCATGGCCAGGACCCAGGCTTTCCCAGGCAAGCCGTCGGGTCCTGGGGCGGTATTCTTGGCACTCAGCCTTCGTACCGCCACACTCATCTCTACCTCGGTCACCTCTGGAGCATTGTCGTCGTCGTCGCCATCGTGATCCGCGTTAGACACCGCTGGTGGCGGAGCCATGAGCGGGGGAGAGTGTTCCCCTCACGCAGGGAACAGAGTGCTCACCACACCCTCCACAATCTGGGGCCGCAGACTCTGCGTGAGTGGGGGAGCCCAGGGGCGGAGTTTTTCCCGCACCACCTTGTAGGGGCGTCCCCACAGGTCTCCGTTCAGAGTCCCCAGCCACACGTTGCGGGCCTCCAACTTGGCCCGCTTTATTTCCGCTCGGAGGGTGCGCTTTGCCACTGCGGAGGCCAGAGAGGCGGAGCTGTACGAGGAATACAGTCCTCGTACAGCTCCGCCTCTCTGGCCTCCGCATCCGGCGGGCGGATGCGGCGACTGCAGTGTCTGGCGTACCGGCGCCGCGCAGCATTGCACGCATTGCGCAGTGCCGCAATCTCCGGCGACCACCAATACACCTGGCGCCGGGCACGTCCTGGCCGAACTCGAGGCATTGCCACGTCGCAAATTTGCGACATGGCCTCCCGGAACCACTCTGCCTCGACGTTAATGTCGACAGGCCTGTCCGGTGCTTGCACCCAAGCCTGTACCATCGCGGCTTCCAGGAGGAGCTCCCGGTCCAGCTGCTTCAGCGCCCAACGCGGACCACACGGGGTCTGTTGGACCGGCGCGATCGAGGTCTGGGTGGAGATGTCAAACCGAATGTACTGGTGATCTGAGTACGTCTCCACCCCCTCCATGACGCGCCAGTCGACAACACGTGGCGACAGAGCAGGGCTGGCGAACGATATGTCCACCACTGACTCGCCCTGCATCCGCACACACGTGGGGACAGAACCCCGGTTTAGGACGACCTAGCCTGTCTCCAGGGCCCAGTCCTCCACCATCCGACCCCGCTGGTTCGTGAACCGAGAACCCCAAGCCAAGTTCTTGGCATTGAAGTCCCCGCAAACGACCACGGGGAGGGAATCAAACCTTGGTACAGGCCATGGTCTGGAGCGAGGAGGAGTGGCAGGCGGTCGCCTCCTTCTGCGAAGCAGTAATGCTAGCAAAGGAGGCGGCCGATCGCGTGAGGCAACGGTCCTCACGCCCCAACCGCCGCCGGGAAACTGATCCCGATTTCCGGCCACCGTAGGCGCGAGCTTGCGGACGGCGAGCAATGGGTGGCTCGCCGCCCGACCGTCCGGTAACCGTCCGGACCGAGCCCAAGTCGTCGATGGCGCGTACTGTTTCACGGGCGCCTCAAGGAGATGTCAGCAATTGTAGGGGCCATCAGGGTCGAAGCCTACTGGGGCCAAGGGTCTGATTCTGAAAGGAAGACTCGGCCCTGGTACGAAAGGCAACGAAGGAACAGGAGTGGGTTTTTAGTCAGTAAAATTCTGACACTATCTCCCGCTCCGCCCAAGGCGGGGAATGTCATAAGATGAATTTCCCACCGAAAAAAAAAAAAGTATATGATTTTGAACTCACCAGTCGTGTTGTTGAGATAAGAAAAGTGAGTTATTAATAGCGGAACGGGTGACATTGCAGAATGGAAGAAAAAAATGTGTTATGCCAAACCAAAATAAAACGGGAAAAGGGTAATAAGATAATGTTCTGCAATATAAATAATCCCTGAAATCATGTTTAATTAAAAATCGAAACAAAAATACCACCTATTCTCATTCCACCATGACACAAGATATTTATCAAATACAGTTAGTATTTAGACCCGGCGAACTTCATACCACCTAATAGCCAAAGAATGATGTGTTAGCTAAACTGTCAAAGGATAACGCCATCTACTGATATTACCATAACAGCATAATTCATTTTAAAATGACTTTTTAATTAGAGATGGCATTGTAATCGATTTTTTTTTAAGATTTTGCATATTTTTTCACCGTTTAAACCCTATCACGAATATTTCAAGGCCAAATCAGTCCAGCAGTTATCGAGTTTTAGCAAGACTGACAAACAGCTATTCATTTTTATATATAAAGATATTAATTTTTTTATTTACTAAAAACAGAATGTCAAATATATTAGATGATGTAATTACAATAAATCAACAATTTTAACTCTCTAATTGTAACTTTTGTGTAGATACAAATTAGATTTATTGAAATCCAGACTGGTTTATATGAAAATTCATGTCTGTAAATTAACTCCTTGTCTGGTTCCACCAGCTCGTTGCATTTCGAGACTTCATAATATCAAATCTATACTAATCTAACCTTAAACTTGTTTGTTTAAAAAATATAGGTCAAGGTCACTATAAGATTCTTCCAGAAATTGCCAAAATCATCTAGCTGGTACCATTTTTTTTTAATATAATTTAATAGTTCAGTGAGAGTGAGTTACAAAGTGATTTCAGATATTTTTGAAATTAGGTGATGAAAAATGAATGAATAATAAATATTACACATCATACATTTTTTATATTCACAACAGCCAACAGCTTTGCCCGCGTAAAAATAATAATAATAATATATCACAACTATCACACAACACCGTCTAGTCCCAAGCTAAGCAGAGCTTTTGTTATCAGTACTATACAACTTTAAACATACTTCTACATATATTTCTAAATACATACATATTATAGATAAATTACACCCAGACACAGAACAAATGATCATACTCATCACACAAACATTTGCCCTAGGTGGGAATCGAACCCACAACCTTCAGCATAGCAGTCAAAGCCACTAACCACTAGACCAACAGGCCTGTCCAATAGGTTTCTCCATACAAACTTTGGATTCCCTTTACATCCCTTTAGGGGGTGAATATTGAAAAATCCTCTCTTAGTGCACGCCCATGTCATAAAAGGAAGCTTTGTGCAAAATTTCACGTTCCTAGCCGTAGTAGTTTCAGTTATGTATTGATATGTCAGTATATCTATCTATCTATATATTATATAACAGATATTGTGGGCCAAATGTTGTCTTATTTGTAGTGTAAGCTGTTGATCCCCGCATTAACGCCGGCGTTCACGCGCCATTGTCTTTTTTTCAACTAGCAATAATAGCACCTCGGATCAACCTCATTGGGGATTGGGGGGGGGTTGGTGTTAGGCTTTAGTGGAGTGGATTCTTTGCCAGGGAATTCACTCCTATAAAATACTAAACTGCCGATAGCGTACGCCTAGGTGTGCGGAGCTAGGCTATCAGACGTGCACCGACAAGCGTTTCATATACGTCCACGCCGTCGTTACACTGCCGTAGCGATGTAATGATGGGCCCATATACATATATCTTTATGGGTCGTCCCCTCCGGGCACTGTCACGGTCCTTAACGAGCCCCGCACATACTATCTACCTCGGGACTGTGACAGCTAAATATGAAACGCGAAGGGCGAGTCTTCGGCGCCCAATAACCGAACAAACTGGCTAAGGGAAGAAAACCCTAAGATAAAAATAACACAATACTATGGAAGCAAGACTCAAAGAAAATCTACCCCAGGAGGGTACCAGCTTAGCTGGAGAATCCCTTCCTGAGCATAGCTCAGGCTGCCCCACGTATTCTGGGGGGGGCAAAGTACTGCTACCTAAGGAAAAATCAAAAACATTGACCCAACAAATATTCCACCCGGGTCTTTTTAATCGTCAACGTTCATTATCATTAAGCGATAAAGCCAGTGAAATAAAAACAAAACACAACACTATAGAGAAACAACAAACTGACAAGAATGAAAATAATAATGAAAATGAAAACGACATGGAAGAATCTAACCTCAATCCAAACGCACCATGGCAACGAGTGCCAACCCAAAAAAGAGGCCGATCCCCTGAGGAAAAAGCGGGTAAAATAAATGCCAAAAGAGTACAGCGAAGGGATCTGCTCATAAGTCAACACAGAGGCATAACCAAACCAAAACAAACCAATAGCCTAGATATTGAGACTAGTAACAGTTTCTCTATGTTAGACATAGAATTGGATGATGTCACCCAAGTAAAAAGAACCCCTAAACCACCACCAATTGTACTCTATGGTGTCGACGATCTTCGAAATCTAACAGAGTTAATAGAAGAAGTCGTAAGTAAGAATGACTACACCTATAAAGTCGTGTCGAAAAATCAACTCATCATATCTTCCAGTACGGTTGATAAATATAAAACTCTAATAGAACACATTAGAGCAAAAGGACTAATTGGCCATACTTTTACTCGTAAAGACCAAAAATGTATGAGAATAGTCATCAAAAACCTTCACTTTAGTACTCCAAAAGAAGAAATCATTCAAGCTATTGAAAACACTGGAAACAAAGTGCAAGGGGAAATAGTTACAGCACGGATACCGGGAACTAAAGACCCCTTAAACACATTCTTCGTTAATGTAGCCCCGCACGAAAATAATAAACTAATAAAAGACATAAAAGTCATCTACCATCAAAGAGTTATTATAGAAGACCCAAAAAGAAAAACTACAGTAGTGCAATGCACTAGATGCCAACAATATGGCCACAGCAAAAATAATTGCATGAGGCCATATAGGTGCGTTAAGTGCGCCGGTGCCCATAAAACTACTCTTTGTACCATAGACAAAAACACCCCAGCAGTGTGTACTCTTTGCTCTGGTAGTCACCCTGCCAGTTACAAAGGATGCACTGTATATAAAGAAATACTTGCCAGAAAGAAATTAGGGTATAAACCCCACATAAACAAGACAATAAACAATATAGCGAGAATAAGCAGTCAAACAACACGTTTGTCGACTGATAGCTACAACGTAAACGACCCTGACTTAAGAAAAAAGACTGAGAGTAAACAACAGAAAGAAAAGAACCATACCACACTAGAAACTATAGAACAGTACAGTGAAGTAGTAAAGAAAAATAATAAAAAGAAATCTGCAAGCATGAATAATATTTCAACATATCAAATACCAGATCATGAAGATAGACAAAAAAATCACATATTCAATAAATCAGAGTCATACAAGCTAAGACAACACGCTGACAATAAGTCACAGAGAACCAGTGATACAATGATATACACAGAAAACAACACGAAAGAACAAAGAAGTAACCTAGAAACACTACTGATCAAACAGACAGAAAGAATTGACAATCTCGTATCCCAGATAAGCACAATGATGAACCTCATTATGACACTAATCAGCAAATTGCCCTAATGCTTTCCCTAAGAATTGCCACCTGGAACGTAAATGGGTTATCAGCTCACACCCAAGAACTAGAAGTACTGCTCAAAGTTAATAAAGTGGACATCGCTTTAATCTCTGAAACCCATCTCAGTGACAATAAAAAGGTCAAGATAGCCAACTACTCCATCTATAACACAAATCATCCAGACTGTACGGCACATGGTGGATCTGCAGTCATTATCAAAAATAATATAAAACATCACCTACACAGTGAATTTAGGGAGGAATGGATGCAAAGCACTACTGTGACCATTGATGGATACTTGGGGCCAATTAACGTTAGTGCAATTTACTGCCCACCAAGACACCAGCCTAAACTAGATATGTTTAATCGCTATTTCTCCAGCCTCGGAAACAGATTCATAAGTGGAGGAGATTGGAATTGCAAAAATACTCACTGGGGATCTCGACTAACAACAACAAAAGGACGTGAACTAAAAAAATGTGTTGACCAAAACAACTTAATAACCCTCGCAACAGGAGAACCAACCTATTGGCCAACAGACACAAACAGAATACCGGACCTCGTGGACTTCTTTATAATAAAGGGACTATCGGATGTGTACTTTAATGTCGAATCATTGCTTGATTCTGTATCGGACCACACTCCCATCGTAGCTACATTTAGCATTTCACCAATGCAAAGAGTCCAAAAGCCTTCACTATATAACAACAAAACTGACTGGAGTGCCTTCACCGAGTTTCTGAATGATGAAGTCAATCTTAAAGTCAAACTCAAAACAGAAGAAGACATTGAAGAGGCAACATTCTACATCACGAACCTCATTCAAGTAGCTGCTTGGCGCTCTACCCCAACATTGAAGTACAAAACCGAAATAAATGATATTCCACTAGAGATACGGGACAAGCTACGAGAAAAACGAACACAGAGGAGACAATTACACCTGACAAGATCAGACACGGACAGATCACTCTATAACAAAATATCGAGAGAACTAAAGGAATTGATAGATGAAAATAAGAATGCAATCTTTCAACACAAGATATCAGGTCTCTCAGCTTATAAAAAGGACAATTATTCTTTATGGAAAATGACAAAAACCTTTAAGAAACCTCAAAATCATATCCCACCAATACGAAAGTCTTCTAATCACCTTTGGGCTAGAAGTGATAGAGATAAAGCAGAACTATTTGCAAACCACTTAAGCGAAGTATTCACTCCTAACGACCATGGAAGACTTTGAAACTGAAGTTGATAAAATTATCAATAGCGACCAGCAACTATCTGCACCAATCAAACTGGTTACGCCGAAAGAAGTAGCACGCACGATTCAGTATTTACAAAACAAAAAAGCTCCTGGTTTTGACCTTATAACGGCTGAAGTACTTAAGCAGTTACCCAAAAAAGTCATTGTCTTCCTAACAATGCTTTTTAATTCAATATTTAGAACACATTACTACCCGAAATTGTGGAAAATATCTCAGATATGTATGATCCCAAAGCCAGGGAAACCGCCAACAGATCCTAGCTCATATAGACCTATAAGCCTTCTCCCCATACTGTCAAAGGTGTTTGAAAAGACTCTTCTGCGAAGACTCAAACCCGTACTCGATGAGAGCAGGATTATACCAAATCACCAGTTTGGTTTTCGGGAGAAACACTCAACAGTCGAACAAGTGCATAGGGTTGTCCACGTAATCAGGCAAACGCTCGAGAGGAAGGAGTATTGCTCAGCAGCTTTCATAGACATACAGCAAGCCTTTGACAGGGTGTGGCACAAGGGACTGCTGTACAAGTTGAAAACACTTCTGCCTAACTCATTCTTCATGATCCTGAAATCCTATTTACACCAAAGGAAATTCCAAGTCAAATGCGGAGACGAATACTCGAACCTGTACTTGATCACTGCCTCTGTGCCCCAAGGATCAGTTCTTGGCCCCGTGTTATATTCTATATATACGGCAGACCTGCCTGAAACAGAAGGTGTTGTAACGGCCACCTACGCAGATGACACGGCATGCCTTGCGAGCGACAAAGACCCGAACAACGCATCATCGAAGCTGCAAGCACAGCTCGATAAAGTTGATTCTTGGCTTCGAAAGTGGAGAATAAAAGCTAGTGTAACCAAGTCAACACAAATAACATTCTCACTGAGAAGAGGCGAATGTCCACCTGTTCGTATGGATAACAAGGCCCTGCCAAATCACGACAGCGTAAAATATCTTGGTCTACACCTGGATAGAAGACTGACCTGGAGTAATCACATCAAAGCCAAGAGGAAAGAAGCGAACCTCCAATTTCAATCGCTAAACTGGTTGCTTGGACGACAATCTTCTCTGTCTCTTAGTAACAAACTCTTGGTCTATAAAGCCATCATAAAGCCCATTTGGACCTATGGAATAGAACTGTGGGGTTCTGCAAGCAACTCTAACATAGAGATCCTCCAGAGATTCCAAAACATCGCCTTGAGAACTATCTCAAGCGCGCACTGGTTTGTGAGAAATACTGAGATACATGAATACCTGGAGATACCTACTGTTAAGGAGGAAGTCAGCAATATTAGCAAGAGATACAAAGAAAGACTGAGCAAACACACAAATGAACTGGCAAAGAATTTACTGCAGTCACAGGAAAATATCAAACGCTTAAAAAGATGGCACATACTGGACCTGGACCAAAGAACATAAAACAATAACATATATTATATGGTGACATTCATTGGAATGTCGCTTACAAAGTTAAGAATAGTGGAACACATCTGATTATGGCTAGATAGCCGATTGCAGATTTGAGATTGGAAAAAAAAAAAAAAAAAAAAAAAAAAAAAAAAAAATTGGTTACGATATTGCCTCTGCGCAAAGTTGTTGTCTTTCTATTGTGTCTCTAATTACGCTACTCCAAAAGTTAATTGATTTGTTTATATGTTTAGTATATTTTATTTTATTCTTTATTATCTATATATTATCTTATTTGTCTCTGTGTTCCGTGAGTGTGTCCGTGGCATCACCAGGCCATATCAGAATACCAGTGCTGCATTATTTTTACTTTTTAGTTAAATACCGCAGCATATGCTGTGATAGGAGCCTTTTTGGCCTCGCACAGGTTTATTTTTTATCTTTTAATATTGTTTTCGATTATTTTTAAGTTAAGTATTTATAAGTAGATTAAGTAGTTACTTTTTATTTTATTGTTGTATATCCTGTGCGAGTCTGAAATAAATGTTTTCTTTCTTTCTTTCTTATTAATAAATTAAGTATTATTATTATTTTATTTATATTTCTCCTTACAACTAGACATTTCATTTCTCTTTATTTTGTATACACATTTTTCCATTCAGAAGCAACTAAGATGTAGCCAATATAGATTTAAAAGAAAAAACATCTATGGAAAAATTTCTAAGTGCAATTTTCAAAGTATACCACAATAACTAACAAGGAAAACTAGCCTTACATTTAGATTTTACAGAATAATTAATAATTTGATTTTGTTTATGTTCTGGACAATCCACTTATAAGACAGTAAGTAATGAATGAAAACCTTCATTGTTCTATGCTAAAACAATGATCAACTAAAAAATATTGGCGGTAAAAAAACTAGAATACATGAGCCGGGAACCTAACCCGGAACTCCAGTCACGTTATCACAACTTTTTTATGTAAAAAACGAACGAATTTTGAATTAAAACAAACAATCGTAAATTAACTCACACTTTCAATGTAAAACTTGTAGTTATCATCGTCAATGCCATTCTGGTCCTCTCTTTTCACAAAATCCATGATTTAACACGAATTAGAAGTTTAAAAACGTTCAAACGATTTATTTCAGTTCCGATCCATCGTATGTTTCTAACCTAACAAAAACACTGATTAAATTGACTTAAAATATACACTTAAATTACGTATAAATGCGTAAATTACACTATATATTACTCATCACATGTTTTGAATGTTAGAATCTTAGAGGAATTGTTGAAATAAATGTCCAAAAATGATTTATTCGTATCCTTCTATTGCTTGATGAACGAAAGAAAGGAAGCTAAGTATAGACAAGTAGAGGTGCCGTCAACGAACATCTGTCGGGGATACACTTCGCAAATTCAATTTACCCATTTTACCCGACTCTGACCGTTAAATAGTTTTCCAGAGTTTAGACAATTTGGAAGGATAAACATCTTTTTCTTTGAAATTCCTTAATTACTTAAGTTTAGCCCTTACAAAAAGTTTTTTTTTTAAATGAAATCCCAACAAAATCTCTTTAGCAATGATCCGCTGTCTTTGAGTAAAAATTACATTGTGGTGCGTGTATTACCAATACAACTCATTACACTACGGTTGGATTATTTCGAATAATGCACAGGAGTTGCGATTCTTTTGAGCTATTTGTTTGCCTAGATAAAGGTAATATTGTTATTTTGCTACACTGACTCTTCCCACAGACTAAAGAAAACAAACTTAATTTATTAAACGTTCAGAAACCAAAATTCCAAGTATTTCAATCAAATAAAAAAAAAATGGAAATCCAAAATAATAATAGATACGTTACAAAGAATAAATCAAGACACCACAAATAAATCTACATTTCGGAATAAATGACAAAGCTTTTAATATTTTATACAAATTATATTTTTTTACATCTATTCCATAGTTCCGATTAGATTTCTAAACGTTTGTAATTATTTTTTATTTGACCTTCAGAAAAAAAAAAAATTGTTATCTTTTCTTGATGGTTCTATCTAGAATATTTTTGAAGTCCAATTTGTCATATTTACACTCAAAATACAAACAATCATTAGTTCTAAACGTTCTAAACTGCAAAAGCGTTCAACAAAAGTAAGTAATAATCTACTTTGTAGTATATTTACAAAAAAGGTTTGTTCGAAAACTTCGACCTAACCTAATTATTGATCATTGCGATTATTTAATTTTATAATGTCGAAAACTACATTACATATTTAGTAGTTTATTTAATTTATTATTATGGGTTATCTAACAGGAACTTCCGTTGTTTTGCTGAAATCTTATCAGTTACTCTTGATTAAATTACCTGTTCCAATACGGTTTCTGTACAAGTTACAAATAAGAATAGGACAGTCAATAACCTCGTTCGGCTCGATCTGTCAAATGTTGATTGAAAAGTACAAGTTTGCAAAGAAAACTTATTTGCCAATGACAGTTTTTTTTTGCTTTCTATTGCTGGGTCTTAGTTAAATCTAGGTGAAGTAAAAACGTTATTGTTTAATCTCAATTAGCTAAATATTTTGTTTGTCTTAGGGCGGAATTCACCAATAAATAAAACTAATCGCGTTTTAACGTTTGGCTCGCATAATCGCGTTTAGCCGCTGTCACTAGTGTCACTTGTAAAAATACAACAAAAGAAAAATACAGACAATTGATGAATTCCGCCCTTAATTAGTTAAAAAAAACAATTTCTTTTCTTTTTTTCATTGGTAGGAACAATTCGCGTTCTTCTTCCATTTGCCACTACTCAGACACACACTACAGAGCAAAATTGAAGAACTGGATTCTGATTAAACTTTTTTCGTTCATGATTCGTAAATAAATATTATTTTAAAAACTTCATTTTTTTTGCTCACCCTACCCAATTTTTCGATTTGACAGCTATGACAATGACGTCAAAACATGGCGTAAAAATCGGTCCTATTCTTATTTGAAACGCGTTGTACTTGCCGTTCATTATTCATTTTCACCGGTAATTAGGTACTTACCAACAAACATAATTATTTATATAATATAATAATATAATATTCGACAACTATCACACAACGCGGTCTAGTCCCAAGCTAAGCAGAGCTTGTGTTATGAGAACTAGACAACTGATAAATATACTTATATAATTCTAAATACATACATATATTTAGATTCATTGTACCTAATAAACTAAAATATCTACTCGTGTAGACCTACTAACTTACTCACCTACAAACTTTAGCCTTGATAATATTAGTGAGATTGTGATGGATAACTTGGATTATTTTCACATTAAGTTCTATAACATTTGCAGGTACTACACAAAATCAGCAATGTCGAAGACTGCACTAGTTATCTTGGCGCAGGGAGCTGAGGAAATGGAGACGGTCATCACGGTGGATATGCTTAGGAGGGCCGGTGTGAGTATCAACATTTTAATAAGAAACAAATTCAGATCAGTACAAAACCAAGCATCTCGACGTCTGCTATTGACGGGGCTAGTTAGGGCCGACGTCTGCTATTGACGGGGCCAGTTAGGGCCGACGTCTGCTATTGACGGGGCCAGTTAGGGCCGACGTCTGCTATTGACGGGGCCAGTTGTGGCCGACGTCTGCTATTGACGGGGCCAGTTAGGGCCGACGTCTGCTATTGACGGGACCAGTTAAGCCTGACGTCTGCTATTGACGGGGCCAGTTAGGGCCGACGTCTGCTATTCATTGACGGGGCCAGTTAGGGCCGACGTCTGCTATTCATTGACGGGGCCAGTTAGGGCCGACGTCTGCTATTCATTGACGGGGCCAGTTAGGGCCGACGTCTGCTATTCATTGACGGGGCCAGTTAGGGCCGACGTCTGCTATTGACGGGACCAGTTAAGCCTGACGTCTGCTATTGACGGGGCCAGTTAGGGCCGACGTCTGCTATTCATTGACGGGGCCAGTTAGGGCCGACGTCTGCTATTCATTGACGGGGCCAGTTAGGGCCGACGTCTGCTATTGACGGGGCCAGTTAGGGCCGACGTCTGCTATTGACGGGGCCAGTTGTGGCCGACGTCTGCTATTGACGGGGCCAGTTAGGGCCGACGTCTGCTATTGACGGGACCAGTTAAGCCTGACGTCTGCTATTGACGGGGCCAGTTAGGGCCGACGTCTGCTATTCATTGACGGGGCCAGTTAGGGCCGACGTCTGCTATTCATTGACGGGGCCAGTTAGGGCCGACGTCTGTTAGTGACGGGGCCAGTTAGGGCCGACGTCTGCTATTGACGGGGCCAGTTGTGGCCGACGTCTGCTAATGACGGGGCCAGTTAGGGCCGACGTCTGCTATTGACGGGACCAGTTAAGCCTGACGTCTGCTATTGACGGGGCCAGTTAGGGCCCACGTCTGCTATTCATTGACGGGGCCAGTTAGGGCCGACGTCTGCTATTCATTGACGGGGCCAGTTAGGGCCGACGTCTGCTATTCATTGACGGGGCCAGTTAGGGCCGACGTCTGCTATTCATTGACGGGGCCAGTTAGGGCCGACGTCTGTTAGTGACGGGGCCAGTTAGGGCCGACGTCTGCTATTGCTGAGGATTGTTCGAATGGGTTACCGTGGCCCTCTTAAAAAGGGCAACTGAAAGAACATTGCGGGCATTGCATTTAATCAGTAAAAGTTGGACACTCTCTCCCGCTCCACCTAGAGAAGGAGAACTTATTTGATGATTTCCTACGTAAAAAAAAAAAATGTGTTAGAAAGAAAATTCAGTAATTCAACTAACGCCCAGTTTCACAAATGAAAAGTATTGTAAGATTAATTAACCTTTTATCCGACAAACACTGTCGCGTTTATTCCCTCAGGGTCGCACATCCACGACCAAATACTCCATCTAGTCAGCTCTTCTGTCACCTATGGGGATTGAAGAGCTAAACGAGATGGAGTACCCAGTCGCAAACACATGACCCTGGCGAATAGGACACGAAAACACTCGTCGATCCAATCCAACGCGGGCGGTTTAAGGGGATGCAACTCGACAATACATTTTCACTGTTTTCCATACAACCGCTCTTACGCGATTATGACGTTATTACACATTTTTCATTAGATAAGTATTTTGGAAACACAGTATCTTGTGGATATTATCTAGGCTTCTATTGAAATCAATTTATAAATTTGTGTAAAACTAATCCAGTAAAGACCTCTGAAAATCTGCTATTTTGCATGAACTTTGAGACTTCATAATTTATTCAAAAATTTTAAAAGATATAACAATAGAAGCCTTGCAAATTTAATCAAGAATGAATATGACACACTGAATGACAATAGTCTTTTCCAAAAACTTTTAAGGGTTTTAAAAAAAACACGTATTTCCTGGAACAAGTTTTGTGAAATATTCGAGTAACTCACGGAGTTACCGAATGTTTGCAGAGTTTTCAGGCGTTATCTCTCTTTTTTCGCGTTGCCTCTTCGTCAAACATCGTGTTGGATTGCGTTAGATGAAGACACAGCTTTTAAACCATGCTCGATGTTGACGATAGGCGAGTGAAAAAGGAGCCTCTTAGGGTTAATAATATTATCATCATCATCATCATCATCATTTCAGCCGAAAGACTGCTGGACATAGGCCTCCCCCAAGTGTCGCCACAATGAACGGTCCTGTGCGTCTCGCATCCATCGGACTGCCGCAACCGTTACCAAGTCATCGGTCCACCTTGTAGGAGGCCTTCCAATGCTACGTCTTCCGGTACGTGGTCGCCATTCCAGAACCTTTCGGCCCCAACGGCCAACGATTTTCGGCTGTTCTGCGAGCAATGTGCCCTGCCCATTGCCACTTTAGTTTGGCGATTCTTCGTGCTATGTCGGTAACCTTGGTTCTCCTGCGGATATCCTCATTCCTGATTCGATCACGCAAGGAAACTCCGAGCATAGCCCTTTCCATTGCCCTTTAGGTGACTTTAAGTCTTCTGATGAGGCCCATTGTAAGCGACCATGTTTCGGAGCCATATGTCATCACTGGCAACACGCACTGGTCATAGACTTTCGTCTTGAGACACTGTGGTATATTGGACGAGAAGATACCGCGCAGCTTCCCGAACGCTGCTCAGCCGAGTCGGATTCGACGATTGATCTCTTTCTCGAAGTTAGACCTTCCCAACTGGACCGTCTGTCCCAGGTAAACGTAGTCGTCTACAACTTCGTTAATAATTATATAGTTATACATTGGTAGGTATCTGAAAACTGCTGTGTTAATTGATTGTCTACTAGCTAGAAGAGAATAAATTCTTTGTATCCATTTTTTTCAGGTGAAAGTAACAATGGCTGGGTTAGACGGTAGCGACCCCGTGTTGTGCTCAAGACAGATCACCCTTGTGCCTGACAAGTCGTTGGCAGACGCTCGCGCTGAGAACCCTGTGTATGATGCTGTAAGTTATACATCATTGCTTATTATTTACTTCCTCCATGTTCGTTCTTCCTCCACGTGGACGTGCAAGTCCTATGAGGGCGCATAATGTGTTTGACTGGCGTTTTGGTCTAGTGGTTAGTGGCCCTGACTGCTATGCCAGAGCTTGTGGGTTCGATTCCCACCCAAGACGAATGTTTGTGTGATGAGCACGATCATTTGTTCTGAGTCTGGTTCTAATTTGTCTATAATATGTAGGTATATATAGGGTGACTGGCAATTAGTGTACGATACTTAAACACGTGATTGTGCTCATGATAACAAACAATTTTTATTATGGTAGCAAAGCCGAAATCGCGAAAAAAATATCAGCTGTTCAGTACATTAGGCAAACATAAATGTACTGAACAGCTGTTTTTTTTTTTCGCGATTTCAGGTTTGTTCCCATAGTAAAAGTTGTTGGTTATCATGAGCACAATCACGTGTTTCAGTATCGTACACTAATTACCAGTCACCCTATATAAGTACTCATAACACAAGCTCTGCTTAGTTGGGGGGCTAGATGGTCTTGTGTGATAGTTGTGGAAAATTAGACTATATGTTACGGCTAATAACTGAAGTGCGGCTACACCTAGTTTTAGCGGGCTACAACTAGGTACAGACGGCCACGTGCGGTTAAACTTAGATGTATCCTACTTATTTTTGGTTAGAACTAGTTGTAGCCTTCAACATAGCGGCTAGAACTAGTTACAGACGCACACCAGTGGTTAAACTTAGGTGTATCTAGGATTGCCAATGAGGATCAGTCATGATTTTTGTGGAGTATGCAGACTTATAGCGTAAAATACAGACTTATAGCGTCAAATACTGTGAAAAAATTATTTAAATCGGACCAAAAATGACGAAGATACAGCAATTTTAGTGTATTAGTTCCAGAAACGCGCCCGAGAATGAAGCGACTCGCTGTGACGTCATCTGTCATGATCGGTCTCCACCGGCGAATGAATACGATCAAGCCGTTCGTCGCACGGATCATGACAGATGACGTCATCGTAAACAGTCCAGCGAGAGCGCGCGTTTCCAAGTAGCCGTTCAGAAAAACTTTAATAAATCCATCATTTCTTGACGGATTTTAATAATTTAAAAAATTATATGCTCAGTAAATTATTACACATACGATGGTCAAACGGGGTGAATAGGACCGCAGGGGTGAATAGGAACAAAACTTTGAAGGGGATCTTCGCGTTAATTATCAATTTTTCCCAGCATTTAAGTACTCCTATTTATTCACTAATTGTAATAAAAACGGATGCTTTGATAGAAATCAATTATAGAAATATATATCTACCAATGTGAAAAACCTAACCAAAGTGTAGTTCCTAATCACCCCTGCAGTCCTATTCACCCCGTTTGACGGTACTTAGTAAAAATCGGATTTGCTATTATGTGATTGATCCTCATTCTCGAAAGAACCAACCCGGGAGAATTTAAAGAAATAAGGAGGGTGTGGTGAAAAAAAAACTCAATCATATATTATTTTTTTAGTTATTTTGCTTACGAGCAGCATCATCTAATATTTGCCGGTTTTTTAACACAAAATCATAAAAGTTTCTAAATGAAAAATCGAAGTTTGTTAGTACATTCTCAAGTTTGCCGCGACTGATATTTGTATAGAAAACACGTTCGTAACTCGCATGTGTGATAAGGCCCTAAAAGATCCCGGGAAGTCGAGAGGTTAACCACTATTACCGGGATCTCCTGGGAAATCCGGGAGGGTTGGGAACCCTAGGTGTATCCTATTTACCATCGGCTAGAACTAGGCTTTCAGTGCAGTATGCAATGTACCTATAATCTTTTTTTTATTTGTCTTATCTATTTCTGAAGTTTTTATTATTATTTATTCGTAATATTGTCGGCCACCGACTCGCACTGGGCCCGCGTGGTGGATTACGGCCCATTCCCTCTCCTAGAGAGGAGGCCTGAGTCCCAGCAGTGGGAACATTATAAGGCCGTCTATGCTATGCTATGCTATTGTTGGCCACACGGGATTTTTTATTAGAAATCCCGGGAAGATCCATATTAATATCAACATTTCGATGGAAGTACATGAATAACTCTACCTAATTCCGACTTCTGAAAATAAATCTTCTTGTTTCACAGGTAATCTTGCCTGGAGGTCTGGAGGGTGCTGACCGCCTCGCCAAGTCCTCAGTTGTGGGAGACATCTTGAAAGAGCAAGACAAGAGTAACAAGATCATTGCTGCTATTTGTGCTGGTAAGTTCCATCTATTAGTTTTAGTGTCTGCGAAACTCGAAAAACGTGTCTTGTATTTTTATGTTACCTGGTTTTCCGCACAAATACATGGTCACCGGGCCATCCGGCCGACTGAGGGGTTGTTTTGCTCCCGCACCCAGCTGCCTGCCCTGTGTTGTACTTAGTGTCGGTGGTGTCCAACTTGCGACTTTTTTTTAATGTTTTTGGGAAAAAATATAACATGGTGTAAAAATGATTGGAATCGATTCAGTTAGGTACTGAACGAATTATATTCAGGTTTCGCACAAAATAATGTTGTATGTAAAAAGCATAGGTTTGCGAATAAGGTTCAAATTCGTACAAAAACTTGCTTTAACTTGTTCAATTTTCGTCTTCCAGCCCCAACAGTCTTCGTAGCCCATGGCGTGGCTCAGAACAGGAAAGTGACATCGTACCCAACGACCAAAGACAAGATACCGGCGGATCAGTACACCTATGTAGAAGGATCTCGAGTGGTTGTCGATGGCCACGTCGTTACTAGCAGGGTGAGTAATTTAGCGCAATTTATAAATATTTAAAAAAAAAACAGTTATTATGAGACAGAGTCCATAGAAGGTACACTTTATTATCATTTTTAGATCGCAAATATATTAAAATCAAAATTAAAATTAGTACAGAAACATATTAAAATCAGAATAAAATAAAATTAAAATCAAATAAAACAGAATCAATATTACTTAATTTTTTTTTCCAAACGTGTCCCCGAGTTCATATCAAAATTGATGTTTATGGGTCCACTAGCGAACTTAAACTAGATCAAAGGCCCTACCAGATGTCTATACGCGATTTATTTTACGACCTAAATAGAATTGTAAAAGAAATGGATGTATACATATATTTTGGTATAGATTTCATAATGCGACATCACAAAAATAATGCTAGAAATACACTACTGCCCTTGAGATGTGGTGCTGGAGGAGAATGCTCGGAGTATCGTGGACTGAATTCCGTACCAACGAGTCTATACTTCGAGAACTCGGCATCAAGCAGCGTTTATCATCTTTGGTAGTCTCGTATTCTCACCTTTTTTGGTCACGTATGCCGCAGAGGGGAAGTGGCTATTGAGCGACTTGTAGTTCAGGGAAGGGTTGAGGGTATCAGGCCACGAGGAAGATCGCCTATGAGGTGGACTGACCAGATTAAAGCGGCAGTAAATGGCTCATCATCACTGCACGAATGCACGAGGAAGGCGGCCATCAGAGAGGAGTGGCGGCGTGTTGTGAAGCTTGCCACCAACACCTGAAGTGATGACCACGACCACTCTGTCAAGAGTGATATCGACAAGGAAGAAGAAGAAATACACTGCGCACACGTGTGCCACACACGCGACCAGGGCGCGTGGGTCTCCATACATTTTATATGGAAACTAGACTTGTAGAGCTACACTTGATCCACGCCACGCGACGTTGTTCTACGTACAAATCAGGCGTGTTACATGTGTGCGTCGGTCTAATGTAGTTCTAGCTTAACTCCTCCTGCCCCTTGTCACACAATGTCACACTTCGTCGATCCAAAATTCCGCACTGTGCTGCTATACAGAAATTAGAAATCAGAAACTCCTTATAACCCTGCTCAACCTGAATATTGAACGTGACAAAGTGCGCGTGTCAACGCGGACGGTCCCCGCCGCGGAAACCGGATTATTACCAACGCAGTGTGGCTAGTTCAACTTTAACGCTGTGCATGTAGTCGTGTCGATGGAGAACTTAAGGGCCTATTACACCATTCGATATTCAGACAGTTTTAGTCTATGATTCGACATATCTCGTAGTGTAATAAGAGTTAGACCGGTCTTACTCGGAACAAAAAATAAGACAGTCTGAATATCGTGTGCTGAATATCGCGTAGTGTAATAGGCCCTTTAATATTATTACGTAGCGGCACAGGCGTGGGGCCCGCGAGCCGCGACGGAAGTCCTCGCGGCGAGCCGCAACGGAGCACTTTTGTATGGGGCCGCGCGGGTGCCCGCTTTACTCAGTTTCAGTCCTATAAGGTCCTGGCACGGCTGCTGGCTAGCGATGTGCCGAGTACGGCTTGAATCGAGTCAGACTCGATTCCTACTTTGGCCTCGCCTACTCGAGTACCAATTTATATAGATTCGAGTACAACGCGTTCCAAATAAGAATAGGATCGATTGACAGGTAGTGACGTCACGTCATACTGTCAAATCGAAGAATTATTATGGTGAGCAAAACAAAATTTTAAAATTTAATTTATTTACGAACTGTGAGCGAAAATAGTTTAATCAGAATCCAGTTCTTCAATTTTGCTCATCTCGGAGTTCTTCAATTTTGCCCAATTTCTTGCGATTTGACAGTATGACGTGACGTCACAACATGGCATCATTCCTATTCTTATTTGGAACGCATTGTACGGGCTTGATTCCGACTTGATACTCGAGTCTATTATGGGAGTCGCAACTGACTCAAGTCTAGTATTCGAGTTAGATTAACTCCCTCATGCTGTAGTACTACATTCATAGTTTTAGTTTTGAAACGCCAAAATTTTAATATAAATGAGTTTCGTTACAAAAATTATTTGATTCATCTTGATGTGTCAAGTCAGACACACCCACGCCTCGGAAGTACTTGTCGCCATTGATCCTGCGCTTGATCTCTCCCCGGTCGTGTCTGGATTGTCGTCCTATCGGACTATGAGAGTAAAGGAACAGAGAGTACACCTGTGTTTGCGCATACGCATGTGCACTATTATATCTCCTGCGTACCTTGCTGATCTCTGTTGAGATTGGCCACCATCTATGGGCGTGGCTTGGCAGTAAAACCGAACGAATGACGTGACGGTAAACGGCATGAGAACAGTGGCAGTGGTGGCCGAGTGGTAACGGCCCCGACTTACCGCATGGCGCATTACTTTGTGTAATTTATTTCATCACCACTGCTCTCAAAACGGTGAAGGAAAACATCGTGACGAAACCGGCATGTCCTAGAACCAAAAATTCGAAGACATGTGACATTCACCAACCCGCACTGGGCCCGCGTGGTGGATTACGGCCCATTCCCTCTCCTAGAGAGGAGGCCTGAGTCCCAGCAGTGGGAACATTAAAAGGCTGATTATGCTATAAACAGCATGATGCTGTCACGGCGTGATACCCCCACTCTTGACTTCTTTGTGTGTGAGGCGTGCGTAAACGTAGATGTTTGCCCGGGCGTCCCGCGACAGCTGAAGTTTTTAGGGTTCCGCACCTAAAGGGTAAAACGGGACCCTATTACTAAGACTTCGCTGTCCATCCGTCTGTCTGTCTGACCGTCTATCACCAGGCTATATCTTATGAACTGTGATAATTTGACAGTTGAAATTTTCACAGATGATGTATTTCTGTTGCTGCTATAACAACAAATACTAAAAACAAAATAAAATATACATTTAAGTGCGGCTTCCATACATGTGTTTTTTTTTTGCCGTTCTTTGCTACGGACGTTACGGAACCCTTGACCAGTTTTTTTTTAAATATATTTTATTTTAATTTTCCAGGGCCCCGGCACAGCCTACTGGTTCGGCTTGACACTTATCGACCTGTTAAAAGGCAAGGACGAAGCAGATAAAGTTGAAAAAGGCATGATTATCTCTTGCTATTAAGATCTTAATATATAGGGTGACTGGTAATTAGTGACCGATACTTAAACACGTGATTGTGCTCATGATAACAAACAATTTTTATTATGGGAGCAAAGCCGTAATCGCGAAAAAAATATCAGCTGTTGAGTACATTAGGCAAACATAAATGTACTGAACAGCTGATTTTTTTTTCGCGATTTCAGGTTTGGTGCCATAGTAAAAGTTGTTGGTTATCATGAGCACAATCACGTGTTTAAGTATCGTACACTAATTACCAGTCACCCTATATAATCCGCCTTACAAGCGATCTGTGTAATGAAAATGCCTAAACATATTTCTCCGGTTTTGTCTTGAAAATAAATATACTATAATGAGGATCAATCACATAATAGCAAATCCGATTTTTACTAAGTACCTACATCTTAAGTGTAATAATTTACTGAGCATTTAATTTTTTAAATTATTAAAATCCGTCAAGAAATGGTGCATTTATTAAAGTTTTTCAGAACGGCTGCTTGGAAACGCGCGCTCTTGCTGGACTGTTTAGTGTTTACGATGACGTCCTCTGTTATGATCTGTGCGACGAACGGCTTGTTCGTATTCATTCGCCGGTGAAGACCGATCATGACAGATGACGTCACAGCGAGTCGCTTCATTCTCGCGCGTTTCTGGAACTAATACACTAAAATTGCTGTATCTTCGTAATTTTTGGTCAGATTTAAATAATTTCTTCACAGTATTTACTGTTTTTTTTACGCTATAAGTCTGCATACTCCACAAAAATCATGACTGATCCTCATTGTTGTATCATGTATATGATTGCGTAATTTTAATTAAGAAAAACTTGATGTACGAGTATGCTGTCGAAATTGTTATATATATTTTATTTGTTTTAAGTTATAAATTTGGTTAGGTTTTTTATTTGAATAAAGTGCTTATTTGAACCTTATTTTATACTTTTTATTTTATTCAAATCAACTTCAACTCTTCATTATTCTCCCTTCGAGCTCCGATTGTACGCTGACCGTACAAAAGTGCAGTTGCACTGCTATTGCTAAAAGTGCAGTTGCACTGCTATTGCTAAAGTGCCTAAGAAGAGGGTCAATGGTTTAGGACTGATTTAATTTGTAGCATAGGATCTAAAGTATTAAATAAACTAGTTGTAGACCATTGAACATGTACTATAAAGAAATATTTAGACACTTTAGCATTGTTAGACTGCAACTGCACTTTTGACTCCTGACTGTACAACTTGAGTGACCTTGAAAAACGCTTATCGTTTTGTACACACGGGTGTACGAAATTTATTCGGCCGAAAATTTTGGTCTCTATATCTTCGGATTACGTTATCGTTTTTTTTTTTTTAAAATTTTTTGGTGATTCTAAGTAAAAACGCGCAATTACGTAATAATAATATCCCCCACGTGCGAGGGTTGAGTGGCCAACTCGAGGTACATTTCCATACAACCGCTCTTACGTGATTATTATGTTATTACACATCTTTCTCTAGATATTTCGGACGCATTTCAGAGTGTGCGCGGGAATTGCATGACTTGATTCCGCCATATCCTTTCTACTATCGGACAACCCGACGCGTACGGCGAGTATCCACCCTTACAATGACTCGCAAATATGAATAGGATCGATTGCCATGTTGTGACGTCACGTCATACTGTCAAATCGAAGAATTATTATGGTGAGCAAAACAAGAAATTTTTAAAATTTAATTTATTTACGGACTGTGAACGAAAAAAGTTTAATCAGAATCCAGTTCTTTTGCTCATCTCTAAGTTCTTCAATTTTGCCAAATTTCTTAGGATCTGACAGTATGAAATGACGTCACAACATGGCAATCGATCCTATTCTTATTTGGAACGCATTGTACGTTGTAAATTTTGTAAACATTGTCTATGGCTATAGGGATAATGAAATGAGCACAGCATTCGTATTACGTATATTTGAGTACATAGATTACACATTCATCTTATTTTTAACACTAAATAAATTATATAAAAAATTAAATGCAGCAAAAGCCTGAGAGAACATAGTCTTAGGTTCAAAACAAACCTGCCAGGGCAATATCAACATTGTAAATCTTGAAATAAAGTCGAAAACAACAGTGTACTTATGTCATACAGTTTTACGAATTGAGATTTTATTCATTTTCGACTTTATTTTAATTACGGAAAGATTGATATTTCGATACCAGAAGTATGACGTAAGATACATTATTACATTTTCTTACTTTAAGTCCGATCGTGTATTGTCAACGACACCATTTTAAATCATCCAATGACATCTCGTGTCAGACTTTTACTATGTTGCTTATTTGTCCTTTGCGTCCTAGGATTACGGGTTACCCTTTCGGAAGTATACCCATGGCCTCAGCAGGCTTCGGCCCTGCTGGGCCCCTACGGTTATGCTGACATCTCTTTGAGGTTCGCTTGGAACACTACGTGCTGTCGAAGACCCGGGCTCGGCCAAGGACACCACAGTGGTGTCGTTTACAATACACGGATCCATTATCAAAACAGGATAAGTCGGACTTTAAGAAAACAGGAGTTTTAAGCACACAATGCTATAATAATAATCGTTTAGATATACACACTCCTCATTATATTATTATTTTATTCACTTATGGTGAAAGCTGCGCGCCTGAGAGCCTTGTTCTAGCTAGATGGAACTGAACTCAACATATTTAATTTGTATTTTGTTTTACCGTATGGGAGTTTTCAGTAAACCCCAAGCGAACTTTCGCTCGCTCATTGTCTTTCTATTGTGTCTCTAATTACGATACTAAAAAGGTTAATATTTAAGCACTCTAGTTATAGTTCTTTTTTAAAGAGTAAGAAGTTTCTTGCCGGTTCTTCTCCATAGGAAACGACCAATTGGAACCGTGCACTAGCTTCTGACGTTTTATAAGTGCCCATGTAGGCCTATGTGAAATAAAAGCATTGAAAAACGCCGTATGATACACGTGAGTATTGATAATCACCGTCCTCGGTTCTCTTAAGACTTGAACACTCAGAATTCGGTGGATATTGAGACAGTAATTTGACTACATTCAATAAAGTGGACTGTCCAATTTTCGCAAATACCATTTCCTTGACTTCATAATGCTCCCATACACTAAAAACAAAATGAACGAAAAATATTGAGTTTAGCGCCATCTATCGGCAACATAGTCACGTTCAGACCAGTAGCTTTCAAAGTAATCTTTTAACCCCCTAAGTCGACAAACAGTCTCGCGTTTTTTCCGCCAAGGTCGCACATCCACGACCAAATACTCAATCTCGTCAGCTCTTCTGTCACCTATGGGGATTGAAGAGCTAAACGAGATGGAGTACCCAGTCGTAATCACATGACCCTGGCGATTATGACGCGAAGTCGAACCAAACCCGTTAAAGGGTGAATAGATTTGAATTTCAAATCAATACAAAATAAATCAGACTTTTTTTTTATAATTTCAAAACAAATCATTTCAAATACACATCAACAATGCTATAACTTTAAATCCGGAGTATCTGTACTTAATAAAGAGGAAAATAAACACAAGATTGGTGCTACTTAATTTAACCTATTGACAGACTAGCTTCAGCCAGCTTAAAAGTATGTTTCTCCATACAAACTTTGGACCCCCATTTCATCCCCTTAGGGGGCGAATTTTGGAAAATCCTCTCTTAGTGCTCGCCTACGTCATAAAAGGAAACCTTGTGCAAAATTTCACGTTCCTAGTCCCAGTAGTATCGGCTGTGCGTTGATATGTCAGTAAGTTAGTTTCTCCATACAAACTTCGGACCCCCGTTTCATCCCCTTAGGGGGTGAATTTCGGAAAATCCGTTCTTAGCGGATGTCTACACTTTATAAGGAACCTAACTGCCAAATTTTAAGTTTGTAGGTGTTATAGTTTCTGAGATTTCGTGATTAATCAGTGAGTGGTATTTCGCTTTTATATATATTGAAGATATAGATTACATTTTCAACTGTTATAATATATTTAACAGCAAGAGCCGGCGACGCGGTAAGCCCAGAAGGAGATGACGTGACGATTTTGACTCGTAACTAAAGGATTGCCCAGATGTGTATAAGGGCAGAGAAGAGAGGAAGAATAAAATCCTCAAGCCCAGATGAATAGGGTATAGTATTTTCCACATAAAAACTTAAAATGCTGTCCATCCTTACAAGTACTTAAATTTTACATACTACACATCATCATCATTTAACCCGAAAGACGTGCACTGTTGGACATAGGCCTCCCCCAAGTGTCGCCACAACGACCAGTCCTGTGCGTCTCGCATCCATCGGATTCTCGCGACCCTCACCGAGACATCGATTCATCTTATAGAAGGCCTTCCAACGCTGCGTCTTTAAGTATATGTGGTTGCCACTTCAGAACCTTTCGGCCACATCAACCATCTTCAAGCAATATGCCCCACTGCCACATATATTTGGCGATTCTACTCTTCATTCCTGATTCGATCACGCCCTTTGGATGACTTTAAGCCTACTGACGAGGTCCATTGTAAGCGACCACGTTTTAGTGCCATATGTCATCACTGGCAACACGCATTGGTCATAGACTTTCGTTTTGAGACACTATGATAATATATGTCGGACGACAAAATATAATACGAGTATTCCAATCAAATAAAAAATATAACCTAAAGCAGTCTATTACAATGAGATTCCTATAAGAATAAGGAACACAACTATTTGGCAAGTCATAATACTAAAATGTATTGCTATGTATACCTTAAACCGTAGAGTACTCACGCGATGAGCAATTTGCCGCACAGGACTTGGGAGGTAGAAATAGTTTCCTATCGGGGTAGTCTGTAAACTGTACAGTCAAATGGGGTGAATAGAAACAAAACTTCAAAGGGTATTTCACGATATTAGAATATTTTTTGCAGCATTTAACTATATCAATTTATTAATGAATTGTTATTCTAAAAAGTCGATGCTTTGTTAGAAGTCGATAATATGGTATCAAAGTGAAAAACCAAACCAAAGTTTTGTGTCTATTCACCCCTGCGTTTCAATTCACCCCGTTTTACGGTACTCAAACTTATATAATTAAGTGAAAGATAAGGAAACAGCTACTGGGTCTAAGTTACGCTGCGTTTGACAGTAAATCTTGCATAATTCTTAAAATCATAACGTATGTTTTCTGAGGGCGGCAAAATGCTTATAGCGCGAGCACTCAAGGCTTAAAATTGTTGTGTATCAACTAAATTATTGCTATCTCTTTCTCGCAAATACAACAAGAGCGAGATGTAATTTAGTTATGTATGACACATAAAGTTACAAACTTTCATATAAAGAGGTTTACATAGCGGCTATTTTTTTTAACAAATCTTATTTAATAAGACAATAATTATGTTTGCTAAGACACAATAGTCTTACTTTAAACCTTTGTATCGCAGTCGCATTCTTAGTTAGATCACTATCTCACCTGATGGTAAGCGATGATGTGGTCGACGATGGAGCACGCTTGCCTAGAAGTAACTTATTCACTCTTTGATTGCAATATATTCAGGTTTAGGCCCCTCGCCCACGGCGACTTTTTGTAACGATGCTGTCGCGCGTTCGCATCGATACAGTCGCGGTGCAGTCGCTGGCTGTTTACCCTCGCCCACACCACGATTCTCACTCGCGATGCAAACGCGATACTGTCTCGATTCTGTTGCGATGCAAACGTGATTTAATAACGGCACAAAAATAAAGTTTTTGTATGTAGAATGTTTCACTTACGCGCCACCATCCCTCTGTTCTCTCCCGGATGTTGTCCGATACGGTCACGCGTTTCATCATCATCATTTCAGCCGAAAGACGTCCACTGTTGGACATAGGACTTCCCCAAATGTCGCCATAATGACCGGTCCTGTGCGTCTCGCATCCATCGGATTCCTGCGACCCTCACGAGGTCATCGGTCCACCTTGTGGAAGGCCTTCCAACGCTGCGTCTTCCGGTACGTGGTCGCCATTCCAGAACCTTTTGTTCGAGCAATGTGTATGCGTTTGCATCGATACATTCGCAATGCCTTAGCACGTTAGTAGCGCATTGGCATCGCTTCTGTAACGCGTTGCAAATGCGAGTAACGCGCGTTAGTAGCGATACTGTCGCGCGTTTACGAAAAGCGCGACAGCATCGCTACAAAAAGTCGCCGTGAGCGAAGGGCCTCATAGCTAACGAGATTGCTAATATGAAAGCGGTAGGGTACCCCACAAAATTTAAATTTTCTTAAGTTTTTGTTTTTTGTATTTTGCAGGTCAGAGTCAAGTTATATATTGATTAAAATATGATTATTGGGGCGTAATAATTTTGTATTTATTAACTGAATTATAAAAACTCATCAATATAACCTTTTTTTAAGACAATTCGTCTTACTCAATTGAAGGACTTTTTTCTATAGCCATTTGGGCCATTCAAAAAACTCAAGAAACTTTAAAATGCGCGGGCTACCTTTTAGCACCCCTCTTAAATGACTGTACTTTTAATAACTTTGATCTAATCAGAGTTCAAACAAAATTGTTACAGACATTTTGACTCACACAGACATACTTTCTGTTGAAACAATTCTTAGAAAATGGCTTACAAAACCGTTATAACACACAATGACTAATATTAGATATATTTCAACGTATCTTTATATTTACTAAGTGACATCCAAATGTAGGCCTTAATAAAAGCGTGCTGTAGAATTTTGAACACTATGATCAGTGTCCAGAGTTCAAAATTCAACAGTTAATACCTAGCTTAGTGTTTAAAAACGGGCATATATGTGTAGGAGTCATCTACTGGTTTGCTTTGAGTTTTAAAAAGGAGGTTAAGTCTATAATGAGTTAGTCAAACTAATTATGGTATTATAGTAGAAGTGTCATTATGCAAAGTCGTATTCTGGGGAGTTATTGCATGAAATGTTCTTTGTGCGATTTTTGGTCATATCTATGAATTCTTTCAATTTTGCCCAGTTAAACTCTACTTTGCATAGCATAGTCGGCCTTATAATGTTCCCACTGTTGGGACTCAGGCCTCCTCTCTAAGAGAGGGAATAGGCTATAATCCACCACGCGGGCCCAGTGCGGGTTGGTGAATGTCACATGTCTTCAAATTTTTGGTGCTAGGACATGCCGGTTTCCTCACTATGTTTTCCTTCACCGTTTTGAGAGCAGTGGTGATGAAATAATTACACAAAGTAATGCGCCTGGCTGGGTTTGAACACGCGACCTACAACTCGTAAGTCGGGGCCGTCACCACTTGGCCGCCACTGCTCATCAACTCCCCTAACATAAAATTTCGACCCTTTCGGCTACTTATAGCGTAACTCCAATTTTCATGCATTTGACTATGAGTAAGTAACGAAAAAGTCTGGAAACATTATGTTGCTACTTAATATTTAGTATGGATTTTAAAACAGAATATGTTTCGGTGTTTTTCTCAGAGTAGTCAGCTAGGAACCACCGTCCTTATTTAGTTTAAACTGACGAAAAAATTGACGTGTGAAAGTGTTTTTTACATAGAGCATTTATCAGATACACATCATAACAAATGCCACCGAATTTTAAAGCAAGCCGTTGAAATACACCTAAAATAAAATCACCACATTGTTCCTCAATTTAAAATTACCAGTTATCTAAAAAGTCATATCCAGTCTTCGGCACAGAATCCGTCAAGGTCTCTGTAGATTGGAAGTCGGTGCCTGAAGATGCTTGACTTGAAGACAGGAGGCCTCGGTTCTCCTCGGAGATATCTGGAAGGTTTAGAAAAGATTTTATTTAGTTCTTGTAATCTTTTAGCACAAAATACCGTGCCGACGTCTTTATGTCGATATCGTTACCGGCCCACGCTGAAAACCAGCGCCGTGGACTCATCGCATTTTGCGTGTGGTCACGGCATTATGCTGAGCGTTCGGCCGTTTTGCGCCAATGTGGCGCATATTGTTTTCACATACTTATAATTTGTTATTTCTAAATTTGCGCCTTGTTCCGCCAAATAAAATGTTTTTCTTTCTAGTTTAAGGACAAGGGACCTTGGGCTCCGGCGTTGAATTAATATCTATATACATTTTGTTTAACACATTGCTTTTGCAATATTTTTTATATTGTTTAGACCTCAATCAAAATTCATTAGTCTTTCATTTTTGTTAACCTTTCATTTATGGATTGGTTTTTTTTTCTTGTTTCTTTTTTTTATATAACCTCTTTTTAGGGTTCCGTACCTCAAAAGGAAAAAACGGAACCCTTATAGGATCACTTTGTTGTCCGTCCGTCGGTCTGTCAAGACCCTTTATCTCGGGAACGCGTGGAGATATTGAGTTCAAATTAAAGCCATATGCTCTGTTGAAAAAGTCAAATTTCTAAGTTAACGAAAAAAAAGATACGGCCGTTTATGTCTCAAAAAACGTATATTTTGTCACTCTCGTAGAAATAAAAATTCATAGGGTACTTCCCGTTGACCTAGAATCCTGAAATATGGCATAAAGCAAGGTCTTATAGCCTAGGTATAGGAATAAATCTGAAAACTGTAAACTTGTTGCGTCACAACAAAAAACAAATTTTGGGATTTCGTTTTTTTTTTACTTTTGACTATAAAAATATGATCAGTCACCACTGCTCTCCAACGTACCCGTTGGTACGGTGGAGAGCAATGATGGCCCCGACTTATGAATTGTAGGTCGGTCGCGGGTTCAAACCCAGCCAGGCGCATTACTTTGTGTAATTTATTTCATCACCACAGCTCTCAAAACGGTTAAGGAAAACATCGTGACGAAACCGGCATGTCCTAGAACCAAAAAATTCGAAGACATGTGACATTCACCAACCCGCACTGTGCCCGCGTGGTGGATTACGGCCCGTTCCCTCTTCTAGAGAGGAGGTCTGAGTCCCGGCAGTGGGAACATTAAAAGGCTAATTATGCTATTATGCTAACGGGTATGGATAGAGCCCCAATTTTTTTTGTACTATATAAAAATAGGGGTTTTTAGGTTTTACAGCTCCATCCCTCTTTTTCGCTCGCACGACTGACATTTTAACATCATCATCATCATTTCAGCCCCGAAAGACGTCCACTGTTGGACATAGGCCTCCCCCAAATGTCGCCACAATGAACGGTCCTGTGCGCCTTGCATCCATCGCATCGGACTCCCGCAACCGTTACCAAGTCATCGGTCCACCTTGTAGGAGTCCTTCCAACGCTACATCTTCCGGTACGTGGTCGCCACTCCAGAACCTTTCGACCCCACCGGCCATCCGTTCTGCGAGCAACATTTTAATATATCATGACAAAGCACCTGTGTCGCCGTTATTATTTCGCCGTATTTATACGATGATGCGTCATTGAAACGTAACTATGCTAATCAGAGCTTCACTATTTCCTTGTTTAGTTTCCGTTTTGCTAATAAAGGTGTGTACCTACACGAAACAAACGATGTGAAGGAATTCCTGGCTATATAATAATCCAAAGAGAATACGATACAAACAACAGAACAAAGATATTGTTGTTTCCAGAAGGACAATGAATGGAGTAAGTATAGTACTTTTTTCTTAAGGTGGGAATTCATAAAATAGGGCTATAAAAAAATAAATAAAAAGCATTTATTTCAGGCAACTTAGCACATACAACAATCACAAAACAGACCACACACACATAAGGAAATACACATTTTACACTATCGGACATAGCCAGCAACATGTCTGCTACAGCAATGTCCGATATCATCATCATCATTTCAGCCGATAGACGTCCACTGCTGGACATAGGCCTCCCCCAAATGTCGCCACAACGAACGATCCTGTGCATCTCGCATCCATCGGATTACCGCAACCTTCACCAGGTCATCGGTCCACCTTGTAGGGGTCTTCCAACACTGCGTCTTCCGGTACGCGGTCGCCACTCCAGAACCTTTCAGCCCCAACGGCCATCCGTTCTGCGAGCAATGGCCAATGTGCCCTGCCCATTGCCACTTTAGTTTGGCGATTCTTCGTGCTATGTCGGCAACCTTGGTTCTCCTGCGGATATCTTCATTTCTGATTCGATCACGCAAGGAAACTCCGAGCAAAGCCCTTTCCATTGCCCTTTGAGTGACTTTGAGCCTTCTGATGAGGATCATTGTGAGCGTCCACGTTTCGGAACCATATGTCATCACTGGCAACACGCACTGGTCATAGACTTTTGTCTTGAGACACTGTGGTATATTGGATGAGAAGATACCGCGCAGCTTCCCGAACGCTGCCCAGCCGAGTCGGATTCGACGGTTGACCTCTTTCTCTTTCTCATGTCCGATATAAGGGCAATAAAATCTGCCGGCAATCATAGAACTGTATTGGAGCTGCCCCACACCCTGCGCACCAAGGACGCGCACCGCTTGCGTATGGTGGTGTGAAAACAGTCGGTGCGCGCTTCCGCAAACATGCCCGAGGCACTACAGATGCGGGAGCGGGGGCTATGCTCGGAGTTTCTTTGCGTGATCGAATCAGAAATGAAGATATCAGCAGGAGAACCAAGGTTGCCGGCATAGCACGAAGAATCGCCAAACTTAAGTGGCAGTGGGCAGGGCACATTGTGCGCAGAACAGATGGCTGTTGGGGCCGAAAAGTTCTGGAGTGGAAGACGCAGCGTTGGAAGGCCTCCTACAAGGTTGACTGGCCTGTTGTTCTAGTGTTTAGTGGCCCTGACTGCTATGCCGGAGGTCGTGGGCTCGATTCCCACCCAGGACAAATGTTTGTGTGATGAGTATGATCATTTGTTCTGTGTCTGGGTGTACTTTATCTATAATATGTATGTATTTAGAAATATATAAGTATGTTTATCAGTTGTCTAGTACTCATAACACAAGCTCTGCTCAGCTTGGGACTAGACGGCGTTGTGTGATAGTTGTGGAATATTAAAAAAAAAAAGGTGGATCGATGACCTGGTAAAGGTTGCGGGAATCCGATGGATGCGAGACGCATAGGACCGTTCATTGTGGCGACACTAGGGGGAGGCCTATGTCCAACAGTGGACGTCTATCGGCTGAAATAGGGATGATGATTCATCAAATAGAAGTTATTTAGTGAGTGGAACAAGAGTTAATGTCAACTTTTACCGATTAAAACCCTCCCGTGTTCTTTCAGTTACGCTTTGCGTTCTGGGGTCATGGAAGCTATTCCGAACAATTCCGCAGCCTATTCCATTATTCAACGTAAAGGGTGGAATTAAAAACAATAATATTGCTACTACCTCTGAACTACATTACAATACTGACACAATGAAACATAATATAAACATTTATTAGTTATTATTATCACAAATTCGTGGCCTATCTTAAACAAATAGTATGAGTCACAAGATATTCTGTTTTGTAAATATAGTAGTATGTAGTTCAAATAGTACTTTGGCTGCAACTTCGTTCGCAGGAATGTCTTCATAAAAACTTACAATAAATAATATACACCCCTATTTTTAGGGTTCCGTAGCCAAATGGCAAAAAACGGAACCCTTATAGATAGATTCGTCATGTGTCTGTCTGTCCGTCCGTCTCGTGTCGTATGTCACAGCCACTTTTTTCTGAAACTATAAGAGCTATACTGTTGAAACTTGGTAAGTAGATGTATTCTGTGAACCGCATTAAGATTTTCACACAAAAATAGAAGAAAAACAATAAATTTTGGGGGTTCCCCATACTTAGAACTGAAACTCAAATTTTTTTTTTTCATCACACCCATACGTCTATTCCTTATTCTGTGGTGTGGGGTGGGTATCTATGGATAGGTTTTCAAAAATGATATTGAGGTTTCTAATATCATTTTTATTTAAACTGAATAGTTTGCGCGAGAGACACTTCCAAAGTGGTAAAATGTGTCCCCCCCCCCGTAACTTCTAAAATAAGAGAATGATAAAACTAAAAAAAAATATATGATGTACATTACCATGCAAACTTCCACCGAAAATTGGTTTGAACGAGATCTAGTAAGTAGTTTTTTTTTAATACGTCATAAATCGTAAACCGCAATTTACCTTTTAAGTTTGTACGGAACCCTCAGTGCGCGAGTCCAACTCGCACTTACCCAATTTTTTAATTAATACAAAAAAATGGAGCTCTATCCGTACCCATTACTGATCATAATCGAGGGGTTCCGGGCTATTTGTATTAAACGACATTTTTGAAACTACACCAGAGCAGTTTAAAGTTTCGATTTTACGAAAAAAAATTATAACAATTAGCAGATAGCATTATTTTTTTAAAAAGAAGGATATTACTCTTTCTATAACATATTCCCCATAATCGGATTAATTTCTTTTTTTAATATTCCTATTTTTAACGAAAATAAATGTCGCTTAATACAAAATGACCAATATTTTACTTTTTTTTGTTCCAGGCTAAATGATTTAACCGCCTATGATTATTGTTTCTTATTCCAGGCTAAATGACCTAACAGCCTATGATTATTGTTTCTTATTCCAGGCTAAATGACTAAACCGCCTAGATTTATTATTTATTGTTCCAAGCTAAATGACTTAACCGCCTAGGCATGAAAATAATGGCTCTAAGCTAAGTGCTTTAATCAAAGAGTTGGTCATATTTCAAACCTAAGCTAATTGTTTTAAATACCATATCTTAAACTTATTAATGTATGGCTAATTAGTTTATGCGACTGGTTTTTTTTTAATAAATTGTTTGTAATCCTACTTGAATAATGAAGTTTGCTGTAATTGTCGGTTAAAACATAGATAAATTAAAAGGTACATACATAGGGTGTACCTACCTATCTTGTTAATATATATGAAATGAGAAATAAAACTCATCATTATTATAAATGGTTCAAAGATAAGTTTTTTATTGCAAATGACAATCACCTAGGAACAGCAGTAACTTCTTAGCTTAAGGTAACAACTAAAGTTTTTATCACAATTTTATAGGAATCAGAAGTTAAACAGTTTTTTTATTACGTAGTCTACAGTCTTATTACCTGAAATAATTATTCTCATTCTTCTTCATTTCTAAACTTTAACATTTTAGTATATAAGAATTTTACCTAGTTATTAAAAAACAAAAGAAAAATCTCTTCAATTACAAAAACAAAAAAAAGGTTTATCTATAGATATTCTATAGATATAACCAAACGAAAATAATTTCTTTTAAAAATAATGACAATAAAAATTAAAATATTTACGAGCGTTTCTTTGGTTTTTATTTCTTTACTTATTTTTATCTATATTTTTTTCTAACTTTCTCAGTAATCAAAATCAAAAACACCTCTCGTTAAAAAAAAGTTTAGAAGTTTTCTTACCTATTATAGATTCTATCCCTAGTTTCTTTTTAATAACAAAAATATTTTTTATCTCCTTTGACAATACTAAATTGTTATTCACTACAATAACAAAAAAATATAAAAAATAACATCTTAGTTAAAATTCAACCAATCTTTTCCTTCTTACTTTCTAATTATTTTTTCTTTTTCTTTATACTTAAACACTTGTTATTTTCCCATCAGACATAATGAAAATTGCTTAATTTGGCAGGTCTGTTTCGTCTTCAATATCAGTATTGATCAGTGTATCTTTGCCGGTATTGCTGGATGGTAGGTTGATATATTCTGAATGAAATATTCTTGGAACCGAGAAGAACGCAGCCATCCGTGCGTACAGCGCTTTTCCCTGCGACGCTAACAAGGCTCACATGCGTAGATTACAGCGTGCTGTAAAGAAACGCATGACCGAGCTGCGTTCCGCTCGCTGGGACAAAACGCTCAGTGAACTTGAGCCTACTCATCTAGCCTTCTGGCAACTTCAGAGGAAATTACGTTCCACTGAAGAGTCCTCTATGCCTCCGCTCACCCGCCCTGATAAGAATGTCACTTTCGACAATTCTGAAAAAGCGGAATGCCTAGCCGACAGCCTCGAAGCCCAATGCTCGCCTAGCTCTCAACTAGTAGACCAAGCTCACATCGACATGGTGGACGCTGAAGTCGAACGTAGAGCCTCCCTCCCTCCCGTTGAAGACCCTGATAACCCCCTGGCCCCCGTCACTCCCGACGAGGTGGAGGATATCATCAAAAGACTTCAACCCCGGAAAGCCCCCGGTGCCGACAGTATTACGAACAGAGTGTTCAAACTCTTCCCCCCCCCCCCCCAACTTATAATGCTAATGACCACCATCTTCAATGGCGCATTAAGCAACAATATGTTCCCCCAAGCATGGAAACAGGCCACCGTTATCGGTATCCATAAACCAGGCAAGCCCAAGTCTGACCCTTTCGATTTTGCCGAAACCAAGGGTCTCATTCTTAATGAGCAGTTCGGGTTCCGAACCGAGCACTCATGCATCCACCTAGTCCACCGCATCGTAGAGCACCTAAGTGCTGGTTTCCAGCGTAATGCGATGACGGGTGTCTTGTACTTCGATATAGCGACAGCATTCGACAAGGTCTGGCACAATGGCTATTATATAAGCTATACCAACTCGGTGTGCCAGACCGTCTCGTACTCATCATGCGAGACTTTCTGTCGAATCGCACCTTCCGCTATCGAATTGAGGGAGCCCTTTCCTCCCCCACCCCATTCGAGCAGGAGTCCCGCAAGGCTCCGTACTATCCCCCTTAGCCTTCACGCTGTTCACCAGCGACATTCCCAAAAGTAAAAAGGCCCAGTTGGCTTTATTCGCCGACGACACGGCAATTTACTACACCGATCGTGACCCCAGAGTTATCACTCGCAATCTTCTAACCTCCGCAAATATTTTGGGCAATGGTTCCGGAAATGGAGGATCGAGGTTAACCCTGATAAGAGTCAAGCTGTTCTCTACTCGAGACAGCGGAAAAGCGTCCTCCCTCTGATCACCATGTACGGCAAGCCAATTCCCTGGGAGAAGCAAGCTAAGTACCTCGGTGTGATCCTTGATCAGCACTTGAAGCACATAAATTACACCCTATTAATTTTAAGTTCCTAATGTAATTTGTATTTTTGGTGTACAATAAAGAATATATATATCTATCTATCTATCTATCTATCTATAAATCTTCGCCGAGCACGTAAAGCAGGCTTACTCGCGCACTGCTTTCGCTCAAGGTAGGCTCCACTATCTCATGACTGCCCGCAGCTGTCATTTAAGTGCAAGCTGCGCCTCTTCACTGCAGTAATCCGCCCAATCATGCCGTATGCCTGTGCTATCTTCGCACACGCCAAGCCCCGTCACCTCCATAGGATGCAGACCTTCCAAAACCGGACCCTCCGTAAAATCCTCAGTGCCCCATATTACGTCCGAAATGAGAATCTACACTTAGATCTCAAAATCCCTACCATCCAGCAGTTCACGAAACGCCTTTGCAAGCGTTTCTTCGATACTGCTGTGAAACACCGCAACCCCCTAATCGCATCGTCCGCCCGATACGAACCCTCTCGCATCTCCAAGATTCGTCGTCCTAGGCATACTCTCGTCAACCCCGACGACCCCATTACCCTGCTCTAAGAGAGCCGTAAGGAAACCAGTACAGTTCGCAAACATTACAGACCGCCGTCCTTCCGTCCTCGCCGCCGAGGCCCGCCGCGACAATCCCGTCAACGTCCGCCCCGTCCCTTGTTCGAGCCAACCCGCGCCGCTGAGCCTGTAGTTTAAAATACCCCATAATATCTTTAATCGATTCAGCCTGTCCCTTGCTGCCCTCCCCCAGTGACGCCCTAAGCCGAGGTCCGTACCCACAGGGGCTGCCCTTAGCGTTTAGTCGCCTAGTTTTTAAGTTAGTTAAGTAAGCCCTGGCTGGAGGCTTTGATTTTAGAATTGAGGCCGCCACAGGCGAGTCTGATTAAGCAGCCGACCACCTCCTAGGTTGACCTGCGAGAGGCAACACACAAAAATAAAATCGCGATGGCGCCAAAATCATTGTTTCAACCAACGTCATAATAGTCAATCCATATACAATTTTGATTGTATCAATGTGTATACTATATTATTCCATTTAAGATAAACTGTTTGAAGAATTAAAACTTTACTTTTGTTATAACTGAAACGGGTGTCGTTTCAGGTATAACAAAAGTAAAGTTCTAATTCTTCAAACAGTTAAGTAAAAATCAAATATTGAATAAGAAAAATAGGTTTAACTATATCTTTAAATGTTTACTGTTGTAATACTAAATAGTTCATGCGACCGACATATCATTATCCTACTGCAAGCTAAATGGTTGAAGTGACAACGTCTGACATTTCATGTACAGAGCTAAATGTATTAAACGACATTCTTGTATATTTATAAGGAAAAGCTAATTGTATTAAGCGACACTGGATAAGAATTTAACAAAGAGGCTAATTGTATGAAGCGAAATTTTTATATATTTATAAACTCAGGCTAAATGCTTTAACGTACGTTGCCTGTAAATTGTTGCTCCAGGAAAAATAGTTTAAACGACTGTCTGGTATTTGGTAGTGAGCTTAAGTACACAGTTCCTAAATTTGACAATATTTTGTGTCACTTCATACATTGCAGTCTAAAATGGGCCCAATAATGCGGTTGTATTAAGTGACAAAAAAATGCTCCGATCGTCACCAAACCCAGCTCAAACGATGCAGAAAAATTCGCTGATTCCAAATATGTATAAAAGTCTATATCGCCCAGAGTGTCGCTTAATACAATTAGCCCGGAACCCGTCGATATTTGTGTAGTCAAAAGTACCTACAAAAAAAAAACGAAATGCCAAAATTGTCCACGAAAATTTGTCATAATTGGTAAATACATAATAGAATCAATCATTCATAACAATTGCTCCCAGAAAATACTACGCGCAGTTTTTTTCTATTGTTTTTCATTCATAATCAATAGCCTGTACAATATTTCCATAAATTGAGAGACAATTTGGGATATAAACAAACGCTCATAACTTTGCTGTTTATGAATATTACTTATTTATTGAGACTTTACTTAAATAATAACAAGACCTTTTCTAATAAGCCCTATGTGTATTTGTACTAATTAAAAACTAGTGGTATATATATATTTATATATGTATTTACGCCACACCCTGTATATAAAATATAGATCAATCTTCTCAGCCTTTTCCTTTTGTGCTTTTTTTGCCGGTGCGAAAATCATCCAGTGACATCCCCCGCTCTTGGGCGGAGCGTGAGGGTGTATCAGACTTTTACCGACTAAAAACCCACTTCTGTTCCTTCGTCGCCTTTCAAACCAGGGCCGAGTCTTCCTTTCAGAATCAGACCCTTGGCCCCAGTAGGCTTCGACCCTGCTGGGCCCCTACGGTTTGTTGACATCTCCTTGAGGCGCGCGTGGAACAGTACGCGCCGTCGACTTGGGCTCGGTCCGGACAGTTACCGGACGTCGGTCGGACGGCGAGCTACCCATTACTCGCCGTCCGCAAACTCGCGCCTACGGTGGCCGGAAATCGGGATCGGGATACCGGCGGCTGGGGCGTGAGGGCCGCGCCCTTGCGCTTGCACGTGCGGCCTCCTCCTTTGCTAACATTACTGGTTCGCTAAAGGAGGCGACCACCACTCCCGCCTGCCACTCCTTCTCGCTTTGGACAATGGCCTGTAAGCGCGGCCCGGCGCGAGAGATCGCTGCCGCCGATCTCCCCCACGAGGACACGGCGGTGCTCTGCCCAGGCGGGGCACACCTCTACCGTGTGCTCCACCGTTTCCTCCGGGCGGTCCACACAGTGGTAACACCCGGGCGTTACTTCCGCACGAATCCGGTGCAGGACCTCCCGAACTTACCATGTCCGGTGAGAACCTGCGTTATGCGGAAGGTAAGGACCCCGTGTTGCCTTTCCAGCCACTCCTCAAAGAGGGGACTTACCGCCATAATTATGGCGTGCGATTACTTGCGTTATACAGCTTTTTATTTTGGCATTCAACAAGCAACTACACAAGTCCGTGTATATGTGTTTAAAACAGATTATGTGTACATACAAGAGAATGCGCGCCTTTAATCTAAAGTACCTGATTTGTGTATTTATTTATTGTGTAACTCTCTGGCGTACTGCATTATATTATAATTAATTCTTAGCACATAGTGTTAAATATTGATAAAGGAAACCCTTACAAAAACGTGGAATTACTGTTAAGTCTGTATTGTGGGTGAGCAGTGGTGGCCAAGTGGTAACGGCTCCGACTTACGAGTTGTAGGTCGCGGGTTCAAACCCAGCCAGGCACATTACTTTGTGTAATTTATTTCATCACCACTGCTCTCAAAACGGTGAAGGAAAACATCGTGAGGAAACCGGCATGTCCTAGAACCAAAAATTCGAAGACATGTGACATTCACCAACCCGCACTGGGCCCGCGTGGTGGATTACGGCCCATTCCCTCTCCTAGAGAGGAGGCCTGAGTCCCAGCAGTGGGAACATTATAAGGCCGACTATGCTATGCTATGCTGTATTGGTGGTTTTTAGCTACTTCTAGTCTCGTGGTCACAAGCGCGACTGCCGAGCGGGGCGCCCTGGGATCGATTCTCGGGTCGAGCCAAAAGTTAGTTAGTTTTTCCATTAGGAAAACATTTAAGTATTGTTAGGTTTTTTTTTTTGTATAGCCTCTTTTTTAATGTAAATGTGAGAACACTGTAGACTCCGCGGATTCATAGGTTACCATTTTTATTATGCTTTTGGGTACAAAGATGACCGGTCTACACTGTCTTCTTATACCTATTAATATTGTAATATGGATATAATGTAAAATCATAAAAAAAAACTGGGCAAGTGCGAGTCGGACTCGCGCACTGAGGGTTCCGTACAAACTTACCTATAAAAACAGTTTAATTCTCGAATTGAGTTACGAAGATTTTTCCGAATCGCAAAAAAAGTTTTTTTTTTGACGTAACTACAAATTTACAGTTTTCAGATTTTTTCCTATACTTATGTTATGAGAACTATAACAAAATTATTATCTCCCTAGCATTTTCCCAAATAGCTTGGGGTCGGCCAGTCCAAAAGGATGTAGCTGAATACATGTATGTTTTACATGGAGCAACTGCCTACCAGACCTTCACCCAGTTACTGGGCAACATGATACTCCTTTATCTGAATAAAATACAAAAAAAGACTCACCACTACTTGATTTGACAACACTGCTCCTATAATCCTTCTCATATTTATTCTCAGCTTGTGGACTCTTAAAATTGGTCCTAAAGAAGTTTTCTGACGAAGCAACAATCTGCGTTTGAGGACTGAGCGAAACCAGACATTCTCGTTCTTCATCTTTGCTTTTAAAATTACCTATAAACTTGCTTATAAATCCTGGAGACGTAACTTCTCTCTCCGGTCCGTCTTTGTAAGAGTTACGAAGAGCTTCATGGGATTTGAGGGCATTCTTCAGTTCTGATACTACTTTTGAGTGGGACAAAGCAAGTTCTGACATTACCGGAGGTGGGGATGTCGGTTTTACTTCTTTTGGAGCTCGACAGTCGCTTAATATGCATAAATTTAACTGGCTTTTCGTTTGATAAAGAAAAGGACTGCTATGCTCATCTCTGTATGAAGTGTTCTCATCTTGGATAAGTTTTTGTCCGTGGTCTCGTCCAAAGAATGACATTAAGTCATCTTTGCGCACCGGTGGGTCGTTTATATCGAAGTCTAGTGTGTCTAATAACGCATATTTCATTGAAATATCTGGTTTTATTAGAGATTCGTTTATTATTTCAGTCTGAAACAAAAATTAAGTAATTAATTTAGTGATTACTAGCTTCTGTCAGCGGCTTCGCCCGCGTGAAAGAAGGTCTCCCATACAAATTTTGGAACCCCGTTTCAATCCCTTAGGAGTTGAATTTTGGAAAATCCTCTCTTAGTACTCGCCTACGTCATAAAACGAAACCTTGTGCAAAATTTCACGCTCCCAGTCCCAGTAGTTTCGGCTATGCGTTGATATGTCAGTCAGTCAGTTTCTCCTATTATATAAATTTTGACTGGTCTGTTGGTCTAGTGGTTAGTGGCCCTGACTGCTATGCCGGAGGTCGTGGGTTCGATTCCCACCCAGGACAAATGTTTGTGTGTTGAGCACGATCATTTGTTCTGTGTCTGGGTGTAATTTATCTATAATATGTATGTGTTTAGAAATATATAAGTATGTTTATCAGTTGTCTAGTACTCATAACACAAGCTCTGCTTAGCTTGGGGCTAGACGGCGTTGTGTGATAGTTGTGGAATATTATTATTATTATTATTATAAATAGATGTTAAACTAGCTGTCCCTCGCGGTTCACCCGCGTTTTATGGAGACGTAAGTTTTAATATTTACGACCTCCTCGGAGAACAGTGCTTCAACATCTGCCACCGGGACACGAACTGCAGTGGCCAATCTGGAAATCTCTAAACCGACTGCGGGCTCGTTGTTGGCTGCTGCAGAGATTAATCTGGTCAAATGGGGTATCCTTCACCCATCGCAAATACATTGCCAGAGACAACTACTTTTTTTAATTGTTATAAACTAGTTTTTAACTGTATAATTCAATAAAAACACTTAACTAATTAAAACTATATATACACTAAGGGCAAAAACTACTAGCTAAAATATGGCGTCATAAAATTCATAATCGTTTTTTTCGTCATAATCTGTTTGCTAAAAAAAAAAAATAAATAATAATACATACTTCCCTATAAACTAGTTTATAACAATTAAAAAAACTAATGCTTGACTGCGATCCCACCTGATGGTAAGTAGTGATGCAATCGTTGATGGTGAGGCGCACTAGTTTATTAAGAGCCTATTCACTCTAGCCTTGAAGACACCTAAATTATAATCGGACAGGAAGACCGAAGCAGGCAAGTTGTTCCAGTTCCTCGATGTTCGCGGTATAAACGACGAGGCGAAACGCTTGGTCCGGACCGTAAAGGTTTCAACAACGTAAGGGTGGATACTCGCCGTTCGTCGGGTTGTCCGATGGTAGAAATCGAAATGAGATGGTGGAACCAAGTCATGCAATTCCTGCGCACACTCTCCAAAATGCATCCTGTAAAACACCGAAAGGCTGGCTACCCTACGCCTGTGTTCAAGGCTTTGTAGATTGGACTTAACCAGATCTTTTCACCGAGTTCAAAGCTACCAGGTAGCATTTTGCAGAACCAGCCCATATATGCCTAGCCGCCGTAATTCCGATCCCGACTACCAGCCACGGTAGACGCGGGCTTGCGGACGTCGAGCACTGGGTAGCTCGCCGTCCGGCTGTTCGGTAATTAACTGGACCGAGCCCAGTCGTCAACAGCGCGTAGTGATCCTCGCGCTCCTCAAGAGATGTCAGCAAACCGTAGGGGCCCAGCAGGGCCGATGCCCGCTAGCTAGGACCGCGGAGAATTTCTGAAAGGGAAACCCGTAGTCCTAGAACGCAAAGGGTAATTGAAGGATACAGGTGTGGTTTTAGTCAGTAAAAGTCTGACACGCCCTCTCGCTCCACCCAGAGCGCGAGAAGTCATTTGGATGATTTCCCACCTTAAAAAAAAAAAAGCCCATATGTGCCTGCAGTACTCCACACACGAACAGACCTGTGCTTTGCTGTACTTGCACCTTCCACGACTTTATACTGCTTATACAAGGTCAACGACAGAGTTGTCCAGGTGGCTAAATATTGGCCAGACCAGATTTGAGTCAAATCGACACGAAAGAAGATTACTGCTCCGTGGCTCGTATATTGATGTTATACAAGGCCCCAAGTCTGCTATTTTTATTAATTCGTCATTCCAACACGATCCCATTGTCATTAACCGACTTCAAAAAAAGGAGGAGGTTATCAATTCGGTTGTATTTTTTTTTTTTTTTTTTTTATCATCATTATTTTTTTTTTTTTTTTTTTTTATGTTTGTTACCTCAGAACTCCGTCGTTTATGGACCGATTTGCAAATTTTTTTTTTCCCTTTATAGGATATGCTTCCAGATTGGTCCCATTTTTTTCAAAATCCAGTTCTGATGATGGAATCCATGAGGAATCGAGGGAACTCCTCAAAAATTATAGGCAACCCTATGGTAATTTTAGTATTTTCATCAAGAACTTAAGCACTTACAGTCAAAAAGTAACATTTGATGAAGTGGAACTGATGAAGAAGACCAGAAATGGTCAACGGAACTTCATACTCAAATAGATATCACATTGAAGATATAGTTAAGCGACTATGACAATACAAATGAATGAATGATTCTGAATAGTTATGTTGAAAATGGTATCATCGAAGTGATCTGATGATGATGATGGAGCCGGAAGGTAGGCACTGGAACTCCGTAATTAATCAATGTAACCTAGCCGTGTTTGGACTCATTAGAATTGTCATGAGATGCACTTTGGCTATAAGGTACTATCGAACTGATCTGATGATGGAGGCGGAAGGAGGAAGGTAGGCACAGCAACTTTATAATAAAACAATGTAACCTAGCAGTATTTGGGTTAATTGGAATTGTCATTAGAAATATGCACTCTGTTTATAAGTGTATCGCAACTAAAAAGTGTGAAATAAAAACTTTTTAGAAAAAAAAAATAACCGACTTCACTAAAAAAAAAACACTAAAAGGATCAAAATAACTTTAATTTCGGAAGTCGGTGTTAAATAAGAAACAAACAATACCGAGAAACACCGACATCCGAAATTAAAGTTATTTTGATCCTTTTAGTGTTTTTTTTTTAGTGAAGTCGGTTATTTTTTTTTTCTAAAAAGTTTTTTTTTGCTAAAAGTTCGTAATCTGTTAATTCATAATGATCGATCATTGATCGGCCAATGGTCTTGTGGTAGAATGACCATATCGAGCTTACTAAAAGCAATGATTGCACAATGACGTTCTAATGGTAGGTCACTGATCAAAGGAATTATTTAAATTTTAGCAGATTACCGCATACGTCAGACATTCATTTGTCAATATGTACGAAATTACCTTACTAAGCCATTTTTAACCGACTTCAAAAAAAAGGAGGAGGTTATCAATTCGGTTGTATTTTTTTTTTTTTTTATCATTATTTTTTTTTTTATGTTTGTTACCTCAGAACTCCGTCGGAACTCCGTCGTTTATGGACCGATTTGCAAAATTTTTTTTTCCTTTATAGGATATCCTTCCAGATTGGTCCCATTTTTTTCAAAATCCAGTTCTGATGATGGAATCCATGAGGAATCGAGGGAACTCCTCAAAAATTATAGGCAATCCTATGGTAATTTTAGTATTTTCATCAAGAACTTAAGCATTTACAGTCAAAAAGTAACATTTGAAGAAGTGGAACTGATGAAGAAGACCAGAAATGGTCAACGGAACTTCATACTCAAATAGATATGACAATGAAGATATACATAGTTAAGCGACTATGACAATACAAATAAATGAATGATTCTGAATAGTTACGTTGAAAATGGTAAGTATCATCGAAGTGATCTGATGATGATGATGGAGCCGGAAGGTAGGCACTGGAACTCCGTAATTAATCAATGTAACCTAGCCGTGTTTGGACTTATTAGAATTGTCATGAGATGCACTTTGGCTATAAGGTACTATCGAACTGATCTGATGATGGAGCCGGAAGGTAGGCACAGGAACTCCGTAATTAATCAATGTATCCTAGCCGTGTTTGGGCTTATTAGAATTGTCGTGAGATGCTCTTTGGCTATAAGGTACTATCGAACTGATCTGATGATGGAGCCGGAAGGAGGAAGGTAGACACAGGAACTTTATAATAAAACAATGTAACCTAGCAGTATTTGGGTTAATTGGAATTGTCATGAGAAATAGGCACTCTGTTTATAAGTGTATCGCAACTAAAAAGTGTGAAATAAAAACTTTTTAGAAAAAAAAAATAACCGACTTCACTAATAAAATACACTAAAAGGATGAAAATAACTTTAATTTCGGAAGTCGGTGTTAAATAAGAAACAAACAATACCGAGAAACACCGACTTCCAAAATTAAAGTTATTTTCATCCTTTTAGTGTATTTTTTTAGTGAAGTCGGTTATTTTTTTTTTCTAAAAAGTTTTTATTTTAAATGGAGTGTCAGTGATTGACCATTGGAGTCATAACGACGCCATTATATTAGTAGATTACCAAACTTGTCAAAATCAACAATTATGAAATCAATGATAGACCACTCTGACACTATTGTAATAGCAGACTTGAGGCCCAGCATCAGGTTATCAAAATGTCGTGGCCAGATCATAGAAATTAATCACTTCATGATATGGCCAACTAAAACTGGCCAGCTATTATTGCGTAACTCTGTTGATTTTGAAAATGAAAAAAAAATGAATGAATGTTGTTTTTTTTGTGATGATCACTTGTTAACAATGTGCATCATTGAACTGTCAAACAGCTAATTTCGTATTGCCTATCTCCAGTGACCAACTGCAGTGACGTCATTAGCCACTGGTGCCTTTGATAGCCACCGTAACACGTTTTGACAGATGTTATTGTATCGATACTTTTAAAATTGCGATTGTGTAAGCTTTTGAAGCTGTATAATAGTCGATAAAATTTTACAGTGGTCACAATAGGCACCGTAAATTTTTATAATTCACCACATTTCCACCGTAGTTTGTTGGTCACTTGTGTGATACGTAATACCAATTTTATGAAATTGTCAGTTGACAACTAAGTTTAGTGTGCAACGAATGCTAGTTGTCAACTGTTATTGAAAAGTTAGCCAATAGCCCCCCTGGTCAGTTTTAGTTGGCCATATCATGTATATATATTTCACAACTATCACACAACGCCATCTAGTCCCAACCTAAGCAGAGCTTGTGTTACGAGTACTAGACAACTGATAAACATACTTACATGGTTCTAAATACATACATATTATAGATAAATTTCACTCAGACACAGAACAAATGATCGTGCTCATTACACAAACATTTTTGTCTTGGGTGGGAATCGTACCGACCTCCGGCATAGCAGTCAGGGCCACTAACCACTAGACCAACAGGCCAGTCATGAGTGATAAATTTCTATGATCTGGCCATGACAGATACCCTAAAGTTTTTCAATGCGACGGGTAGTTTCAGAGATTAGCACGTTTATAAGTGTAACCCGCCTCAGCTTCAACTTTAAAATGCTCGGCTATTCGCTTACTATATTATGTATGTACTTTTACCATTGATTGATTGAATTACTAATATTCTTTTACTGTTAGAAAGTATTTCGAAGTGCCACAGGCAAGGTTTTCATGCCAGGAAAATGCATTATCCCTGTTAAATTTCCCAGGTATATTTTCCCAGTAACATAATGCCAGTTTATTTATTGATAAAGTTAACGGAATGTGTGTTATGTTATTACTTTGTAATTTTCCTGTTTGTACAGAATTATTTATCAACACAATACTATTTGTTGATAACTTTATTTTAAACATAAAATAATTTGGATATTTGGTTGCGTGTTCAGATCACGTCGGGGTCACCAGTTTGGAGGTAGGCGGAACAGAGAGTAAAGTCCCGCAAACCTCCGTTGAAAAGGGAGAATCCTCCGGCCAGACGGGTGTTATGTCTGGTGGGCAACTGCCCGATAGATGATTTCGGGCTGTTATATATGTCGCTACATATAATTTAACACTTTTGGTGTCCAGAACATACAGTAATTTGTGTGCCCACACCAGCCTCCAGAGTCATTGCTATATGCAGCTATTGTTGACTTGTGTTCATGTCAAGGACCCGACTAGCAAGTAAGCTAGAACTACACTGCGCACACGTGTGCCACACACGTCGATCTGGGCGCGTCGGTCTCCATACATTTTATATGGAAACTAGACTTGTAGAGCTACACTTGATCCACGCCACGCGACGTCGTTCTACGTACAAATCAGGCGTGTTACACGTGTGCGTCGGTCTAATGTAGTTCTAGCTTTATGCTTGCCATACCAACTAGTGTCGCCGCCCATGGGTCACAGGCCACAGCCACAAACGGCGCCTCGAGAAGCTAGAAGCGGCCACAAAGGAAGCTGAAGCGCGCGACAGCCAATTGTGGCCGGTGGCTGATACTTTTTTTAACCTATATGTGCAGTATCATAATGGACTTTGACGAAGAAGATTTAAATGCGCGAGTGGCGTGTGACGGCGTTTTGTATCGGCGTTTAGTGGTCAGTTCGGGCCACAAGAAGCGAGCAGCGGCGTTTTGTAGCGTGTGGCGGCCACCGGCGTCAACAGTGTGCGGCGAATCCATATAAAATGTATGAAACCTACAGGAAATATGCCGGTGGCGGCGTTTTGTGGTTGTGGCGGGTGGCCCGTGTACGAAGACCCTTAGTTTTTTTTTTCAATTATTGTGTCTGCTAAAATATTCAAAAACACTTTACTACCACCCAAACCTCCTGGCTAGGGAGCTGATGAGCATAGAGCCAAACTCTACCTTCAAATGGCTGAAAAGACATGCTCCTCACCACCTGATTGGATACTGGATACTGTGTCATATACACCCATTATTTCAGATGTTTAAAATCCAGCTCAATGTCGAAGAGAAAGCAGGACAAGAGACATAAAAAAAATATTGTTTGACCAATGCTGAGTATACAATGTGTCGTTAGAACCAATAGTGTTAACAGAAAAAATGAATATACCATATTATTGGGTAATTTGCCTCACAAAGCCACAACATAAATTGGAATGGGCGATCGGCGGCAGCGATCTGTTCCGACCGTGGCCTTGGTACAGGCCACGGTCCGGAGCGAGGAGGAGTGGCAGGCGGTTGCCTCCTTCTGCGAAGCAGTAATGCTAGCAAGGAGGCGACAGATCGCTCGAGGCAACGGTCCTCACGCTTCAACCGCCGCCGGGATTCCGATCCCGATTTCCGGCCACCGTAGGCGCGGGCTTGCGGACGGCGAGCAATGGGTAGCTTGCCTTCCGACCGTCCGGTAACCGTCCGGACCGAGCCCAAGTCGCCGACGGCGCGTGCTGGGGCCAAGGGTCTGATTCTGAAAGGAAGACTCGGCCCTGGTACGAAAGGCAACGAAGGAACAGGAGTGGGATTTTAATCAGTAAAAGTCTATCACTATCTCCCGTTCCGCCCAAGAGCGGGGGATGTCATAGGACGATTTTCCCAACGAAAAAAAAAAATTGGAGAATTTGATACAAAAGTTTGAGGAAATTTTGGAATACTGATGCTTATGCTAAGGAATTCAGAACATAGTAGTCCAATTGGAATATAAGTACCATACCACTGGAATATCAGTAAATATTAATCTTTTGAGTAGCGTAATTAGAGACACAATAGAAAGACAATGACTTGGAACACCGGCGTTCAACTAATGTAAGATTATCTTAATCTTACATTAATATTTACAATTTGATGTCCCTGGGCAATAAGTCGGTAATCAAAAACACTAATTATTGCGATTATAATAATAATATATCACACAACGTCGTCTAGTCCCAAGCTAAGCAGAGCTTGTGTTATGAGTACTAGATAACTGATAAACATACTTATATATTTCTAAATATATACATATTATAGATAAATTACACCCAGACACAGAACAAATGATCGTGTTCATCACACAAACATTTGTCCTGGGTGGGAATCAAACCCACGACCTCCGGCGTAGCAGTCAGGGCCACTGACCACTAGACCAACAGGCCAGTCAAAATAAAAAATTACTAACTTATTGCCCAGAAACATTGAATTAGGTATATACTGTTCAATATTTTCAGTGCCAAGAACATACAATAATTTGTTCATGTGACAACATCTTGCCTCCCGAGTTGCTGTTATACGGCGTTGCTCTTCCCAAGCGGGGCACACCTCCACCGTGTGCTCCACCGTGTCCTCCGGGCGGTCCACACAGTGGCGACACCCGGGCGCCGCTTCCGCACGAATCCGGTGCAGGAACTTCCCGAACTTCCCGTGTTCGGAGTTAGCATTTGTTGAATTGTATTTATGCTCAGTTTGTCACTAGCAAGTTGAAAAGTATTTTTCTATCAAAAGTTAAACTAGTTACAAGCCATATAGAAGGTTATTATTATTTAGTATGCACAGCACATTCACCTTTTTCAATTATTGTATATATATTGTATATTGCATATGAATTCTATTTTTTTTTTCCTGAGTTAGTATTCTGAATAAGAGGGGTTCCTCTTAAAAATTCTGTTAAGCAACAGTTTAGATATAAAATTGTACTTTTTAATTTATAACTAACCACTTTGTTTTGGGGCATTGTATACTATGTCCATTTATTTCAATTTCTGGTTTCAAACATGTTGATAACAATTATCTCAGAATATAGATTTAACTTAGGCACTATTGTTAGTAATTAATCAATTAATGAATAGTCAAATGATAAGGTAATTGAACATAAGAGGGCAATTACGGTGTCCACCGCATAAACGAGGAATGAATCATACTCGAAAAACTGTTAGCCGAAAATTAACATACAAGAAAAAAAAACACTGTTTTAGTTGATTTTCCTCACATATTACTACACAAAAATGGGTATTAAGCAGTTAATAAGGTGTCAAGGAAGTGTTTTTTCTACCTTTTCTTTTTCCGTAAGCGTTTCCCATATATTTTCGTAAGACATTCTTGCGTCAACGATATCCTCGTGAATTTTCGCAGCTATGGGGTTCATAGAGCGAAAATATTCTTCGGCGAAGGCTCCCAGCGCCATTTTCACAGATAATAATTAAAATTACCCTAAAACTGTTCGAGCTGTGCTATTTTTAATTTAAATCGAGATTCACCAAACACAACACAACCATTGCGATCGGAAAATAAATAATGAATGAAAGAGTGAGATGGATGAATGAGAAATTGAGAAAGAGACTAATAAATATTACGTCAGATTACGATTAATGGCAGCATATGTAAGAACAGACGGAATTACACTTTATTCCTCTGACTTAAAGTCTTAAATCGTTGTTTGTGAACTTTTTTATGATGCTTAACCAAAAGAGCTTTTATGACTATGTAGTAGAGTGTAAATTAAAAAAACTCGTTAATTGATTCCAGTGTTACCTAGCGGTGATATGGTAAACTGTTCATAAGACCCCTTCATATTATATCTACAGAGTACTTGTACATATTCTATTATTATTTTCAGTTTGTTTAAATACATATTAAGTTATAATATTTAATAGTTAAGATGTATATATAAATTAATAAAATGTTAAACAAACATATATTGTAACATAACATAATAAATACTTTGATTATATCTGTAGTTTCATTTAAATAATTAAATGAAGCGGACTCAAAGATTTGAATTCAAAGTTCTGATGACAAGCATAGCACTATAAATTCAAGTTTTCAGTTGTATTTCATAAATAGTGAAAGTTGCGGTTTTTATTACAAGGTCGACAATGTTGTATCTGTGCCAATTGGATTATCGGTTTTTGGGTGGACATTGAAATGTCAAAAAGACAAAATGGCTTACATTAGCTTTATTTGTTTAGTGTTTTCGACATTAAAATGTAACGGTAAAACGTGAAAAGCGAACGAAGTTTAATAATTAGGCAACTATGTTGCACAATACAGGACCTTACGGTCCAAACGAGGCACCCGTAAACATGGGAGCTTCTGTTAACATGACCCCAATAAGTGGTCATATGAATATCAGTCATAACATTAATAATTTGAGCAAATTAGCCCATCAAGGCATCCCAACGCCTAGCGGGCACTACGATCTGCCGGACTATACCCAATACAACCACTCTCCCATAGGTATGCCGCCACAAATGGGTCAGTTTTCAAACTATCAACTGGGTTTCCCACAGTCTTATATGAATCAAAATGCCAATAATATGAGCGACCTACAATTCCCGAACGGTATGTTCCCAATGAATTTAAATATACAGAACGAGCACAACGCTAGTATGATGAATTATGCTTACGATAAGAGGATAATCGAGTCTGTGAGGCAAGAAAACTTTAAAGAACCAAATACGCTGAAAATACCGTTAAATATACCTCAAATACCAAATAAGAACTACAACAAGCATATTGGTGACGACAACAATTATGTACATAACAGTATGTATGAAGAAACTCATCATAATCTAGATTTAAGTATGAAAACTCAAGAGAAACTACAAATAAACAGCACACGTCGGAAAAACATTGAAAACACAGTGAAATTAATTGAAAATATCCTTATCCATTCATCTAACCAACCCAGGGAAGTACCACCATTGATTTCAACTGCACCAAAAAATGCTAAAGCTGCTGTACCATCAGATATCTTAGATAAAAAAACAGTGATAACATCAACAAAAAATCTAGAATCAAATACTGACCCACTAGCACCATCAACAGCACACGTGACAAGAGATGAACCACAAAACAACAACAATAAACCTGAAGCAACAGAAAATGACAGTAATGATAAAAGAAAAGCAGAAAATGATGGATTATCTGATGATGAAGAGGTAAAACCCATAGGAATAACGCAATACTTTATTAGGGAAGATGCTGAAGTCACAACGGACAATAGTATTGTTATAAAAGTTGAAAAAGCAAGTTGGGCTGACTCTGAATGCTTTACACCATTCTTGAAGGACAGTCACGGGTTTCAGAGGGATGAACATATGAATTATAGAATAATTGAAGGTGATACTAGCGTTGCTGAAGCAGTTGCTGCTTATAAAGAAGGTAATTATAAAAGATTTTTATTTTTTCTAGCACATTTAAGTATCCGTCCGGATAGTCATTGAGCAATATGTATCCGGCCAGATATTCAGTATCCATCTTGTGGGACATCTATTACTAGGGAACTGGCCAGGCTTGGCACAGGTGCAAATTATGTACTTAAACCTTCCTTGTTTATCATTAATGGATATCATATCAAAATCCATTGGGTGATATTTGTGGAGTGTCAACAATAGAAAAAAGTGAAAGTTGTTGAAAGCAACTTTTTTAAAGATATATGAGGCCTATTAACTATCTTTTTTTAATAATACTCCATAATAGTAAATTTATTGACATTGATATAATTATAATATTTGCATGATCAAAATTTATATTTAAATTAAATTAATAATATTATAAAATTCGTCTTTTAATTGTACTATTTATTGTTTAATTTAAATTATTAAACACTTGAAAAATAAAGCTTTATAGTTCCTAATTTATTTATTCTTGAATGTCACATTAATAATAATGTTATTGTCCTTCTAGTGTAGTCCTTGTAGTAGTTTAATATGGGCTACTACTACTTACATCAACCAATTATATTATTCATAATTACAGATATAAAACCTGAAGGAGTATTTGAATGCCCGCATTGCGCCCTTCTCTTTAAAAACCCAAAAAGATTTCTCATACATAACAAATGGCATACATTTGGCCTAACAAACATAAAAAGAATGGAGATCGCGAAAGTAAGAGAACAAAGAAGATTTGAAAGAAAAGAGGCAAAGATTATAGAGAGGATGAACTCTAAAGAGGTTACGGACATTAAGGTGGATGGGAAGGTGTATCCATGTAAAGATTGTGATAAGGTGTTCAGTGCTAAAGGGAGCCTGAAGAATCATAGGCAGAGGTGAGTGAATTTTGTTCTGTATCGTGTTTGCTTCTGGTCTAACTGGCAAAGTCCACTCATCCGATTAGACTGGAAACTGGCCCCAACATTTGGATAAAAACTATGTAGATGCTGATGTTTTGCTTGCGTTTGAGAACGGTACTCAATAAAGACAGTAACCCAGCAAACAACTGTCTGTTAATTACTCTAATAATAAAATGAAGAAGTAAATCTAGTGTATTAACTTGGCTCGCGAAGTTGTCGACATGTGGAATGTGGTCTCGGCGATAATTGTACCGATAGTCGAGTCAGCCAATTGCTAAATAGCCTCGACCAACAGGTTAAGGAGCCCCCGTCAGGAAGCTGGATTCAAGGACTTCATTTACACAGAAAGTGGTATTCCTGGACACGGCTCTATTGTAAGATGGTTCCTCCCTTTGGAACTCTGACCGCCGGTAGCTTGGACCCTGATCCCGATGCCTGTGGGGGGAACAGGGTCCTATATTTTAAACTTTTTTTAAAGTAATATTATAAAAGTGTTTAATAAATTATGATAATTAATAAACGAAATTCTGAATGGGAACTATACATATGATACACAGCACAGAAGCCGATCATTCAGTCATTGCACTATCCATGTTATCTACGTTCATAGAACTAACATGAAGTGCTTACGATTCAGATTAACTTAAGTGTGTAATCCTACACAAAAAGACTTGCTTAGGAGAAGTTAAAAAATATTTTTTGTGCTGACGGCCATTTTTTTCTTTTCAGGTCACATCCCACCCTCATACGAGAATGCAAAATCTGTCACAAAGTGATATCAAGCTGGATGGCTCTACGAGCGCACTTAGCGACACACACAGCAGACTCGGGGCTCGGCTTCCAATGTAGCGAATGTCCAAAGAGGTTCAAGTACTCTCATTCGCTGGCTAAGCACTCGGATACTCACTTGGTGAGTACTAAGTCCATATTAGATCATCATTATCTTTCTGCCCTTGTCTCGTGTTACTTGGGATTGGCGTAACATGTTTTTTCTTCCTTCTGTCTTATCAACCGTCACACTGACTCCCTTTTCTTTCGTATGACTTCTCACACAATTCAATTCAATCTTTTGTTTGGCCTCCTTTTCCATCCAACCATGAAGGTTATATGCTTAAGATTAAGTAACCGTATTGTTTCCTAATCGGATTCAATATGTAAATGATATTGTCCAAACTGACCAGATAATAAAAAGATTTTTGTGAATCTTTTCTGTTTTTTCGAAAAAAAAAATAACATCGGTAAACTCGAAATTCATCTTCCTCGTTAACATTTAAAAGATTGAAATATTAATTCCGTTAAATTTTACTAGTATTACGTTGAGGTGCTTACTATCCGACCAGATTCCGCTCAAATTGCTGAGTATCCGACTGTTCGATACTCCGCATGATGGTGTTTTACTCTCGGTTATGCGACCAAATCTTTATCACTTTCGATCCAGTTTTAAGTAAATAGAATATTCTTTTTACGTTTCTTTTTTTTAACAGGAAAAAGTCCACGCCTGTACCGATTGTCCCAAGAAGTTCGGTTCGCAAGCTCTCCTGAAGATGCACATGAAGACGCATGAGCGTATGTTGCGGGGTGCCACATACCGGTGCACTTACTGCGCAAAAGGGTTCTTTGAGTCTTACAGTTTACAGGTGAGAACAAATACAAGGTGCTGTTTGAATCTGCACAAAATTTTAGGGTGTAAAATATAAATACAATATGTAGGACTGGAACAATTTTCCCGTCCGATTATAATTTAGGTGTCTTCAAGGCTAGAGGACGACGCCTAAATTATAGTTGGACGGGAAGACCGCAGCAGGTAAATTGTTCCAGTCCTTCGATGTACGCGGTGTAAACGACGAAGCAAAACGCATAGTCCGGACCGTAGAGGTTTCAACAACGTAAGGGTGGATACTCGTTACTACGGGTTGTCCGATGGTTGAAATGTAATGGCGGAATCACGTCATGCAATTCCCGCGCACACTTTCCTAAGTGATTTGTAATTTTTTCAGGTACACGAACGAACACATCGAAATGAAAGACCTTACACGTGTGACATCTGTAACACCAGCTTTGGAACTAATTCTAGTCTCAAGAGACATGTGAAAGTGGTGAGTTTTAACTTGTAATAGTATAGTAGTATAATATAGTCGGCCTTATAATGTTCCCACTGCTGGGACTCAAGCCTCCTCGCGGGCCCACCCAGTGCGGGTTGGTGGATGTTACATGTCTTCGAATTTTTAGTTCTAGGACATGCCGGTTCCGGTTCGGACTTGTAATATAATTATTTTAATAGGTACTATCTTGTATCCTTGACTTCGTTCACGTCAGACTTGTAAAATAGCACAATGTGATTTGATCACAATTTAAAGAAGATTTTTTTTACACGGGAGCCCTTATTATTTTTCTGAAATATAAGTAGCCTAATCGACTCCTTATATCATTGGCTATCTACCAGTCCCGTTAAAATTGGTGTAGCCGTTTCGGAGAGTAACCGGAACAAAACAAATGTTTTCTGTAAAAAATCGCTTTTAGCGATGAGACTGCCCTTTGTGACACTTTATTAATTTTAAGTTCCTAATGTAATTTTTATTTTTGGTGTACAATAAAGAATATATCTATCTATTTATTTTACTAACAGACTGACCAACAGACAGCCAAAAATTCAAAAATTAAATTGCATTTTTGATAAAGGTATCGGATAAACTTTCATATAAATTAAGTAGTATGTGTTTAGTTGTTGTGGGCGCGTTGTTCAGTAACTGGGTTGTGGAGATCAGCGGGGCTATTGCGTAGCTCTGTTGACAGTTCAAGTGATGATCACTTGTTAACAATGTGCATCATTGAACTGTCAAACAGCTAGTTTCGTATTGCCTATCTTCAGTGACCAACTGCAGTGACGTCATTAGCCACTGGTGCCTTTGATAGCCACCGTAACACGTTTTGACAGATGTTATTGTATCGATATTTTTAAAATTGCGACTGTGTAAGCTTTTGAAGCTGTATAATAGTCGATATAATTTTAGAGTGGTCACAATAGGCACCGTAATTTTTTATAATTCACCACATTTCCACCGTAGTTTGTTAGTCACTTGTGTGATACGTAATACCAATTTTATGAAATTGTCAGTTGACAACTAAGTTTAGTGTGCAACGAATGCTAGTTGTCAACTGTTATTGAAAAAGTTAGCCAATAGCCCCCCAGGTTAGGTTAGAAGAGGATGACGGGGTCTATATTCGCTCGCTTCGCTCGCTCACTAGATCTTGCCATAATTTTTATTATAGAATTTATAATATTAGTACAATCATTTTCTCTTCGTCAACAGTCCCACAATACAGCGAAGCCCTATCAGTGCTCTGTATGCCGTCGCAACTTCTCCACTGAATCCATCAGGGACAGACACGAACTGAGGCTCCACGGGAACCCTGAGGACTTCAAGTTTCCTTGCAAACAGTGTTCTTGCAAGTAAGTAAACATCTTAATCTATACATATAATAAATCTGTAGAAGTTTTTAGTTGTGCGCGCATCACGTAAAATGGTGGACATCCCACCCATACGTACAAAGCGTTTTGGGAACACATTCATAATGCGTACAGCTAAGGAGTGGAATTCCCTGCCGGAGTCTGTGTTCCCTGATAGCTACAACCTAGGGGTCTTTAAGTCAAGAGTGAATAGGTTATTTCTAGGCAAGCGTGCTCCATCGTCGGCCACATCATCGCTTACCATCAGGTGAGATGGTGGTCAAACGCGAGCCTATCAATAATAAAAAATAATAATAATAAAAATGTACGAAATCGATGTAGATAACTTTTATACATTAAAATTGTGTGTTACTTGATGTGTTACTTAGGCTTTGTTTTTTTTTTTTTTAATTGATATAAACCAGTGCTTGACAGCGATCCCACCTGATGGTAAGCAGTGATGCAATCATTGATGGTGAGGCGCACTAGTTTATTAAGAGCCTATTCACTCTAGCCTTGAAGGCGCCTAAATTATAGTTGGTCGGGAAGACCGCAGCAGGCAAATCGACAAAGCGAAACGCTTAGTATACCCGCCGTACGTTGGGCTGTCCGATGGTAGAAAGGAGATGGCGGAAAGGTCATGCAATTGACACGCACACTCTCCAAAATGCAACCTGTAAAATACCGAAAGGCTGGCTACGCTGCGCCTGTGCTCGAGCCTTTGTAGATTGGCTTTGTTTCATCGCAATCGGTCGACTATATCGAAAGATATACTACATTCATTGACTGTTAGGCGGTACGAAGTTCGCCGGGTCAGTTAGTTTTACATAATTGGGTAGTTGACAAAATAAATTTCATCATCATCATCATTTCAGCCGAAAGACGTCCACTGCTGGACATAGGCCTCCCCCAAGCGCAAAATAAATTTATTTAATAATAATTATTTGTCTTTTTGATACAAATAATTATTATTAAATAAATTACTTTATTCAAAATTGCAAATGGAAGGAATATATAAATATATAAAAATGTCTGTTCAAAATTAAGTTAAGAATCCTTTCAAATCTGGCGGAAGGGGGAACTAGTCAAGTAACAGTATAAGGATGGACACACTGAAATGTAACGTCATCGCCATTAGGTTACTTGCGTACAAAAGAGATAGCGGTATGTTCCCACATATTTTAGTATATGCGAAACCCGAAACACGTCTAGTATTTTTATGTAAAGAATCTGTGTACAAAATTTCATTACTGCATCATGAAAAATCACAAAGTTATAAGCTTGTTATGTTACCTGGTTGACCGCACAAATACAAAGTCACCGGGTCATCCAAGCGACTGAGGAATTGTTTTGCTCCTGCATCCAGCTGTGCGCTGCCACTTAATGCCCGCAATGACCTGCCGTGACCTGTGTTGTACTTAGTGTCGGTGGTGACCAACGTGTGACTTTTTAAAATTTAAAAAAAATATTGGAATCGATTCAGTTACTGATTCTGAACAAACTATATTCAGGTTTTGCATATGCTAAAAATAATGTTGCTATGTCACTCAGTGATAAAATAGCATTCTACTGGTAAAAGTATTTCAGAAATCGGTCTAGCAGTTCAGTCACCGGGCAATGGATCACAAAGGGCAACTCGAGGAACACGGGTGGTTTTAGACAGTCAAAGTCAGACACTGACTTTCGCTTCGCTCTACCTAGAGTAGGATGATGATTTTTGATGATTCAGCTAAGGAGTGGAATTCCTTGCCGGAATCTGTTTTTCCTGATGGCTATAACCCGGGAATCTTTAAGTCAAGAGTGAATAGGTTACTTCTAGGTAAGCGCGCTCCATCGTCGACCGCATCGTCGCTTTCCATCAGGTGAGTTAGCGGTCAAGCGCGAACATATCAAGAAAAAAAAAAAAAAAAAAATTATCAACCCAAAAATAAACAGGAAATATACACCTCTATTTTTTAAATAGTACAAAAAAATGGGCTCTTTCTGTACCCGTTACTGATCATATTTATGTACCTAGTCAAAAGTAAAAAAAAACGAAATCCTAAAATTGTCCACGAAAATTAGTCATAATTGGTAAATTCGTAATTGAATCAATTATTCATAACAATTGCTACTAGAAAATACTACGCGCAGTGTTTTTCTATTGTTTTTCATTCATAATCAATAGCCTGTACAATTCAGTGTGAGTCTTTATAATGTGCACATATCGAAATGAGAGAATCTATGCTTAATGTTTTTTTTTTTTTTTTTTTAATTGATATAAACCAGCGCTTGACTGCGATCCCACCTGATGGTAAGCAGTGATGCAATCATTGATGGTGAGGCGCACTAGTTTATCAAGATGTTATCGACGGCAAAAATATTAAAAAAAATCTAAATATTTATTTATATTTATTAGGTACGGATTTTTTAAAATTTTGTTTGCTTTTGTGACCCCAGTGTATACAAAACTGTGTAACTTTTAAACTAAATGATCTATCACGATGAAACAAACTGCATAATGATTGGAACTAATTAGGCGTCGTCATAAAATGAAAATTGTGAAAAAAAATAGCTTCAATTAATTTTTTTTTTGGCAAAAACCTGATTTTTTTTCATTAATTTTTACAATAATTGTAAAATTTCTCAATAACACGCCCCCATCACCTACCTTTTTTATTACTTGTAAGTTATTTTTCATTGTATTAGGAACCTAACGGTAAAAATTGCATGTTTTTAACTCAACCCCTATATTTTTTATCAACTGTCAAAGAAAGGCCCAGCGCTTAGATAAGGGTAGATAACCTTTTTTTGTGAACTTTGTTGTGAATGTGCGCGGGTTGTTTCAAAGATGGCACTCCGAACGTGCAATTGTATTGTTCTTATTTTTTTTTTCGGGTGGGAAAGTCATCTAATGACATCCCCCGCCCTTGGGCGGTGCGGCAGATAGTGTCAGACTTTTATTGAATAAAAACCCACTCCTGTTCCTTCTTTGCCATTTTTCCAGGGCCCCGGGGATCTCTTTCGCATCACCCATGGCCCCAGTAGGCTTCGACCCTGCTGGGCTCCTACGGTTGCTGACATCTCCTTGAGGCGCGCGTGGAACACTACGCGCCGTCGACGACTTGGGCTCGGTCCGGACGGTTACCGGACGATTGGACGACGAGCCACCCATTGCTCGCCGTCCGCAAGCCCGCGCCTACGGTGGCCGGAAATCGGGATCGGAATCCCGCCGGCGGTTGGGACGTGAGGACCTTTGCCTCACGCGATCGCCCGCCTCCTTTGCTAGCATTACTGCTTCGCAGAAGGAGGCGACTGCCTGCTACTCCTCCTCGCTCCGGACCATGGCCTGTACCAAGGCCCGGCGCGAGAGATCGCTGCCACCGATCACCTCCACGAGGACACAACGGTGCTCTGCCCAGTATTGTTCTCATAAGGGTGGTTTATTTAGGATGATAATTAATACAAAAGAGTTCAATTAAAACCCATTTATTATGCTGGGCCTTTCTTTGACAGTTGATAAAAAATGTTGGGGTTGAGTTAAAAACATGCAATATTTAGCCTTAGGTTCCTAATACAATGAAGAGTCGATTGAGAGGCGAGCCAAGAGGATCATCGGCAATGATGCACTTGTTGAGTCGAAGCTCCAAAGCCTTGGGCATCGCCGCCGAGTTGCTAGCCTGTCGGTTTTCTATCGTTTACATTTCGGGGAGTGTGCACTGGAATTGCACAATCTAATTCCGCCAAGTCCGTTCCATCATCGGACCACTAGACGTACGGCGATGCGCCACCGGTACATGGTAGACATCCCACCCATACGCACAAAACGTTTTAAGAACACATTTATTATGCGTACAGCCAAGGAGTGGAATTCCTTGCCGGAGTCTGTGTTTCCAGATAGCTACAACTTAGGGGTCTTTAAGTCAAGAGTGAATAGGCTACTTCTAGGCAAGCGTGCTCCATCGTCGACCACATCATCGCTTACCATCAGGTGAGATGGTGGTCAAACGCGAGCCTATCATTAATAAAAAATAAAAAAAAAAAAAGAATACCTTAAAGTAATAAAAAAGGTAGGTGATGAGGGCGTTTTATTGAGAAATTTTACAATTATTGTAAAAATTTATGAAAAAAATTCAGATTTGAAAAAAATAAAATGTTTATTTTTAATTGAGGCTATTTTTTCCACTATTTCATTTTATGACATCGCCTAATTACTTCCAATCATTATGCAGTTTGTTTCATCCTGATTAATTATTTAGTTTAAAAGTTACACAGTTTTGTATACACTGGGGTCACAAAAGCAAACAATTTTTTTTAAAAATCCATAGTAAATATAAATAAATATTTAGATTTTTTTTAATATTTTTGCCGTCGATAAAATTAAGCATAGATTCCCTCATTTTGATATGTGCACATTATAAAGACTCACACTGTATTTCCATAAATTGAGTGACATTTTGGGATATGAACGAACGCTAATAACTTCGCTGTTTATGAATATTATTTATTGAGACCTTAAATAATAACAAGACCTTTTCCAATAAGCCCATTAAGGATTTGTACTAATTAAAAACTAGCGGTGTACAAGTTTGATTAACATTCAAATATCCAAAAAGGGATGTGTTCCTGGGAAGTTTTTTGAAAAACTTTATGCCGTCATTTGTTATTTTAAGGAACTGTTTACATTTAGATGGGTTTTTTTTATCTCTGGATGAAAAATAACGGGTAAAGCTCTACCCTTCTCTTTATCGCGGGCTTGCGGACGACGAGCAATGAGTAGCTCGCCGTCCGGCATTCCGATAACTGTCAGAACCGTGCCCAAGTCGTCGACCGCGCGTATTGATCCGTGCGCGCTTCAAAGACATGTCAGCAAAACCATTAGGGCCCCGGGGCGCAAGTGAATTGTGCATTTTTGAAAAGGAAGCCCGTAGTCCTACAACGCATAGGGCAACTGAAGGACACAGGCGTGGTTTTAGTCAGTAAAAGCATGACACGTCCTAGAAGAAACTGGATGATTTCTCACCTCAGGAAAGTGTGCGCGAGAATTGCATGACTTGATTCCACCATCTCAATTCTACCATCGGACAACCCGAGGAACGGCAAGTATACACCCTTACGTTGTTGAAACCTCTACGGACCGGACTAAACGTTTCGCCTCGTCGTTTATACCGCGAACATCGAGGGACTGGAACAACTTGCCTGCTGCGGTCTTACCGTACGATTATAATTTAGGTGTCTTCAAGGCTAGAGTGAATAGGCTCTTAATAAACTAGTGCGCCTCACCATCAACGATTGCATCACTACTTACCATCAGGTGGGATAGCAGTCAAGCATTAGTTTATAACATTAAAAAAAAACCCTTCTCTATATGAGATGAGTTCTTAGCCCTGCTATAATACAAATTCCAGACTGATGTTATAACTCGTTTTTAATTCTTGTTCACAGATATTTAAAACTGAAAGATCTTCAAAAGCACGTCTACAAAATGCATCCCAAAGGTAAAAGGAAGAAAAAGGTGAAAGAAAGCGATTCGGAATAGACCTTAATGTCAAGAGTTAAGGTACAAGATTGAATGCAAACAGAGTTGTGTTTTTATCTACCATATCAGATGTAGGGAGTTTTCGGCGATGATGTCTTTTTATATATGTTTTGATTCGAGGAACGTGTAGTACAAACATATAAAAATGAATATCTGTTCGTTAGTCTCACTAAAACTTAAAAACGGCTGGACCGACTTGACTAATTTTGGTCTTGAAATATTCAAGAGAGTCCAAGGAAGGTAAAAATCGGATTTTTCTTTCGTCATTTTTCTCGCCATCTCTAATTAAAACGTCATTATAAAATGAATTATGCTGTTCTAATAATGCCAGTAGATGGCGTTATCCTTACTATTAGGCGGTACGAAGTTCGCTGGGTCAGCTAGTAACTTAATAAATCTTCAAAGAGGACCAAGGTGGCCCACTGGTAACAGCCTCCACTTACCACTTAAAGATCGTGGGTTCAAACCCACGACGCATTACTTTGTGTAATTTATTTCATCTTACACAAAGTAATGCGGTTCCCAATTTCGGTTCACTTCAAAATGGTTGAGCTGAGTGGTGCTAATATTAGCGTCATGTCCGTGAACGGGCGCTGTCAGTTGAGACTGGTCATCTCTTAGCCGCCAGTTGCTATTTTAATATCTATAATTAGTTTTTATTTTTACTTTATTTACATTGTTCTCACATGATAGCGACAATAAACATGTAACAGAGATATTTGTAATTACAAAACATGATTGAAAAGAGTGTCCATGGAGTTTCTTGCACGTTTTTCTCCATAGAGATCTACGCTTTGAAATGTGCAATTAACATAATTTTTTTCTGACTGACTGATTTCTTGACATTTCAAAAGTGCCTGTAAATGGTTTATTTAAATCTTTGAACTAGGAACACATAGACTTCCTTCTGAAATTGAATCATAAACTTTAAAATCAGAGTGTTAAAGTAAAAATTACTTGCGCAAATACCCTCGAGAAGCTAAGCGTAGGTATATACCTCTTCAATTTCACACTTTATTGCACAGATTATAGAGTAGTTTATTCAATGCGTTCCAAATAAGAATAGGATCGATTGCCATGTTGTGACGTCACGTCATACTGTCAAATTATAGAATTATTACGGTGAGCAAAACAATACATTTTTAAAATTTAATTTATTTAAGAACTGTGAACGAAAATAGTTTAATCAGAATCCAGTTCTTCAATTTTGCTCATCTCGGAGTTCTTCAATTTTGTCAAATTTCTTGCGATTTGATAGTATGACGTGACGTCACAACATGGCATTCGATCGCGTTCTTATTTGGAACGCATTGTAATCGGCAAATCGTTTTTCGGATAAATGCGTATATACATCGACATCGTTGGTTTTGGCCTATTTTATAGACTTAGAGAGTATTATAATTATAATTATAATATAACACACATTAGAAAATATATAGACGCTAAAAAATTCTGCAGAATTCAGAAATAGCGTATGGTCTCGACGATCGAATTAACCAATTTCTAGTAAAAAGACAAATATTATGTAAATTTATTCGTAAAGATATCTCTTAGTATTAATTTGAAATATTTAATAGATTTATTATTGCTAAAGTCTGTTCATCCTATGATGGTTTCATAGTGTGGGCAAACGTTGTCATTGCAGTCAAGGTAGAATATACGCCCGAGCATAAGGTGAGGTCTTTATGGAACCGAGAGACTACAATGAGAAATACCCACGTGTATCAAACGACGTTTTTCAACACACATAATCGAAAACGAATCTTGTATTGGCATGTTTCATACACCCATCTTCTTCTGAACAGACTTCAGTGAATAAAAAGTTGTTATAAAAATGTAAATAATTAACGTTTTTATTAGCTGTTTATCGATTAGGGTAGATTAAGAAAAAATATAAATATAATTATTTGGTTAGGAGGCAAAGTGGGATATTTTTGACTGTATTTTTATTTGAATTCTACCGCACCCAAATTCTGGAAAGAAATTGATAGAATTCTCAGCAACCAATCAAATCACTTGATTTGCGAATTTGTGACTTATTTCCAGACATACGAGGGTTGATTGTAGTATGATACCATTACATATGGTGGGTTAATTGTAGTATGATACCATTACATACAAATTCTGGAAAGAAAATGATAGAATTCTCAGCAACCAATCAAATCACTTGATTTGCGAATTTGTGACTTATTTCCAGATATACGAGGGTTGATTGTAGTATGATACCATTACATATGGTGGGTTAATTGTAGTATGATACCATTACATATAGTGGGTTAATTGAGATCGAATATTTTCCTTCCGCCTATGAGATGAAATTTTTTGGGATAATGTCGAAAAACTTGATGTCGTGTCATTGTATTATTTGATTTTCCATTGACGAAAGTGCGGATAATAATTGCGTGAGGTGAATGTCTTGCAGGCAGCTCGTGTTCATAAAACATGTCTTTTTTTTTTTAAAGTAATTGTGATTTCTTTAAAAAAAGACGAATGTTTTTTTGCTTAACCATTTAACCGCCTTCGTCGGATATATCCGACAAACACTGTCGCAATTATTTCACCAGGGTCGCACATCCACAACTAAATAGTCCATCTCGTCAACTCTTCTGTCACCTATGGGGATTGAAGAGCTAAACGAGATGGAGTACCCAGTCGCAAACATACGACCCTGGCGAATAGGACACGAAAACACTTGTCGGAACAATCCGACGCAAGGTGTTAAAGGGTTAAGAAATTTTATTTTAAAATTTTATTTCGGACATTGGGTAAAGTAACACGCCTTTAGATAAATTTGTAATTTACAGTAGAATAGGCAAATGTATAATATAATAACTTCTCACGTTTGATATAGAATGGCAAATAGTTATAACATGTTCACTGTGAATCACACAAAATCGTCTCGATGCTGCAAAATATGTTAGCCACTCTGAAATTGAACAGTGGTGGCCGAGTGGTAACGGCCCCGACTTACGAGTTGTAGGTCGCGGTTCAAACCCAGCCAGGCGCATTACTTTGTGTAATTTATTCCATCACCACTGCTCTCAAAACGGTGAAGGAAAACATCGTGAGGAAACCGGTATGTCCTAGAACCAAAAATTCGAAGACATGTGACATCCACCAACCTTCACTGGGCTCACGTGGTGGATTACGGCCCATTCTCTCTCTTAGAGAGGAGGCCTGAGTCCCAACAGTGGGAACATAAGGCCGACTATGCTATACTCTGAAGTTAGGCGTTCCGAACTATGCGCATAACTGAAAAAATACGCATTCGCCGTATGACTCTTAAAAAGATTTACTGCGCAGCCACTTGTTCGAAGTTCGGAGTGGTCAAGATATTTCGATCCTACCAAGACTTGTTAAAATGTCAGGCGTGCGAGCGAGACAGATGGATGGAGCTGTACACATTATATAAGGTGACTGGCAATTAGTGTACGATACTTAAACACGTGATTGTGCTCATGATAATTAACAATTTTTATTATGGGAGCAAAGCCGAAATCGCGAAAAAAATATCAGCTGTTCAGTACATTAGGCAAACATAAATGTACTGAACAGCTGATTTTTTTCGCGATTTCAGGTTTGTTCCCATAGTAAAAGTTGTTGGTTATCATGAACACAATCACGTGTTTAAGTATCGTACACTAATTACCAGTCACCCTATATAGCTCCATCCTTTTAACAGTTTTGTTTACTTACCTTTGGTCCGCTCGGTGACAACTACGCACTCTCGAAAAGGTTGATGTGTACCAGATGATAGTTTATGATTTGTTTGCCGCAGGGAGCATTTTAATGCTTATAGTTAAGTATTCGGTACCTACCAACTTACTTATTATTTTAAGTAGGTGATACTTTTTCCGTTTCCCCTTTAATTGCCTACGTCGGATATATCCGACAAGCACACTCGCATTTATTCCGCCCTATACACGACCAAATACTCCATCTTGTCAGCTTTTCTGTCTCCTATGGGGATTGAAGAACTAAACGAGATGCGCGTACACACACGACCCTGGCGAATAGGATGTGAAAACACGTCTGAATAATCCGACGCGGGTGGTTAAAGTGTTAATATAAATATTGTGAATGTGGTGAAATGACCATTTTTTTTTATTCCTCATAAAACCTTATACTTCATCTGTTTAGGTGATAAACTAAATGTAAACAATCTTGACATGTCTTTTATCTGAAAATTGTCTAAAAATTTGATTTAAAAATGTTTACAATTTGTTATTTACTGTTTTTTTTTAATAAAAAGACATAAGTATCAAGATTGTTTACTTTTAGTTAACTACCTAAACAAATGGAGTATAGGTTTTCTTCAATTATTATGAATATCCGGCTTGATTTGAAGTCGAATACTCAGTGTAACTGAATTATGCCACATTGGCCTAACTGTATTATCATTTCTTTTTAAGAATTAATTGTTCAATTTATCACTGTGTAAGTAGTAGAAAATATGTTATGTACGTAAAACAAATAACAACAACTGATTTTTAACTAAATTAGTTAATAAATAAATATGTAGTTAGATTGTTACGAAAATTTTTAGATAATTTACATTTTGGGATGGGCAGTTATCAGAGAAGTCAAGTATTTTTGTTTTTAATTTGATAGTATTTTTGTATGACCTTTTTCTTATTTTGTTGCGGTCGGCTACTATTTTATTATAACTATATCTGAGGCATACGATTCATTCTAAAGATCCCATCTCAAACGCGCTCTCGCAAATCCGAGCGAGACAGAAATATGATTCTCATAAAATGTCGTGCGACGCGTCTTGTCTTGATTCGCTTCTTGTAAAGGGATTTGATTTTTTATAAGAGATTTATATTTTTTGTAGATTTTATAGAAAATATTGTTTGGAGAAATAATCGTTAACATTATGCTGAAAAAGGATAAGTTTCACAAAGGCTTGTATGATAAATAATACCAGCTTTGTCCCATTGCAGAGCAGACCTCATTTTATACAGCTAAGGCACGAGCATTGAACACAACGTTTTCTTAACGCGGCTAAGCTTTGGTTTACATTAATTATCTTCTTCTAATATCCTATATTTAAAAGAAAAATAATTTATTTGGCACAACACAAGGCACACAAACAGTAGTTAGGTAAACATTCAATTGCCTAATCTTATGTGTTTTAAAATCAAATGTTTTATATGTTAATGTACTGATTGTCTCTAAGTGTTGCAGCACATGTTATAAAATGGACCTGTAAATTTCCAGTGCCAGTAATATTGGCGATCCTAATAAATAAATTAACAACAAAAAGAAGAAATATAATTTTGTCTCACGGCTGCGCCAATGTCTTGGAACTGTTCCGAAAGAAATGACAAAACCAATTCCTTTTTCAGTACAATGTTAAAGTTGTTTTTGTTAATAGCTGTTAATTTTCATCTGGTTTACTGTAAATAATAAGGAATATGTAAATAGGTTTATTAAATAAATAAATAACTATGTCGATTCATGAGTTTGTTTTTTATTTAATGAAAACTTATTCCATCTCCGGATACCCAAAAGTGTGGCCGGATACTAAGTAATATCCGAATATCTGCTACCCATACAGTCGTGTCACGTTATGTGTATACATGTGGATTGTCGTACCTAGAGGGAGACCAAAGAAAAGATGGATGGATTGTGTGAGGAGTGATTAAAAAGGGAGTTATGATAGCATGACGGGTGACAGGACAAGGGCAGGAAGATAATGATATTAGTCGCGTCATATAGGTTTGCTGTTCTTAAAGTAGGCTACGAATTGACTGCACACAAAGCCGCGTTTTCAATAAGGGACATGTCGCAGAGATATATCGCCCAACATTCACATGGTCTGAGGGACAAAATCGCTCGATATTTGCCTTGTTCACACTACCCAGTGGCGAACAGTCTGTCGCCCGGGTGGTAAATGATATTTATTTTGCAAATAGGTTTTAATAACACACTTTTACACGTAATTTTTTTTTTGTCAGTTTAAACTAGATGAGGCCGTTGTTTCCCAGCTGCTGACTACCCTAAGAAATACCGAAACAAACTCAGGTAGGTACACCACTGCCACATCGGAACACAAAGCGACACACATCTTCTTTATTCAAAGCTAGTGGGGCAGCTATCGCGGGACACGGAGGTCGCGTGTGTTGATGCTCGCGGATCGTCGACTTGCGACAAGTCCTGCTACCCGTAGATGTCGCAAGCGACGTCGGTCGACATAGCGCGGGACACGTAAACGTGTCGAACAACAGAGGGGCGGGATAAATGTCGGGCGGGATAAATGTAGTGAAAACTTGAAGCTCAACTAAAACTAGTGTTGCAACAGAACTCTGCTTCCGCTTGTGCAGAAGTTACGCAAGCTTTTCCACTTCCGTTTCCGTTTCTGGTTCCGCAAAATTTATAACAGAAAAATACAACGAGGAGCGCGGGGGTGGGGGGCCCGTAGATGACTGGAACGACGGAAAAGGCGTGGTAGGAGGGGGGGGGGGCTTACACAAACGTGTCGCAGCGACTTTCTTAATAATATTTTTTTTTTGTTCTGTTTGTTTTTTTTCTTTTTTGAATATTTTATTTAATGTTATTTCTTTTTTGTATAAATGATATCAATGAATTCCGTCAAATTCAAAAATTATGACGACGTGTGTTTTTTGATACTGTAAAAACTCAGCAAGAAATGTCAGCAAATCATTGGGTATCAGTTTTCATCGGTAAGTTTTGTCGTTATATAAGCATTCTGTCATTCGTTAGCACTTAGATATTACGTATCTACCTAGATATCACGTGCAGATTAGTATTCAAATATAGATACATTAGGCTCAGCTGAATTTGTAGTCTTATGTGTGATATTGCATTAGGTACTCATATTGAGATTTCGTCCTTCATACACTATTTATATTCTAGATTTGTTCACACTAGTCAGCCGAAAAGGGAAGAATGGATAAAAATTCATCAAGAGTGTGATCAAGAGGATAGAAGTGAAAACACGTGGATTTCTACAAAATATTCGTTTATCTGCTCTGCACACTTTCAAGCTGATGTTATTTAAGTTGAAAAAGATTTTGAAAAAAGGTTTTGCTGCAAAAAAGTTATAAAATTACAACAGAAAAATAAATATCTCCGAAAAAAAAAACTGAACCTTTAACTGGAATTGTTAAACATTTTAAAGATAAATTTACCGTTGTTGTTTGTTTTGTTACTAGATATTAGCGGCGCAGTCCTTATCTTCATTCACTCAGGATAGCTGTTCTTCAGAATGATGATTACAATAAAGGGTTTCAATGTTTTACGCGATTTTGAATTCACTTATTTATTAAACGAAGTAGAACGTGGTTTTTGAATTTACACTAACGAGGACTATTATTAAATTTTGAAATAGAGAGTTATTGTAATGAATTGTAGGCCAAAAGCTGTGTCACTTCTGCGGTATAAAAATCTATATGGATAACATGTCATTACACTATGTTGAACGAAACGCGTAACTGCCGCGAAATTCATGGCGCTTAAGACATTTTGGTCGTGAAAAAAGTATATCTAAAAGCTATCTAGGCGTTGTATGTTTTAATTGTTTTGTTAGACGACATAATGCCAATCTAGCGCTGCAGCGAACTTTTGTTTTAACTTTTCAGTATTTTGACAAATAGTTTCCATGAACGTCCTTGTCTATCGCTAGAATATAAGTCGATGAGTATTGTAGAGTAAGTAACAAATCTTAAAAAATAAAATTGTGTTTTTTCTTCATAGTATTAACACTTCCACTTCCGGTTCCGCTAAGATTTACTTTTGACATCTGTTTCCGTTGCATCACTACCTACTTTGCGCACACGTAGGACTAAACCATCGCATCACTTTGAATTTTCGCATGACCCGCATCGGATAGCTTCGCAATCGCAGTTGCGTTATGAGTCAAGAGAGGGAGAGAGAGAGAGCTATCTGTCTGGCCTTTTCCCTTGTATTTTAGGTAGAACGTCCAGTCTAACTGCATAAGCATGTTTCTTTTCAAAGATATTACCGACTGACCGACACTGCGTGACTTCTGGCTGCATGGTTTATATAGGGTGACTGGCAATTAGTGTACGATACTTAAATACGTGATTGTGCTCATGATAACCAACAACTTTTACTATGGGAACAAACCTGAAATCGCGAAAAAAAATCAGCTGTTCAGTACATTTATGTTTGCCTAATGTACTGAACAGCTGATATTTTTTTCGCGATTTCGGCTTTGCTCCCATAATAAAAATTGTTTGTGATCATGAGCACAATCACGTGTTTAAGTATCGTACACTAATTGCCAGTCACCCTATAGAATAAATTGTTTGTTTGGTTGATCGTGCTAATTCTTTTATTATTTGTTTACGGAGACGCGGGGCGTCGCGCGTCGCGTGCAGCGTGGCGTCTCGCGGCGCGTCGGAAGAAAAGCGGCCCGCGTCATCGCACGCGCAAACACAAACATATTATGTCAATGTACGATGTTATTTATGGAGACGCGGGGCGTGCAGTGCGTGTTAAAACGCTTCTCCGTAAACACTCTTATACAACACTGTACGTTTGAAATTAGAGCGGGCCGCGTCGCGCGACGCCCCGCGTCTCCATAAACGAGCACTTACGGCCTGTTCACGACTTCGGTCTTAGCTTAGCGGCGAGCTGCGCGGCGGGCGGCGCGGCGGCGGCAAGCGGAGCGATTTGCACGCCACGAACCAGAGCGGCGGCGGCCGCGGTGGACGTATTTAGGTAGTCAGCCCCCCTAGGCAAGTTGCACACGATAAACGTGAACGCTTAGTAATCTCCAATAGATTTTCAACTTTATACCTAAGAGCATAAAGTTGAAAATCTATTAAATACTACTGAGCGTTAGCGACCGGAACGAACGAAAACACTATGTAATCTTCAATAGATTTTCAACTGCAGTAGTGGTGGTAGTGTAGACTGGCCTGTTGGTCTAGTGGTTAGTGGCCCTGACTGCTATGCCGGAGGTCGTGGGTTCGATTCCCACCCAGGGCAAATGTTTGTGTGATGAGCACGATCATTTGTTCTGTGTCTGGGTGTAATTTATCTATATATGTATGTATTTAGAAATATATAAGTATGTTTACCAGTTGTCTAGTACCCATAACACAAGCTCTGCTTAGCTTGGGACTAGACGGCGTTGTGTGATAGTTGTGGAATATTATTATTATATTATTATTATTAACTTTATATCCAAAAACATAAAGTTGAAAATCTATTAAAGACTACTGAGAGTTTACGTTTATCGTTTGTGACGTGGCTAGGGGGGCAGAACGTACTAAAAATAATGGCGTTATCAAAATGAACCCTTCTCTGTTTAGAAAGCAAGATATTCTTAATATGAGAGAAGGAGTGCACGAACTGAATAAAGATCGGTGTTTAAATGGCGAATTTCGTCACCTATACCACAGAATAAGAAATAGTACAAGTACAGAAATTGCACTCCTTGATGGCAAACATACGAATTTAAACCTACTAATAACAACGCTAATGTTCATAATACATTGCACGGCACGGACACGACCTTGATTTTATTAGCCTACCAGATCCAGTGGCGCTCGTAACGAATCAAAATGCACCGTAAGTCCGCGCGACGAGAGTCTCTTTTATTATGCCCATTATGCGCCTTTGAACAGGCCGCTTTTGTTATAGGGTTAGGACTTGTGTGTTTTTGAAAAATGTGAAATAGGTACTTACTTACGTTTTACTACATAAAATATAATCAGATTTTCTAAAATTATATGGTAGATAGGTACCTAATTGATTTCTACCTATTTACTTATATCCATATTTTAAAACATATTTTTATAAGTCATCTCATAGAAGTGTCAAGAGATCTTACATTTAGTTAGGTATCTAAACAAATGAAATAGGTAATTAAAATGAAGTGTATACATATAACTTTGTTGGTTTTGTATGTCGTTAGCTTTGCGTTCATATATAATTTTTAAAAGGTAGGTCGTTTTTAAGACGTTATTATACATAATAATTAACATTTTGTAAGATATAATTGCAGTCTATGTTGACCTTGCATTAGTAACGTAGTCACTAGTACTGGAAGGTCTACTTATATTGAAAGATCTTTAAGGTCATTGACTCGTTTACGTGAAAAATGTCGCAAATACTTGAAATAAAAACTCGATAAAGAATTCGAAAATAATTTTTGTTAGCGCGGGTCAAGCGGAAAATCGAACACGCGTGTGACACTCTACCGAATTTAGCCTCGCAAGAGAGGCCGCGGGCGTAGGCATATTTCTATACCTATAGTTGGAAGTGCGCCAGGCCTGCCTATACGAAGATTACAGAAAATATCCAGATAAGTTTTATGAGTACACAAGAATGAGTGTGCAAACTACATTAAAAACATTTCTATTTTTTCGTCTTTTTTGCTTCGCCACTGAGTACGTCACTCCTACACCGCTGTTCGCGCCGCTCTGTTTCGTGGCGTCGCACTTAGTCGCTGGTACTTGTGTCCCCGCCGCTCACCTCACCGCTCACCGCTGTAGCGATTCGCTCTGAGAAAACCGCGCGCTTTTTCGCTATGAGCGGCGACTCGTGGCGTGCTTCAAACATTTTCATACTTTTGATTTTTTCGTTCGCCGCACCGATCTTCGCTGCCGCTCAGAGCGGCAAGGTCGTGAAGGAGCCGTTAGTGTTGGATAGAAAGCTATACATCACGCTATGATCCATCTTACCATCAGGTGAGATGGTGGTCAAACGCGAGCCTATCAAAAATAAAAAAAAAATCAACAGGAGCGGAGCAGTAACGCTGGGGACGGTTTTTTCTATATAAATAAAACAATCAGAATGTTATTGCCAAATTGGTATTTTACTCTTATAAGGTACTTAATTAGTATCTTAAACAATCTAGACTTCTAGAGCAACAAAATGAGGAAGTATAAAACGACTTACACACTTATATTAAAACAAAAAAATAATCACACTGAAATAAACTTTTTAATTTGTCTAAAACAAAAATTTCTGATCACTTTTGTAAAATTTCACTGATCGCTTGTAGTATTCTGATCAGTTTAGGGTTAAGACACATTTAGACTTAATTTTTAGAAGGAAAATTAGGAGAACAAATTAAGAAATATGTACTTTAGCTGCTGTGACAAACTGAACTTTCAACAGGCAGTTGCATCGCTTGACTTTCGTTTCACACTTTCGATGCATGAAGGCCTAACAGACACTGGTGAGGAGTCGAAGCGTCGAGACGTGTCATGTATTTCGCCTATAACATATTAATCTCTATTTTCCCACAAGAGAGCAGTGGTGGCCCAGTGCTAACGGCCTCCACTTACGAGTTGTGGGTCGCGGGTTCCAACTCAGGCGCATTACTTTGTGTAATTTATGGAAAAACATCGTGAGGAAACCGGCATGTCCTAGAACCAAAAATTCGAAGACATGTGACATCCACCAATCCGCACTGGGCCCGCGTGGTGGATTACGGCCCATTCCCTCTCCTAGAGAGGAGGCCTGAGTCCCAGCAGTGGGAACATTATAAGGCTGATAGTGATTAATTATGTTATTGTCCCATTACTAGGGTGCAAATTTGTGTTATGCAAATATTAAAAATCGCGCGTCAGCACGTGTTGTAGTTGAAAAACTGGGCTGGGCGACGCTTGGACTCTGTTCCAGTGAGAGTTGCTAGACAGGGAGAGCTTAATCCAGTTTCTTATACCTATCGGTTAAACCATTAGTTATTTATTTAATTTATCCATTAATTAACGGTCACGTGCATCATAAATCACTAAACTAATGCATTTAGCGTTGACTATACCGGATAATCGTTTGAAGATGACAGGCATTATGTTTAAAATATGTTGAGCACTAATGCGGAGTGATTTGTGACATATTTGGTTGCTGGAAAGGCACCAAACGTGTTGATACTTTTGATGAACAAAGGGGGTTTGAATTATTTTTCTATAGAAATTGGTCTAGTCAATATATTTGGGTCGATAAGACTTGCCTTATCGACATATTTGAAAGTAAAGTTCTGATATATCGATCTTTAGTTTAAGTGTGACAGAATAAATGAGTGTAGCAATTATAACAAATTAAGAAAAGTGACGAGGGACTAGGTCAAATATGGTCAAACCCATTACGCAAGACCGATGTTCAGTCTGTCTCAACCCTTATATGATATATGATCGTCTGTCAAACTCTTAACAATAGTTTTGAACATTTTAATAATAGACCTTAAATAAAAAAATATTTAAGTAAATGCACAATTCAATAAACAAAAATATTACTATTTTACAATTGACAAATACAATATAGGTGAGTATGGACGAGTTTAATTCTTAGATTTATTCGCACATAAACAAACCGATCAGAAAGTTCTGATCACCTGTCATATTTCTGATCACATGTAGTGAAAAAGTGCGTGAAAAACTGATCAGTTTAACAACATTTCTGATCGTGTGTCGTATCGTAGAGTTACTCAATATTTTCGACAAATAAATATTGACGTAGTCTTCATATATTTCAACAAAAAAAAAAAATGAAACATAGTTTGAGATAATTATGTTATACAAAGTGGTGATGCTTGGAAACAATTCGTTATTTAGACTAATTTTTGTACATTATTATATTACAAAAAATAAACGTAGGTCACCATTTCTTTGAAACCTAAATGGGAAGCGTAATTAATGTAACATTCCATATGAGAATAAAGGAACAGGGAGTGCATCTGTGTTTTCATACATACTTGTTCACTTGGCTAATCTTTGCCACTATCATTAGAATTTGGTTAAGAGGATTATTGACCCTCCATTCGAGAATAATTGTGTGATTTTTTGAAACCAAGACAATGTCTCATTCATCTGGCCTAGTTTTCATACCTTTCTATTTTGTGTCGTAAGCGAACTGGGCGCAAATGAGTGCCTTTGATACATTTATTGATCGGGGAAAACTAATATGCAAATAAAAATATCAAATTGTAAAGAAAAAATAAGGCCAGATGAATGAGACATTCTCTCGGTTTCAAAGAGACACACAATTGTTGTTTTTTTTTTTTTTTGTGTAAGTCCCATATTTTAAGTTGTTTATTTACTTTCATCCTCATGGGTGTCGAAATTATACTATCATGTCTTATGCTAAGGCACGGTCTACCCGTAAGAGGTAATAGACAGAGTTACATATGTATACCCAAATACCTTTACCCTTCGGAGAGATAATAAATTTTTAACCGACTTCAAAAAGGAGGAGGTTATATGTTTGACAGTTTTTTTTTTTTGTATTTTTTGTGATTTCTCGGTCAATTGTGAATCGATTTAGAATTTTTACCTTAATTACCTTACTAACTTAATCTAATTCCATTGCCTCCAAGCATCACCATGCTAATTAACTACAGAATATTAAACACATGGAGTTTTTTTTTATTATTTCGTACCAAATATAGCTTTTGGTAACCAAGGCGGGCAGAGCTGAGAGTGAGAGCAGTGGTGGCCGAGTGGTAACGGCCCCGACTTACGAGTTGTAGGTCGCGGGCTCAAAACCAGCCAGGCGCATTACTTTGTGTAATTTATTTCATCACCACTGCTCTTAAAATGGTGAAGGGAAACATCGTGACGAAACCGGCATGTCCTAGAACCAAAAATTCAAAGACATGTGACATTTACCAATCCGCTCTGGGCCCATTCCCTCTCCTAGAAAGAGGAGACCTGAGTCCCAGCAGTAGGAATATTATAAGGCTGATTATGCTTATATTATAACCAAGGCGAAATCTCATTGAATGGACACTGACATGAGTATGATTTACATTAAGCAAGCCGCACCGTAGCGCCTTCTATAGCATGTCAAAGGAAAATCAAGCAAGCGTGAAGGAGTTAAATGTCATATTTGAATGGCAGCAACTACCATGGAATGTGTAGTTCCAAACATCTCATTCAATTGTTTTGAAATTTCAAGCAAATATGACATTTAACCAGTTCTAAATTGGTTCAGTTTCCCTTGACACTTAGAAAAATCAGCCAAGATTCAAAAAGAAACATAAATCTGTAGATTTTCTTGTGAGATTGAATAATAAACTTTATTTTCAGTATCATAAAGGCTTTTTTTGTACGTAAAGACATGTGTACCCAGTTGCCATAAGGGTGTGTCCACATCTGGTAAATGCGCCACGAATGCACCGCTTGCGACCCGCTCTTCCGCGTTTCGGTACCGCCCACGTGTTACATACACTTTGTCCCTGCTCGCAGATATACAATATCAAAGCAAATAGAGCTCGCTGTGCGCACGCAGAACGTGAGCCCACGGAGCAAACCCTGCAGAGATCCTGCCGCTAAAGAGGCGTACCAAACAATTGCAGTAACTGCAGGCGTGCGGGGCGGTAGCGGCGCATTCGTGGTGCACACACGTCAGATGTAGACGCAAGCTAACGAAAATGTTGCAACATTGTGCTTACTTGAATAAATTACGTCAACAGCTAATTACTATACGTTTTACAATATCATCACATTAATTTTGCAGTAATGAGGATCAATCACATAATAGCAAATCCGATTTTTACAAAGTACATCGTATGTGTAATAATTTAATGAACATTTTTTTTTTAAATCCGTCAAGAAATGGTGGGTTTATTAGTTTTTCTGAACGGCTACTTGGAAACGCGCGCTCTCGCTGGACTGTGTACGATGACGTCATCTGTCATGATCCGTGCGACGAACGGCTTGATCGTATTCATTCGTAGGTGGAGACCGATCATGACAGATGACGTCACAGCGAGTCGCTTCATTCTCGGGCGCGTTTCTGGAACTAATACACTAAAATTGCTGTATCTTCGCAATTTTTCGTCCGATTTAAATAATTTCTTCACAGTATTTACTGTTTTTCTTGACGCTATAAGTCTGCATACTCCACAAAAATCATGAGTGATCCTCATACTCATGTCACACACGGGGGTTGATTAGTTTTAATATGCAACATCATAATAAATCCTTTGCTATGTTTCTTTTCAATCAAACGCTGCGCGCACATTTTAAAAGAGTGAGTGATAACTTTATTTACTAAAATAAATCTATTTAAATAAAAATTAATAGCTGTTCGTTAGTCTAGCTAAACTCAAAAACGGCTGGACCGATTTGGCTAATTTTGGTGAGAAAAAATGGAAAAAATCACGAAAAAAAAAAACCGAGTACAACGCCATCTCTAATTAAAATGTCATCATAAAATGAATAATGCTGTTCTGGTAATGCCAGTAGATGGCGTTATCCTTCCTATTAGGCGGTATGAAGTTCACCGGGTCAGCAAGTAAAGTAACGAAAATATACACATTTCAGAACGAGATGCCTCGTTAACGTATTCTGAATTCTCACAATGAAAATAATAATAATAATAATTATAAAGTTATATTTTGAGTCGTTGTTTTAAAATATGCGCGCAGCATCGCGTTGCGTTGCGTCTCTCTGTCCCTTACACATATCAATCAAAACAAAATTACCTATATAAACACTCCATGTATTCACTACTCTGTGTACATTATTCTTTAACTTAATCCCCTTGTCCTGCTGCTTGACGTAATAGCACGTATATCTTCTCTTTGATCCAATCTTTGTTGTAGGGAGCGTATGTGTTTGTCGATTTCTGGTATACTAAACAACTTAGATCGGCCAGCTGGAAAGAGAGAAATTTAAGATTAGTGCCACGAAGTACAAAGTTCGGTGGTGGTTCTCATTGGGCCTTTTTTTTTTTAAAGTGGGAAATCATCCAAATGACTTCTCGCGCTCTGGGTGGAGCGAGAGGGCGTGACAGACTTTTACTGACTAAAACAACAACTGTATCCTTCAATTACCCTTTGCGTTCTAGGACTACGGGTTTCCCTTTCAGAAATTCTCCGCGGTCCTAGATAGCGGGCATCGGCCCTGCTGGGCCCCTACGGTTTGCTGACATCTCCTTGAGGAGCGCGAGGATCACTACGCACTGTTGACGACTGGGCTCGGTCCGGTTAATTACCGAACAGCCGGATGGCGAGCTAACCAGTGCTCGACGTCCGCAAGCCCGCGTCTACCGTGGCTGGTAGTCGGGGTCGGAATTACGGCGGCTAGGGCGGATTCTCACTGGGCTGCCGTCTCAACGTGAAACTGGCGGAATAGTCGAAACCGGCTCAATAGCCATAAAAAAAACTGGGCGCTAAGGGTTTCGTACAAACTACAATTTCCGAATGGAGTCTCGAAAATTTTTCCGAATTGCAAGTTTTTTTTTTTTTTGTAACATAGGTAATAACAAATTTTCTGTTTTCAGATTTATTCCTATACCTTTGCTCTGCAAATTTCAGGATTCTAGATCAACGGGAAGTACCCTATGAATTTTGATTCCTTTGAGAGTATCGAAATATACGTTTTTTGCGACATAAATGGCCGTATCTTTTTTTTTCGTTAACTCAGAAGTTTGATTTTTTCACAGCTTCATAAACTAATTTTAAAAAATCATTAGGGTTGTGTTAATATTGTAAGGCACCGACAACAGTATAGAGCCGTCTCTCTTTAATTCTCCTTTTCAATGGATTTGCCAGTTGCTTTCCAGATATCGTGTCTAATGGCTGTCTAATGATTTTATCAAAAATTTAAAAGCTTTATCGGCCGTTAGAATAGTGGCATCTCTGCGGCGATCCAAATTCGCGCAAATACAAACAAACACTACACCTAATCCTACCAATTCAAATATCTTTTGGATTACTTTTAACGGAAATTTTTGGATATTATTCGTTAAACTCAGTTTTGACTAAAATCCGAAAAAACCGAATTTAGTAAAAAAAAAACCGGATTTCAAAATGTCAAGAAAAACCGGATTTTTCAATTATTTTCGAATTTCGAAGAATCCGGATTGCAATCCCTAGTGGGAACCGAACCCACGACCTCCGGCATAGCAGTCAGGGCCACTAACCACTAAACCAAGAGGCCAGTCAAACAGCAGACTGCAGTAAAAACTTGCACTGATCAACAAAATATTAACTTAAAATAAATAACAAACAGATTAAAAATACTTTATATTTGAATAGAAATCTGCGCTCATCTCATAACCACCTACTCCAATGTCCCTCTCATCGTACGGACTTTCTTCTCAATTCATTCCTTGTTCAAGCTCTGTGGAATGCGCTCCCCCAGGAGATCAGGATGGCAACAAGCCGATTAACATTCAAAACTAAACTTCGAGAACTAATTCGTAAGAAGTTGGCACTACCACGTCGGGGTCACCAGTTTGGAGGTATGCGGAACAGTGAGTTAAGTCCCGCAAACCTCCTTTGAAAAGGGAGAATCCTCCGACCAGACGGGTGTTATATCTGGTGAGCAACTGCCCGATAGATGATTTCGGGCTGTTCTATATGTTTTAATCGCGCGGAGAACTTTTAATTGCGCGATGCAGGATTAGTTCTTATGTGACGCCATAGATATCGCTACAGTATCATCACAGCGTTAATGTTTTCCAATTGCCGATTTGGACTGTTTGACTTTATTAGTTAGGTATGTAGTTTATATATACGAGAGCAGTGATGGCCGAGTGGTAACGGCCCCGACTTACGAGTTGTAGGTCGCGGGTACAAACCCAGCCAGGCGCATTACTTTGTGTAATTTATTTCATCACCACTGCTCTCAAAACGGTGAAGGAAAACATCGTGAAGAAACCGGCAAGACACCAACCCGCACTGGGCCCTCGTGGTGGATTACGGCCCATTCCCTGTCCTAGAGAGAGGAGGCCTGAGTCCCAGCAGTGGGAACATTAAAAAAGGCTGATTATGCTTATGCTATGCTATATGTAGTTTATTAATTTGAGTATGTATTGTATAATTTTATTATATATATGGTTTATTAGTACTTATGTTCTCGTATTCGTCTTCTGTCTCTCGTTTATTGCACCTACCACTATTTTGCTCTACATCACCCAAAGGTTGACTGCCTAAGGCATTAAGGCATTAAGTCCGCCTCTGTACTTTAGTGTGCATAAAAGCATTTAATAAATAAAATAGTACACTTCTATCTTCTTCTTTTTGATTCGATGGTAAACTCGTCAAACTGTTTGGGCCCAGTAAGTGGCTACGTTAAAATAGCAGCATCATGGCACTCATCAAATCCTCCAAAGTGCAGGTATATGGACACTTGGGGCATTCTAAAGTGTGGCTCATGTTCTGAACAGGGGCACTGCACTCACATTGAGTATGATATAGACCTGTCGGGGTCTATAAAACCCCATTTCGCCAAGTTGTGTTTGCAGCGACCTAACTACATTACTATCTATATATACTATATAATATAAATAAAAGGAGAAACTGACTGACTGACATATCAACGCACAGCCGAAACTACTGGGACTAGGAACGTGAAATTTTGCACAAGGCTTCCTTTTATGACATAGACGAGCACTAAGAGAGGATTTTATGGGGGTCCAAATTTTGTATGGAGAAACCTACTTTCAATTGGGCGAAGCCACTGACAGAGGCTAGTCTACACATAATTAACTTAAAGGTGACATCGTACAATCGTACAACATTGGCAGAATAGTCAACATCAGCTCAGTTGCCAAAGAGAAAAAAAATACACCACAGCATATTTACTGGAGGTAATTTCCATTTTGATCTTTAACCCTTTTAGTGAAAGTAAAACAAATCAATTAGATGCTTTCCGCATGAATCACAAGCACATAATTTTTAGTTACGTTTGTGCATTTTTACGAACTTGACGCAGACGAATTTGTGGGCAACAACTAGTTAGATATAAAAGATATTAATAAAGCTTATAAAAATATATATATAGGTAGAACATAACACACAATTATGTGAACATAATAAGCATAGAATGAAGATTTTTATTGATGCGGATCTAAATATATCTTACTGCTTCAGGTGCTTATCAAACCATGAAGAAAGGTTCCCCTGTTGCTGAGTTCCATAAGAGTTCATGTAAATGATACCGAGCTTACCTATAAAGTGTTTAACTGAAATATGACCCACACCAAAAATGCTTTCCTGAGCAATTTAGTTTTCCGCCTACAGATAGCTACAATATCGACTTATCGCCGTCGGCATGGGATTTAATTATAGATACGACCTTTCTATGATCATTTTCAGTAAACACATTAAGTTGATTGCTTACCTGATCGATAAAATCGAATAATTGGGATATATCGTAAGTAATGGTTGGTGTGTTAGGATTCCGTCTCTTCAGATGCTCCTCGTATATTTTACAGACTCCCTCCATGCAGTCATTGACGCTTTCATAGTCAGAATACGTTCTCGTTTCAGGCCTGGGACCCGGTTGCACCAGCAAAATTGTGTGAGACTGGAAAAAGTAACCTAGATTTACCCGCCATTTTCAGTGAGAAAATACAACGGAAATATAGCTTTACTTACCATTTTTAGTGGAGATAATGCAAATAATGAAGTTCTTTTTATGTATTTTCACAGTATTTGACGATAAATACTTTTTATCGCTATTTATCCAGAAAATCACAGAAAATTACAAACGCCGTAGCGGAGCTTGACGTGCGTTCTGAACCACAGACTATTCTAAACAGTTCTGAAACTAAACTATGATTGTTGAACACAGATTATAAATGAATAAAAAGAACGCTAGTAAAAGGTTTCATTTTTCAATTTTGTATTATTATTTTTAGCTTTCAAAAAAATCGCAGTGAATTTATTAAATAGCGCAGGTTTAAAAAGAATAATCTTGAAATATACAATCAAGTATTAGTATATTGTATTTCTTATTAATTTTGCAATCGCATTCAATCGTACCTCATCGATATATTTCAGAACGGTTTCCCATTGAGTCTCGTAGTACGCATCTTCTGATACCTAAAAATTGACTAGCGAAGACAATATAGTCAAAAATACAGGTCAAAGTACTGTTACATTAAATAAAAAATTAATCATATCACTTTTTGTTTACAATAGTTCTGTAATCACTGTTTTTAGATTTTCATAATGAATTTTTTTCGTTTAATTAAAGTTTAAAACATTTTCATATAACAGAATGTAGTATGAGCTAAGTTTGTATCTGTCAGTCCTGTCAGATCGATGGACATAAATAGATATTATGTTTTTATCTAATTTCGCGCTAAAAGTATTTTTAAACGGTATCTAATTAATAATTTTTGCTAAAACTTATGAATAGAAACCTTCCACAATAAAAAATAGTAATTGTCACGAATAGAAATTCTACAACAATAACAAGTTTTGCGTCCAGTAGACAATGAGTGAACCTATCCAAAACTTTGAGTTTATTTTGAAGAAAAACAGTTCAAAACGGTCTCTAAGACTCTATAGTGATAATAAACAACAACATAAAGTTACTTTAAAGCCACAAGATGTAATATCAAGTGTGTCTAAGCAGCTAAAAGCTATTCAAGTCGCAGATTCATTGAAAAGTGATGCATGTACTGCTAAAGAATTACAAAAGTATAAGAAATCTGTTTTTTTGAGTGTAAATAATTGGCCGGTGTATGATGAGGTAAGTCGGTAGACTTATTTTGGTTCACTGATCAATCTACTAATGGTGTAAATTTAATTATAAGCTTAAAAATTTAATAATATTGATGTTGCTATGCCAGAGAAATAAAAGGATGTTACTGATACCTCGTGCCTCGGAAAGCACGTAAAGCCGTTGATCGTGGTTGTCATTCATAGATCTTTGACAGTCATTACAGATAGTCAGATGCCAGAAAGTCTGCATAAGCATATCAGAAATCAGAAACGTTTATTTCAAATAGACCAATTACAGGCACTTTTGAATTGTCAAAATGTCGGTCAGTCAAAAAAAATACAAGTGAAGCTAAATTGCACGTTCCAAAGCGTAGATCTCTATGGAGAAGAACGTGCAAGAAACTCCATGGACACTCTTTTAAATCATCTTATGAGTTACATAAATCTTGGTTACATATTTCTTGTCGCTTCTAATATGTGAGCACAATGTAGATAAGTAATAATAATTAAAATTAAAAATTAAAAAAAAAAATTAATTAAAAAAAATAGAAATTGAATTCAGTCACTGGCAGCTAAGAGATGACCAGTCTCAACTGACGGCACCCGTTCACGAGCATGACGCGTGCATCAGCCCCACTCAGCTCAACCATTTTGAAGGGAACTGAATGACCCAATAACACGTGCCACCATCAGCGAGACATTTGAGTGAGCATGACAAACATATCATACATAATCAGCCTTATAATGTTCCCACTGCTGCGACTCAGGCCTCCTCCCTATAAGAGGGAATGGGCCGTAATCCACCATGTGGGCCCAGTGCTGGTTGGTGAATGTCACATATCTTGGAATTTTTGGTTCTAGGACATGCCGTTTTCCTCATGATGTTTTCCTTCACTGTTTTGAGAGCAGTGGTGATGAAATAAATTACACAAAGTAATGTGTGTATTTATTTGTTATCACCTTGGTATTTCTTTCAATGCCTAGTGGTTGTAAGCGCTACTGCTGAGCATAGGTTTCTGGCTTTAATTCCTGACTTGAGCAAAGCATTGTTAGGTTTTTTGCATCTAGAATTTCTCATAAAAAGCTTTGAGTATAGCTTTTTACTTAGTTGATGGCAATAAACTTGCCACATTATAGTACACATTTTTTTTTTAATTTAAGCTGAAAGGAATAGAAATTTTAGTTCCTGCTAATACTGTATTATATTAATTTGATTTTAATACTTTTTCTAGGCACCCAAAACAACAACAAAATTTGACACCCAATGCGTCTCCGACACACAGCTCATCAACATTATAGAAGATGCTGAAATGATTGATGTTCACCGAGGCATGACACAGGAGTTTGAAACCACCTTTGTTCATCATACTGAGAAATATACTGTAGAAGATGATAAAAAAAATGATGGAAACAAATGTATAGAAGACAAAAAGGATGTAGGTGGAAATCTGGTAACTGATAATGCTAGAGTGCTTAAAAATAGAGAAGTCATAAGTGATAGAGAAAATGTGAATAAAATTCATGCAAATATAACAAAAACTGTTAGTCTAAATAGACTAGAAACTAACATGGAAGCAGAAAATTCTATAAGTCTAATCTCTCCTATAATGTGCAGTAATAATATTATAGAAATGGAAGTTGGTAATAATAGTCAACAAAGTAAAAATGAAGAGAACACACAAATAGAAGAAAACAATCAGATATTTCATGATTGTATAGAAAGTGAAAATGATATAGAAATTGACAAGTCAATAGAAAGACCTGTAAGTCCTATATTTATGCACAAAAACGTAAAAACTAAATCAAAGACTCCATCTCCCTTGATATTCAATTTGGAACATTTTGAGCAATTTGAAAAAATTGCAATACCAATCTTAGAAAGTAATGATTTGAAAACTGCTAAACAAGTTATTGATTCTCAAATTTTAGATAAAGAACTATGTTTTAAAATTAATGAAGAAATACAGCTGAATGAAAGAGAAATACTGAGTCCTGTGCTACAAAATAATAAGGAAACTCTAGAATTTAAAACACACATTGTCAAAGATCCAAATAAAGACACAGATTTAGAGATTATTGAACTGGATAAAGCTACATCTGAAGACTTAATAAACAAAATAATGAATGAAGATTCTAAAGCCTTAAAAATAAAGGCAGATAGTGAGATATTAAAGGATGAAATATTATTCAGTAGTGATGAAGAAGATAATTATACAGTACATAAAAACTATCAAGATCTACCATTCACATGTGCCTTAGAGACCTCGTTTTACGACCAGTCTGATGTTTTAGATAAGACTATGTATGTAGGCTTTCAAACTGCTAGTAACAAATCTATTCAGATATTTACTGATTCTTTTGCTCAAGCCAAGAGTATATTAAGTGACGAAATTACGGTAACTGACTTGGTTAATAATTGTGATATTAGTGTGAAGAATAAAACGGAGGGAGATGATGGGACCCAAGCTAAAATGGAGCTTGATGATGAAGAAACAGAGTTTAATTTAGCTCAGAAAGATGAAGAAGGAAGTGTAGTACAAATAGGACCTAACATAGCTGAGAAATTTGATAGTTTACAGGCTATAACTAGTAATTTTGAAGGTTTTATGACAGCCAGTAACAAAGTAATAAGCCTATCTCAAAAAGCTTTAGCAAGATGTAAAAAAGTCTTTCAGAATATTAATTTGAATGACAATTTTGATACACAAATTGAAGAAGAGCATTTAGAACAAGTTGGATTAGACAAAGAAGAAATCATTGAGATTCCAAAGAGAGTATTAAATAAAAATCTTGTGGGAGAAGAAATACAAAACATAGATGACGAAATAATACAAGAATTTGAAAACATAGAGATGTCTTTGAAGGAAGATAAAGAGTTAGAGAAAAACACACCTAATATGGGATACAAAACTGCTAGCTATAAAGATACACAAATTTCTGAAACCACAAAAATTAAGAATGACATTAAAGACATCGATTTTGATGAAGATCTGACTGAAATGAATATAGTAGAGTCTAAAATGAAAGAAAATCCTCCAACTACAGCAATAGGAGGTTTGAAATCTATCGATATTAACTTAGGAGGATTCAAAACAGCTAGTAATAAGAAAATAAATATTTCAAAAGAAGCACTAGCTAAATCTAAGAATGTATTCCAAGATTTAGGCTCCACAGAATTTCCAAATAAGTCAAGCAAAAGTATTGACAAAGAGTATCCTAATTTGATAGATATTGAACAGCCTTCAACAAGCATGGCAGAATTTGTTGGCTTTAAAACTGCTAACAATAAAAATATCAAGATTTCAGACCAGGCTTTAGCTAAAGTTTCTAATATTTTTAAAGATATCGATAAAATTGAAATTCCAAAGAAAAAATATAAAGATCTACCAGAAAATATTTATGAGGAAAACATTTCTTGCCAACCTTCAACTAGTAAGATGAGTTTTGTGGGTTTCAAAACAGCAAACAATAAAAATATAAACATTTCTAAAGACGCCTTATCAAAAACTAAGAACATATTTGATGGTATTGATTCTGCAGACTTTAAATTACCTAGAAAAAATAATACAGATTCAACTAAAATATACCCTAACAAATCTGAAGGTGTAGACGATATAGATCAGCCTTCTACAAGCAAATCTAATTTCGTGGGTTTCAAAACTGCTAGCAATAAAATTGTTAAAATATCTGAAGATGCTTTGGCTAATACTAAAAACATTTTCAAGGATGTTGACTCAACTGATTTTAAGTTTCCTGAAAAAGGGAAGAAAATTAATGATGGAAATATTATTGATGAAGTTGATTCCACAGTAGCAATCACAATGACAAAATCAAGTTTTCAAGGCTTCAAAACAGCTAACAATGAAGAAATCAAAATATCAGACAGGGCTTTGGCTAAAACAAAAAATATTTTAAAAAATATTGACTCTGATGTTATTGAACTCTCTTCGAAATCTAAGAAATATGGCAATGAAGAAATAGCAGACGAGGTGTCGAATACTGATGAAGTAGACATGATGGATTTGAATATGCCTTCGACTAGTACAGCAAACTTTGTTGGTTTTAAGACCGCAAGTAACAAGAAGATTAATATTACTAAAGAAGCTATGACTAAAACAAAAAATATATTTCAAGATATTGATGCTACTGAATTTAAGTTCCCTGAAAAAGGTACAGGTACTAAAACAAGTAAACCAGAAGATAAACCAGGTAAAAAAGAAAATGAGAAGAATTATAGAGAAGATTTTAACCAACCGTCTACAAGTAAAGTAAGCTACTTGGGCTTTAAAACAGTTAACGATACAAACGTTACAGTATCAAAAGAATCTCTAGATATAACTAAAAATATTTTCAAGGACATTGATGAAATGGATTTTAAGAAACCAGAAAGAGTAAATAAAGACTTGGAAAAGGACGATTATGTACGAAACAAGAACAACTATGGAGGAGGAAGGACTACTTACGAGTCAGAAACGGTAGAATCGAATGAGCCTTCAACTAGCAAAGTAGGTTTTGGTGGTTTTAAAACAGTTAATAACAAAAACATTGTCATTTCTGAAGAATCTTTGGCAAAGACTAAAAACATTTTCAAAGGCATAGATGAGACAGATTTTTCGTATCCAGAAAAAGTTAATAAATATAGAACTAACAAAGAAAGAGATCATAAAAGTAACTTTGAAATTCAAGCAATAGATTTGGATCTGCCATCAACAAGCAAAGCAAGTTTTTGTGGTTTCAAAACAGCTAATAACAAAAAAATTGTAATATCTGAACAATCTTTAGCAAAAACAAAAAATATTTTCAAAGATTTAGACGCCAATGACGTTACATATCTAAATAAAGAGATTTTAGAAGCAAAAGAAGACAAGGGCCCATATCCAGAATTACAACACTCTGTGCAAACTGCCAAAGCTGAAACTGGTTTTAGAACAGCAAACAATATGGTTTTAAATGTTTCTGAGACAGGTTTGGCTAGGTCAAAGAACATGTTAGACAATATAGGCTCTATTGAATTTCGAAACACAAAAAAAATGAAAGATGATTATCCTAACATTGATATAGATGACAAGGAACCTAAGCGTGACAATGACACCTGTCATAGAAATAATAATTTTAAAATTCCTGGAAATGCAGTACCTAAGTTTCAAGGCTTTCAAACAGCTAGTAATAAAACAGTTAAAGTATCTGCAGAGGCCTTAGTAAAGAGTAGACAAATCTTTCAAGATATTGGTGTGAGTCAAGATTTGAATGAAGTAGCAGAAAAAAATGTAATGGGCGCTGAAAATGATCCTTCAAATATTAAAAAAGGAATTAACAGCGATATTGAAGATCGAAATAAAGACGATATGTTTGAAAATGGTAGATCAAGTCCAATATTCAAAGGCTTTCAAACTGCTAACAAAAAACCTGTAAAAATATCTGAAGAAGCATTAGCCAAAAGTAGAAAACTGTTTGATGATATAGAAACTATACAAGATGAACCTGAACCTGAATTTCGCGGATTTAAAACAGGAAATGACGAAGAGATCGAAGTGTCACAGAAAACTTTGGCACAAACTAAGAAATTATTTGAAGACGTTATCAAACGGAGTAGTTTTCAAGGTTTCCAAACTGCAAGTGACAAAAAAGTCGCCGTTTCTGATGAAGCCTTAGAAAAATCTAGAAAGATATTTCAAAATTCAGAGAAAGATGAAAAAAACACTTTAAATATTAAGTTTGGATTCAAAACAGGATCCAATCGTGATGTTATAGTTTCTGAAGAAGCTATAGCTAGATCTAAAAGACGATATTCCGATATAGATGATTCTATTAAACATATAACAAATAATAAGAAAAATGCAGTTACTGATGCTAATATAACCAACATGATTGATACACAACTCCTGAATAACTTCGAAGAGAGCTTACATACCGAAGATTTTCACGATACACCAATAAAATCAAAAAGATCTGGAAGTCCAATATTGTCTTGTCCCAGAGCTAAAAGGAGAAAGAAATTCGAAACTCCTTACTCTCAAAAATTACCTACAAAAGTAAACAAAAAAGAAGTAGCCAAAACTAATAAAGATACAAACAATATTACATTTACAGAAACTTATAAGAAAAATAAGATATATACTCTCAAAGACTTGGCTGAAAGGGCAAAACCTAACACTATGAAAATTGATCCCTACATTCTACAATTCACATTCGATAATTTACTCAAATTTGAGTTTAATGAAAGCAGAAACGATTTATCAAACGGACATTTGACAATTCAGTCATTAAAAGATGTATTTCTAAATTCTGTTAACAGTAAATTGATTCCCGCTGGCTGGTTAGACAACCATTTGAAATTAATATTATGGAAGCTTATATCTTACGAAGTAAAATTTAAATCTTTGACAGTCACTGCAAGAAATGTCATAGATCAGCTAAAATATAGATATGACAAGGAGTTGTATAATGCCCAGAGACCAGCCTTGAGGAAGATTTTGGAGAAAGATGATGTCGCTTCTAAAACTTTAGTTCTGTGTGTCGCTGGGATTTATGTCGATGGTATAAGTGTTGCCAGGTAAGAAGCTTTATATTATTGGTAATTTTTTAAGTGGCAGAACTTTTTGTAAAGGACCTTTTCTGGAAAAAATACCACTGTCATTTACCACTAGGCTATGTTGATTTGAAGGGGATGGTTATAGGTCATTAATAGCATCGATCTACGGAAGGTCGCGGGGATTCGCTGGATTGGAGAAGTGAAGAACCAGCCGCCTCTATAGTGTTACCCAATTACTGGGTTAAAGAAGTTAGATAGACAGTTGCTCCATGTTATAATAATACTGATATCCAGCTGTTTCCAGTTTGACTGGAACCCAAACCCAACATGGTCAGGAAAGGGCTGGGCAGATCGGTCTTTTGAGTTTTGACACTGAGATGGTCATGCTTCTACTATGCCTCTGGTTTTGTAGATGTCCATAGTAGGCGTGAGCAAAGTGTGTAATCTTTGCGATTGGTACATTTGCATCTGAATAACTGAAATGTTCCGGAACAGTGATATGTATCATTTGGAACATCGGCTCAAAAGATACAAACGAAACATTTGTAACATTGGCTCACAAGATATTAGGGGTTAAAGTATGAAATTGCTGTTTTTTAAAACGGGTTGCTTTGAAGTGTTATATACAAACTCACATTACAAAATAACTTACTCATATTACAAAATAATGCGAGTTTTCTTATATTTCATACAAAAATAGTTACAAGTACTGCGATATTACAGAAAATACAAAACACAAAGAATCAAATAAATACCTAATTTTGGAAAAAGAATAACGTACCTTTAATATAAAGTTTATTGGAACTTATAATTCCAAGTCCAAAGATAACACTTCCAAGCAACCAGTTTTAAAAAACGGCAATTTCATGTTTTAACCCCTATTACAAACGGAACATTTGGAACAACGGATCAAAAGATCCAAACACAGACACTGAATCGAATCGAATCATCTGAATCGTGATCTGTTACGTTGCGCCATATACACCAAAAGTTTTATTTAATTGAATTTTGATTTGAGAATAATTTAAAGCATGCTATTTACGTTTTAATTTGAATTTTAAAAAGACACGTCACATATTATGAGTGTTTCAGTGTTCCAATTGTTAAAAATGATGCATTTAAAATATTACTGCTGTTCCAATCTTTCGGAACACTAAAATGTTTCGGAACAGTGAGTCGGTTCAGTAGAGTTACACACGCCTAGTCCATAGAAGACAGTGACCACTATCTTCAGGATACTCGCATATTTGCACTTAACCGCTTGCATCGGATTGGTCCGACGAGTATTTTGGTGTCCTATTCGCCAGGGTCGTGTGTTTGCGACTGGGTACTCCATCTTGTTTAGCTCTTCAATCCTCATAGGTGACAAAAGAGCTGACGAGATGGAGTATTTGGTCGTGGATGTGCGACCCTGGTGGATAAAACGCGTGTGTTTGTCGGTTATATCCGACTTTAAAAGGTTAATAACATATTTTTCTTCTATAGTTTTTTAAACAAAAATCGCTTAAAATCTTCCTCTATTTTTACAGTGCAACAACCATAAACAACCTAGAACTACTCCTAACAGACGGCTGGTACTGCATAAAGGCGACGATAGACAAAATGTTGGCCCAATTAGTGTGCCAAGGTAAAATTGTTGTTGGCTCCAAGATTGTGACCAATGGAGCTGAGCTGGTGAATTGTGAGCAAGGAATTTCGCCTTGGGAGGTTAGTATGATCTTACTGCTTGAACAGCTCTGATCGTGTGTGGAGTATTGCAGCCACATATGGGCTGGTGTTGCAAAATGCCACCTGGCAGCAGGAAGAGGCTAATTGGTGATCCAGATTGGGTAAAAATCCAATCTTCAAAGCCTTGAGCACAGGCGTAGGGTAGCCAGCCTTTCGGTGTTTTACAGGTACGCCTCGTACGGTTTCGCCTCGTCATTTATACCGCGTACATCAAAGGACTGGAACGATTTGCCTGCTGAGATCTTTCCATCCGATTATAATTTAGGTGTCTTCAAGGGTAGAGTGAATAGGCTCTTAATAAACTAGTGCGCCTCTCCATCGATGATTGCATCACTGCTTACCATCAGGTGGGATCGCAGTCAAGCACTAGTTTATAATAAAATAAAAACAGAACATATATCTATATTATATATTTATTCTTCAAAACACAGATATATAGAGGGATGTGAGACTACACTATTGGTGTAAAGTCTCATATACTCCCGTTAAAAAAGGGGGGCTATGGAAACATTTGAAAGAGTTACCGTAATCCTAGAACGCAAAGGGTAAATGAAGGAACACAGATGGGTTTTAGTCAGTAAAAGTCTGACACGTCCCCTCGCTACGCGACGAGCTCGATGTGCACAGCGCGGGATGTGAGGCACGTAAACAGTGCACCCCACCTCTTCTCACGGCGACGCCCCACCTTGACCATCATCGGTCCAAAATAATCCACCCCGCAGTTGGAGAATGGGCGGTGGAACGGGTCAAGGCGAGCCTGTGGCAGATCTCCTGTGGCTGGCGTTTGCGGCATTGCTCGCCGCCTCCGGCAGAGGGCGCAGTCCTTCTCCGCAGCGCGTACTGTAGGTCGCAGATGGATGATCCAGTACCGCTGGCGCAGGTCGTTGGTCACGCGTTCTCGGTTGGCGTGACCCGCTGCACAGTGTTCCCGCATAACCAGGAGTTTTGTGATGCGGTGACGGCCGTCCAGGATGACTGGCCGCTTTGTCTCGATCGGCGCGGAGGAGGCTCCGATCCGGCCTCTCACTCGCAGGAGTCCATCTTCCATTACCGGATCTAGCCGGTAGAGTCGGCTCGCTCTTGGGAGGGGACGAGCAGACTGCATCCGCGCGATCTCGTCGTAAAAACTGTCCTCTTGCGCTCGTCGGATCAGCTCGGTCTCAGCGCGTTCGACGTGTCGGTGTTCCAGCTGCGTCGCTCGTCGTCGGCAGATGTCGGTGAAGGCCAACACTCTTGCTGCGCTTCTCACCAGGGTCTCGTACTTGGAGAAGCGTTCCGGTTCTGGTAGCCAGCTTTCTCGCCCCGATGTCTCGCTCACGTGCAGGACTTCCTCGTCGTTCTCTTCACCTGTCGACGTCCCGGGCCACTGGTCTTCTGGCAAGTACAGGAAACTCGGCCCCTGGAACCACCGATCCATTGAGCTGATCGGCGCGTCAGTCAGACGTGTGGCATCGTCAGCCACGTTCAGGTCAGTAGGGAGCCATCGCCATTCTTTTCTCTGCGTCAACTCGGCGATCTCCCCAAGTCGATGTGCTACGAACGGTGTGTAGCGTCGCATGTCGTGTCGTATCCAGTGCACGACCGTCGAGGAGTCGGTCCAGTATGTTGTCTGGCCGATTTCCACTCGATGTTCCCTCTTAATCGTGTCGGCGAGTCTTGCTCCGATGACCGCCGCTTGGAGTTCTAGCCGAGGTATGGTTTGTGTCTTCCTCGGCGCCACCTTTGCCTTCGCTGCTACCAACACGACTGCGATACTCCCGTCGCTCCTCTTGATGCGCCAGTATGCCGCGGTCGCATAGGCCTGCTCGCTGGCGTCACACAGCACGTGGAGATCGATTCGTTCGTACTTCCCCAGAATGTAGCAGCGCGGCAACCTCAGCATGGCTATCTCTGGAAGGCGCGCAAGCCAGGACGCAAAGAGTTCGTTCTCCTCTTCCGGTATCTGTTCATCCCAGGCTATCTGTAGGCGCCACAAGTTCTGCAGGATAATTTTGGAACGGATCGTGTAGTGGCTCAGCAGTCCCAGCGGGTCGTAGATCGACATCACGGCGCTGAGTGCTTCCCGCTTGGTCGGCGCACGTGCTCTTGACCTCACTTCTTCTGGGACCCGGTTCATCGATGTGTTGAACCCGAGCTCATCCTTTTCGGCGTTCCAGAACAGCCCCAGGATCTTGCTCTCTGGCTGTTCTCCCCCCAGTGGCGTAGGGGTAGTGGCGTGTAGCTCCGAGGGCACGTCGCTCAGCACCGCCTTATCGCTGGCACTCCATCCTCGTAGGGTGAACCCGGCGTGTGCGTGTACGGTCCGTGTTTCTTCAACCGCCTTCCGTGCCTCCTCTACATCTTCGTAGCTCGCCACCCAATCATCCATGTAATGATTGTTCCTGATTGCCTCCAGTGCGCGCGGGAACTCCTGCCCATACACTTCCGCGTTGTGGTTGCGAATATGGTGGGCCATATACGGGGAGCTAGCGGCGCCGAAGATCATACTGGTCATCTTGTACTTCTGTGGAGGCTTCTCTCGTTCCTTTCCTCTCCACAAGAATTGCTGAGCCGGTTGATCTTGAGGTCTTATCTTCACCCGCAGGAACATCTCTTGGATATCTGCTGTGATCGCGACGGCCTTCTCTCTAAACCTGAAGATGATTCCTTGCAGCGACAACAGCAGATCTGGTCCCTCCAGCAACTCGTCGTTGAGGCACACTCCGTTGCTCCTAGCAGCCGCGTCGAACACCAAACGGTATTTCCCCGGTTTGTTGGGGTTCTGCACCGCGAAGTGTGGCAGGTACCAGCTGATGGCACTTGCGTCCTCAGAGCCGTCGCACGGAGTCGCATACCCTTTCTTCAACAAGTTCTCGATCTGGCTGGAGTAGTTCTTTTCAAAGGCGGGGTCCGAGTCCATCTTCTCCTCAATCTTCTTCAGTCGACGAAACGCTTGATTGTAGCTAGAGGGCATGGCGGTGTCGTCCCGTCGCCATGGCAATCCCACCTCGTAGCCTCCGTCAATCTTCTTTGTCGTTCTCTCGACTATAGAGATGGCTCGCTTGTCCGCTTCGCTGACTCTTGGCTTCTTCTGTATACCAAGAGACTCGATCTTGAAGTGGGTTTCAACCAAGTTGTGGAGCTCCTGATCGCCCGCACTGGTGGGTCTGGCAGGCTCGTATAAGTGTAGCACGTTTCCCTCTCGATAGATGGTGCCGCGTGGCGCGGTCCCATGCACCACCCATCCGAGTTGAGTCCTTGAAGCAGCTGGCTGGTTCTGGCTGCCGACTCGCAACTCTCTTGAAACGATACACTCCCAATGATCAGTTCCTACCAGGAGTCCAGGGCGCGCCGTTCCATAGCACACCTCGTCTCGGTCCAAGTCCCTCAGGTGCTCGTAGTCCAATAAGGTCTCCGGAATGGCCTGCTGGTACAGCTTCAGATCTTTTATCGTTCTTGCTCTGATCCGATGTCCATCCGTTTCCTTAACCCCCTTAACCTCGACGGATACGAGCTGACTTTCCATTTCCTGCTGTGACATGTTCACTCCGTTCAGGTGAAGCGGTTGTGACGGTCCTTCTGCCCCAATGCTGGCTGCTAGTTCCTTATCAATGAGGGTGATCGTCGCTCCCTCATCCAGCAGCGCGTAGGTCTTTGCCTCCCCCCGTGGTCCCGTCACGATGATAGGGCACATCTTCAGCAGCACTGTCTTGGGTCCGGGAGCAGGTCTCGTTGCTACCGATAGTACTGCTTCTTGCTTCGGTGACTCGTCGGTCTTCGCTTCTTCGGGTTTCCTGGCTTCTGTCTTCTCGTCATTGTGCAGGGAAGAGTGATGTGGGCGGCGGCAGTCGTTTACGCCGCACGGCTTCGCCTTGCACACTATGCGTCGATGTCTTCTCTGGGCGCACTTGAAGCAGACTCCCTTCTCGCGAATCAGACGCCATCTCTGGTCAACCGAAAGCGCCTTATATTTGGGACACGCTGTTAGCAAGTGATCTTGATCACACTTTGGGCACAAGTCCTTTTTCTCTTCTGTGTCTTCTACCGTGGCGTACACCGTCGCTTTCTTCTTAAGTGTCACAGCAGGTCTTGCCTCTCTCTTTACACTAGAGGCGCACGATGCAGGGGCGTATGTGTATCGTAACGCCCTGTCCGCTTCCCGCATCAAAAACTGAGACATTACGATGATCTCTGGGTCCCCGGTGCCTTCGTGGTCGTACGCGTAGTCACACCATCTTGCCTTCAGGTGCGGGCTCATCTTCTCTAGCACCTCTCTGCTCAGCATCGGATTGTACAGGTACCCTCTCTGGTCGATAGTCTTGAGAACGCAGGTTATATTTTGCAGCTTGATGGCGAAGCTATTTAGCTCCGTCGCTGAGGCCCCCAGTCTCGGAAGTTTCTTCAGGTCTTCTATTGCCTTGTCGATAATGACTTCTGGTCTTCCGAAACACTGCTCCAATGTCCTCATTATGACGTTCGGGTCCGTGGCCGTATGGAGTAGGGCGGCTACTGCGTCTCTAGCTTCTCCCTTCAGGCAGCTCCTCAGTCTTTGGATGTTCTCTGCTGCCGAGATCTGGTACATCTGTGTCGAGTCCCGATACGATGCTTTGAATGGAAGCCACTCGTTGGTCGCGCCGGAGAAAGTTGGAAGGTCCGTGTGTCGCAGTCTTGGTCTTGCCATTTTCTCTAGGGTAGCTGCCAGGTGTTCTATGCTGTTCCTGGTCCTGGTGGGTGTCGGTGATCTTCCTCGTGCTGTGTCGAACCGGAGCTGCTTCGCTTCCTCTCTTCTGGGTGCTTCCCCCCCCCGTGAACTGAGCGGGTTCTTCATTAGCCAGTCGTCCACTTTACGTAGAGGTTCTTCCCGTGGGAGGGCTTCTGCTAGCTGCTCTTCATGCACGCTCTCTTCGTCATTGATAACCGACACTTCCACTGCTAACCTCTTCTTGATCAAGTCTGCTTCCAGCTCTAATTCCCTTCTTCTTATGGCGGCCAACTTCTCTGCTGCCTCCAGTTCCGCCACTCGTAGTCGTGTCGTGACGCTGGTGTTTGAGCGTATCGACCTTACTGATCTTGTAGGCGACCTTGGTCTCTGTAGATCTTTGGTTCTTGTGGCGACCCCAGAAGGTCCTGCCGTGCTAGCGTCCGCTCCCCTTGAAAAGGGTGACGCTGGCGGCTCCATCGACAGTCTTCGTAGTCGCTCCTTCTCAATACGCGCTGCTTCCTGTAGCTGGGCGCGTCGCTGTTCTTCCACTTCCACTGCATCTCCCTGGCTTCGGGTGACCACCATTTTCACTGTGGAATGTATGTGGAATCGTTCCCAAATGTTCACTATTAGCGGCTCACTTGATCCGCCCCTGACGAGTCCCGAGCCCAACGATCCTCTTCTTGATCCGCCCCTAAATAATCTGGATCCACCCTTGATCAAATGTCCCTCTTCTTCTAGGACCAGTGGTTAACGAATATCACCTCAACGGGGCCCCTCCAACACGTTAGGAACCGGTGAATTCTTCGTCTCCACTTCAACGGAGCCCTCTTTTAAGCGAGACTAGCAGATCCTGATTTTTCTTCACTCACTTGGCGTGATCTTGAAACGTTGGTTCAATCTTCGTTACGCAGACTCGTTGTTCACACGTCGTTTCCGTAGGTGCGTCGTCGCAGATTATTCTGATCTTAATCCGGCGAACGAAGGACCAGACTGAAGTGCTTCGTCGCTGATTCTTTCGATCTTAATCCGGCTCTCGAAGGACCAGACTGAAGTGGACTGTATAATTTCTTGTCTTCTTTTTGGGTGTTCTTCTTGAACTTGAAATAAAACAAGGCTTCTTTCTTCCAGGTTTATTTCTTCTCAGGTATTCTTTTTTGAATATTCGGAAAACGACTGTGTCTACGAACAAAACCGGTTCCAATTTATACATTACGCAGCTGATCGCCGATTGGTCGAACGGTCAGGAGGTGGAGCTTTTCAACCATTAAGGAACATTCCGGAATGCTCACGAATATTTCAACCAATCAGAATCAAGCCCGGAATAATCTCGAAATTACATGCAATAACCTTTAGTATCGCGAAACTTTACCTTAACGAGAGCCTTTACACTTTAAACATGCTTTTTACATAGAAATATCCATATTTCACATATAAAACCTTATATCATTCGACTTAGAATTCACTAATTTATCCTACAAAAATATAAAAACCTTAAAAAGTCACCATAACAAAACCTTAGTCCTTATCACTACGTAATATAATTACACGTTATCACTACACAATTATGGCTCATTTTATGAGTTCCTCACTAAAAACTAATTAGGTTCACTTAGAAAACACTAACTATTCACATAATCACTCACTGTCCTATCAGTCTATTGTCACTTTGACACATATTAGGTCCGCAGGCTCGGCGTCCATTACAATAAGTTGTTGCGGGAAGAAGCCTTACCTGATGAGTGGTGCAACAGTTCCCTGGTGCCCACCTTTGAAAACAAGGGTGATGTGCTTGAATGCAACAATTATAGAGGAATAAAGCTAATGTCACATACTATGAAAGCCTGGGAGAAAGTTATTGAAAGGAGGCTAAGAGAAGAGAGTGAAATTTCACAGAATCAATTCGGTTTTATGCCTGGTCGAGGACGGATCGGATATCCTATCCTATCCTATCCTATCCTATCCTATCCTATCCTATCCTATCCTATCCTATCCTATCCTATCCTATCCAAATCCTATCCAAATCCTATCCTATCCAAATCCTACCCAAATCCGATCCAAACCCGATCCAAACCCGATCCAAACCCGATCCAAATGCGATCCAATTGCGATCCAAATGCGATCCAAATCAGATCCAAATCAGATCCAAATCAGATCCAAATGCGATCCAATTGCGATCCAAATGCGATCCAAATCAGATCCAAATGCGATCCAAATGCGATCCAAATGCGATCCAATTGCGATCCAAATGCTATCCAATTGCGATCCAAATGCGATCCAAATGCGATCCAATTGCGATCCAATTGCGATCCAAATGCGATCCAAATCAGATCCAAATCAGATCCAAATCAGATCCAAATGCGATCCAATTGCGATCCAAATGCGATCCAAATGCGATCCAAATGCGATCCAAATCAGATCCAAATGCGATCCAAATGCGATCCAAATGCGATCCAATTGCGATCCAAATGCTATCCAATTGCGATCCAAATGCGATCCAAATGCGATCCAATTGCGATCCAAATGCGATCCAAATCAGATCCAAATCAGATCCAAATCAGATCCAAATGCGATCCAAATCAGATCCAAATCAGATCCAAATCAGATCCAAATGCGATCCAATTGCGATCCAAATGCGATCCAAATGCGATCCAAATGCGATCCAAATCTGATCCAAATGCGATCCAAATGCGATCCAAATGCGATCCAAATGCTATCCAAATGCGATCCAAATGCGATCCAAATGCTATCCAAACCCGATCCAAATGCGATCCAAATGCGATCCAATTGCGATCCAAATGCTATCCAAATGCGATCCAAATGCTATCCAAATGCGATCCAAATGCGATCCAAACCAGATCCAAATCCGATCCAAATCAGATCCAAATGCGATCCAAATGCGATCCAAATGCGATCCAATTGCGATCCAAATGCTATCCAATTGCGATCCAAATGCTATCCAAATGCTATCCAAATGCTATCCAAATCCGATCCAAACCCGATCGGACGATGCCATTTTTGCTATACGCCAGCTGTGCGAGAAATACAGAGGTGCGCATATAAACTTGCACATGGTATTCGTTGACCTCGAAAAGGCATATGACCGGGTACCTCGTGAGGTTCTGTGGTGGGCCCTTAAGGAGAAAGGTGTGCCTGGGAAGTATGTGCAGTTGATCCGAGCGATGTACAGCCAATGCAGTACCCAAGTCCGGTCTACAGTGGGCAACACTGGCAGCTTCAATGTGGCTGTCGGCTTACATCAAGGGTCGGCCCTCAGCCCTTACCTCTTCCTGATGATAATGGACGCTTTGACGTCGGGCATCCAGGAAGAGGCTCCCTGGTGTATGCTGTTTGCCGATGACATTGTGCTGGTTGCCGAGAGTGGCCTAGAGGTCCAGAGCAAATTGGAGGTGTGGTGGCACAGACTGGAGAGTGTTGGCTTAAAATTGAGCAGAACGAAAACCGAGTACTTGTTCTGTGATTTCGGTGGTCTCTCCGGTCCTATGCCCTTAGCTCTCGCTGGAACGCCCATACCAATCTGCTCCGACTTTCGGTACCTCGGGTCGCTTATCCAAGGAGATGGCGAGGTAGACCGAGACGTATCAAATCGGATCAATTCAGGATGGATGAAATGGCGACAGGTCACTGGAACAATTTGTGACCCACGGATGCCCCCCAAGTTGAAGGGTAAAATCTACAAGTCCGTGATAAGACCTGTCATACTGTATGGATCAGAATGTTGGGCTGTGAAAAAGACGGATGAAAAAAGACTGCATGTAGCGGAGATGAGAATGTTGAGATGGATGTGTGGTGTGACGAGAATGGATAAAGTGAGAAATGAGTATATTAAAGGAAGTTTGAAAGTGGCGCCAGTGACTGAAAAGTTGAAAGGGAATCGTTTGTCTTGGTATGGTCATGTAAAGAGGAGAGATGAAACGCATGTTACTAAAAGAGTTATGAGTATACATGTGGATGGGTGGAGAGGGAGAGGGAGGCCAAAGAAAAGATGGATGGATTGTGTGAACAGTGATATGAAAGAAAAGGAAGTTAGTGATAGCATGACGGTTGACAGGATAGAATGGAAGAAAAAAACATGTTGTGCCGACCCCAAATAAGATGGGACAAGGGCAGGAAGATGATGAGTTTCGGTACAGATAATTGGTTTCGGTACAGATAATTGACGTGGCTTGGAAGCTTAAGTGGGATTAAAGCACGATGGAGATGGTAGGACAACTTCAATATCTTCTTTAAGAATTGGTTAGAAGTGGCCTAAGTGGTTCCCGGCACGGAACATAAAATATTCTGAATTACTGGTAACCATACCTATAGTTTGAGGGCTACATTTCACCGGGACACCGTGGCGGCGCAACTGGTCGCGCCGCCATGGTGTCCGTAAGCTACCAAACTAGACACCATACAGACACTAGAGTCGCTACACCACACTGAGACAGTATCAAAAAGGACCATAAGTGCACGCGTCTGAGTTGGTCGCGCCGCCAAATTGGTTGCGCAACCAAACGGACCCCAGGTGAGTAACTCTCTATAGAGCTGTATACATTTTGTTGGTAGCGGCGACTGGTCGCGCCACCATGGTGTCCCGGTGAAATATAGCCCTTAAAGCATTACTATAAAATCTATATTAACAATTTCTTAAAATTCCAGGACACTTCAGCGATCCGCCTAAAGCTCTCCGGTAATTCTACTCGTCGCGCTCGCTGGGACGCTCGCCTCGGATACCACGGAACCGCCATCTTGTGTCAGCTGTCATCTGTCAAATTAGATGGCGGGAAAGTGTCGCAGCTGAGAGTGTTTGTCGCAAGAGTGTATCCTAAGCTGTATGTTGAGAAGTTTGAAGATGGGAGTACTGGTGAGTCCTTATCCTAAAAGATTTGTTCTTAGAAGATGTCTTTTTTCGGTGGGAAAATCATCCAATGACATCCTACTCTCTTGGGCGGAGCGGGAGATAGTGTCAGACTTTTACTGACTAAAAACCCACTCATGTTCCTTCGTTGCCTTTCATACCAGGGCCGAGTCTTCCTTTCAGAATCAGACCCTTGGCCCCAATATGCTTCGACCCTGCTGGGCCCCTACGATTTGCTGACATCTCCTTGAGGCGCGCGTGGAACACTACGCGCCGTCGACGATTTGGGCTTGGTCCGGACGGTTACCGGACGGTCCGCGAACCCGCGCTTGCGGTGGCCGGAAATCGGGATCGGAATTCCGGTGGCTGGGGCGCGAGGGCCATTGCTTGCTTTGCTAGCATTACTGCTTCGCATGCGGAGGCAACCACCTCCCACTCCTCGCTCCGACCATGGCCTGTACGCGCGGCCCGGCGCGAGAGATCGCTGCCGCCTCACGCCCCCACGAGGACACGGCGCGGTGGTGCTCTGCCCAGACGGGGCAAACCTCCACCGTATGCTTTACCGTGTCCTTTCTTAGAAGGTGTGAAATTTGCTGCCAGATTCTGTGTTTAGCTACAACCCGGAGGTTTTTAAGTTAAGAGTGAATAGGTTACTTTTGGGCCTCCAGTTCGTCTATCTTCTTTTGGGCTAACCGCGTCGCCTGTTCATTTTTGTTTTCTGTTTATTTTTCCCTTTAAAGTAACGTATCAAAAAGCTGACGACGCACTCTGAGCTTAAACTCAACCGCATAGATATCATTTTTCAGTGACCCGATCAGAACGGCTAGAACACCTACACCAAATGAAGAGTGAGTCTGAAAGGCAGGCGATCATGGAGAAGATTTATGAGGAAGTGGAGAGGGAGTTCTCGGACGAAGTGAGTTTCCTTTTATAGTTTAACGATAAGAAGAATCTAATTTTATTTATATTCAATTTTTATTTATTTATTGTCAAATTGTACAAGCCGTGTAAACATGTAATTAGGAAAGAATAGAACAGAATAAGTAATTGACATATTTGCACAGAACTAAACTATATTATATTCTATATTTGAGAGAATAGGCATTGCCATACAACGTGGCAATGCCGCCGGCATTTTGGGCACACTTCCAGTCGACAGCGATGCGGAGGAGTTTTATGACGCCATATTTTAGTTAGGAGTAGCCTTTAATGTATACTAGCTTTTGCCCGCGCCTTCGCTCCCGTCAACTGACTACTATATCCTACTCTACCCAACTCTATCCTACTCTACCCTACTCTACCCTACTCTACCCTACACTACCCTACTCTACCCTACTCTACCCTACAAGTATCCTATGTCCGTCTCCTGGTTCTAAGCTACCTCCCCACCAACTTTCAGCCAAATCGGTTCAGCCGTTCTTGAGTTATAAATAGTGTAACTAAGGTGTTGTTAATTAGTTAAGTGTTTTTTATAGAATTACTTAAATAAAATTCTATATTTGTGGTTCATAAATCTATATTAATTTCTTTTTTATTAATTGCGATTTTTCGTTATTTATTTTCGCTCAAAGAATAAAATAATGACAGACACCCCATTACCCTGGGTTACAGGAGTCTCAAGACACACAAGGTCCAACAGACTCGGCTGACAAGAGAACATGCCTGGACAGTGGCTCGCAGATCGCGAAGATTATGAAGAGAAGCAAAGATCCTGCTGAATTTAGAGTGAGTTTTACCATCAGCATGCTTTCCACGCGCGCCTCAAGGAGATGTCAGCAAATCGTAGGGGCCCAGCAGGGTCGAAGCCTACTGCGGCCACGGGTAGTCTGAAAGCGAAACCCGGGGCCCCGGGATGAAGGCAAAGAAGGAACAGGAGTGGGTTTTTAGTCAGTAAAAGTCTGACACTATATCGCGCTCCGTCCAAGAGCGGGATTTGTCATTAGATGATTTTCCCACCATAAAAAATAAATCCTCAGCATGCTCAATTTATTTTAAAATGGAACTCAACTCTGGTTCACTACACTATAAATATAAAAATTGGTACTTGAAAATTTTGTTAGGGTTCCATACCTCAAAAGGAAAAAAACGGAACCCTTATAGGATCAATTTGTTGTCCGTCCGTCTATCTGTCAAGACCCTTTAACTCGGGAACGTGTGGAGGTATCGAGTTAAAATTAAAACCATGTACCCAGGTCAGCGGTCACTTGAAGCTGTGAAAAAATCAAAAAGATACGGCCGTTTATGTCGCAAAAAACGTGTATTTCGACACTCTCAAGGGAATCAAAATTCATAGGGTATTTCCTGTTGACCTAGAATTCTGAAATTTGGCATGAAGCAAGGTCTCATAGCACAAGTATAGGAAAAATCTGAAAACAGTACATTTGTGGTTACTTACGTCACAAAAAAAAAACTTTTTTTACAATTCGTTAAATTCTTCGGCACGAATCTTGACCATTCGGCGAAAGAGCGTGAATCGTTTTGTGCATCGTACAATATCGAGCCAATCACTGTACAAGGATTTCACTCCCCGCCCCCGCATCTCTCTTCATACCACTAAAGAGACCCGATATTTCATTTTTGCGTGCTTCTGCGCAAGTAGAACTGTAGAAGTCAGCGCTCAAGATCCGTGCCGGTATCTATAACTCAATTCGGGAATTGAACTGTTTTCATTGGTAAGTTTGTACGGAAACCTCAGTGCGCGAGTCCGACTCGCACTTGCCCGGTTTTTTTGTATAAAAAATAACATTGTGGATCATTGTTATCTGTGGAGTGAACAGGTTATTTCTAAGCAAGCGTGCTCCATCGTCGGTCACATCATCGCTTACTATCATGTCAAATAGTGGTTAAACGCGAGCCTATACATAATAATAAAAAAAAACGCAAAAGATATTTTTAAATCGTTTAAAAACCAATTTTGATGGTGTTTTCAGAAAAAGAGTTTTATTCATTCATTTATTCATTTATTGGTGTGATTTTTGGTACATTTTATATGAGATCTTAATAATAAATTAGTTAGTTCCTCAAAAATCTACCTTAAAGGTGTACACTCTTTCTCGTAGTTTATTATAAATAAGAATTAATTAACACATTGAAATAATTATAACAAAAACACAACATAACTCAATGAATATAAATTAGAATAAAAATGCAATGTCAAAATTAAATAAATATCAATGTCAATTAACTTACTAAGTAGTAAAAATAATAATACAATGTCAAAATTAAATAAATACCAATGTCAAGTAACTTACTAAACTAAAAATAATAATACAATGTCAAAATTAAATAAAATCAATATCAAATAGCTCACAATTTATCATTAAGGAATTCGTCAATATTATAATAACATTTCTCCATTAATAGATTTCTTAATTTACTTTTAAATTGATTAATATTTAAGTCCTTAATTTCATTTGGTAATTTATTAAATATTTTTTATGTAGTGTTATTTAGTATAAAATATTTATACAAAAAAATAATAGTTTAAAAAACTAAAAAACACGCTTTTAGCACGCACTAAAAATTACAAAATAATTCGGACATTTATTTTGATGACTCAAGAGTTTTCCCTTTGCCAAATCATCATTAGATCGCAGGTAAACATAAACAATTTCAGTTCGTGATGAACGATAAATAATTACCGCGAAATGGTTATAAGTAGGTAATCATCTTTATTGACCAATTACAGGCACTTTTGACAATTCAAAAGTGCCTGTAATTGGTCTATTTGAAATAAACGTTTCTGATTTCTGATTTCCACCAAACGGCACTGGGCCCGCGTGGTGGATTACAGCCCATACCCTCTCCTAGAGAGAGGAGGCCTGAGTCCCAACAGTGGGACCATTAAAGGCTGAATATGCTTATGCTATGCTTATTGTACAAAAATATCCAGTTTAACAAGCAGTGGAATGAGAATTTTTTTTTTCAACACACTTAGAGCTATATTTCACCAGAACACCATACAGACAGCCACCAGAGTCGCTACACCACACTGAGACAGTATCAAAATGGACCTTAAGTGCACGCGTCCGAGCTGGTCGCGCCGCCAAATTGGTTGCGCAACCACACGGTCACCAGGGGAGTAACTCTCTATAGAGCTTTTGTTGGTAGCGGCGACTGGTCGCGCCGCCATGGTGTCCCGGTGAAATATAGTCCTTATTCAAAGAATGGCTCCTACATCACCGGTTTTAGACATGCAATTAACATACACACTCACACATCATAAACACGATTCTCAGTCACACACACAGAATCAACCACACAGACATTTTACTTTTAATTTAATTTAGCTTCCCCTCGAGCGCCGATTGTACATACGTCTGTACAACTTGAATGACCTTGAAAAACTCTTAATTGTCGTTTTGTACACACGTTTGTACGATTTTTTTTTAGCCGAAAATTTTGGTTTCTATATATTTGTTTTTCCTAGAAAAATCCAGAAAATGTTTTTTTTATTATTATTATTTTTTTTGGTGATTTACGTAAAAACGCGCAATGACGTAATAATAATACCCCCGGGGCGCCCGAGGGGTTAATTCAACCTTTTGCTTTTATTTTGTTAAATTATTTTTTACTATGTACCTAATAATATATACTTTAGTGCAATATCAGCTTACCAGCTTTAAAATTCCTATATATGGGTTTATAGTGTCCAAGTAGCAGTAGAACACTGACTCCTAAGACACAGGAAATCCTAGTTTAGGAGTCAGGGTGTCAACTTTAGTGCGCCTTTAATTATTGTAACTTAACTGATATTAAGCATGTTGTAAGGATTTTAGAGTGAATAGGCTCTTAATAAACTAGTGCGCCTCACCATCAAAGATTGCATCACTGCTTACCGTCAGGTGGGATCGCAGTCAAGCACTGGTTTATATCAATAAAAAAAAAAAAATTGTGTCAATAAAGTATTATTATTCACGATTTTTATCTAATTCTTCATTATTTATTGTTTTGTTTCGATAGTCTATTTAACGTACTTGTGTTCGTGGCATCACAGCGGGCCCTAACAGAATACCAGCGCTGCGTTAGGGCCGAGTCACACAATGGCAGCGGCCGGCAGCGACGCGGCGAGCACTTTTAGTGTGAAATAATTTTAAACTTCATATACATACTTAGAGCAGTGGTGGCCGAGTGGTAACGGCACCGACTTACGAGTTGTAGGTCGCGGGTTCAAACCCAGCCAGGCGCATTACTTTGTGTAATTTATTTCATCACCACTGCTCTCAAAACGGTGAAGGAAAACATCGTGAGGAAACCGGCATGTCCTAGAACCAAAAAATTCGAAGACATGTGACATTCACCAACCCGCACTGGGCCCGCGTGGTGGATTACGGCCCATTCCTTCTCCTAGAGAGGAGGCCTGAGTCCCAGCAGTGGGAACATTAAAAGGCTGATTATGCTATATGCTTATGCTATACATACTTAAAAGACCAGTATCTCTTGAAAAGCTAGAAAAGGTAGCGAGGCCGCCCGCGGTGCCGCGAGCCTTAGATTAAAAACTTATAGATGTAGCCACCTCGTGGCCGCACATGAGACAGCACTATGAAACTTCAATGAGGTTAATAAGTAAACTTTGCCTTAAATATGACCACTGAAATACACTAAAAACCTATTGGAGTCTATTTCTCATTATGTATGAGAAATAGACTCCAATAGTTAAGTTTTCAGTTAAGTCACTAAAACTATTACTTTAATTGCCGAAATTATTCTAAAACAAAAATTAACTCGAGTCGACCTCTCAGTTACAGTGACAGGCCTTTGTTTGGCTAACTTTTTAAAGTTCGCCAAGCAAAAAACCGGCCACGTCGAATGAGACCGAGCATGTTATGTTTTGTCTCAATTTTGTTACTTATTTCGTATAAATGCTTCTCACTTCCGCACTTCCCTACAGTCTCATGGCTACATCTAGAGGTATACAATCTAAGCCGCGAGCGATCGCCGCCATTCCGGTGTGACTCGGCCCATAGACGCCTTTTTGGCCTCGCACTGATTATAACTTTCTTTTTTCATTATAATTTTTTAGTTTATACGATTGTGTGAGGCACGAATAAACGTTTTTTCTTTCTTTCTAACTATATTTCGCACTAGTGCGAAAAAATGCTCCGTCTAGCCCCCTTGCCATAATTCAACATCAATAATTTATTTATTTTTTTATTCATATAAACCAGTGCTTGACTGCGATCCCATCTGATGGTAAGCAGTGACGCAATCATCGATGTTGAGGCGCACTAGTTTATTAAGAGCCTATTCACTCTAGCCTTGAAGACACCTAAATTATAGTTGGACGGGAAGACTGCAGCAGGCAAATTGTTCTAGTCCTTCGATGGACGTGATTAAATACGCTTTTTCTATTCTCCAGGCTTGCCTCACCTCATCACAGACACGACTACTCGAGTCCCACACAACAAAACACCGGGAACATCTTCTGCAAACGATACAACAGAAGATCAGACAGAAGATAGAGAAGGCGGGAGTTTGTGTGAATCGGAATGTTGTCACTCTCCTGAAGATCAGAGTAGCTGGGGTCAAGGGAACGGAGGTCACGAAAGGTAAGGCCTGATCACTAGGCGTAGAAAAAGTGTGTCATCTTTGCGATTGGAACATTTGTATCTGAATCACTGAAATGTTCCGAAACAGTGATATGTATCATTTGGAACATCGGCTCAAAAGATTTTGTATCTTTTGAGCCCATGTTCCAACGGAACATTTGAAACATCGGCTCACAAGATACAAACGGAACATTTGAAACAACGGCTCAAAAGATACAAACGGAACATTTGAAACATCGGCTCACAAGATGCAAACGGAACATTTGGAACATCGGCTCACAAGATGCAAACGGAACATTTGGAACATCGGCTCACAAGATACAAACGGAACATTTGAAACATCGGCTCACAAGATGCAAACGGAACATTTGGAACATCGGCTCACAAGATACAAACGGAACATTTGGAACATCGGCTCAAAAGATACAAACGCATCATTTGAAACATCGGCTCTCAAGATACAAACGGAACATTTGGAACATCGGCTCACAAGATACAAACGGAACATTTGGAACATCGGCTCACAAGATACAATCGGAACATTTGAAACATTGGCTCAAAAGATACAAACGGATCATTTGAAACATCGGCTCACAAGATACAAACGGAACATTTGAAACATCGGCTCTCAAGATACAAACGGAACATTTGAAACATCGGCTCACAAGATACAAACGGAACATTTGGAACAACGCGAACGGCTCAAAAGATACAAACGGATAATTAGAAACATCGGCTTACAAGATACAAACGGAACATTTGGAACAACGGCTCAAAAGATACAAACACAGACACTGACTGTTATGAATCGTGATCTGTTACGTTTCGTCATATACACTAACAGTTTTATTTAATTGAATTTTGATTTGAGAATAATTTAAAGCAGATGTTTTTAGTTCAAGTCATTAATTATATTCACACTATTTACGTTTTAATTTGAATTTTAAAGAGTGCAGGTCACTTAAAGTAAAGAGTGTTTCAGTGTTCCAAATGATGCATTTAAAACATGACTGCTGTTCCAATCTTTCGGAACACTAAAATGTTTCGGAAAACTCAGCCGCCCAAGTGCGGGGATGTCATTGGATGATTTTCCCACTTAAAAAAAAAGTACTCAATTGAAAATATCGTTGATATGTTGCCCGATGCGCTTGCGACTACTAAGTTTGGCTGAATCACTTGTTTCTTTTTTTTCAGGTCTGATGTCAATATGGAAGCCACCGGAAGCAGTACTAGAAATAATTAAAGAAGGCGCTTGGATCGATGTCATGAACGTAGTTCCTACTGCTGTCAGGTGAATATTAGACTATATATTTGTCGGAGAAGTCAATAGTACGGAAGCTTGAGAACGAATGAACGAGCTAAGTGAAGTGACACATGTCACTTTGACAGAATCCGCGCTGACGTTTGCATGAACCGAGCAGATAAAGGTGCCGACCGCAGAGGTGCGGTGCTCTGGACTCCGCGGTCAGAGGGCGAAGTCCTGACACCGCCTGCCACGCACCCTGACGGGGACGTAGCGAAAGCCACGAGGGGTTTTTTTTTTTTCGGTGGGAAAATCATCTTATGACATCCCTCGCCCTTGGGCGGGGCGGGAGATAGTGTCAGACTTTTACTGACTAAAAACCCACTCCTGTTCCTTCATTGCCTTTCGTACCAGGGCCGAGTCTTCCTTTCAGAATCAGACCCTTGGCCCCAGTAGGCTTCGACCCTGCTAGGCCCCTACAGTTGCTGACATCTCCTTGAGGCGCGCGTGGAACAGCACGCGCCGTCGACGACTTGGGCTCGGTCCGGACGGTTACCGGACGGTCGGAAGGCGAGCCACCCATTGCTCGCCGTCCGCAAGCCCGCGCCTACGATGGCCGGAAATCGGGATCGGAATCCCGGCGGCGATTGGGGCGTGAGGACCGTTGCCTCACACGATCGGCCGCCTCCTTTGCTAGCATTACTGCTTCGCAGAAGGAGGCGACCGCCTGCCACTCCTCCTCGCTTCGGACCATGGCCTGTACCAAGGCCCGGCGCGAGAGATTGCCGCCACCGATCGCCCCCACGAGGACACGGCGTTGCTCTGCCCAAGCGGGACACACCTCCACCGTGTGCTCCACCGTGTCCTCCGGGTGGTCCACACAATGGTGACACCCGGGCGTTTCTTCCGCACGAATCCGGTGCAGGAACCTCCCGAACTTACCATGTCCGGTGAGGACCTGCGTCATGCGAAAGGTAAGGACGCCGTGTTGCCTTTCCAGCCACTCCTCAAAGAGGGGACTTACCGCCATAATTATGGCGTGCCCAGCACTGGGTTGCGATAGTCGCTGTCGCCATTCCGCCATGAGACCCCGCCGGAGCTCTGTCCGCCATGCCGCGACTTGTCGTGGCAGCGGAGTTTCGCCCCGACGTTGCATCTCCACGCGTAGATCGTGCATGCGTGCGAGGCCTGTTGCCACCAGATCCCATGGTGGCTGGCCAGCAAGGAGGCTCGCCGCTTCGCGGGAAACCGTGCGGCATCCCCGCACCATCCGTATGGCCATGACCCTCTGGCAAAGCCACGAGGGATGCGGTGCTCTTTCCTCTGTCGGCAGCCGTGCGAACAACGTCGAGTCTCGGAGACTGTTTCACGGCTCGTTGTGTGAAGTGAATACCTAAAGCTTGCATCATAATAAATCAGTTGTGTGATCTGGGGGGCTATTGGCTAACTTTTTCAATAACAGTTGACAACTAGCATTTGTTGCACACTAAACTTAGTTGTCAACTGTCAATTTCATAAAATTGGTATTACGTATCACACAAGTGACTAACAAACTACGGTGAAAATGTGGTAAATTATAAACATTTACGGCGCCTATTGTGACCACTCTAAAATTTTATCGACTATTATACAGCTTCAAAAGCTTACACAATCGCAATTTTAAAAGTATCGTTACAATAACATCTGTCAAAACGTGTTACGGTGGCTATCAAAGGCACCAGTGGCTAATGACGTCACTGCAGTTGGTCACTGAAGACAGTTCAATGATGCACATTGTTAACAAGTGATCATCACTTGAACTGTCAACAGAGTTACTCAATAGCCATGCTGGAATAGTTTGTTTGTTGCTCGATACCCAGCCATCGCCCACAAAACAGTCCCTAGACCAGTGTTCTTAACCGGTGGTCCGCGGACCACTGGTGGTCCCTAGAAGCATCCCAAGTGGTCCGCGGAGCCATCCTAATAAATAAGAATGGTCGGAAATAAATCTTGAGGAATTTTGGAGTCAAAAGGCAATTTCTTTACAAAACTTCGAGACGTTGATATTCGTTACCCACCTTTATTTTCATCGATATGTCTATGTGAGCAGTTTTTCTTGGCGCTTCTGATTATTAAAAACAAGCACTGTAATCGGTTGGATACCACTGCCGATATGCGTTTGGCTTTGAGTAGCACTGAACCAAAGGATTCAGAAGTTAGTAAAGAGTATGCAGTCACAAAAATTGCATTAAAATCGTAATTGTAATGTTGTAAAGAAAATTAAAATACTGAGGGCTTTAAATAATTTTATGCGTGTTTTATTTTATATATGAATTGGAACAACCCTTCATTTATTTACATTTAGGTACTTTATATTAACTACAAACTAATTAACCAACTTGGTGGTCCACGGCAAGACAAAAATTTTGTCATGGTCCCTCATGGCCATAAGGTTAAGAACCACTGCCCTAGACAGAGCTTCAATGATGATCGGCAACATCAGCCGACATATTTATATACAGGGTGTATCAGACATCAACACACAAACGACAACATCTAGCAAATTTATTCAGTCGTCATTTGTGATTATGTAATTTGATTAGTAATGATTTGATATTTTAAAATTACATCTAGCAACTTTTGATCAGTCGTTCATTTGATGTCACATACATTTGGATTCTAAAATTTTTCTAAATAAAACATTTGGTCATTTAAATTTTGTTATTTCGTTTATTGTTCTTTTGAAATTTGCTCAGGAAAGTTTTGATTTTCTAATATGCAACCCAAACGAATACCATGGAGTGGTGGAATTTTTCGTCGGCTAATTCTTAATTTTTTTCATAAAATATTTACTTTTTTCAATTTAAACTACAAAATCGTTATTCTAATCAACCCCGATGACATTTTTAGTGAAAAAAAAAAATAGTATTTACTTGAAAAATGTCATCGGAAAGTTCGGCTAAACTTTCCTTTATGGACCGTCGATTTGGAAGTTCATTTTTTTACTGTAGATAGTACTCATAAATAGAAAGTTTTTTGCAAAATATTAAGTTGCGCAAACTTACCGTTTACGAGTTATAATTTTCCAAAGTTCCATAAAAATTGTAAATTAATACGCCATTTAGGTTAGACTAGCTGTGCCCCGCGGTTTCACCCGCGTTTTTCTCGTTTCCGTGGAAATACCGAGATAAATATAGCCTCCCTCAATAAATGGACTATTGAATATTTAAACAGTTTTCATATCAGATCAGTATTTCCCGAGATTACCGCGTTCATAACAAACAACCAAACTTTTCAGCTTTATAATTTTAAGAAAAATATAGATTAAGTTAAATTGTATAAGTCGCAGGCAATAGCTGTCTATCTGTTCGACATTCAGCCAGACACATAAGAATGACGACTAAAGGCGGGAGTGTCCGTCCACTTTAAACCGGGTTAAAATATTATTTTAAAGTATTTCTGATTAAATTATATTTTTCGTTTTATTTTCTTGTGGCAGAAGAATATATTGATTGTTTCCGCAACCTGATCTTGACAACGCGACATATAGTTGGCCGTGCGAAAAACAGTCTTGCCGTAAATCTAATCCTACATATTTAAATGTTTGCCCCTGTGATTTATTTATCGTTACGGCAAAAGATAATTTAATTGGGAATTGGACTCTTTTAAAATGAAAAGGCAAATCATTTGGAATCATTGGGATCCGAGGTATAAGTACTGTTTGACCAACCGCTGGACCAGTCAAAACTGTTGCAACGATCACGTTATTGCGAAGAAATTTAACCTGAAGTCGAGTCCCGTTACATAAATTTGGTGGCTTAAGATTTCTAAGTAAAATAATTGGGGCACCAATTTTTAACTTGAGAGAATGTGGGGGGAGGCCACTCGGGTTTAAAGAATTAAGAAATTCCTGTGGATAATGGACTGCATCTTTTTGATCTCATCAACAAATATATTTCGAAAAAGATTATTACAGGATTTTATGTTGATAAAAAACTCTATGGCCCATAACTCATTAATAGGTACCAACTCTTAACATCTTACACACGTGATAACTTTTAAACGAAATATCCGATTGAGATGAAACAAAAAGTATTTTACTTCTACATAAATACTCTTGATAACATAATGCTTAATTATTTCGATAAAGATTAATATTACGATACATATTTAACGTAGTTTTTTTTTTCAGACGATTTAATAATTATTTTGAACACAAAATCGGTTATTGTGATTAAACCATGATAGCTAGATATATGTTCTCGCGGACTTTTTTGTAGGTCTTAATGGGATCTACAAACCCGTAGTACATCATTTTGTTCTATTGTCAATAGTTTTTGCAGCGCACGCAAAAATAGGTTTTCGATTTTACACCTTGTGTTGCAAAATAGCAATTTTATTACGGATCCCTAATTTTGAAAAAAAAACACATAGCCTATAGCCTTCCTCGATAAATGGACTACCCAACACTGAAAGAATCATTCAAATCGGACCAGTACTTCCAGAGATTAGCGCGTTCAAACAAACAAACAAACAAACAAACAAACAAACTCTGCAGCTTTATAATATTAGTATAGATAAATTGTCATTGTAGATGTCAAAGTTGACGTTTCACGTTTCGTTAAGCGTCCTCGCTTGTTTGTGGTTTGTTTCATTCAATTTTGTCATATATTTTTTTTTAAATAATTTTATTTTCACGTATTAAATTACGTAAGTAATTAATGTGCACAAAAATCATGCAGTAACAAGCAATTACATTTACTATTTACATAAAAAATAACAAATATTTGTTTTCACTGAGTAACGGAACGGAACGTGAAGCGAGCCCATTTTGTTTTATATATTCGTCACGACGTCATGTCAGTCATCGTCCGTTTGTTTTTGTTGCCCTTGCAAGTTGCGTTCGTATGACTGTGTTAGTGAATAATTTGGGTTAGGTTAAAACAGTGCGAGCGAAACAGCCGAGCGCCAGATCCCCCTCTAATGTTAGCGAATCATTTGGGTTAGGTTAGAACTGTGACCATCAACGCGCGAAGGCGAGCGAGCGGAGCGAGCGGGCCGCGGTAGGGGTCGCCGAGCGCCAGATCCCCCTCTAATGTTAGTGAATCATTTGGGTTAGGTTAGGTTAGAACTATGACCATCAACGCGCGAAGGCGAGCGAGCGGAGCGAGCGGGCCGCGGTAGGGGTCGCCGAGCGCCAGATCCCCCTCTAATGTTAGTGAATCATTTGGGTTAGGTTAGGTTAGAACTGTGACCATCAACGCCATATCCCCTTCTAATGTTAAAAACCATTATGATTTAGGCCGAAACCGCCCCATAAATCGATGGAAATTAGTGTTCTAACTTAACCCAACCTCAAACCTTAAACATGGATATCTCCATAACCATGGGGTTCTGCGGGTGGGGATGATACAGGGGGGTAGCTCTTCCTCCCCGCCTCCCTCCCCACCACTCCCCGACCCTTAAATCAATGAAAATTATTGTTTTAACCTAACCTAACCTCAAACTTTAAACATGAATATCTTCGTAACCATGGGTTTGCGCGGGTTGGGAATGGTACAGGGGGGTAGCCCTCCCTCCCCCCCACCCCGACCCTTAAATCGACGGTCCATAAAGTAAAGTTTAACCAAGGCTTTCGTTGCCTTTCATACCAGGGCCGAGTTTTCCATTCAGAAGCAAACCCTTGACCCCAGTAGGCTTCGACCCTGCTGGGCCCTTACGGTTTGCTGACATCGCCTTACCGCACGGTCGGACGGCGAGCTACCCATTGCTCGCCGTCCGCAAGCCCGCGCCTACGGTGGCCGGAAATCGGGATCGGGGTCCCGGCGGCTGGGGCGTGAGGGCCGCACTTTCGCGCGTGCATTACTGCCTCGCACGCGGAGGCAACCGCTTGCCACTCCTTCTTGCTTCGGACTATGGCCTGTACCAAGGCCCGGCGCGAGAGATCATTGCCGTCGAGGTAGAACCATGTCCTGTAATAGAAGATAGGATACTTTTTATCGTAATTGTGCTACGGGCGCGCCGTGGTGTTGCCACTTTGTATATGTATTTGTCTCCTTATTTTAATTATAAATAAAATTAAAATAAGGAGACAAATACATATACGAATTTATTTGTTTTTTTTAAATCCTTTTTCTATCCAAATAGATTTATTTGCACACTGCACCGTCTTTATGTCGACACCGCCACCGGCCCACGCTGTGTGCTCATCACATTATGCGTGAGGCCGCAGCTTTATGCTGAGCGTTCGGCCGTTTTGCGCGGATGTAACGCGATATGTTCCCTATAAAATGATTATGTTTGTTAGCTAGTTTTAAGATAGCGTCATTTCGCGTGAATAAACTGTTTTTCTTTCTTTTCTTTTCCTTTTTGTTTTTTTTTGTTTTCTTTTCTTTCTTTCTTTTCTTTTTTTTTTCTTTCTATCGCGAGAGTATAATCTCTTGGGATAATTTCTACATTCGTACAGGCGAAGATGCTACCAGGAGCTAATATTTTAATAAGTGTCTATTCCTTTTCTTTTCAGGTACTCAGAAATTCAAATCTCAGCCGGCAGACAGTCCGTCTTCAGTACATCAAATTACAAAGAACCAGAAAACGTCAAACCATACATGAAACTCCTAAAACGTAATTGTTTCACAATAAAAGATCTATCGAACAACCCATCAATGGTGACAGATTATAACGAAGTCGATATTGTAGGCTTCATATTCTTAGTCGATCCATCGATTAAAGAATTCGATTCGACTAAACAACCATTTCAAAATGTCTTCCTAGCAGATGCAGATAAAAATATAATTTGTATAAATTTTTGGGGAGGTTTAAAAAAGTTTGGATACGAAAATGTACTAGATACTGGCCAAATAGTCTATGGTGCGAATTTGCAGAAACGGGCTGGCAACACTAGGAAGAGTATACCGCAGTATAGGGTAACTGAGTTTTCTTATTTCACGAAAATGCCTAAAAATGAAAATGCAAGGGTTCTAATTGATGATTTGAATAAGAAGTTTTTGAGCTTGGATAGAAGGAAATTCCGTGAAGATTGTATCGTATTGAAAAATAATTATGCTGCTTTCAAACTAAATAATGAAAATGTTTCTCCATATAGATTCAATAGCAGTGACTTTAATATGTCCAAACATAAAATGTTCATAGATTCGCCTCTAGCGAGACCGAGTACAATGGATGATAATCTCAACCTTACTGGCCTAGATTTTGAGTCTACTTTCAAACAAACAGACACGCAGAATTTGTCCGAAGAAGTAATACAAAGGAAGAAAAAAGTTAATGAAAAAATTGCCAGATTGAAAATGTATGGAGAACCTCCTCCGTTGTCAACTATACACATTATAAATAAATCTAAAAACGCTTCCAGTTCATATAAAAGTCCACTCAACTCAAATACAAATAACTCTAAAATTCCTCAAAAATCGAAAGGCACGTGTGAAATGTCAAAATCTGACAGCTCCGTAAATGTTGCCAGCGTAAACGAGACTCCCGAAAAGTGTGGAAATTCAAATGATTCTGACGTGGTCTGTAGTCCGGTGCTTATGAATAGGACTTTTGTGAAAAATGTTAATCCTATGAAAATTAATTTTGATGTAAAAGACAATAACGATAGTTATGTTGATAACTTCGCTGAAGAGTTTGATGCTAGTCCGCCTTTAAGTTTAGATTAAAAATCGTTAGTTTTTGTTTTGAAACGTTTGTTTTTATGGCAAATTATTAAGTGCCTTTAATTTCGAAATATTACGTAGTTTATAAGAAGTAAAATGTATATAATAATATCCGCCGGTTTCTGCTAGCTTTCCTATTAATGCATCTGCCTTTATGCAATCAAATCTGGGTACCTGAGATCAAAAGGAACTTAGGATTTTTTATCATTTATTTTAGACGCTGACCAAACATTCAGTTTCGGCCAAAAACAAATTGTTTTCGGCCACTTTTTGTATACCGAAACATTTAATATATTTGTGGCATGTGGTGACATTGCAATTCCTTTTTTGAAATTCATGGCATGCCCCTAACCAGGGGCGCCGACTCCGTGGGTTCTCGGGGGCTCGAGCACCCATGAGAAATAAACAGTGGGTGCCGAGCACCCCTGAGAATAGACGTCAAGAAACAGATCAGTAATCGCCTTTTAGGGATGGGCGTTTTTTCATTACCCGCTCCGGTTGAGACGTAAGGGTCGCGGTTTCGATTCCCGCACCAACACAAATGTTTGTTGATAAAACAGATATTTGTGTTGGGTCTGGGTGTTTGTGGTACTTTCTTTGTTTCTGTTTTCTATAATACAAAGGAAAACCTTAGTTTGGGACCAGGACAATGTATGTGATGTTGTCTCAATTTATTATTATTACGCATTATAAGTACGCAGTATGTAAGAAGGACATTTAATTATTTGTCGGTCGATCAGTGTGCATTTCTCTTCTCACACTTCGCCACTTTTTCGAGTCATCAAATGAGCTTGAGCACCCATGAGGTTTTCTAAAAGTCGGTGCTTCTGCCACTAACAACATTTAATATGGCTTGTTAGCCGGCAACATTTATTTTTTAAACCAATAGCAGAATCGTCTCAAAAACCCTTTTCCTCTACTTCATAAATATGTATGTTTATTTTACTTTTGTTACGTTAGTTACTTTTTTATGCACCTGCCATATGTTTCTCCACCACCATAGGTTGACTGGTAGAGACTGCCTAATGCATCAAGTCCGCCTTTGTACCTCTAGTTGCATGAATATTAAATAAATTTAATATGGCTTGTTTGTTTAATGTTGTAGGTGGAATGACCTCATTCATGCCACAAATATAATAAACACTGGCTTTAGCCCGCGGCTTCGCCTGCATACATAAAATATAGCCTATGTCATTCGGGAATAAAGTAGCTTTCTATCGGTGAAAAATTTTGTTAAACGGTCTAGTGTTTTCAGAGATTACGTCCTACAAACAAAAAACAAACTTTACCTCTTTATAATACGAATATTAAATATTAATAATATTATATAAGTGTAGATTAAACACATAATTTTATCATACCAAACAGAAATATAGTTAGGTAAAATACCTGTATAGTAGTATATATAGGGTGACTGGTAATTAGTGTACGATATTTAAACACGTGATTGTGCTCATGATAACCAACAACTTTTACTATGGGAACAAACCTGAAATCGCGAAAAAAAATCAGCTGTTCAGTACATTTATGTTTGCCTAATGTACTGAACAGCTGATATTTTTTTCGCGCTGTAATTAGTGACCGATACTTAAACACATGATTGTACTCATGATTATAAACAACTTTCCCAAAGAAACTTTTTTTATATTCTCATGGGTTTTATCACAATAATAAAACAGCTGTTTAAATACGCGCCTGCGACCGGCGCCCGCTCAGCTGTTAGCCGCGTGATGCCGCCGTACCTACAACAGTGATAGAACACCCGCGCAGCTTGTAATAAGTGAATGTATCTGCAAATAGTTTCTTTGGGGAAGTTGTTTGTAATCATGAGTACAATCACGTTTTTAAGTATCGGTCACTAATTACCAGTCACCCTATATAAGCATTAAATAGCATAATCAGCCATAATGCACTGGGCCTGCGTGGAGGATTATGGCCCATTCCGTCTCTAGAGAGGAGCCTAGCACTATAGCAGCCAACCTACGGCCCACGGGCCGCTTGTGGCCCGTCAAGCATTTCTGAATGGCCCTGCAGCCACCTAGCACAATATTGGTGGCATTTTATATTTATTCAGTGTCTCGGTAGCAGTTTTACCGTATGGAACTCTGCTTACTATTTCACTTCTTCGCGATGTGTGGATCAATGATCACTAACAAATGAAAAAGTAATCGAATCAAAATTTAAAAAAAATCCATTCATGTAGAAATTATTAAATGTATATCTATTTTTATTCTACTTTATAGGTTATTGTGGCCCATAATGATAATAGTAGAAGCACTATGTGGGCGGAGAAGAAAACAGGTTGAATACAGCTGCAGTGGAGCCCCAATTAGGCTGATTATGCTTATGCTTAGCCTTTTGAGTATTATTCCTGATAGGATATATTATGTTGTTTGCAGAAAAAAAGTCACCAAAAATTTTTTTTTTTTTTTAAATTATTATTGATAGGCTTCACTTGAGCGCCGATTGTACATACGTCTGTACAACTTGAATGACATTGAAAAACTCTTAATTGTCGTTTTATACACACGTTTGTACGATTTTTTTTTAGCCGAAAATTTTGTTTTCTTTATTTTTGTTTTTTCTAGAAAAATCCAGAAAAAGTTTTTTGAAGTGAAAACTTCTTTAGCGGCGTTGTACACTTTTTTTGTAATGGGTAAAAAATGTTAAACTCGCGTCAGGGTCACGCGACCGTCAGGGTCACGTGACCCTGATCGAAAATTCGTAAGACGGATGTCGTGCAAAATTGTGTGCAAAAAAAAAGCAATTCGTGCAAAATTATTCCATAACCATTCCAAAATATCCAAAACGCACAACGTTAATACTTAAGTTTTCACTTCTGCCGGCACTCCCAGAGTGCAACCCGTCATTTTTTTTTTTTTTTTGGTGATTTACGTAAAAACGCGCAATGACGTAATAATAATACCCCCGGGGCGCCCGAGGGGTTAAGTTTAAAATTGTAGGTAAATGAAAAACCTTTATATGTCATAAAAAATATTCTAGGTTTCTTGAGGTCCTAACTATCCAGGTTTTCCGTATTGTTTGTTACCTAAAATCAGTATTTTTGTACTTATAAAGTGAAATTGTAAAATATATGTTTTCCTTACACAATAATGATCCAGAAATATTATCATAAAATTCTTTGAATATTTATGTGAACTTAATTGTGCTTATTGGATTAGTTTGTAATTAAATAGTTTTTAAGGACAATCACTGTAAGCAAAAAACTAAACAACAGTTTCTGAGTTGAGAAATTGAAGTGGCGAACTTGTGAAAATGTACAGAAATTCAATTTCGAATTCTCAATTCGGAATTACGGGTTCGTATTTTGATACAACGTGTTTTGTAAGCTTTTAAAACGTTGCTGATTTTGTAACAATATTAAAATTATTGTCAAACAATAACTCCTACAAATTGTGATAGTACAAGAGAGTGCCATTATTGTTAATATTTCTACTATGATGATTGTAAATAATGTAAGTTGTTAAATAAAAAGTTATTTTTATTTTTTGTGTTTATTTGTGGTTATCCGAAAGCTTACTTTGAGGGCCAACCAGGGCCAACGCTGCGTTAAGCGGGCGCACGCGCGGGCACCCGTCGCGTGACGATGCGCGTGTGTCGTGTGCGGCGGTCCTCGTAGCGGAAACCGTTTTTTTCCTGCGCAGTGTCATTACTTCAACTTTAACGGTTGTGCATGTAGTCGTGCCGATGGAGAACTTTATTATTTCGTAGCAAAACGGGCGCGGGGCGCGACTGCCTGCTACCGGTGCCCGTGCGGCGAGCCGCGATAGTGCACTTTTGTATGAGACCGCGCGGGCGACCGTGTAACGCAGCGGCGTCCCTCATACATATTTCTTTAAATATTAAGTATTTATTTACCCATTTTTTTAGGGTGGGAAATTATCAAATAACTTCCCCCACTCTGGGCGAAGCGAGACTCTCGCGCTTCGAGTCGCCTCTGTCAGACTTTTACTGACTAAAACACACTCGTTTTCCTTCAGTAGCCCTTTGCGTTCCATTCCGAGACCGCAGTGACTCTTTCGAATAATCCCGCAGCGCTGACAGTCATCGGTCCTAGCCGGCACTCACGTAATCGGCTAAAAAAATTAACCGGCCTTGTAAAAAAAAAAAACTTACAATCAAGAACAATCAAGTCTTTCGTCCTTTAGATTTTTATTAGTTTTGGCATTGCGTGGTTGACGTATTTATCAAGTATCCCGCTTTTTATCCCGGGACTACGTTCCTTTTGAATTTTCTACTATCGCGTATAGCGGGCGAAGCCGCTAGCCGCTAGCTTTGTTGCCTGCTGTGGTCTTCCCGTCCAATTATAATTTAAGTGTCTTCAAGGCTAGAGTGAATTGGCTCTTAATAAACTAGTGCGCCTCACCATCAATGATTGAATCACTGCTTCCCATCAGGTGGGATCGCAGTCAAGCACTAGTATACCTATATCACTTAAAAAAAAAACAACTTCATTTTACCGAGATCGCACTTGTTTCAATGATTTTGATTCCACATAATCTCCAGTTGTTTTGACACACAATTGGAATCAATTTGTCAATTTTAGAATATTAAAACAGCCGCTGTTTGTTGAACTACTCGAACAAATCCCGCCAAAAAATCTCCCATAGAATTTATTACGTGACCACTCCAGCTGTCACCTCAAGGTGACCTTCAAAGCGAGCAAGTTTGACGTTTTGTAACCTACAAAAATTATTTTCATTTGAATTCCCTACCCGCGTAGACATGCACTATGTGGTAATATCGTCGTAAATAACTTCGTCAATCAAGGAATTGTGCTAAAGTATTATAAAAACAAGTTTTCAGTGTGATTTTAAGTGATAAAAGTGGTTATATCAGCTTCCGGCGTATCGCACCAACTTTTTTTTAATCAGTAAGTATTTATTACTTTTTTATTTTCTTAGACACGTCGTTTCATACAGCCGATCGGCGTGGTTAAAAATAGTTTCTTCTTAAGTACTACGTTTGTCGTGTACACGCGAATATGAATTAATTAAACATTTAATTATGAGATTGGCGTCAATTATTTATTCTGATAAGAATTTAAGTCGCAAACTTGAATTCCGAATTGAAATTCAATACGAGAGATCAGTTTGGCCGACGTAGATAAGGCTCCACAGAATAGCTACAGTAACCCACATGAGGTCAAGAATAAAAAAAAAATGTTTTCTATGACTGAACAATTGATTATCAAATTATGCTTCTATTTTTAATTAACTATCTGATATCAAGAGATTAAGTTTAACATTAATTACATACCTGGTAGCAGAATTATTCAATGATCAGACTAAGTTCAAATAGACTGGATCAATTATTGTGTGAAAGATCAAATGGCTAGGAAGGGCATGAATTCTCAAGATCACTGATAAAAAAAATATGTGCCATAAACAAAATAAGTTGGGATTAGACTGATTAAAGAATGATCCTAACTTATTCTAAAACCAAGACCCTCACAGAGTCTGTCTGTATGTTCGCGATAAACTCAAAAACGACTTAACAGATTTCCATGCGGTTTTGTCCAATAAACAGAGTGATTCATGAGGAAGATTCTGGTGTATAATACATGCATAATATAGTGGAGAAAAGCTGAGAATTTTAAAGATATCAAACACCCTTATGCTAAACTGAGGTGGGTCATTAGTTATTATGTTATAAAAAAACTAGTTTTTTCCCGCGGCTTCGCCCACGTTCATAAAATATAGCCTATGTCACTCAGGAATAAAGCAGCTTTCTATCGGTGAAAATATTTTAGCAATCGGACCAGTACTTCCAGAGATTTCTTTTCTTTACCTCCTACAAACAAAAAAAAAAAACTGCCATTACATTACATTTAGATAAATGTATTAGAATTTAATTAACCTTTTGAGTGCGTAATTAGAGACACAATAGTAAGACAATGGCGCGTGAACGCCGGCGTTAATGCGGGGATCAACAGCTTACGGTAAATAGAATGTATGAAAGGTGATATTGCTAGAATATATGATATTTTACACCAACTACAAAAAAAAAATAACTGTAATTCCCTGCTGGGTTCTGTTTTCTGATAACTAAAAACTGGGGATATTTAAGCCAAGACAGTATAGGTTACTTCTAGGCAAGCATACTCCATCATCAACCTTATCATCGCTTACCATCAGGTGAGATGTTGGTGAATTGCATTTCACCTATAAATAATAATTTTCCATTCATCAGGTTAAAGAGTAAGGGAATGTTCTTGTCTCTGGATTTAGGTTTCCGCACTCAGTCCTTGATAGACCATTCTACGTAGGCTGTAGCAGCCTTCATTTCATCATGCCCACCTCTCGTCAGGAGCAGATTAGGCCTCACCAGTTTATTTAGGGTGTCTATGAGGGAGTTCAGGTTGATCCTATGGTTAGCATGCATAGCAATATCCCTCTTTAGCTAGAGGTTTTCCATGGGTATATAATAATAAATCATTTATTTTCAGGCATCTTGGCCCATAGATATACGTTAGTCTGTAAGGTATGTACCTTACAGACAAACATATATATAGAGTAAATACAAGTAATCGTTAGTAACTAAGACTTAGGAGTTAGGACTACGTTAATAACACTTCACATTGCACTGAGTTCACTTCGTGCTCATCTGTGGCACCTGTCCGCGGAAGCGACGGAACACCACGCCCTGCGGCCAAAAGTCTTCCTTCAACATGAGGGGCAGAAAAGTGTTCGGGACTCGCACCACGAACGCCCTGAAATAGACGTTACGTTGCGACTCCAGAAGCTGTACCCTCAGTGCGTACTTCGTCTTTTGGCGCACGTACTCCACGATGTCTTCCACCCTTGTGGTGTAATGCAGGCGGGAGATGTACACTGGAGTGTTCGACTGGGCGGCACGCAGACTCACGCTAGGAGTTGCAGGTGCTATACCGCAGCGGTTCTTGTTGGTTTGCGTCCAACGCTTCCTCCTTTGCAGCGTAACGAAACCATCGTCATTTTCAACCTTGTTCTTTGTCTTGTTAAGCACAGGTTTCAGATGAGGAACACACGGTATCTTAGAAACCAACATACAAATGTGTATTATGGATCCGGTACATGGTTCTGGATCCCCTAGTGGTGGAATTTTTCATCAGTATTTTCCAAATTTTAAAAAAGAAAATCTTTTATTTTTTATTTAAAAGTGTATAGAACCGTAATTCTAATGAACCCCAATAACATTTTAAATTAAAGGTAATTAATTCCCTTTATTCATCTGAGTATCTGAGCTCAGCTAAAAAGATAGTAGATCTAGTTTTATTTCCATTTTGTTTTTTTACTAAAAAACAGCGAGTTAATTATTTTTTAATTAAATCATTGAGGTTGATATCGGTTTTATACGGATTTAAATACACTGAGGGTACCGTAAACCTATGAAAACAGTTCAATTTCCGAATTAAGTTGCGAAGATTTTTCCGAATCGCTAAAAAAGTTAGTAACTAAAATTTGACAGTTTTCAGATTTTTTCCTATACTTGTGCTATGACAACTTGCCTCATGCCAAATTTCAGGATTCTAGGTCAATGGGAAGTACCCTATGAATTTTGATTTTCTTGAAAGTGTCGAAATACACGTTTTTTGCGACATAAACGGCCGTATTTTTTTTTTCTTTAACTCGAAGTTTCATTTTTTTTACAGCTTCAAGGGACCGCAAACTTGAGTTTATGGTTTTAATTTCTACTCGATACCTCCACGCGTTTCTGAGATAAGGGGTCAGACAGGCGGACGGATAACAAAGTGATCCTATAAGGGTTCCGATTTTTCCTTTTGAGGTACGGAACCCTAAAAACACTAAGAAAAATTCCACCACTCTGCATTCATGTACTTGATCCATCCTGGGCACCGCTCTGGTTACGGCAATGCACGTGGGCATTTGTCATTACAGTCTCTCGGCTCCATAACGCCCTCGCCTTCGGTTCGGGCGTATATTCCACTTCAGCTGCAATGGCAACGATTGCCTACTTGTATCAAAATGTACTATTTCCCTATTCTCTTTTCCTTTTATAAAAATTACATATGGAATTTCAATGGGGTTTTGTAAGATATGAGGAAGGAAGCAGTGGTGGCCGACTGATAATGGCTCCGACTTACGAGTTTTAGGTCGCGGGTTCAAACCCAGCCAGGCGCAATACTTTGTGTAATTTATTTCATCACCACTGCTCTCAAAATGGTGAAGTAAAACATCGTGAGGAAACGGCATGTCCTAGAACCAAAAAATTCGAAGACATGTGACATTCATCAACCCGCACTGGGCCCGCGTGGTGGATTACGGCCCATTCCCTCTCCTAGAGAGGAGGCCTGAGTCCCAGCAGTGGGAACATTAAATAATAATAATAATAATAATAATCTTTATTTAATCTTTATACAATATTGTTACATGTAATAGCCACAAGTAAATCTTAAACAAAATATAGATAAATTAATTCCCAACGAATAACTACGAGTATAACTAAATTATCAATTTTTAAGGACTTAAGGAAAATTAACTTTACACCTATAATTATGTATAAGTAGCGACTTGCCCGAACTAGGTTTATAAAACCTGTGTTTCGGGTCATCACTTAACAAGACTAATGAACAAGGGCATCTAAACAGAAATAACAACTTACGAACTAAACCTTACAATCATACTAAAACTTCCAATAGTTTCTCTGTGTCTGTGTAATTGAGATTCAATAGATACTCCGATAACAATGTACTACATTTAATATAATTTATGCTATATATATCTAATAATTTATTGAGCTTGTTGTACAAAAAAGGTCCCAAAAAGACATAAAATCTATGAGCAAATGCATGTCTCGTCTGTGGTTTTCTGCAAACCAAATCTTTCCTCCTCCTGGTTGACGGTACTGGGTCAAAAGGAAGCTCAGAGTGCTGATAAAGTACGATGTGCAATATAAATAGTTGGCGTACTGTTAGTAACTTACATGCTGTGTATAGCTGGTGAGTAGGAAATCTAAAAGGGCGAAAGGTTGCAACCTTTAGAACTGCTCTTTGAGCACGTTCTAGAGGAAGCAAGATAGTCCTGGCAGTTCCACCCCATGAAGTAATACAGTAGGTAAGAACCGATTGACACAGAGCCAAATAAACCTGTTTAATTAACTTATAATCGGCTATGTGACGTAGGTTTTTAAAAATATATATTAATTTACGCACTCTTGTGCACAATAGCTCAATATGTTTACGGAAATTTAGATTTGTGTCAATCGTAACACCTAGGTATTTTATGTGGTCAGCTTTAACTAAAGTAGGGCAAGTACAAGCAATGTCAGCATGCATTAAAAGGCTGATTATGCTTTATGCTATGAGGAAGGAAGCAGTTACGTACCTACTTACGTAATAAATCTCGGCACGCTTGGTGCAGTGGTTGAAGCAGTAGGGTGTTTTACAATATATGAGAAAAAAACTAAAAATATATTATTACGATAACGGCAAAAAGTTAGGGCTTATGTTTAACTTGCCACCAGATATAGTAACATATAACAGACAGAAATAGTAAATTATCACCAAAATTAAACCCGCACTTTAATGTAAAATTATAACCAAAGTTTTAACATCTCGCTATCCTATTTAAGCAAAATGACTCCAAATAAATCATTGTTAACCCAAAAGTAGTAAATGATCACCAGCGGGGCTCCTACTTGTGTGTGGTTTATAAAAAAATGACCACGAAAGGGATGGCGGGGTCTATTCGCTCGCTTCGCTCGCTCACACGACCCCGCCATCCCCTTCTAACCTAACCTATCCGAGTTGGAGTGCCCTAAAGTCCCGATTGCATCCAGTTTCTCCTGATATAACAACCGTTACATACCCAATGTCAAATTCGGGCAAACGACGGTATACCGGCAGAAATAGCGCAGTAATTTGCTCGCTAAGATTTGGTGATCATTTACTACATTTGGTGTTCGAATACAATTTGAAGTGCAGTCGTGACTAAAATAGCTAGTACTATTGTAATTTTAGACTTTATTTTTCTGGTGTCAAGTATATATATTTTAGTAAAAGAACTAAGGGTATCAAAGCTTTTTATGGTGGTCATTATATTTAACCCCAAAAGTTAGTTCATAAAATAACAAAATAAATTTTTAAATTCAAATCAAAGTTTTCAGTTTTGTTTTTCTGTTCTTTATCACCATGAAATAGCCACCATGTTATTACGTCATTCGGCTGTGTAAACTAAAGTGACAGCTGTCAACCGTCAACTGATTGGTCATACAGCCCTGCGGTTAAAAATGAGGTTCGAGTTAACTCTAATGACGTCATCAAGGTAGATACTCTACGCTCGCATTTTTGAACGCGAATGTAGAGTTCAATTGTCAATGCCAAGCAAGTGTCATTTATGGCTGCTTACACCAACCTACCCTGCTCGGAGTTAGAGTTAGTTGGGTTAACTCTAGGGTAGTTACTCGAGTTATAAAAGAACGACCCTGGGTTGCAACTCGACGCATTTTTGAACGCTTAGAGTAGCGACTCAACTCTACTCTGGTTATTTTTGAATGCAGGGCCGAGTGAATATCAGCACATTTGTTTACACAGCCAACTGACGTCACGACTACAGAGTAAATATGGCGTCTACAACGTTCTGCATTTTCGTCAAATTACGCGTGAAATTTAAAAATGTAAATTTTAAATGCATTTTTGGGATACTTAGTGACAGAATAAAAATTTTGTGTTTTTTTTTAGTGGGTTATTAGCACTATAGAATCTAATTGAGACACTTTTCAAAAATGAGTGTATTACCCTATTGGCTGCTGCGTGTCGTGTGTTCGATTCCCGCACGGAACAAATATTTGGTCAGCGTCAGGATGGCTGGACCAAACGAGATAAGCCAACCTGACGTCAGGTTGGCTGACCACTTTATTTCTTTGATAAATTTCTTAACGAAAAGGTAGCAAATATTTAACTATAGGTAGTAAATAGTAGCAAATAGGTATTAAATAGTGCACATGGTCTCAAGGACATATCTCGTTTGGTCCAGCCATCCTGACGCTGACCAAATATTTGTAAGGCCTGCAGATGGTTGTTCCGGGTCTGGGTGTCTTGTGAATGTGAGTGTAGGTACATGTTTGTGAATGCACCGACGAATAGGGTTGCCAACTTTTGGGGCCGTTCAAGTATTACGTAAGCAGATTTTTTGCAAATATTCAGCCCCCTCCCCCTTTTCAACAAAAGTAAGCAAGCTCTCACCCCCCCCCCCCCATGCTTACGTAAACATTGGTACAAGCAATTTGTCAATGTGTTGGTTTCGTTATTCATTTATGAGCAGTAGTTGTGAGTCTACAAATAAGGAATAGGTTTGAAATAAAGGAAAAACAAACTTCATTTAAAATTTTGACATATTCATTCAAATTAACAGTCCTCAGTCCATGATACACGAATCCATGAGTCTAAATCTTCAATGACATTGGATGTTTGCTGCTTAGTGATGTGTGTCGTGTCTACACATTATCTTGCGACTTTGGAACATCGACATCGTTCTCTTAAGAAGTCTAATGTGGTGGGTAGGTGGGTTCCTGGGTAGACGACGCGTTGTGGTGTACGCGCGCGTCAAACAGAAGTCAGCAAGATTGACGGAGCCCGTTGGGGCTGATGCTTGCTAGGACTACGAAGTTGTTCGAAAGAGTTACAGTTACTGCGGCCCTGGATCGCAAAGGGCAACTGAAGGCACTAGCCCAACTTACTTTTTTTAGTGGGAAATCATCTAATAACATCTCCTTCTCTTGGGCGGGGCAGGAGGGGCGTGTCAGACTTTTACTGACTAAAACCAACTCTTGTTCCTTCTCTGCCTTTGTTCCAGGGCCCCGGGGTTCACTTTCACTTAACTAAACTCCGCTGTCCGTCCGTCCGTCTGTCTGTCCATCTGTCACCAGGCTCTATCTCATGAACCGTTATTGCTAGATATTTAAAATTTTCACAGATATTGTATTTCTGTTGCTGCTATAACAACAAATACTAAAAAGAGAATAAAATAAACATTTAAGTGGGCTTCCATACAAAAAACGTGGTTTTTTTTTGCCGCTTTTTGCTACGTACGGTACGGAACCCTTCATGCGCGAGTCCGACTCGCACTTAGTCGGTTTCTTACTTTGTGTTTGTAACCGTTGTCCTGTGTCTGTCCCGAACAAAAGTTGTAGAGACATCTATGGCGTCACATAAGAACTAATCCTGCATCGCGCAATTAAAGTTCTCCGCGCGATTGGAACATATAGAACGGGCCTAAATCATCTATCGGGCAGTTGCCCACCAGACATAACACCCGTCTGGCCGGAGGATCCTCCCTTTTCAACGGAGGTTTGCGGGACTTTACTCTCTGTTCCGCATACCTCCAAAAAGTATTTCTATCCTATTCTATTCTAGTACCATATAATAGTGATCACAGATTCCATTGAACTCATATTCAAGTATAACGCGATAACAGTCGGATAATAAGTTCTTATCTTGCTAATAATGGACATTGTTGAGCTAATTCATTAGTAGTAGTAGCTTCTATTAAACTTATGAATGCCTGGTAAGTACTTTCGTTTTCGATATGACAGTCCTGGCTATTGGCTAACTTTTTCAATAGTGTTGACAACTAGCATTCGTTGCTCACTAAACTTAGTTGTCAACTGACAATTTCATAAAATTGGTATTACGTATCACACAAGTGACTAAAAAAACTACGGTGAAAATGTGGTGAATTATAAAAATTTACGGTGCCTATTGTGACCACTCTAAAATTTTATCGACTATTATACAGCTTCAAAAGCTTACACCATCGCAATTTTAAAAGTATCGATACAATAACATCTGTCAAAACGTGTTACGGTGGCTATCAAAGGCACCAGTGGCTAATGACGTCACTGCAGTTGGTCACTGAAGATAGGCAAAACGAAACTAGCTGTTTGACAGTTCAATGATGCACATTGTTAACAAAGTTTTGTTACTATTTTGGTGTGCAATAAAATTTATTCTATTCTAATCTATTCTTTTACGAATAGAATGCTACTTTATTTATCACTGAGTGACATAGGTTATATATTTATTTTCTACTGTTACGCGGTCGCAGCCGCAGCAAGAAACTAGCCACAACATAAATATGTGCTTAAATTAATAAACCACATAATTTTCCTCATCCAAAAATAAAATCAATCAAAAATATTGACCTACTGACTACTGTTGCCATCCTCACTCTAATCTCGCATATCTTTAACTCCGTTAACCCCGTGAGGGAAAGACCTTGAAGATACCGCTTAGAATAACAAACGCGTGTCAAGAGGAGTAACTATGTGTTTTATCTAGAGTTGTGTCAACTACTCATCGTCTAGTCGGTGAAGCCGACTATTCGGCTACTTTCGTAGTCGGCGACTATTCGGCAAAGAATGCCGACTCACTTTAATGTACCTACGATAACACAGTATTGTCTTATTTTTACCCGACTGCACCAGAAGGATGTATGTATGTATATTTCTTTGGCACAGTCAAAAAACCTGACCACAAAAACGACTATTTTTGTTTTTATTATTGATAGGCTCGCGTTTGACCACTATCTCACCTGATGCAAAGCGACTATGTGGCACGCTTGCCTAGAAGTAACCTATTCACTCTTGACTTAAAGACCCCTAGGTTGTAGCTATCAGGAAACACAGACTCCGGCAGGGAATTCCACTCCTTAGCTGTACGCATCATGAATGTGTTCCCAAAACGCTTTGTATGTATGGGTGGGATGTCCACCATGTACTGATGGCGCAACGCCGTACGTCTAGTGGTCCGATGATGGAACGGAATTGGTGGAATTAAATTGTGCAATTCCAACACACACTCCCCGAAATGTACCTAGTGTAGTGTAATTAGTTCGAAACAAGTCACATAAAGCAGTCTGATGCAGTTGATGGCGTTAAATCTATGATTGAACTGAAAATAAATTCCACCAACTGCATCAGACTGCTTAAAGTGACAATTGTTACGAAGTTTTAAGTTGTTTTCCCCGTTGGGTTAGTGGTTTTTACACTGTCATTTGTTTTTACACAAAAGCACCGCTCGGGCTAGTGCAGAAATAAAAATCGAGAAACAATTCATCATCATCATCATCTTCCTGCCCTTGTCCCGTGTTATTTGGGGTCGGCGCAACACGTTTTTTTTCTTTCATTCTGCCCTGTCACTCGTCATACTATCACTAACTTCCTTTTCTTTCATATCACTCTTCACACAATCCATCCATCTTTTCTTTGGTCTCCCTCTCCCTCTCCATCCATCCACATGTAAACTCATAACTCTTTTAGTAACATGCGTTTCATCTCTCCTCTTCACATGACCATACCAAGACAAACGATTCCCTTTCAACTTTTCAGTCACTGGTGCCACTTTCAAACTTCCTCTAATATACTCATTTCTCACTTTATCCATTCTCGTCACACCACACGTCCATCTTAACATTCTCATCTCCGCTACGTGCAATCTTTTTTCATCCGTCTTTTTCACAGCCCAACATTCTGATTCATACAGTATGACAGGCCTTATCACGTACTTGTAGATTTTTTTAGAAACAATTCAAAGTAAATAAAACTACAAGTCGAACGAAGCGTCGCGGAAACTGCCGAACGCCTCCGAAACAATGATCGGCTTGGCCGTTTTACAAACGACTAATCGGCTAGTCGGCCAAAGTCAAGGTCGGCACATCTCTAGTTTTATCATTTGACATTTGTAAAGTATCGTACTAGTGAGTGTGGCAGAGATGACGAACATTTTGACGTAAGCGTGGTTATTTTTGCTCAGACGAAATGTTTTTACGTGATTGTTTACGTGCCAATGAAATTCTTGACATTATCTACTATTTTTTACTGAAAATTTCAATGTAAATGTTACAATACACATTCATTCAGTCAAGACTATTCAACAGTCTAGTCAATGTTGCAAGATGTAAAATTAGTGCTAACATGCTGCCTGTTCCGGTTTTTCTCGGATTACATTCATAATGTGGATGTGCGTGCTACAGTGTTGAGACATTTCGTTCATCTAATGATCAATTAGGGAGGGTATCTTTTTGTTTGATATCTGGACGCGGCGGAATGTCTCAATGCAGGGCCATTTATGAGTCTCAGGGGCTGTTTTTACTGTTCCCTAGCCCTGACGAGATATAATTTAGAAATTGTTATTGTCTTTGTGTGAGTTTATTTTTATTACTAACAATAGTTTTTAAGTCTTATCTATAGTAACCGTTGGACCATTATGTATGAAACATAAAAAAAAAATTGATAATATTATAGCTTATCTATATTGGGAATAATGTACCTTTTAAATGGTGAAAGAATATGTCAAATAAGGCAATCATTCCAGAAATTTTGTAACGCATATTACAAAAAAAGTTATAAGTATATATGTGGATGGATGGAGGCCAAAGAAAACATGGATGAATTGTATGAGGAGTGATATAAAAGAAAAGGGAGTTAGTGATAGCGTGACGAGTGACAGGACAGAATGGAAGAAAAACATGTGACGTCACAGTAGAGAGGGGGATTGTCATAAATGTGACCAGCTGTGTGGGACAAGGACGTGGGAGAGGGGGTAAATAATAATAATAATAATATTCCACAACTATCACACAACGCCGTCTAGTCCCTAACTAAGTTTGTTTTATGAGTACTAGACAACTGATAAATACTTAAATATTTCTAAATACATACATATTATAGATAAATTACACCCTGACACAAAACAAATGATCATGCTCATCACATAAACATTAGTTCTGGGTGGGAATCGAAACCACGACCTCCGGCATAGCAGTCAGGGCCACTAACCACTAGACCAACAAGCCATAATTAAATCAGTGTGAGGTCATTTATGAATGGCCGCTAAACATACGAGTATGTTTATCATCTCTGACAAACACCCGAAATAAATATACTATTTAATATACGTATGTGTGTGTGTTGTCAAACGAATATACTATCGTCACGGTAATATTATCTATACAGTATTCCAACTTCATACAAACGGTCGAAACGCGAGCTATACCTACGCGCCTCGATCTCGGGGTGCGCTCGGGATGCAGACAGTCGCGTCTGTGCCGCGCGATTTTTTCAATAAAAATAAGTTCAAGTACATATTTATATATTTAATATGACGAGTAGGATATATTGTGCTGTTTTTGGTTGCATGAATTCTTCATTTAAACATATAAATTGTAAAGTAGCTGCAGGTATCTATAACCAAGTAAAAGATATTCCTTTTTCTCCACCTTGTCCATGTTTCCCAAAACAATTTTTAATTAAGCTTTAGAATGCGGATTTTTGTACTTTAAAATTTAATAATATAGCATTTCGTAGGTACGTCTCAGTCGAGGCGCAAATATTTTTCGGTCGCAAATATTGAGCACTTCCTATTCAATTCACAAAGTATTTTATTTGTTTATATAAAAAAAGTATATTTACAATCACAAAACTAAATGGAAACACAAAGTAGGCAAATGTAATTAAAATGCTGGAGGCGGGCAGCCATAGTGCGGGCAGCCCTATCGCATGTTTACGTACCGCGCGGCTGTAGGCATTTATTTCAAAGATACGGCCGAGTTACAATACTGTATAGATAATATTACCGTGATATCGTGTAGTCGTCTTCATAGACTTGAGCTACAACCACAAATACATAGGAAAATCTGTAAATTGACTGTATGTGTGTAAATGCCTGTTGGTCTAGTGGTCAGTGGCCCTGACTGCTACGCCGGAGGTTGTGGGTTCGATTCCCACTCAGGATAAATGTTTGTGTGATGAGCACGATCATTTGTTCTGTGTCTGGGTGTAATTTATCTATAATATATTTATATGTAATTAGAAATATATAATTAAGTATGTTTATCAGTTGTCTGATATTCATAGCACAAGCTCTGCTTAGTTTGGGACTAGATGGCGTTGTGTGATAGTTTTGGAAAAAAAAAATAGAAGCCTGGAATAGCGACTACGTACCGGAAGACGTAGCGTTGGAAGGCCTCCTACAAGGTGGGCCGATGACCTGGTAAGGGTTGCGGGAATCCGATGGATACGAGGTGCACAGGACCATTCATTGTGGCGACACTTGGGGGAGGCCTATGTCCAGCAGTGGACGTCTTTCGGCTGAAATGATGATGATAGAAGCCTTGAACTTGGGTTGTGGTGTCCATAAGAAACTGTTTTTTTTTTCGTGGGAATTCATCAAATGACTTTTTTCGCTCTGGGTGGAGCGACAGGAAATGTCAGACTTTGATGACTAAAAAACCATCTGTGTTCCTTCAGTGGCCCTTTTCGAGGCACATGTTAACTCTTTCGAAAACCTTTTCTCAACTAGCTTTTTTTTAAGCTTGGAAATCATCCAATTACTTCTCTCGCTCTGGGCGGAGTGGGAGGGCGTGTCAAATTCTCCGCGGTCCTAGCTAGCGGGCATCGGCCCTGTTGGGCCCCTACGCTTGCTGACATCTCTTTTAGGAGCGCGTGGATCACTACGCGCTGTTGACGACTGGGCTCGATCCGGTCAATTACCGGACGACGGGACGGCAAGCTACGCATTACTCGACGTCCGCAAACCCGCGTCTACCGTGGCTGGTAGTCGGGTCAGAATCTCGGCGGCTGGGGCGTGAGGACATTCGTTCCCTCACGCGTGCGGCCTCCTTCATCGCAGAAGGAGGCCACCGCCTGCCATTCCTCCTCGCTTCGGACCTTAGCCCGAACCAGGGCCCGACGCGAGAGGTCGCTGCCGCCGATTGCCTCTGGCACACCTCCACCGTATGCTCCACCGTGTCCACCACAAAATGGTGACACCGAGGCGTTTCTTCCGCCTGAATTCTCAACTAGCTTAGCGTCGGCTTCTAGTCTAACTCGATGCGGCTGAATACCCGTGTTTTACTTAGAGCGATTGCCTATCAGACCTCCGCAACTTATTAAATAATAACTTATTTTTATTTGTTTATTTCAATAGAGCTTATGATAATTTATTACCTTTTGTATTTGGAAACAATAGCATTGTAGAAGCACTTTGTTTTTCAAGTTTTGTGAATGTGAAGTACCATGGAGTATTTTTATTAGGTTACAATTTGTTTGACATAACGAGCATGGCAGTTGAGAGTTTGTTATGCTCACTCAAATGTCTCGCTGATGGTGGCACGTGTTATTGGGTCATTTAGTTCCCTTCAAAATGGTTGAGCTGAGTGGGGCTGATGCACGCGTCATGCTCGTGAACGGGTGCTGTCAGTTGAGACTGGTCATCTCTTAGCTGCCTGTGACTGAATTAGTTTTTTTATTTTTTTTATTTTAATTATTATTAAGTACTTATCTACATTGTGCTCACATATTAGAAACGACAAGAAATATGTAACCAAGATTTATGTAACTCATAATATGATTTAAAAGAGTGTCCATGGAGTTTCTTGCACGTTCTTCTCCATAGAGATCTACGCTTTGGAACGTGCAATTTAGCTTTACTTGTATTTTTTTTGACTGACCGACATTTTGACAATTCAAAAGTGCCTGTAATTGGTCTAATTTAAATAAACGTTTCTGATTTCTGATTTCTGCAACCAAGTTACTGAGCAACACGATGCTTCCAGGATAGACTGATCGTCAGACTTGCTGGCGTCTGACTACCTATAAACAATTGTCAAAGATCTATGAATGACAACCGTCCCGGTTGTCATTCATAGGCAACGGCTTTACTTGCTTCCCGAAGCATGGGTTGTCAGTATTGTCCTAGATAAATTTAGGAACAGGGACGCCGACTCCTCGAGCCCCCGAGCACCCATGAGAAATAAATAGTGGGTGCTGAGCACCCCTGAGAATAGACATCAAGAAACAGATCAGTAATCGCCTTTTAGGTTACGTATAAATTATAATATTTCTTGATAATAAAAACTAGTTTCATTTTTTAAATAATGGTTTCATTTTAAGCTATTGCATAGCTTCTATCGAGGGCCTTGAGCGCGGGGACCGAATCCAGAAATTCCGTAACGAAAAAAACCTCACGCTCCCCACTCCGACGGGCACGGAGGTGTGGCTTGAAGGCCGACAGAGACCGAACACCTATTTTAGAAAAGTCGTTAACGACCTGTGTGGCGCATTGGTACAGCGTTCTACTTATGTTATCATCGTGCCTCGAGTTCAAATCTCGGTCAAACAAAATAGTCTTTTTGTATTATAATAGATTATAGTAATGTTCTATGATAACAACTGAACATACTTGTAGCAATTTATGAAGTAAACAAGAAAGAAAAAAAATTGTTTTCTTATCGGTCACCACGCTCAAAAAGTGTAACTTGAATTAATATCAAAGAAAAAGAAATACTGCATAAATAAAATAAATAAATAATTATAATTGCATAAGTTGATACAAAATGCTATGCAATAGCTTTACCGCGGCAGTCCCCGAGTGCCACACTTATTTTTTATATTTTTATCAAACATAATTAGTAATTAAGTACGCAGTATGTAAGTAGGACATTTATTTATTTGTCGGTCGATCAGTGTGCATTTCTCTTCTCACACTTCGTCACTTTTTCGAGTCCATCAAATGAGCATGAGCACCCATCAGGATTTCTACAAGCCGGCGCCCCTGCTCTTGAAAGTACATATGAATTGAAAAATTCACATTGGTACTTGCCTGGTTTCCTCATGCATGAGAGGTGGGTGCTTTAACCAGAGCCATTATACACTTAGAGACTGAATGATTAACATAATATGCTAGCTATGTGATTAAAAAAAAACTGACTTGTTAAGATAGACACGACGCTTTGGACTTTGGTGGACACAGGCCTAGATAAAATAATCTACGCTTGTGTCTACCGCTCGCACAGCGGAGATCAGGAGACATCTGGGCTCACGCAGCATCTGAGTGAGGCGGCGGATGCGGCTCAGCAGCGGTACCCTTCTGCCCAATTGGTGTTACTGGGGGATTTTAATGCCCACCACCATGAGTGGCTTTTCCCGTACCAGTCCACAGACCACGCTGGGCGAGAGATGCGTAAGCTAGCGCTAGCATTAAATCTTACCCAGCTGGTCCAGGGGGCAACGAGGGTGCCGGATGTGGATTCGCACACAGCCAATTGCCTGGACCTTCTGCTGACAACAGATCCAGACCGCTACTCTGTGTCGATATGTTCGCCTTTAGGCGGTTCCGACCACTGTCTGGTTAAGTCTGTGTCTGTCTACTCCCCACCCGATCCCAGCCCTAGGGGCACCCGGCGGGTTTGGCGATACAGGTCAGCAGATTGGGATGGCTTGCGGTCTTTTTTCGCATGCTATCCTTGGCAGCCCACTTGCTTTTCTTCAGATGATGCTTCGTCGTGCGTAGATGCCGTGACGGATGTGTTGCGACAGGGGATGGAGTACTTCATCCCATTCTCTGACGTAACAATGTCTGGCCAAGCTCGTCCATGGTTTGGCGCCGAATGTGATCGCGCAGACGCGCTTAAGCACGCGGCATATCGAGCTTGGGCCGACGCTTGTACGCGCAAAGCAAGCGACGTGGCTCAAAAGAAGAAGGCCTTTAACAGGGCTGCCAAGTCCTGCAAGAAGGTGTTGCGGAGGTCTCGGTTTGACCACATAAGCCGAATTGGGAGCAAACTTGCTTCATACCCCGCAGGTAGTAAAGCGTTTTGGTCCCTGGCTAAGTCGGTTGAATCGAACTTCTGCCGTCCGTCACTTCCGCCACTGCTGAAACCCGATGGGTCGCTGGCTCACACCGCTGAGGAGAAAGCAAACTTGTTTGCCTCTCTTTTTGCGGAATCTTCTCGTCTGAATTCTGGTGACGCACGGCCACCTGTTTCTCCTGATGGATGCGCGACGAGGATGTCAGACGTTCGTATCCATCAAAAGGACGTTCGTAGGGTCCTGCGTAACCTCGACGTGAACAAAGCTAGTGGCCCCGACGGGATACCAGCAATTGTACTTAAAACTTGTGCGCCTGAATTGTCTCCGATCTTGACACGCCTATTTCGCATCTCATATGAGACTGGAAAAGTGCCGATTGCTTGGAAGCAAGCTAACGTGCAGCCTGTGCCCAAGAAGGGCAGTCGAGCTGACCCAGCAAACTACAGACCCATCTCTGTTACGTCCATCCTCTGTAAGAGTATGGAACGGGTGCTTAACAAGAAACTTCTGGCATACCTAGAAGCTAACGACATCCTCAGTGACCGGCAATACGGTTTTCGCCAAAATCGGTCCACTGGGGACCTTCTAGCGTATGCCATTCACATCTGGAGCGAGGCCATCGAGAAGCATGGGGAAGCGCTTGCCGTCTCCCTCGATATCTCGAAGGCTTTCGATAGGGTCTGGCACGAAAGCCTTATTGCTAGGCTTCCTTCCTTCGGCCTACCCACTGGTCTGTGTGATTGGATCGCAGACTTCTTGAGGGATCGATCCATCCGAGTGGTTGTTGATGGCTACTCGTCCGGTCAAATGGATATTAATGCCGGGGTCCCTCAGGGGTCGGTTCTCTCGGCAACACTGTTTTTGCTGCACATAAATGACTTACTTAAACCCGGTATCTTTGGGTATGCAGACGATAGCACTGTTGCCGAGAGATATGTGTCTGACGCACGTGCTAGTGGGTCACAGATCCAGTCGTCTCGAGAGGCTATGGTTGAACGCTTGAACTCGTCCTTGAAGGCGGTTTCCGATTGGGGCGATGCCAATCTGGTCAAGTTCAATGCAACTAAAACCCAAGCGTGTCTTTTTTCCGCTAAACGGAGTCAATTCCAACCGGCTCCATCTTTCCGAGGTGTGACCGTGCCAATAACCGACCACCTTGAGCTTCTTGGGGTTACGCTGTCGTCTACTCTAAATTTCGGCTCATACATCGAGGCAAAGGCTCAACTGGCTGCCAAAAAATTGGGGATCTTAGCAAAGGTGAGACGGTACTTCACGCCGGAACAGCTGCTCAACCTTTATCAAGCGCAAGTACGATCGTGTATGGAGTACTGCTCTCATCTTTGGGACGGGTCTGCCAAATACCAGCTTGATGCGCTAGAGTCGATTGAGAGGCGAGCCAAGAGGATCATCGGCAATGATGCACTTGTTGAGTCGAAGCTCCAAAGCCTTGGGCATCGCCGCCGAGTTGCTAGCCTGTCGGTTTTCTATCGTTTACATTTCGGGGAGTGTGCACTGGAATTGCACAATCTAATTCCGCCAAGTCCGTTCCATCATCGGACCACTAGACGTACGGCGTTGCGCCACCGGTACATGGTAGACATCCCACCCATACGCACAAAACGTTTTAAGAACACATTTATTATGCGTACAGCCAAGGAGTGGAATTCCTTGCCGGAGTCTGTGTTTCCAGATAGCTACAACTTAGGGGTCTTTAAGTCAAGAGTGAATAGGCTACTTCTAGGCAAGCGTGCTCCATCGTCGACCACATCATCGCTTACCATCAGGTGAGATGGTGGTCAAACGCGAGCCTATCATTAATAAAAAAAAAAAAAAAAAAAAAAAAAAAAGACAATTTTTTCCCCCACGAAAACATGACCTTATTAACTGTGTGTGATGTCCATGGCTTGTCCAAAAGGGAACCCCGGGGTCCTGGAAGGCAAAGCCTTTACCTTGCAATGAACATTGGAGTGGGTTTTATTTCAGTAAAAGTCTGACACGCCCTCACGCTCCGCCCTAGATCGGGAGAATGAATTGGATGATTTCCCATCTAAAACAAAAAACAAACTGTGTGTGATGTTCCGATTTCGTTTTCGGCCGAAACTGAGACTGAAGCCGAAATTCGGTTTCGGCCTTGAAAACTAGTTACTGTCCTACACTAACTATTTTATTTACGTACAGAAACGTATATGATATCCATGTGTGCGTGCTCGTACGCGTGTAAGATCCTTATCAAGTGTACACTCGACGTGATCGAGCAATGACATATTGTTTGATTACGTAAATTAATTTTGTAATACACTTGATAGGACATGATTTGGGAGTGAAAAAGTAGCATGGAGATGATTAATTTTGCCTGTTGATAATAATAATCGTTCTGACCTAATTCCGATCATGGTTGAATGACAATGGAATGCAAGAGATATTAGCAATCGATCACGGCCGAACGAGGCGGTCAATCGACTTCAATTTTCGGCATAATTTTGTAGAACAAACAGACATAGAGATCACACAAACTTCAAGGATAACGTCACGAGAAGTAGATACGATTATTTGTTATGGTAGAGGCTACCCATCGCCCGGGGTTATACCCTTCTTTCCCTTTATCATCATCATCATCATTTCAGCCGAAAGACGTCCACTGTTGGACATAGGCGTCCCCATCTGTCGCCATAATGACCGGTCCTGTGCGTCTCGCATCCATCGGATTCCCGCGACACTCTCCAGGTCATCAGTCCACCTTGTAGGAGGCCGTCCAACGTTGCGTCTTCCGGTACGTGGTCCTCACTCCAGAACATTCTACTTCCGATACAGGACTAGCACAACACAAAATTGCATATCTTTATTTAAGTGCAAGGCATGAACTAAAAAACAAGATGAAAGTTGTTAAATCACATAATAATGAGGCTGTGCTGTGGTCTGAATTCAATTTTCGTATTAAAAAACATTGAATCCCGCAAACGTGCGGGATCTTGCGTGAGTAATGCCCCACTGCAAAAATGGCTATTGTAGGCGCAACACATTTTTTCATCCCTTCCAGCCTATCAACCATGTAAAGCGTAGTAACATGTTTTGATCGTCAGATCCCCGCAAAACAGTTTATCTAATACATTAGCCGCTTAATCTTGAACTTGTGGTGTTATTTGTAATAGTTGTGATAAGATTATCGTGTTGGAAAGCAGGCTAAGCTGTTGGTCCCATCTGTCATTCGTGGATCTTTGTTAGTCGTTTATGGGTGGCCAGAAGCTATATTACCTTTTTTTCCTTGAGGTGGGAAATCATCGAATGACTTCTCCTGTTCTAAGTGTCGCTGCACATCGGCTTCATGCCACAGCCACAAACGCCGCCACGAGAAGCAAGAAGTGGCCACAGAGGAAGCTGAAGCGCGCGACAGTCACTTGTGGCCGGTCGCGGTGGCTGCTACTTTTTTTAACCCATACACGAAGTATCATAATGGACTCGGACTTTGATTAAGAAGGTTTAACGTTTTTAAGTGGGAAATTATCCAGTGACATCTCCTGGGGCGTGAGGGCGTGTCAGACTTTTACTGACTAAAACACACTCCTAGTTCCTTCGTTGCCTAGCGTTCCAGGACTCTGGGTTTCCCTTTCGGAAGCCAACCCATGACCCCAGTAGGCTTCGGCCCTCCTGGTCCCCTACGGTTTTGTTGTCATCTCTTTGAGGCACGCGTGGAACACTAACCGCCGTCAACGACTCGGGCTCGGATGGCGAGTTACCCATTGTTCGTTGTTCGCAACTCCGCGATGACTGAAAATCGAGGTCGGGATCCCGGCACCTGGGACTCAAGCTGTGATAGTAATGTGAACTGCTTTAAGCACAATGTTGTTGGTAGCAAAATCGTGATAACTAGCAAATGTTTTGACCGGTAGCTCCCCGCAAAATGGTTTATCTAATTCATTGCTCATATAATCTTGAACTGTTGTGTGTTATTTGTGTTAATAGTGATAAGATTACCTTTTATTATTACATATAGTTGGTATGTGAGCAGTTCCTGTCATAAATTTGTGGCCGGAGGTTGTAAAGACTAATGTACCAGTTAGCTAGCATTAAAAAAAACTGGGCAAGTGCGAGTCGGACTCGCGCACTGAGGGTTCCGTACAAACTTGAAAGGTAAATTGCGGTTTACGTTTTTGACGTATTAAAAAAAACTACTTACTAGATCTCGTTCAAACCAATTTTCGGTGGAAGTTTATAAGGTAATGTACCTACATCATATTATATTTTTTTTAGTTTTATCATTCTCTGATTTTAGAAGTTACAGGGGGACACACACCTTTTACCACTTTGGAAGTGTCTCTCGCGCAAACTATTCAGTATAATAAACTAAGTATGGGGAAACCCCAAATTTTTTTTTTCTATTTTTTGTGATAATCTTAATGCGGTTCACAGAATAGGTACATCTACTTACCAAGTTTTAACAGTATAGCTCTTATAGTTTCGGAAAAAAGTGGCTGTGACATACGGACGGACAGACAGACACATGACGAATCTATAAGGGTTCCGTTTTTTGCCATTTGGCTACGGAACCCTAAAAACAGGCCAACTGCGAGTCGGAGTCGCGCACGAAGGGATCGAACCATTATCTATTATCTATTAACATTAGACACTATATCTTTAGCTAATTTTAATATCGAGCACATTGTATGAGCCCCACTTAAATATTTATTTTATTCTGTTTTTAGTCATTTTTGTTATAGCGGCAACAGAAATACATCATCTGTGAATATTTCAACTGTCTAGCTATCACGGTTCATGAGATACAGCCTGGTGACAGATAGACAAACAGTGGAGTCTTAGCAATAGGGTCCCGTTTTTATTACCCTTTCTGTACGGAACCCTAAAAATGGTCAGTTACCTTAATGTAACGACCTACATGGTTCTCACATTCCATTCCATTCAAGTTACAATAATTTTCGTTTGCAAAAATCAACAAGAACTTTTCAGTGTCCAGCCCCCAACTGAATCCTCAGGGGGTTTCCAAAAGACGTCCACTGTTGGACATAGGCCTCCCCCAAGTGTTGCTATTACGACCGGTCCAGTGCGTCTCGTATCCATCGGATTCACCAGGTCATCGGTCCACCTTGTGGGAGCTCTTCCTACGCTGTTACGCCGGTACGTGGTGGACACTCCAGAACCTTTTGTCCCCATCAATTATCTGTTCTGCGAGCAATATGCCCTGCCCACTGCCACTTAATCTTGGCGATTCTTAGGGCTATGTCGGTGACCTTGGTTCTCCTGCGGATATCTTCATTTCTGATCATTTCTCAGGGGGTTTTACAACAATATATAGGGTGACTGGTTATTAGTGACCGATACTTAAACACGTGATTGTACTCATGATGGGAACCGATCACTTTTCCGAAATTTTTTTTGTTCGAATTTCATTTTACCGGAAACTATTGACTGACGTCTTTTTTGCTATATGCATTATTTGACATATTTCTAGATCATCGAAGTATCAAGTGTCATAAGTATTATTTTACCGAACTATATTTCGCCGATTTACAAAATAACTTTTTTCTATTGGCCGAAGCCTCTTTTGAACTTTTTTCATTTGCCAAATGATTTATTTGCCATATTTTCACCACACCGAAACAATATTTTACGGAATTTTGGTCACAAATATATAGACGGTTACTTGGTAGCATTTTCAATATTAAATTAAAATAGTATCATAAAAAGTCAATATGTTGTGTTACAAAATTTAGTGACAGAAACGAATCGCTGCAAAACCGACTTCACACAGTCTTGTCTGCCCTACCCCTAGAGTGTAATTAAAACTCGCGTAGGCGCGGAGGGGTAGTTAAAACTATCTGCGACGATAAGCTCGCGTGGGGCCGCCCAAACCCCGCAGCGCCGGAGCCGTGACAGAAATAATGCTTGCTGCATGTTGCATGCCTGCTTGCATGCTACATGCCTGCTTGCATGCTGCATGCCTGCTGCATGTTGCATGCCTGCTTGCATGTTTCATACCTGCTTGTATGTTGCATGCCTGCTTGCATGCTGAATGCCTGTTGCATTTTGCATGCCTGCTTGGAGGCTACATGCCTGCTTGCATCTGCATGCCTGCTGCATGTTGCATGCCTGCTTGCATATCGCATGTCTGCTTGCATGCTACATGCCTGCTTGCATGCTACATGCCTGCTTGCATGCTACATGCCTGCTTGCATGCTGCATGCCTGCTTGCATGCTGAATGCCTGCTTGCATGCTGATTTCCTGCTTGCATACTGCATGCCTGCTTGCATGCTGCATGCCTGCTTGCATGCTACATGCCTGCTTGCATGCTACATGTCTGCTTGCATGCACCACTTTTGTTCATAATCAACTATATTATATAGTGCCTTTACTTTTGAATAATTCATTAAAAAAATATTAGGTTAAACTAATCTGAAATTAGCTCCTGTTGCCTCAATCATGCCACTGTAATAATTACATTTCTAGGTGTTTGGTTAAATGAAAATATGGCAATTAAAACAGTGGTATAATGAAAGTTCGGAAATATAATACTTCGAACAAATGTTATTTCGGCTAAGTGTAACATCGGTGAAAAGTTTTTCGACCAAATGAAACGTCGGAGTAACGAAAAAATCGAATTGATAATAGGTCAACTGATACAGTGGCAGACGTGACTTCGATGAAATAAAAAAAAACGAAACGAAAATAGTTGAAAAGTTTTAGGTGAAATGAAATTCGGTCAAATATTTTTCAAACTTATGATAGGTAACCACTCATGATTACAAACAACTTTCCCAAAGAAACTTTTATAATTCTAATCAACTAAGTTTTTTTTTAAATTATTTCCTATTATTAAAATCACCTCGCTTTCCGGGGTGACTGTTATTTTTACCTACGTCACTACTGCACTGCAACGTAGGTTCATTGCTTACGTCATCGATAACGCGGGCACGGGACAGCTGATCGGGTGAAGGCGCGCGTGCGAATTTTAAAGTTTTGTTATTGTGATTAAACTAATTAGTATAAAAAAAAAGTTTCTTTGGGAAAGTTGTTTGTAATCGTGATACAATCACGTGTTTAAGTATCGGTCACTAATTACCAGTCACCCTATATTTATATCCCCCGTCAAGTTGCATCGATATCGTTTGTAATTCTATTACTCCACAAGATAAGATCTACATTTATATCATTATTATTGGTGCTATACGATTTTATCACACGTTTTATTACTAGGTACAATGCCGTTGATAGAATGAAATGCGGTTTTACTGAAAAAAAAAGGCGTGACTAGCCTAACCAAACTTGAGGAGCTCGCAATTTGATATTTATCCGTGTTTACTGTGTGGACTTGTGTTAGCTCGCCGTCTGGCCGTTCGGTAACCGTTCGGACCGAGTCCAAGACCTGTACCATGACGTTTAAAGTAAGATTGTTTCATTCTTATTTCCAGTTTGAGTAAGAGATGGCGCTAGACAACCTGTATAGCTCTGTCTCTTACCCACACTGAAATAAGAATGAAATAATCTTACTTTGAACGTCGTGGTAACCCCGCAAGTCGCCGCTGGCGCGTAGTGTTCCACGCGCGCCTCAATGAGCAAAACCGTAGGGGCCCAGCAGGGCCGAAGCCTACGGGGGCTGAATGGAGCCATGGGTTCGCTTCTGACAGGAAAACACTTGGCCCTAGAACGCAAGGCAAAGAAGGACAAAAATTGTAGGCGCGGGCTTGCGGACGGCGAGCAATGGGTGGCTCGTCGTCGGACCGTCCGGTAACCGTCCGGACCGAGCCAAGTCGTCGACGGCGCGTATTGTTCCACACGCGCCTCAGGGAGATGTCAGCAAATCGTAGGGGCCCAGCAGGGTCGAAGCCTACTGGGGCCATGGGTAGTGTGAAAACGAAACCCGGGGCCCTGGGACGAAGGCAACGAAGGAACAGGAGTGGGTTTTTAGTCAGTAAAAGTCTGACACTATCTCTCGCTTCGCCCAAGAGCGGGATTTGTCATTAGATGATTTTCCCACAGAAAAAAAAAAAGCGACAAGAAATATGTAACCAAGATTTATGTAACTCATAATATGATTTAAAAGAGTGTCCATGGAGTTTCGCACGTTCTTCTCCATAGAGATCTACGCTTTGGAACGTGCAATTTAACTTCACTTTTTTTTGACTGACCGACATTTTCACAATTCAAAAGTGCCTGTAATTGGTCTATTTGAAATAAACGTTTCTGATTTCTGAAGGAACATTACTTTAGTACAATAATAATATTTACAGTTAACAAAAAATAACACTAAGCAGAAATCTTTTTCAGAAGCATTGAAACTGGTTATTAAATGACGCAAAAATTACAATTTTAAATATTGATATGAGGAAAAGTGGGGGCGTGGTGGGTACATCTCGATGTCTCTTTTGTACACACTTATCTTTAAGGTGGTGACGTCACATTTTAGTTCTTGCATCTTTATTCTGGAAGTTGCCTAATATTGTACGGATTTTAAAAATTCTTTCTATTTGCGATTTTGGATAAAGTAACTTTTTGATAAAATAAAAAAAACTACCTAATCCACGCCGTTCAATAATTAGCATAGCATAGCATAGTCGGCCTTATAATGTTCCCACTGCTGGGACGCAGGCCTCCTCTCTAGGAGAGGGAATGGACCATAATCCTCCACGCGGGCCCAGTTCGGGTTGGTGAATGTCACATATAGAGCAGTGGTAGCCGAGCGGTAACGGCTCTGACTTACGAGTTTGTAAGTCGCGAGTTCAAATTCAAACCCTGCCAGGCGCATTAATTTGTATAATTTATTTCATCACCTCTACTCTCAAAAACGGTGAAGGAAAACATCGTGAGGAAACCGGCATGTCCTAGAACCAAAAATTCGAAGACATGTGATATCTGAATACTTACCAGGAATAAAACGATTTGAACAAATGTTGGACCAAACTTTGTCTGTTAAAATAGTTTTGCGAATTAATACCACATTATTATCAATACCATTACAACATTCACTTATCAACCGTTACTTATTCATTGAGTCTTATTTTACTACAGATTATGTCAAACAAGTATGTTATCTTAATGTTTTATCTTGTTCCTATCAACTTGTGAATATCTTGCGTACATTTTTTTAAACAATTTTGCAGCTATTTAAAACTGTGTGGCTTCCCCTGGTACCTCATGACGGCATTATCGTGTAAACGTCTGTTAAGTGAGTTTTAATTTTTTTACGTCACTTTTGAATAACATTGCTTTTTACCCGACTGCGCGACACAAAGGAGGGTAATGTGTTCATCAGTCTATGTATGTATTTATGTTTGTTTCTATGTGGCGTTCTAGAGACCAAATGCCCCTTGGGAAGATTTGATTGGTAAAATTTGAATGGGCCCCGACTGTGAGTCGTTCTGTTCTGCATTAGAATTTATGATTTGTTTTATGTGTGTATCGATTATAAAACTATTTCAATTGTGTAGTTATTTAGTATTACATAACAGAATTCTAAACTACTGGGCTTGTTTGTTTCTTTTTAGTTTTTATTTAAGTAAATTTTTTCACGTATTTTTTAAAATTAGTTTCGAAGCAGTCGGGTTTTTTGTTTTTCTTTAAATATTTTTATTTTTTGCATTATTTGGACAACTCTGACTAATTGCATTAGCGGCTTTTTGGACATGATATCGATTCAGATTTGTTAGTGTAATCTAAAGCGAAATACCAATCACTGATTAATCACGAAATCTCAGAAACTATAACATCTACAGACTTTAAATTTTGCAGGTAGGTTACTTATAGGGTGTAGACATTCGCTAAGAATGGATTTTACGGGACGCCTCCCCTAAGGGGGTAAAACGTGGGTTGGAAGTTTGTATGGAGAAGCTGACTTTCACGCGGGCGAAGCCGCTGGCAGAAGTATGTATTATATATGAAATTTTATTTAGGTGTAAAGATTAACTACACTTGCAAACTTTACCTCTTTATAATATTGAGGCAACGGTCCTCACGCTCCAACCGCCGCCGGGATTCCGATCCCGATTTCCGGCCACCGTAGGCGCGGGCTTGCGGACGGCGAGCAATGGGTGGCTCGCCGTCCGATCGTCCGGTGACTGTCCGGACCGAGCCCAAGTCGTCGACGGCGCGTAGTGTTCCACGCGCGCCTCAAGGAGATGTCAGCAACCGTAAGGGCCCAGCAGGGTCGAGGCCTACTGGGGCCATGGGTGATGCGAAAGTGACCCCCGGGGCCCTGGAAAAAAATGGCAAAGAAGGAACAGGAGTGGGTTTTTAGTCAGTAAAAGTCTGACGCTATCTCCCGCTCCGCCCAAGAGCGGGGGATGTCATTAGATGATTTTCCCACCAGAAAAAAAAAAACCTCTTTATAATATTAGTGTATTGTAGGAAGTAATCTCTGGAACTACTTAATGAACTTGTTTTCAAAAAAATATTCTTTAGTAAAAATTTACATAATGTGACAAAAAATAAAAATAATATATCATTATAGTTATTCCTAACTAAACTTATAGTTATACTTAATTATAAACTGATGTGGTGACTAAAAGACTGGCAAAAAAAAAAAATGTTTCCAAACAGTTATTCCTAACTATATATTTACAATATAGTTACACTTATTTATATTACTGTAACTTTCATAAAATATTAAATAATCTAACAAATCGACGATTATATAAATAAAAAAATATTACATGCATAGAGGAACGAGTCAGTCTGGAGTGAGTCTGGTTTAGGTATCTATGACAACTGTCAGCTCAAAGACGCTAGTTTCGGTCCAGCCGAATATTTGACCGAAACCGAAATTGCAACCGAAACCAGTTTTTTTGGCCGAAAATCTAATATTTTCTACGCAGCACGCAAGTGGGCACACAGCTAGGTTTATATAATGTGACTAGCATTTTGTCCGCGACTTCGTTTGCGAGAAATGTTTTTCATAAAAACTTGAACAGCCGTTAAACCGTATTTTGAGGGTAGTTATGAAAAACTAATAATGGCAGTCTTTATTATTTATTTTGATTAGGTTTTGTGCCAAGTTCTAATTTTATTAACCCAAGAAATAAGGATCCTCCATACAATCTTTAAAACCCCCTAAATTGTTAGGGGTAGTTCTGAAAATAAATAATGACAATCTTTATTATTTACTTACGTTTAAATACATACTAGCGACCCGCCCCGGCTTCGCACGGGTGCAATGCTGATACCACCGCAACCGCTATGTCCCTGCATTTTAAATCTGTAATATCTTCAAAAATATTCATTTAAATTAATAACAACTGTATGGCTTAAAATCGCTTCGTAAATAAGCCATTATTTCTCGTAAAAAGTAAAGAACAAACATGGTTATTGTGGGTTATCTCTAAGAGATAGACATATACCATCGCGGACTGTTTTGTAGATCTTTTTAAGGCGTACAATAATGTAGTACATTATTTTGATCTATCTCGTAGAGTCCAGCCAGCGTTTGCAATTTAAGCGCAAAAAATGTTTATTTACGACATCGCATTAGAAACCTCTAAAATCACCAGTGTTTCTCTACTATATTAGGCATGTATTATACATATAAACCTTCCTCTCCACAAAAATCCATACTACTACATAGAAAACCAGTCTTGCAGCTTTTTTTTTTTTTTTTTTTTTTTTTTTTTTTATTGCAGCTGCCTTCGTGCAGCCGCCGCATGTGCTGCCTGCATCCGCAGCTTGCAGCCGAGATTCGAATGGCACCTTAATAATATTATTGTTCCTTCATATATTTATTCATCACAAAATATTACAAGACACTTCTGCAAGTGCACGGCGCACGTGTTTGGCTGTAAGCCAGCTGTTTTTTAACCAACTTCATTTGTTGTCACCGTCCGCGTCGTGCATCTACGTGGGTATGGTCGAAACCTGATGAAATAGAAGTTCCAGTTCTTAGAAGAAAAAAAATGTGTTTATTTATTTAACCTTTTTACCACCGACGTTTAACCCGCCAGGGTTGCACATTCACGACCAAATACTCCATCTAGTCAGCTCTTCTGTCACCTATGGGGATTGAAGAGCTAAACGAGATAGAGTACCTAGTCGCAAATACACGACCCTGGTGAATTGGTCACGAAAACTCTTGTCGGACCAATCCAATACAAGCGGTTAAAGGGTTGAAGACCTCTAAAGCTGGGGTCCCACGGCCCGCCAGGCGACAGGCCGCGCCAAGCGTAGTCCCACCTGAATAGGCCTGTCGCGGCCCGTACTGAGTATTCCCACGGCGTGTGCCGGGCCTGGTGGGCCTGTTGACTGACATTAAAAGTATTGACAGATGTAGTAAAAGCTTTTATTGTGTAGTAGTTTGACAGATGTCAAAACGGGCCTATTATTTCTTGACGTCTTTAGTATAATTAACTCACGAGTTGCACTTCTGCATGTTGGCTTTGTCATGGCGTCGGGGGCACGTCCGTCCACGTCACGCGTTCAGTTCTCTGCCAATATCAATGTTTGTTGCAGCATCGTGTCTTCCGGACACAAATAAACATATTGTTTCGTCGAGGACTGAGCTAATATTGACTGGATTCCAGACTTTTGAAAGTCACAAAGAGGCGTTACTTTTTTTTTGTATGTGGGTCAAATTATATCTTCTGTTTGGGTGAAGCTAGAGATAATGTCAATTAATGTAATGTGCCTTTTCTCATCCAACCCTCTTCCTTTTTTTTGGGCTGGCAGATCATCCATTGCTTCCACTGCTTTAAGGTGACTAAAACTACACCTGTCTCCTTCAGTTCCCTATGCGGTCTAGGACCTCGGGCTTCCTCTTCGGAAATTCCCCGTGAGCTTAGCGGGCATCGGCCCTGCTAGCCCCCTTTGGTGAAATATTTTTGAGGCGCGCGTGGTACACTACGCATCTTTGACGACCTGGGCTCGGTCTGGACGATTACCAGACGGCAAGCCACCCGTTGTTCGTTGTCCGCAAGCTCGCGCCTACCCTGACTGGGTTAGGGTCATGGCGGCTGGGGCTTGAGAATGTCAGTTCCCTCATGTGTGCTGCCGTCTCCTTGGCTATCTTCTAGCTTTACTGCTTGGCAGAAGGAAGCGACCGCCTCACATTCGCTTTCGTGTGGTGACTCTTTCGAATATACGGCGTAAAATACCTTTAATTGATCCAAACCAAAAATATCAGCATACAATTCGTCAAACAAGTTATCGATCCCCACTTTATTATACAAAAATCGTCTTTAAAATGCCGTCTGGTTATGTCAACTTAAAGTATTGCGCATACATTTGCAATTTATATAATGTTAGCTTAGTATACGTCACTCCATACCAGTGTATATTAGAATTTTAATGACTTAAACGTGTTTTGTACGCGTATTGTCGTTTAATTGGGTTTTGTGACGGTTAAAAGATTTTTCTTGACAATCGTATTGACGTGTGCAATTTTTTTTTAATGGTTTTTCCGCATGTAATGGGAGCGAGCGAGCGTTTGCGCATGCATCCACACAGCTATTCATCCCCATTCGATTGTATCCTGAAACGATTGGTTGTAGTAGCAGTTTTTTGTAGCCCAAGAAACAACATTATTATTTATTTATTTTATTTTATTTGGGTGGCTTACAGCTAACAATACAAAATATAAGACGATAAATTAGATCACGATGAGCCATTTACAAGCCTCCACATATAATATGAAAGTATTGTTGAAAGTACAGTGAAAAAGAAGTAATTGAGATATACAAAAATTTGGTAGGAAGATGATATAGAAGACAATAATGTAATGCAATTACAAAACAATGCTTTTAGACATAACAATGTTTATGGATGCTAAACTGCTTGTAAAGAGATCAACTGAAGTGTGTTCTTTGACTAAATTGTTAAATGCTTTTGCTGCGCGAATCAAGTAAGAGTTACTACGGTAGACTGTGCGTGAATGAGGAGCGTGAAGAAGATTTCTAATTCGACAGTGCCGGGGGGGGACGTTCAGAGATTATCATTATGTACACTGTTGGACATAGGTAGGTCTCCCCCAATTGTCGCCACAACTACCGTTCCTGTACGTCTCGCAATATGATACCACTAGCTTCAGCCAGCAGCTTTGCCCGCGTGATAGTAGCGTAGGTTTCTCCATACAAACTTTGGACCCCCTTTCACCCCTTTAGGGGGTAAATTTAGGAAAATCCTGTCTTAGTGCTCGTCTACGTCGTAAAAGGAAACCTGGTGCCTCCTAGTCCCAGTAGTTTTGGCTGTGCATTGATATGTCAGTCAGTCAGTTTCTCCTTTAATACATAAATGATCCAATGGATATTGCGACCCTCACCACCTACCAACCCTCATTGGTCATAGCATTCGTCTTGAGACACTGACACTGGTATGACGAACGAGGGAATACCGCGCAGTTTCCCGAATAGTGCCCACCGAGACAGATTTTTAAAAAATTATAGATTCACGTTTTACCACTATCTCACCTGACGGTAAGCGACGATGTGTTGAAAACCAGCGTCAGATAACAGCACGTAGTTGTCTGGCATTTTTGCTGAACGAGGCCTATTTGGCGCAACCGCGAGACACACGATGTTAGTTTTCTTTTATTCTTAAGCTTCAATAGGTTTTTTCTACACTGTGTATGTGTGCCAAATAAAATATTTTTCTTACTTTCTTTTCTTTCTTTCTTGCTTAGAAGTGACCTATTCAGTCTTGACTTTGGATTGAAAGATTCATCTCTTTCTCTAAGCTACATCTACCTAACTACGGTGGAGGTGTGCCCCGCTTGGGCAGAGCAACGCCGTGTCCTGGTGGGGGCGATCGGCGGCGGCGATCTCTCGCGTCAGGCCTTGGTGCAGGCCATGGTCCGAAGCGAGGAGGAGTGGCAGGCGGTTGCCTCCTTCTGCGAAGCAGTAATGCTTGCAAAGGAGGCGGCCGATCGCGTAAGGCAGCGGTCCTCACGCCCCAACCGCCGCCGGGATTCCGATCCCGATTTCCGGCCACCGTAGGCGCGGGCTTGCGGACGGCGAGCATTGGGTGGCTCGCCGTCCGACCTTCCGGTAACCGTCCGGACCGAGCCCAAGTCGTCGACGGCACGTGCTGTTCCACGCGCGCCTCAAGGAGATGTCAGCAACTGTAGGGGCCCAGCAGGGTCGAAGCCTACTGGGGCCAAGGGTCTGATTCTGAAAGGAAGACTCGGCCCTGGTACGAAAGGTAACGAAGGAACAGGAGTGGGTTTTTAGTCAGTAAAAGTCTGACACTATCTCCCGCCCCGCCCAAGAGCGGGGGATGTCATAAGATGATTTTCCCACCGGAAAAAAAAACATCTACCTAACTAGATCGTTTGTCCCAGGAAAATGTAATCGTCTACAACTTCAAGAATCAAAATAATGCACATCAAGACAAACTAGACCCTATTCCTTTAACTAAAAGGCCACAATGGCGTGATACAGTTCATTCAAGCTCTGCAACACTTGTTTGCTAAGTTAAAATCAACCCTATTCTTTTGTTTACAGGCCACAATGTCGCGTGACAGATCATCGAGGCGGTTCTACCGGGCTGAGTCTACACATGACCTGCTGGCTTATATGGATAAGGGGCATGCGGCCAGCAATGAGAACCGATGGACTTTCGAGACCGCTTGGGAAGTCGCTAATAAAGGTAAGATTCAGTTTTATTTTTAGGGTTCCGTACCTCAAAAGGAAAAATGGAACCCTTATAGGATCACTTTGTTGTCCGTCCGTCTGTCTGTCTGTCTGTCTGTCAGTCAAGACCCTTTATCTCGGGAACGCGTTGAGGTATCGAGTTGAAATTAAAACCATATACTCAAATATGAAACATCTAAACATCTATCATCTTTTTTTATCTTATTATTATTATTATTAAATCTTCGATCCCTTAAAACTGTGAAAAAAAAATTTTCTAAGTTAACGAAAAAAAAGATACGGTTTAGGTCTCAAAAAACGTATTTTCGACACTCTCGAGGAAATCAAAATTCATAGGGTACTTCCCGTTGACCCAGAATCCGAAAATTTTGCATAAAGCAAGGTCTTATAGCACAAATATAGGAATAAATCTAAAAACTATAAATTTGTTGGTACGTCACAACACCAAAAAAATAATTGCGATTCAGAAAAATCTTCGAGACTCCATTCGGGTTTTGAACTGTTTACATAGGTAGTTTATACGGAACCCTCAGGGCGCGAGTCCGACTCGCACTTGCCTAGTTTTTTTTGGTAGGAAGTCAATTCTTCCGTACATTACCTTTCTACAAACAAACAATTTCTTAATTTTGTATATATATTTAAATATAAAGAATAGTTGTCCACCATAAGGCGCGTAGTGTTCCTCGCGCGCCTCAAGGAGATGTCAGCAAAACCGTAGGGGCCCAACAGGGTCGAAGCCTACTGGGCCATGGGTTGTGCGAAAGAGAACCCCGGTGCCCTGGAACGAAGACAAAGAAGGAACAGGAGTGGGTTTTAGTCAGTAAAAGTCTGACACGCCTTCCCGCCCCGCCCAAGGGCAGGAGATGTCATTGGATGATTTCCCACTTAAAAAAAAAAAATGTTTTATTTTAATTTTTTTTGGATGGGAGATGAACACTTAAACAACAAAACAATCAAACAACAACAGCAATCAATAAAACTTTTTTTTTTTACGTACATTACCTTCCTACAAACAAACAATTTATAATATAAGTAATAATAATATTCCATAACTTTCACACAACGCCATCTAGTCCCAAACTATACAGAGCTTATGCTATGAGTACCAGACAACTGATTAATACACTCGTACTTATATATTTCGAAATAAATATTATAGATAAATTACACCCAGACACAGAACAAATAAATAAATAAATAAAATAAAAAGCATTTATTTCAGGCAACTTAGCACCCATACAACAATCACAAAACAAAACACACACACAAAGAGATACACATTTTACACTATCGGACATAGCCCGCAACATGTCTGCTACAGCAATGTCCGATATAAGGGCAATCAAATCTGCCGGCAATCATCGCCAGAACTGTATTGGAGCTGTCCCGCACCCTGCGCACCAAGGACGCGCACCGCTTGCGCATGGTGGTGTGAAAACAGTCGGTGCGCGCTTCCGCAAACATGCCCGAGGCACTACAGAAGCGGGGCAGCCCCAACACCGCCCTGAACGCGTTATTATATTGGATACGGAGGGCACTGTAAACCGCTTGTGTGTAGGAAACCCATAGGCTGCACGTGTACAATGAAGTACAAAAAGCTTTAAAAAGTGTGATCTTGACCTCATTTGAACACCGTGCAAACCTACGGGCTATCATATTTGCTCTTTTAGACAGTGCCCTTCGCTCCCTTTCGATGTCGACATGGTCCCTCAGGTCAGCTGTTACCCAATGCCCCAAGTATTTAAATTGGTCCACCCGTTCCAAAGGTACATCATTCAGGCGTATGGGTGGTACATGTTGAGGGCATTTGGAGCCAGCCTCAAAGACCATGTATTGACTCTTAACGACATTGTACAAGAGGCCATGTCTGCACGCGTACTCTTCACACACTTTTAGCAGCCTTCGTATGCCACAGACAGACGCACTCAGTAGCACCATATCGTCCGCATAACTCAGGTTGTTTACACAGACTCCATCAACGTAGCAGCCAACATGGTGACCACTAAGAGCGACGATGAGCGCATCCATATACAAATTAAACAGGGTGGGTGAGGTTAACCCACCCTGCCTCACTCCACATTCAAGCCTGTACGGCTCCGACAACACGCCCGCCCATCTGACACTGTTAACCTGGTGTGCGTACCAATACTTGAAAATGTAAATAAGTTCACGTGGCAAGTTTATATCCTCAAGCTTTTGCCATAACACGTTATACGACACCAGGTCAAAGGCCCTGGACAGGTCGAGGAAACAAGCGTAAACAGGTGTTTTACGATCCGTATAATATCTAATGGTATGCTTGAGACACAGTATTGCACTATCTGTTGACAGTTTGGGTCTAAACCCAAATTGATTATCGTGCAATGTCACGTGTTTATTTAACTGTGCATCCAACAAACCATCAAACACTTTAGCTATAACAGTAGCAAGGGAGATGGGCCTGTAGTTACTCTTATCGGATAGATCACCCGTTTTGTTTTTCACTACAGGCACTACTACTGTCCTCATAAAATCGCACGGCAGGTAGGAATGGCTCAGGCATAGCGAGTAGAACATAGCTAAGACCCTAGTTACATGCGGGCCAGCATGCTGCAAGTGTTCAATACTGAGGCCATCGTGGCCAGGAGACTTGCCCTTCGACATACACTTTATTACTTTCCGTACCTCTTTGGCTGAAAACCTCGTCTCCATTTCGCCCATGGGGCCCTCAGCATTGACCACCGCAACCTGTCTGTCCAATAGTGGCTGTACAGAAAAGTGGGACCTAAATATATTTGCTATGTCCTTTGGTTCACTTACGCCATCAACACTCACCGGAAGGCCTGGCCTTATGTTTACTTTCTTGGTACCCTGCCAAAAACCCCGAAAATCCCCATTTAAGTGCTTCTCAGCAAGAATGTCCATTTTTAATTGGTCCTGATGATCTTGGCACCATTTAAGTCTAGATTTGAACACCCTTCTGCTTTCACACATATCGTGATATAAGTCTCCTCCCTTAGGTTTACCGCACTTTACCCAATCGATAAATTTTGTTCTGGCCACCCGGTGAGCCTCGCTGACGTTTTTGTTCCACCCTACTACACGCGAGCCAGCTGCCACCGTCCTATTGCCCCCTCGACCCGCCATGGCTGCGTCACGAAGAGCTGTCACAATTACAGAGTACAGCCTATCAAGGACACGTTTGTGACCGTGGTCACAACAGCACAAGTCAGCACACTGCATACACTCAATAGGGAAGTCAATTAGCTTTAGTCTCCTATTGCATTCATTAGTATACAAAGCAATCTGTTCCTCATTACGCTTACCCCAAACCACGTCTTTATTCAACACGACATCATGAGACACCGTCTGCGAGATGACGCTTAAATTACACTCAATAATAAGTGGGAAGTGATCAGACCATACCGTATCATAATCCACATACACATCTGTAACAGATTGCTTTGCAGACTGAGTTACTAAGCAGTGGTCCAGCCAGCTGCAGGACCCGTACACGTCACTAACAAAAGTAAACGTACCCGAGTCAATACCTAGCATTTCTATGTCCACACATGACCAATACTGCTCAGCACAATAATTGATAAGCTCATTGTGAAACAATCCATATGGATCAGCATTGTAATCGCCTAACATATATACAGATTCAATGCCGTATTCATCAATAATTGCACTTACCAAACTAAGGCAGTCCGTAAACTCCGCAATATTGTCCGCTGAGTTCGTAGGCATATATATACTCATCACTATCACGGGTCGGTCACTTGTTATTATTTTAATGGCACATATACGCTCACTACCACACCGTAACACAGACACTTTTTGAAATACGCTACTTTTCCACAATAACGCAACGCCCCCAAAGGGTCGCCCACGTAGCACCCCTGCTGAAGTGTCCACTGCTGAAATTGAAGCAAATGATCGTGCTCCTCACAAACATTTGTCTTGGGTAGGAATCGAACCCACGACCTCCGGTATAGCAGTCAGGGCCACTAACCACTAGACCAACAGGCCAGTCATTTCTTAATTTTGTATGCATTTTTAAATATAAATAATAGTAGTCCACCGGTCCCTCAAGGGTCCTGAGCGGCGGCAGTGATCTCTCGCGCCGGGCCTTGGCACAGGCCATGGTCCGGAGCGAGGAGGAGTGGCAGACGGTCGCTTCCTTCTGCGAAGCAGTAATGCTAGCAAAGGAGGCGACCGCACGCGCGAGAAAACGGCGCTCACGCCCCAGCCGCCGGGATCCCGATTCCGATTTCCAGCTACCGTAGGCGCTGGCTTGCGGACGGCGAGCAATGGGTAGCTCGCCGTCCGACCGTCCGGTAACCGACCGGACCGAGCCCAAGTTGTCGACGGCGCGTAGTGTTCCACGCGCGCCTCAAGGAGATGTCAGCAAAACCGTAGGGGCCCAGCAGGGTCGAAGCCTACTGGGGCCATGGGTGATGTGAAAGAGAACCTCTGCGCCCTGGAACGAAGGCAAAGCAAAAAAAAAACCCTCTCCTGTTCCTTAACAGGAGAGGGTTTTTAGTCAATAAAAGTCTGACACTATCACACGTTCCGCCCAAGAGCAGGGGATGTCATTGGATGTTTTTCCCACCAAAAAAAAAGGGTCCTGAATAAAGAATATCCTAACAATACGTGTCCAGCAGTACTACTTTCTGGATCTAGACTTTGATCCAACTGCTGAATGAGAACCACCTCAGATGTTGTTGTTTGTCGAGACTCTTGGCTATTAAGCCACTGACCGTTACGACTATCAGCACAATAACTACTGTATTCACATCCATTATGTCGACAACCTCCCGAGACAAGTCAAGATGCTCTGTTTGCTTATTTATCTCAGCTTCCACGAGGTTCTCATAATGAGGGACCGCTATATCAACAATCTTGTGGATCACTATAGTCGAGCTGTCACCACTTTATCAGGTTTTTTGGGAACAATCAAATTACATTAAAGGCTATATTTAACCAGGACACCATGGCAGCGCGACCAGTCGCCGCTACCAACAAAATGTATACAGCTCTATAGAGAGTTACTCACCTGGTGTCCGTGTGGTTGCGCAACCAATTTGGTGGCGCGACCAGCTCGGACGCGTGCACTTAAGGTCCATTTTGACACTGTGTCAGTGTGGTGTAGCGACTCTGGTGTCTAGTTTGGTAGCTTACGGACACCATGGAGGCGCAACTGGTCGCGCCGCCATGGTGTCCCGGTGAAATATAGCCCTTAATATTATATGGGTGAATGTTTTTATTTGTGTTTGTTTGTAACTCCTTTACACTCAAACGTTTGAGCGGATTTGAAAAGCGGGCAAATTAGATGGAAAAAGGCCTTGCGGGCGCAGCCCAATACGTTGGTCCGACCAGATCCGCACCGCTCTTGACTCCACGGTATACAAGGCTCTTCACACCGCCAGAGACAGTTATAGATGGAGGAACATCATCAAAATTAAAATGATGAAGCGTGGAGGTCACGACCCTCAGCATTGAGGAATAAGAAGCTAGGAGGAGGGGTTTCTCTTCTACTTTCACGCGGGCTAATCTGCTGGAATACGCTCTAAAGGCTTCTCTTCTTTCTTTATGTCATCATCATCATCATTTCAGCCGAAAGACGTCCACTGTTGGACATAGGCCTTCCCCAAGTGTCGCCACAATGAACGTTCCTGTGCGTTTCGCATCCATCGGACTCCCGCAACCGTTACCAAGTCATCCGTCCACCTTCTAGGAGGCCTTCTAACGCTTCCGGTACGTGGTCGCCCTTACAGGACCTTTCGACTCCAACGGCCATCCGTTCTGCGAGCAATGTGCCCTGCCCATTGCAACTTAAGTTTGGCGATTCTTCGTGCTATGTCGGTAACCTTGGTTCTCCTGCGGATATCCTCATTTCTGATTCGATCACGCAAGGAAATTCCGAGCATAGCCCTTTCCGTTGCCCTTTGGGTTACTTTAAGGTCTTCTGATGAGGCCCATTGTAAGCGATCACGTTTCGGAGCCATATGTCATCACTGGCAACACGCACTGGTCATAGACTTTCGTCTTGAGACACTGTGGTATATTGGACGAGAAGATACCGCGCAGCTTGCCGAACGCTGCCCAGCCGAATCGGATTCGACGATTGATCTCTTTCTCGAAGTTAGACCTACCCAACTGCACCGTCTGTTCCAGGTAAACGTAGTCGTCCACAACTTCGAGTGTTGAGTCTCCGATCTTGATCGGAGTGGGCTACATGGATGTTTACCACGACTTTGGTTTTGTCCAAGTTCATTTTAAGTCCCACTCTTTCGGAAGCTTTGCTGAGGTCACCGAGCATTGTACTGAGCTCCTCCGTAGTCTCAGCCATGACTACTATGTCGTCGGCAAATCGAAGGTGAGTGATATACTCGCCATTGACATTTATGCCTAGCCCTCTCCATTCCAGAACCTTGAAGACATCCTCCATTGCGGCCGTGAACAGTTTCGGAGAAATGCCGTCTCCTTGCCTCACACCCCGCTGCAAGAGGATAGGTTTCGAGGTCTAGTCCTGAAGTCGGACTGACATGGTGGCGTTTTTGTATAAACACTTCAGCACTTTGATTGTTTACCATGACTTTGGTTTTGTCCATGTTCATTTTAAATCCCACTCTTTCGTTATGTAGGTGCAGGACATTATTTTCAAACCATTACTAGATACAATTTACACAGATCCTTCTACATTTTGAAACAAATGGCGCCCGTGCCTGTAACTCTATCGTCTATTGTCTATGCTCACTAAGTGTTAAGTCCTAAGTCCTTGTAAATACTTGTATTTCTTGTTGTCTTAGAAATTATAAGATGGACACGAGTTGAAGTGGGGCATGGTTAACGAGTAGGAAGTACTGGGAATTGTTATGCCTTTCTGTTTTGTTATTATTATGTTCTTTTTTCTTTTTTAATTGGTATAAACCAGTGCTTGAGTGTGATCCCACCTGATGGTAAGCAGTGATGCAATCATCGATGATGAGGCGCACTAGTTTATTAAGATCCTGTTCACTCTAGCCTTGAAGACACCTGAATTATAGTTGAACTCCTTAGTCCTTAGTTGAGCTATATGAAGAGGACTATAGAACCCGATCGCGTTATAATGCGCAAAAGTATATTAAACAACAAATTGTTTACTTAATAAATTTGAATATTGTATATCCTGTAATATATTGCTTTTTCTGTACATTACTTATTAGTAACACAGACTTGCAACATTTTGTAAGTCCGATTGTCGAAGTATGATTAGTTTACCATTGAGTTTCTGGCCATGGACGTTCACGACATTCTTGCACGTTCTTCTCCATAGAGATCTACGCTTTGGAACGTGCAATTTAGCTTCACTTTTTTTTTTGACTGACTGACATTTTGACAATTCAAAAGTGCCTGTAATTGTGCATGACTGACCTGTTGGTCTAGTGGTTAGTGGTACTGACTGCTATGCCGGAGGTCGTGGGTTCGATTCCCACCCAGGACAAATGTTTGTGTGATGAGCACGATCATTTGTTCTGTATCTGGGTGTAATTTATCTATAATATGTATTAAGTATGTTTATCAGTTGTCTAGTACTCATAACACAAGCTCTGCTTAGCTTGGAACTAGACGGCGATTATTCTTATATGCGTATCCACATCCGATCTACATTTCATATCATATACATTAGCATTGACAAAGTTGCTTAATTTTTTTTTATCTTTTTCAGTCGGTGGAATCTACACTGTTATCAGATCAAAGGCTTATGTATCCACGGAAGAAATGGGAGAGAATTATTGCTTGTTAGGTAAGATCTTTATTTATTTAGGTTCTCTATTCCACTTTCAAACTTTCTGTAATGTACTCATTTCTCACTTTATCCATTCTCGTCCATCGACTTATATTCTAGCGATAGACAAGCACGTTCATGGAAACTGTGGGCGACTCACATATATTTACACAGTTTACACACTACACGTAAACAATAAATATATAAATCACCTACATCCATCTATTTATATATATTTACACATACATATTTATTTATATATATATTTCCAAGTTGTCAACACACATATACACTGACACTAAACACAACGTATGGAATGACGTGACGCATTGGACACACGCATCGTCGATGACGCGCCGGCGACGGTTTTCCTTCTACCGTCACGTTGTTGATATATTTGTTTCTCACCAGTCACGACCTACGCTGCTAGAAACATATACGTGCGCTCGCGCCGGTAAAAAGTTGTTGACACATACCCGCGCTAAATCATTGCTGACCTGCAAAGACTGTGTTCTGGCTGTATATTATCCTGCTTGTGCTTAACTTGCTTGCGCCTTCTAACTAACAGTGTTGTAGTGTTGTGTGTGAGGAATATACCTGGAGATTCAGCAAGGACTTTTATTTATTCATCCACCTACCCAGTGAGTACCTACACCACACACACACCGTCCATACAACCAAATTGGTGACCCCTACTGAACGCAGAAGAAAAGGCTAAGATGAGCAGCGACGGTAGTGATACCGAGACTTCACAGCGCAGCCAACGCCCTACCCGTCGGCCAAGTAAGTGCGCGCGCGTTTCCACTGACGCGGACAACCCTACAATGGAGTTATTCAGAGTTGGCGTTCGCATACCACCTTTTTGGCCTGAAAAACCCAACATCTGGTTCTGCCAATTGGAAGGACAGTTCAGATTGGCCAGAATAACTGACGACACCACCAAATTTTATTACGTCCTCGCGCAACTCGACCGCCAACACTCGGAGGAAGTTGAAGATATTATTATTTCACCACCCCCGACGGACAAGTACGAAAAGCTCAAGACTGAGCTCATCAAGCGCCTGTCGGTCTCCAAGGAGAAAAAAGCCAAGCAACTCCTCCAGTCGGAAGAACTTGGTGACAGAAAACCTTCGCAGTTTCTCAGACATCTGCAAAATTTGGCGGGACCCACAATACCGGACGACTTTTTGCGCACCATATGGACCAGTCGCTTGCCCAGCAACCTGCAGACCATCGTGGCATCACAGATGAGCTTGTCCCTCACAGAGCTCGCTGACCTCGCCGACAGAGTGCACGACATCGCACCAGCCTCACCTCAAGTCGCGGCAGCATCTTCATCACGGCCAGACTCAACGAAGGACATGATGGGCCTCATAATGGAGCTGACAAGGAAGGTAGAAGCCCTATCTACCGAAAGGCACGGTCGCTCCCGTCCTCATACACGTCAAACGTCAGGCCATCGTAGTCGCACACCATCCCGGCGATCGCAGTCGAACTACAGGAAGTTCCCAAACTGCTGGTACCACCACAAGTTCGGCAGCCAGGCGAAGAAGTGCATCCGCCCATGCGACTACAAAGCGGGAAACGAGCAGGGCAGTCGGTAATGGCGGCTGAAGATTGCCCTACTACAACTGGTCGCCTGTTCGTGACGGATCGCAGCTCGAAAGTCCAATTCCTCGTGGACACCGGAAGTGACTTGTGCGTCTACCCTCGAACTGCGCTCCCGCAGTGTCGTCGTACGAAGACAGAGTACCAGCTATGTGCAGCCAATGGTACATCCATAGCGACCTACGGCTACCTTCAGGTTGTACTAAATTTAGGCCTTCGTAGGGATTTCCATTGGCGTTTTATAGTAGCGGATGTCACAAAAGCAATAATAGGTGTAGATTTTTTATCTCATTATAATTTAATTGTTGACATCCGCAACAAACGATTAATTGATGGCACTACTAAACTATCATCTGTAGCATCAATAGCTTGTACTGACAGCCTAATATCAAGTGTAAAGGTTGTGACTGGTGAGAGCAAATATGGTAACATTCTTTCAGAGTTTCAGGAAATTACTCGACCCGCAGGCGTGCCATTCACACCAAAACACAACACGACACACCACATTCGCACCACATCAGGCCCCCCAGTATCTTGTTCTCCACGTCGTCTAGCCCCGGACAAGATGAAGATTGCCAAGGCTGAGTTCGAGGGAATGTTGGCGAACGGAACAGCTCGACCCTCGGAGAGCCCCTGGTCGTCACCTCTTCACCTCGCCCCGAAGAAAGACAACGGCTGGCGTCCCTGCGGAGACTACAGACTGCTCAACGCAAGGACAATTCCCGATAAGTACCCAATCAGGCACATACATGACTTCTCCCATAGTCTATCTGGTTGTACGATCTTCTCCACCATTGATTTGGTGAAAGCATACAACCAAATACCAGTCTGTGAGGAAGATATACCGAAGACCGCCATCACTACACCCTTTGGACTTTTCGAGTTTCCATTTATGACGTTTGGTCTGAGGAACGCAGGTCAAACTTTTCAAAGGTTTGTTGACGAGATGACTCGTGGCCTAGACTTTTGTTACCCATACCTTGACGATTTTCTGGTATTTTCGAGGAGCGAGGCAGAGCACGAGCAGCACCTTCGCCAACTCTTCACCAGGATGAAGAACTATGGTATGCTCGTTAATACCGCCAAATGCGTTTTCGGAGCACCAGAGGTAAAATTTCTAGGCTACCACATCTCGCAACACGGAACTAAGCCTTTGGAAAGCAAGGTACAGGCAATCAGGGACTTTCCAGTTCCTAAAACTGCCAGGCAGCTGAGAAGGTTTCTGGGCATGGTGAACTTTTACCGGAGGTTCATACCTCGGGCTGCTCAGATCCAAATGCCTCTGCATGCCTTACTGACCGACAACATCAAAGCCTCACAGCCAGTCGACATAAGTGGAAGCTCGTTAAGGGCCTTCGAAGAGTGCAAGGATAGCCTGTGTGACGCAGCGCTACTGGCACATCCTGACTCACAGGCTAAATTGGGATTAGTCACGGATGCGTCTGATTTGGCAATCGGCGGAGTCTTGCAGCAGTTCAAAGATGGTAGCTGGCAGCCTTTAGCGTTCTTCTCACGCAAGTTGAGCCCATCTCAGCAAAAATACTCGCCGTACGATAGAGAGCTCCTTGCTATCTACGAGAGTATTAAATACTTCCAGCATTGGCTAGCCGCTACCACCTTTACTATCTACACTGACCATAAGCCACTGTGTTATGCCTTTCATCAACGAAAGAATAACTGTCCGCCACGTCAGTTTAGATACCTTGACTACATTTCACAGTTCTCAACCGATATCCAGCACATTGCTGGAAAAGACAACGTCGTGGCTGACACACTTTCTCGCGTTGATGAACTGCAAAGCCCAGTGGATCTAGACACTCTAGCCAAGGCTCAAGACTCCGACCCGGAACTTGCACAATTCTTGACAGCAGAGTCTTCACTGCGCATTAAAAGAATGATGGTTCCAGGAAGTCGTACTGAATTGTACTGCGATGTCAGTACACCGACTCCTAGACCCCTCATTCCCAAACCATTGCGCAAACAAGTCTTCGACTCACTGCACTCGCTGAGCCACCCTGGCGCTAACGCAAGTGCAAAGCTCGTAGCACAACGCTACGTATGGCCACAGATGCGGAAAGACTGTCGCGACTGGTCTAAGGCATGTTTGGCTTGCCAGCGTTCGAAGGTGAATCGCCACGTCACCACCCCTGTGGGTACTCTCGATTTACCAACGGCGCGTTTCAAATATGTCCATCTAGACCTGATCGGACCAGTGCCCCCTTCCAACGGATATCGGTATTGCCTGACACTCGTCGATCGCTTTACGCGATGGGTTGAAGTAGTCCCAATTACCGATATTACGGCGGAAACTGTGGCCAAAGCGTTTTTGCTGGGATGGGTAGCACGGTTCGGTTGCCCTACCGATATTGTCACTGACCGTGGTAGGCAGTTTGAGTCCAACCTATTCCAATATCTCAGCAAAGCAATTGGCTTCAGGCACCGTAAGACCACTGCATACCACCCTCAGTGCAACGGTTTGGTGGAGAGATTCCACCGCCAGCTCAAAGCGGCTATCAAGTGCCACGCTGATATCAGGTGGACAGAATCTTTGCCACTGGTACTGCTCGGTATCAGGAGTTCCATCAAGGAAGACCTGAACTCGTCGTCCGCCGAGCTAGTATATGGCGAACCTTTGAGACTGCCGGGTGATTTCTTTGGCCATAAAGTTGACAAATGCACGACTGACATGACTGATTTTACAGCCCGTATCAGAGCATTTGCCAGCCAACTACAGCCAGTCCCAACGACGCACCACTCAAAAGACAAGGTCTTTATTCACAAAGACTTGTCATCCAGTTCCCATGTATTTCTTCGGGACGACGCGTTGAGAGGTGCCCTTCAACCGGCATACACTGGTCCCTATGAGGTGATCGAGAGAGGTGCCAAAGTTTTTAAAATAAAAATAAAGGGTAAAATAGTCACAGTATCGTTAGATCGATTAAAACCAGCCTACATACTGTCTGACACCAACACCACCCCTAGCGAAAGCATGTCCGAACCAACTATTCCAACCCCAGTAGTCAAGACAACTCGTTCAGGAAGAAAAGTAAAATTTCCTGACTACTATCGACCCTAGCCTGGTCTCTGGAGGGGAGTGATGTGGGCGACTCACATATATTTACACAGTTTACACACTACACGTAAACAATAAATATATAAATCACCTACATCCATCTATTTATATATATTTACACATACATATTTATTTATATATATATTTCCAAGTTGTCAACACACATATACACTGACACTAAACACAACGTATGGAATGACGTGACGCATTGGACACACGCATCGTCGATGACGCGCCGGCGACGGTTTTCCTTCTACCGTCACGTTGTTGATATATTTGTTTCTCACCAGTCACGACCTACGCTGCTAGAAACATATACGTGCGCTCGCGCCGGTAAAAAGTTGTTGACACATACCCGCGCTAAATCATTGCTGACCTGCAAAGACTGTGTTCTGGCTGTATATTATCCTGCTTGTGCTTAACTTGCTTGCGCCTTCTAACTAACAGTGTTGTAGTGTTGTGTGTGAGGAATATACCTGGAGATTCAGCAAGGACTTTTATTTATTCATCCACCTACCCAGTGAGTACCTACACCACACACACACCGTCCATACAACCAAAAAACTATTTGTCAAAATAGTGATATGATATTTCTTTCTAAATTTTTACAGTATCAAAAAACACGCGTCGTCATAATTTTTGAATTTGACGGAATTCATTGATATCATTTATACAAAAAAGAAATAACATTAAATCAAAAAAGAAAAAAAAAAACATTCAGGGAATAAAACACCATGCAAGTCTGTGTTCACTAAACCAGTTGTAGGTAAAAATCTGGTTTTTGTGGCAGTTAACATCTGCATGTTTTAGTCTATGATTGTAAAATGGGAAGGCTTTTTACTAAAATAATATGTTTTCTAACATACTATTACGATATTAGAAGCTATTATATTGCTTGGACAACCAGTAATTTTACTTAAATTACTACAGAATTATTATTTACGTCCAGATTCATTTTAATTTGAATTTATAAGCGCCGCTCTCACACTGCATGAACGTCAAAACTGTACTAATGTCATCAATATCAAGGTGCATAGAAGACACTGCACCTGAGTCGGTTGAAGTGAGTGTACGGCACGCGTAATCTAGTACGTAGTACATATATATCGATGTTCTCGTCACATCCATCTCAGTATTCTCATCTTCGCTACATGCAATCTTTTTTCAAAGATTCGCTTTCAACGTATTTCTCGCCAACAGGACCCTACAAAGAGCATTGCGCTCGTACTGAGGTTGAGGAGGCTGACTTCCCTCCGAACTCACCGCTCACGACTGCAGTTAATGCTATGAGGAGCCAGGGTTACAAGGTACGTCAATTATACAGACCTGGACATGATTCTGGACCCCCCAGTGGTGGAATTTTTCGTCGGTTTTTTTCCTATTCTTTTTTTTTTAATCATTACGTTTTTTAATTTAAACTGTATAAAATCGTTATTCTAACATGTTTATTGATAAAAAATGAATGAATTACTTTTAAAATTAAAAAATGTCATCGGGGTTGATTAGAATAACGATTTTATCTACCCCGATGACTTTTTAATTTATTAATTTTTAATTCAATTTTTTTTTTGTTTTTTTGCTAAAAATATCATCGGGGTTGGTTAAAATAACGATTTTACACAGTTTAAATTACAAAAAAGTACAGTTTTTTTTTTTTAAATTACGAAAATTTCCACCACGGGGGGGGGGGGGGTCCAGAATCATGTACTGAATCCGTGTTATTAGTTGGTGCGCCGATGTCAAAGACACCGAGTATATTTACTAGTACATGCATAACATTACAGATTTCATGTCTAAAGCTTTGTACAGAGAAAACTTACAAACTAGGTTAAAATGTCATCATCAACGTCATTTCAGCCGAAAGACGTCCACTGTTCGACATAGGCCTCCCCCAAACGCCGCCATATCGACCGATCCTGTGCGTCTCGCATCCATCGGATTTCCGCCACCCTTACCATGTCATTGGTCCACCTTGTGGGAGGCCTTCCAACGCTACGACTTACGGTCGCCACTCTAAAACCTTTTGTCCCCATCGACCATCTGTTCTGCGAACAATGTGCCCTGCCCACTGCCATTTAAGTCTGGCGATTCTTCAGGCTATGTAGGTAACTTGGTTCTTTTGAGGATATCTTCATTTCTGATGCCATCACGCAAGGAAAGTCTGCATGTAGCCCTTTCCATTGCCCTTTGGGTGACTTTAAGCCTTCTGATTAGACCCATTGTGAGCGGCCACGTTTCCGATACACGCGATATGTCATCACTGGCAACACGCACTGTTCATAGACTTTCATCTTGAGACACTGTGGTATGTTAGGTGAGAACATACCGCGCAGCTTCCTGAACGCTGCCCAGCCGAGTCGGATTCAACGATTGACCTCTTTCTCGAAGTTAGACCTACCCAACTTTACCTGGGCCAGACCCAGGTAAACGTAGTCGTCCACAACTTCGGGTGTAGAGTCTCCGATCATGATAGGAGTGAGTGCTACATGGATGTTTACCATGACTTTGGTTTTGTCCATGTTCATTTTAAGTCCTTCTACCATATACAGTTTTGGTATATGCGAAACCCGAAACACGTGTTTAGTATTTTTATGTAAAGAATCTATGTACAAAGTTTTATAACTGTATCATGAAAAATCACAAAGTTATAAGCTTATTGTTATGTTACCTGGTTGTCCGCACAAATACAGGGTCACCGGGCCATCCGGGCGACTCAGGGGTTGTTTTGTTCCCGCACCCAGTAGTGCGCTGGCGACTAATGCCCGCTATGACCTGCCGGGACCTGTGAGTGTCGATGGTGTCCAACTTGTGAACTTATTAAAATATTTTTGGGAAAAATATAACATGGTGTAAAAAATATTAGAATCGATTCAGTTACTGATTTTGAACAAACTATATTCAGGTTTCGCATATACTAAAAATAAATGTTGTATAGATATAGAATGATTTATTCTTTTGTTTTCTATGAGTATGTTTGCCTGAAATATATTTTATTTATTTGTTTAACTCTTCTCCATTCTCCACAGGTCCACACCGGCACCTGGTTAGTCGACGGCAACCCTCAGATCATTCTCTTCGATATCGGCTCCGGAGCGTGGCAGCTGGACGCGTACAAACAAGAGCTGTGGAACACCTGTGGGATAGGTATCCCGCACCTCGATGTGGAAGCCAATGACGCCGTCATTCTTGGGTTCATGGTGGCGCAGTTTATTGGCGAGGTAAATGACGACGACGAATGTTCACCATTGACACTGACCACCATTGACAATGATCTCAAACGACAATGATCACCATTGACAATGTCCATTATTGACAATGACCACTATTGATAATGACCACGTTAGACTATAACCACCTTAGACAATGGCCACCTTAGGCAATGACCACCTAAGACAATGACCACCATAGACAATAACCAAAATCAATGTTGACTACTATCGACAATGACCACTATCGACAATGATCACCGTAGGTGATTCTCATTGACGTTGAACACCTGCGGGATAGGTATCCCGCACCTCGATGTGGAGGCCAATGACGCCGTCATTCTTGGGTTCATGGTGACGCAGTTTATTGCCGAGGTAAATGACGATGTAGAATGACGATCATCGATAATGATCACCATTGACACTGACCACCATTGACAATAACCACCAATAACGTATATCACCATTGATAATGACCACCTTAGACAATGACCACCATGGTCTGCCTGGTTTATCATATGAATACCTTTCCGCAAAAAAAATATTTGATATCAACTAGTGCTTGACTGTGATCCCACCTGATGGTAAGCAGTGATGCAATCGTTGATGGTGAGGCGCACTAATTTACTAGGAGCCTATTCACTCTAGCCTTGAAGACACCCAAATTATAATCTGATGGGAAGACCGCAGCAGGCAAATTGTTCCAGTCCTTCGTTGGACGCGGTATAAACGACGAGGCGAAACGCTTAATCCGGACCGTAGAGGTTTCAACAACGTAAGGGTGGATACTCGCCGTACATCGGGTTGTCCGATGGTAGAAATGAGATGGCGGAATCAAGTCATTAAATTTCCGCTCACACTCTCCAAAATGCAACCTGTAAAACACTGAAAGACTGGCTACCCTGCGCCTGTGCTCAAGGCTTTGAAGATTGGACTTAACCAGTGGAAAGGCGCGCGAAGAGGCTAATTGGGGATCCAGATTTGGTTAAGCTCAATCTACAAAGCCTCGAGCACAGGCGCAGGGTAGCCAGCCTATCCTTATTCTACAGGTTGCATTTTGGAGTGTGCGCGGGAATCGCATGACCTGATTCCGCCATCTCCTTTCTACCATCGGACAACCCGACGTACGGCGAGTATCCACCCTTACGTTGTTGAAACTTCAACGGTCCGGACTAAGCGTTTCGCTTCGTCGTTTATACCGCGTACATCGAAGGACTGGAACAATTTGCCTGCTGCGGTCTTCCCGTCCAACTATAATTTAGGTGCCTTCAAGGCAAGAGTGAATAGGCACTTAATAAACCAGTGCGCCTCACTATCAATGATTGCATCACTGCTTACCATCAGGTGGGATCGCAGTCAAGCACTGGTTTATAACAAATAAAAAAAAATAAAAAAAACCAAATCTGGATCACCAATTAGCCTCTTCGCACGCCTTTCCACCAAGTCCAAAGCTGCCAGGTGGCATTTTGCAGCACCAGCCCATATGTGACTCCAGTACTCCACACACGATCGCATCTGTGTTTTGTATAACATTAAAAGCTGTCCCGGTGTGAAGTACCGTCGGCTTTGGATTCAATCAAATATTCTTCAATTTCAGTTCCGCAATGCAGCTGAAGGCTACAGTGACACCCCGCCTCGCGTCGTCGCGCATTTCCACGAATGGCAGGCTGGTGTTGGTCTTATTATGCTCAGGTAAGATATTTAAAAAGAAGAAAATAAGTTATCATACACTAGGTACACAAACTCACGTACACAAGACACTCAGATCCTGTTGGTCTAGTGGTTAGTGGCTCTGACTGCTATGCCGGAGACCGTGGGTTCGATTCCCACCCAAGACAAGTGGTTGTGATGAACACGATCATTTGTTCTGTGTCTGGGTTTTATTCATCTACAATATGTATGTATTTAGATACGGTGCTCGCGCCGGGTCTTGGTACATGCCATGGTCCGAAGCGAGGAGGAGTGGCAGGCGGTCGCCTCCAAGTGCAAAGCAGTAATGCTAGCAAAGGAGGAGGCCGCACCCAAGTCGTCGACGGCGCGTACTTTTCCTTTCCACGCGCCCCAAGGAGATGTCAGCAACCGTAGGGGCCCAGCAGGGTCGAAGCCTACTGGGGCCAAGGGTCTGCTTCTGAAAGGAAGACTTGGCCCTGGTATGAAAGGCAACGAAGGAACAGGAGGGGGGTTTTTAGTCAGTAAAAGTCTGACACACCCTCCCACTCCGCCGAAGAGCGCGGGATGTCATTGGATGATTTTCTCACGAAAAAAAAGCTATTACCACTACTTAGAAACTCTGTACAAAGGCAGACAGAAATTCACAACCGCTTCCACTGAACTTTCCTCCGATAGTGATATATTGTTTATTTGATTTGTCTCCAGGACCCGTCACGTCGATGTTGCCACAGTATTCACGACTCATGCAACACTGCTTGGAAGATATCTTTGTGCTGGCAACACTGATTTCTACAACAATTTGGATAAGGTAATAATGTTTCAATTAGTTTTGGGAAAATGTCTATTCGTGTCTTTAAACATTAAGCATGATTTTTTATTATTATTTTCTTCATTACCATCCTAGATATGGAAGTTCTTATAATTATTGAACTTCTCCCTAGCCTTTTCTCCACCTATGTTAAGGTCGACCAGTATTTTACATGTAGCGCCTAACATTCTGTCCTACGTAGGCGATTCGATACAATCGTGATCGGGAACCGACGAGGCGCGAATGAAACAAATATCGATACTCTATTGCACTGACCTATTTGTTATCTGGCCTATGTATATACACACAGAACTATCCAATATAAATATATAAACGAAGCGGGAAATCAATATTAGTCAAAACCTATAACAATGAAGTACAGGGTACCCCAGGGGAGCGTATTAGGTCCCCCACTATTTTCAAAATTCAAATATTTTATTTCACATAGGCCTACATGGGCACTTATAAAACGTCAGAAGCTAGTGCACGGTTCCAAATTTGTCGTTTCCTATGGAGAAGAACCGGCAAGAAACTCCATGAGTAATGACATTTCACTGTATCATTATTATCAATTGACACATTAATACTGGCAGTTTTATCAGAATAACCACAAGGATAACCGTCCGCCGCCATGATTCATAACAAAGACAAAACAACATCAGCGCCTCTAACGGTGGATAATGTAACTATTTTACGATATGTTTGGCCATATCATGAAATAATTGAGAGCAGTGGTGGCCGAGTGGTAACGGCCCCGACTTACGAGTTGTAGGTCGCGGGTTCAAACCTAGCCAGGCGCATTACTTTGTGTAATTTATTTCATCACCACTGCTCTCAAAACGGTGAAGGAAAACATCGTGAGGAAACCGGCATGTCCTAGAACCAAAAATTCGAAGACATGTGACAGTCACCAATCCGCACTGGGCCCGCGTGGTGGATTACGGCCCATTCCCTCTCCTGGAGAGAGGAGGCCTGAGTCCCAACAGTGGGGACATTAAAAAGGCTGATTATGATATGCTATGCTATATGAAATAATCATGCATTTAGCCGTTCATATCGTTAAACGCAGAGTCTTCATTCATTTGGCTTGCCCATATGATGATTGGCCAGCGGACGAGATTCTATATCATGAAATGCCACCATTTCATGATATGGCCGGTCACATCATGAAGTGATCAATTCTAAGATCAGGCCACGATATATACGTTATATTTTTTGACTGGCCTGTTGGTCTAGTGGTGGACTGCTATGCCGGAGGTCGTGGGTTCGATTCCCACCCAGGACAAATGTTTGTGTGATGAGCACGATCATTTGTTCTGTGTCTGGGTGTAATTTATCTATAATATGTATGTATTTAGAAATATATAAGTATGTTTATCAGTTGTCTAGTACTCATAACACAAGCTCTGCCCCCCCTAGCCAAGTTACAACCGTTTCGTTTCGCTTTTCGTCGATTGCCTCGAGTAGGCCACGCCTCCGATTCTTTTATTCTGACGTCATCTCAACGCTCAGTCACGTGGTCAGAACAAAGGAATAGGACGCGTGGCCGACTCGAGGTGATTTTTTTTTTTTTTTTTTTTTTTTTTTTTTATTATTGATAGGCTCGCGTTTGACCACAATCTCACCTGATGGTAAGCGATGATGTGGCCGACGATGGAGCACGCTTGCCTAGAAGTAACCTATTCACTCTTGACTTAAAGACCCCTAGGTTGTAGCTATCAGGGAACACAGACTCGGGCAGGGAATTCCACTCCTTAGCTGTACGCATTATGAATGTGTTCCCAAAACGCTTTGTACGTATGGGTGGGATGTCCACCATGTACCGATGGCGCAACGCCGTACGTCTAGTGGTCCGATGATGGAACGGACTTGGTGGAATTAAATTGTGCAATTCCAACGCACACTCCCCGAAGTGTAATCGATAGAAAACCGACAGGCCAGCAACTCGGCGTCGATGTTCAAGGCTTTGGAGTTTTGATTCGACAAGTGCATCATCACCGATGATTCTCTTGGCTCGCTTCTCAATCGACTCCAGAGCATCAAGCTGGTATTTGGCAGACCCATCCCAAAGATGAGAGCAGTATTCCATACACGATCGAACTTGCGCTTGATAAAGTTTGAGCAGCTGTTCCGGCGTGAAGTACTGTCTCACCTTGGCCAAGATCCCCAATTTTTTGGCAGCCTGTTGAGCTTTAGCCTCGATGAAAGAGCCGAAATTGAGGGTAGATGACAACGTTACCCCAAGAAGCTCAAGGTCACTGGTTATCGGCACGGTTACACCCCGGAATGATGGAGCCGGGTGGAATTGGCTCCGTTTGGCGGAAAAAAGACACGCCTGGGTTTTAGCAGCATTGAACTTGACCAGATTGGCATCGCCCCAGTCGGATACTGCCTTCAAGGAAAAGTTCAAGCGTTCAACCATAGCCTCTCGGAAAGACTGGATCTATGACCCACTAGCACGTGCATCAGACACGTATCTCTCAGCAACAGTGCTATCGTCTGCATACCCAAAGGTACCGGGTTTAAGAAGGTCGTTTATGTGCAGCAAGAACAGTGTTGCCGAGAGTACCGACCCCTGAGGGACCCCGGCATTAATTTCCATTTGACCGGACGAGCAGCCATCAATAACCACTCGGATGGATCGCCCCCTCAAGAAGTCTGCGATCCAGTCACACAGACCAGTGGGCAGACCGAAGGAAGGAAGCTTAGCAATAAGGCTATCATGCCAGACCCTGTCAAAGGCCTTCGAGATATCAAGGGAGACTGCAAGTGCTTCCCCATGCTTCTCGATGGCCTCGCTCCAGATGTGAATGGCATACGCTAGAAGATCCCCAGTTGACCGATTTCGGCGAAAGCCGTATTGACGATCACTGAGGATGTCATTAGCTTCTAGGTATGCCAGGAGCTTATTATTGATCACTCGTTCCATACTCTTGCAGAGAATGGACGTTACCGAGATAGGTCTGTAATTAGCAGGGTCAGCCCGACTACCCTTCTTGGGCACGGGTTGCACGTTAGCTTGCTTCCAAGCCATCGGTACTTTTCCAGCCTCAAACGAAAGACGAAATAAGCGTGTCAGGATCGGAGACAGTTCAGGCGCACAAGTTTTTAAAACAATTGCTGGTATCCCGTCGGGACCACTGGCTTTGTTCACGTCAAGGTTACGTAGCACCCTACGGACGTCCTTCTGATGGATGCGTATGTCTGCCATAGTCGTCTCGCATCGCTCAGGAAAGGCAGGGGGCCGCGCGTTACCGGAATCAAGACGTGAAGATTCCGCAAAAAGAGAGGCAAATAGATTTGCTTTCTCCTCAGCGGTGTGGGCCAGCGACCCATCGGGTTTCAGCAGTAGTGGTAGTGAGGGACGGCAGAAGTTCGATTCAACAGATTTAGCCAGGGACCAAAACGCTTTACTACCTGCTGGGTATGAAGCAAGTTTGTTCCCAATTCGGCTAATGTGGTCAAACCGAGACCTCCGCATCACCTTCTTGCAGGATTTGGCAGCCCTATTATAGGCTCTCTTTTTTTGAGTCACGTCACTTGCCTTGCGCCTACGAGCGTCGACCCATTCTTGGTATGCCGTATGTTTAAGCGCTTCAGCGCGATTACATACGGCGCCAAACCAAGGTCGAACCTTGTCAGACATTGTTACATCAGAGAATGGAATGTAATATTCCATCCCCCGACGCAACACATCCGACACTGCGTCCGCGCACAACGACGGATCAGCGGAAGAGAAGCAAGTAGGCTGCCAAGGATAGCATGCGAAGAAAGAACGCATACCATCCCAATCTGCTGACTTGTATCGCCAAACCCGCCGGGTGCCTCTTGGGCTGGGATCGGGCGGGGAATAGACGGATACAGATTTCACCAGACAATGGTCGGAACTACCTATTGGTGAAGATATCGACACTGAGTACCGGTCCGGATCTGTAGTCAACAGAAGGTCCAAGCAATTGGCCATGTGTGACTCAACATCCGGCACCCTTGTAGCCCCCTGGACCAGCTGGGTGAGATTTAACGCTAGCGCTAGCTTCCGCGTCTCTCGCCCAGCATGGTCTGTGCACTGGTATGGGAAGAGCCACTCCTGATGGTGGGCATTGAAATCCCCCAGTATCACCAATTGGGCAGAAGGGTACCGCTGCTGAGCCACATCCGCCGCCTCACTAAGGTGCTGTGCGAGCCTGGTTGTCTCCTGATCACCACTGTGCGAACGGTAGACACAAGCATAGACAATTTGATCTATGCCAGTGTCCACCAAAGCCCAAAGCGTGGAGTACCTGGAGTCCTCAAGATTGCGGAGACGCCGATAGCAGATGTCATCCCGGGCATACATACATACACCCGCGCGTGGTTTAAAATGGTGCTCCAGGGTAAACCCTGGGTAAGATAAGTACGACACGTCTGACGGATTACTGATCTGCGTCTCCGAAAGAAAAAAAAGAGCAGGTTTCTCAGTCTCCAGATGGTGGTGGACTGCGACGAGATTTGAGTGCAGTCCTCGGATATTACTGAGGTGCACTTTAAGAGAGAGGGAGTGCTGCCGCTGTTTAACTGTTCTCTTTTTAATCTTTGTCATTATGTGTGATAAGAGTGAATGACGGAGAGGAGAAGGAAGTGAGATGGGGTTTCACGCTGCTATCCTTCAGGCAAGCACTGATAGGACGGCATCATTGGGGTACTAGTCCGGAGACTGCGGGGACGCCCGAGCCCCCCCGGGAGTGTCCATCGGGCCCTCTCCTCTGGTCGCCAACCAGCACGATGGCGCATCCCGGGATTTTTCGACAGTTGGCGGGGCAGCCTTTCATGTGTGGCTGGTACATTACTTGGGCCCCCAACTACCTGCGGTCGGCCAGCGGCGCACCGTGCCTCGGATCCCGCTACCCTCCGCGACTAGTCTCCCGATACCTCCACACCAGTGTGGGCCAGGTCGGTCTGCCTGCAATGGAACCACCACTTCGACCCAACTCCTCTAATTTGGCTACACTGAGCATCGTACCGGAACACGGCTAGGCCGCTTGGCGGTACGTCTTTGCCCAGTGGGTGGTCGCAAGCCAGCGGTCGAAACCTACCACCAGTAAATGTCACCTGATTAGCACCACCCAGGGACCACGTGTAGGGACTTACAATGGGTATTCTCCTACGGACGCGGGTGACTCAGCCCCCAAAATCAACGAAAAGAGAATCAAGACGAAACGGTGATCAACGAAAAGAGAATCAAGACGAAACGGTTGTAACTTGGCTAGGGGAGCTGCTTAGTATGAGACTGGACGGCGTCGTGTGATAGTTGTAGAATATTATATATTATTGTTTGTTACAGTTCTCAGTCGATGAAGAAGCCGGTAAAAGACAGATCTACCACCGCTACTGTATGGAACGGGCGGCCGCGCACATGACCCATATCTTCACAACCGTGTCCGATATTACTGGTAAGCTTCCAACTACATATATCGGATCAGGATGCCGATCACAGTGGAAATCCTTTCCAAAGATCCTATTTTGTGGGCGATGAGTGGTTAACGAGCAATAGACAAACTATTCCAGATCACACAACTGATTTATTATGATGTAAGCTAAACATATGTAGGGTGACTGGTAATTAGTGTACGATACTTAAACACGTGACTGTGCTCATGATAACAAACAATTTTTATTATGGAAGCAAAGCCGAAATCGCGAAAAAAATATCAGCTGTTCAGTACATTAGGCAAACATAAATGTACTGAACAAATGATTTTTTTTTCGCGATTTCAGGTTTGTTCCCATAGTAAAAGTTGTTGGTTATCATGAGCACAATCACGTGTTTTAAGTATCGTACACCAATTACCAGTCACCCTATATATATACACACATACACACGCGCGCACCCAAACACTTACATTTACAGTTAATCACACATTAACTAAGGGCCTTATCATACTAGCGGATTGCGAGCGTCCTCAAAGCGAAGCGGGTGCGCAACGAATACGTTACGGGTGCGCAGCGAACACGCCGCGCATGCGCAGCGAATTTTTGCGGACGGGTAACGAGATCCGGCAAAGAGGTGCGGGTCACCGGCGCGTCTTCGAAGTAACAAAGCCAACAGCAGTGTCTCCTCGTCGGAATCCATTTTGTTATTGAGTGTATACGTCGTTAACTTGCTACAAACACGCCTTGAAAACTTTTGTTTTTCGTTGCGAATTTGCCACGCATCCTCGACGTCTTCGCTGTGCAGCCGCGGCGTGATCGCGACGCATTCGCTGCGAGCCCGCCCCGCCCCGCAGCCGCTCGCAAACCGCTAGTGTGATAAAGCCCTAAGCATTCACACTTACATCGTGGATTAATATAAAATGTAAATTATCTTTTTTTTGTAGTGTTTTATTTAAGATTGTTTAAGATTTAGCTTTTTGTCTTTTTTTTTAACTTAGCTTCCACTTTTGCTCGCTGCGAAATGCATACTACTCTTTCTAGCATATTAGCCGCGGGAGGGTCCTGGTGACCTGTAATACAGGTTGTACATACCTACATCAGGCACCAGTCCCTCACAAACTTAGCTCTTAATTGTAAGCATTGTTAAAAGCCAGCATAAAAAAATTTTGTGAAGGGGGAAAAAAAAATTAAAAAAAATTATATTCACTTTCCACAACGGGCAGTGAGACAGTTTCTAGAGCAGTGTTGCCCTCACTCACCGCGTCCGTGTGGACGGGTACTTTTAACCACTCATAGCATAGCATAGTCGGCCTTATAATGTTCCCACTGTTGGGACAGGCCTCCTCCCTAGAGAGGGAATGGGCCGGCCCGTAATCCACCACGCGGGCCCCCAGTGCGGAGTGGTGAATGTCACATGTCTTCGAATTTTTGGTTCTAGGACATGCCGGTTTCTTCACGATGTTTTCCTTCACCGTTTTGAGAGTAGTGGTGATGAAATGAATTACACAAAGTATTGCGCCTGGTTGGGTTTGAACCCGCGACCCCGATCCGTAAGTCGGGGCCATTACCACTCGGCCACCACTGCTCTCACCACTTTTAACCACTCGGTTCGCGTAAACTGATCAATACTCAATACTTTATTCAGCTTAGACTCTGTCAAATGGTGTGATATATCCGCTGATGTCCCGTTGCCAAGCTGGCTTCCGCACGATTGACTTCACCGACATATATTTTGTATGTGACGTTACTGCCATTAGGGAGATAACGTGATGTTCCCACCAGGGCTGGGCAAAATACATGCTTTGCTTTAATTGAAATACAAATTACAAAATACAGTATCGCAAGTAATTAAAATACAAAATATCTTTAAGTGAGGTATTTGAAATATAAAATACAAAATACAGTATTTTAGCTATTTTAAATTGAAATACAAAATACAAATTAAATATTACAAAATAAGTAATCTAGACCAGCATGGGCTGAAAAGTAGAGGAAAACAAGATTAATTAATCAGTAAAACCAGAGTTTCTTTACATGAAGAATAGATTTTTAAATGTACTGTCAGACAAACAGCCTCTTGTTGGAGAGTGAATAAAACCTGCTAAAGAAAACAATCTTTCTTGAAGGTTACATGTATTTTAATGTTAAAATGTATTTTAAAGCCTCAAGTATTTAATTACAAAATACTTCGTCGTCAGGTATTTGAAATACGAATTACAAATTACATTCTATGGAAGTAATTGAAATACAAATACCAAATACGTATTTGTATTTCAATTACGTATTTTAATTACAAGTAATTCAAATACTGCCCAACCCTGGTTCCCACCATGTTCCCACTCGTCTCACTCGCTCCACTCTGCTACACTTGTACTATTTTCAATGATGCGTGTTTTATTATATTCTATTCACATCAAATTTGATTCTATTCTAATATACCCGTTTAACACGAAGTTCCAATGTGTCCTGCCTTCATCCAATATTAAAGATCATTTCTTTTTATCTTTTCACCAGGATATGAAGCCGAGCACCTTCTCAAACGCAAGGCCGACATCATCACCCCCAACGGGCTGAACGTGAAGAAATTCTCAGCTTTGCACGAGTTCCAGAACTTGCATGCGATGGCCAAAGACAAGATCAATGAGTTCTCCAGAGGACACTTTTATGGGTAAGAAAAACATTATAACTGGTTTTTAGGGTTCCGTACCTTAAAAGGAAAAAAACGGAACCCTTATAGGATCAGTTTGTTGTCCGTCCGTCTGTCTGTCTGTCTGTCAAGACCCTTTATCTCGGGAACACGTGGAGATATCGAGATGAAATTAAAACCATATATTTAGGTCTGCGGTCTCTTGAAGCTGGGATAAAATCAAACTTCTAAGTTAACGAAAAAAAAAAGATACGGCCGTTTATATAGCAAAAAACGTATATTTCGACACTATCAATGGAATCAAAATTCATAGGGTACTTCCCGTTGACCCAGAATCCTAAAATTTGGCATAAAGCAAGGTCTTAAAGCACAGGTATAGGAATAAATCTGTAGCGACATCTATGGCGTCACATAAGAACTAATCCTGCATCGCGCAATCAAAGTTCTCCGCGCGATTAGAATATATAGAACAGCCCGAAGTCATCTACCGGGCAGCTGCCCACCAGACATAACACCCGTCTGGCCGGAGGATCGTCCCTTTTCAACGGAGGTTTGCGGGACTTTACTCTCTGTTCCGTCTACCTCCAAAAATCTGAAAACAGTAAATTTTTTGTTACGTCACAAAAAAACCTTTTTTTTACGATTCCAAAAATTTTTTCGAAACTCCATTCGGAAATTAAACTATTTGCATAGATAAGTTTGTACGGAAGTCAGTGAGCGAGTCCGACTCGTACTTTTTCTTCGTACAGTTATGAAATTTTGTACATAGATTCTTTACATAAAAATACTAGACACGTGTTTCGGGTTTCACATATACTACTATATAAAAATAATGTTGTATATTGCTTCTTTGGAGCACTATAACATCCCAGCCCCCCTAGCCAAGTTACAACCGTTTCGTTTCGATTCTCTTTTCGTTGATTGCTTCGAGTCGGCCACGCCTCCTATTCCTTTGTTCTGACCACGTGACTAAGCGTTGAGATGACGTCAGAATAAAGAAATCGGAGGCGTGGCCTACTCGAGGCGATCGACGAAAAGTGAATCGAAACGAAACGGTTTTAACTTGGCTAGGGGGGCTGGTATAAGGGATGTTATAGTGCTCCAAAGAAGCGCCTTGGTGATTATAGTCACCTCAAAAATACTCCTATTTAAACACATCTAAATCTACAATCATATTGAATTTCTTGAATTGCTTTAGCTCTCTTTCTCTCTCCTAATTTGGCAGTGGCCGACAGGTTTCATATTGATTTTTGTCTGTTTACAATACCACGTGACTTGCCTGTTGGTCTAGTGGTTAGTTGCCTTGACTGCTATGCCGGAGGTCGTGGGTTTGATTCCCACCCAGGACAAATGTTTGTGTGATGAGCACGATAATTTTTTCTGTGTCTGGGTGTAATTTATCTATAACTAGCGACCCGCCCCGGCTTCGCACGGGTGCAATGCTGATCACTTCATAGTATAAAACAAAGTCGCTTCCCGCTGTCTGTCCCTATGTACGCGATCTTTAAAACTACGCAACGGATTTTGATGCGGTTTTGTCCAGCATTGCACCAGGGCGGGTCGCTAGTACTAAATATACTACAGAATGTCTTTATACACAACGTTCACATATTTTTTGCCATTAGACAATATAAACATATTTTCTTTTGAGGTTACTCTTGAAAGAGCGACATATAATTGACCATGTGAAAAATATTCAACGCTTAAAAGTAAGTCTGTAACGTTGAAAGTTTGACCCTGCGATATATTGATGGTCATTGCAGAAGATATCTATAGCGGAAATTGTAGGCGTTTATATTGGAACGTCAAATTCGATGGTATTAGAATTCAATTTCAATTAACCCAAACACTGCTAGGTTACATTATTTTTATTATGTATTTCCTGTGTCTACGTTCCACCTTCCTCCATCATCAGATCAGTTCGATAGTACCTTATAGCCAAATAGTGCATCTCATGACAATTCTAATAAACCCAAACACGGCTAGGATACATGTATCAATTGAGTTCCGGTACCTATCTTCTGGCTCCATCATCATCATCAAGTCACTTCGATGATACCATTTTCAACATAACTATTCAGAACCATTTATTTGTTTGTATTGTCATAGTTGTTTAACTGTCTTCATTGTGATATCTACGAATATGTGAGTATGAAGTTCCGTTGGCCATTCCCGGTCTTCTTCATCAGTTCCACTTCATCAAATGTTACTTTTTGACTGTAAATGCTTATGTTCTCGATGAAAATACCAAAATCACTATATGGTTGCCTATAATATTTGAGGAGTTCCCTCGATTCCTCATGGATCCCATCATAAGAACTGAATTTTGAAAAAAATGAGTCCAATCTGAAAGCATATCCTTTAATATGAAAAAAAATATTGCAAATCAGTCCATAAACGACGGAGTTCTGAGGTAACACAGAAAAAAAAATTAAAAACACAACCGAATTGATAACCTCCTCCTTTTTTAAGTCGGTTAAAGACACTATAACGATCAAAATAACTTTAATTTCGGAAGTCGGTGTTTCTGGTATTGTTTGCTTGTTATTTAACACCGACTTCCGAAATTAAAGTTATTTTGATCGTTTTATTGTTTTGTTTTTTTTTTTGTGAAGGCGGTAATTTTTTATTTTTTGTAAAGAGTTTTTTATTTCACACTTTTTAGTTGTGATGCACTTATAGCCAGAGTACCTATTTCTCATGACAATTCAAATTAACCCAAACACTGCTAGGATACATTATTTTATTATGATAACCCCATCCACCTCCCGCTCCATTATCAGGTTAGTTCGATAGTGGGTACCTTATAGCCAAAGTGCATATAATGACAATTCTAATAAGCCCAAACACGGCTAGGTTACATTGATTAATTGTGGAGTTCCAGTGCCTACCTTCCGGCTCCATCATCATCAGATCACTTCGATGATACCATTTTCAACATAACTATTCAGAACAATTTATTTATTTATATTGTCATAGTTACTTAACTATCTTCATTGTGATATCTATGTGAGGGTGAAATTCCGTTGGCCATTTCTGGTCTTCTTCATCAGTTCCACTTCATGAAATGTTACTTTTTGACTGTAAATGCTATTTTTTTGGTATTCTTGATGAACATACCAAAATCACAATATAGTGCCTAGAATATTTGAGGAGCTCCCTCGATTCCTCATGGATTCCATTACCAGATCTGGATTTGAAAAAAATGGGACCAATCTGGAAGTAACCGAGTAGGATATTTGCGTCGGCACATCAATCTTTGAAAGAATCAAGTTATTTACCGCAACCGCTATGTCCCCGCATTTTAAATCTCTAATATCTTCGAAAATATTCACCTAAATTACACGCTATAAAGGGCCATATTGATCCATATTAAATGCACAATTTATTTAAGGTACTTAATTGGATAAAGATTAATGCTGTATTGCTTAAAATCGTTTCGTAAATAAGCCATTATTTCTCGTAAAAAGTAAAGGATAAAAAATGATTATTGTGGGTTATACCTAAAAGATAGACATATACCATCGCGGACTTTTTTGTAGATCTTTTTAAGGTGTACAATACTGTAGTACATTATTTTGATCTATCTCTTAGGGTTAAGCCAGCGTTTGCAATGTAAGCGCAAAAAAATGTGTTTATTTACGACATCACATTAGAAACCTCAAAAATCATCAGTGTTCCTCTACTATATTGTGCGTGTATTATACACATAAACCTTCCTCTTGAATCACTCTATCTATTTAAAAAAACCTCATTAAAATCCGTTGCGTAATTTCAAAGATCTAAGCATACATAGGGACAGACAGACACGAAAAGCGACTTTGTTTTATACTATGTAGTGATATGTATGTATTTAGAAATATATAAGTATGTTTATCAGTTGTCTAGTACTCATAACACAAGCTCTGCTTAGCTTGGGACTAGACGGCGTTGTGTGATAGTTGTGGAATATTATTATTATTTTCTTTATTTCATTTACATAAACATATTAGTTACATTTTTAAATATATCAAAAAAAAAAAAAAAAAAAAATATAAAAAACAGCATCCCACCGGTATCGGGAACAGGGTCCAAGCTACCGGCGGTCAGGGCTAGAGCCCTGACCGCCGGTAGCTTGGACCCTTCTCTCGTGAGTTCTCTGGAGAGAAAGGAACCCCCTAACAATACGAGCCGTGTCCAGGAGTACCGCTTTCTGAATCAAGCTCTTGATCCAGCCGCCTAACGCGAGCCTCCTAAGGTGTTGGTCGAGGCTCTTGGCTCTTATTATTATTATTATATATATGTACAGTCAGGGGTCAACAGTGCAGTTGCACTCTGCCAATGCTAAAGTGTCTAAAATTTCTTTTTTATAGAAGTTCAATAGTCCACAAATAGTTTATTCAATACTTTAGATTCTATGCGACCAATTAAATCAGTCATGAACCATTGACCCTCTTCTACAAAGAAATCTTAGACATTTTAGCATTGGTAAGGTGGAACTGCACTTTTGATCCCTGACTGTACATATATAATAATAATAATAAATAATAATAAGAGCCAAGAGCCTCGACCAACACCTTGGGAGGCTCGCGTTAGGCGGCTGGATCAAGGGCTTGATTCAGAAAGCGGTACTCCTGGACACGGCTCGTATTGTTAGGAGGTTCCTTTCTCTGGAGCCCTGACCGCCGCCGGTAGCTTGGACCCTGTTCCCGATACCGGTGGGATGCTGTTTTTTATATTTTTAAATGTTTTATTTTTTATTTTTGATATATTTAAAAATGTAACTAATATGTTTATGTAAATGAAATTTCAGTACTCAATTTTCAAAAAAGAATATTCAATACTCAATACTTTATTGCATTCCATATAATGTTATAAAGTATTGAGTATTGAAAATTCTTGATCCTTGTCTGTTTCTGTCCCCAGACATTTCAACTTCGACCTGGATAAGACGCTGTACTTCTTCATAGCTGGTCGTTACGAGTTCGGGAACAAAGGAGCTGACATATTCATTGAAGCACTGGCGAGACTGAACCATTACTTGAAGGTAATTAACTAAGAATTAAGCTCTAAGCAGTGCCGTAAGTAGGACGGCGCCAGCGGTGCTCGGGCACAGAGGGCGGGCCCTGGAGGGGTGCAGAAATTATGAAAAATGAGTCTAGTTTTGTATTATGCTTGGTAGTGGTGAGGCAACGGAAGTGGGAACGGAAACAGATGTCAAAAGTAAATCTTTGTGGAAGCGGAAGCGTTAATACTATAAAGAAAAAACCCATTTTTTTTTTTAAAACTACAGAAAGAAGGTTTACGTCGTAAAGAAGACACGAGGCGCGGTGATGCGCAGAATGAACCAAAAAAATATAATAATAAAGAAATTCGTTGCGACACGTTTGTGTTGTAGCGACATCTATGGCGTCACATAAGAACTAATCCTGCATCGCGCAATCAAAGTTCTCCGCGCAATTAGAACATATAGAACAGCCCGAAATCATTTATCGGGCAGCTGCCCACCAGACATAACACCAGTCTGGTCGTAGGATACTCCTTTTTAAACGGAGGTATGTGGGACTTTACTCTCTGTTCCGCATACCTCCAAAGTGTTAAAAAGTTACATAATCAAAAGACCAATTTCGAAGACATTTTCCACACGCAATCCTCAATCATTTAGTCCTACATTTTCTATTTCTCTGTATCAATATATACTACAAAACTAAATTTAAATCTCTTCTTTCCCCCCAGTCATCAGGCTCCGACATGACGGTCGTCGCCTTCATGATATTCCCCGCCAAAACCAACAACTTCAATGTGGAGAGTCTCCGAGGCCACGCGGTCACCAAGGCGTTGAGAGACACCATCAATGATATCCAGCAGAAAATCGGCAGGCGGATGTACGACATCTGTCTGAGGTGAGTTGACTAGCTGTAGAGGGCTCAAGGGGCCCTGAACAAAAAACTTGGGCAAGTGCGAGTCCGACTCGCGCACTGAGGGTTCCGTACAAACTTGAAAGGTAAATTGCGGTTTACGATTTATGACGTATTAAAAAAAAAACTACTTACTAGATCTCGTTCAAACCAATTTTCGGTGGAAGTTTGCATGGTAATGTACATCAAATTTTTGTATAGTTTTATCATTCTCTTATTTTAGAAGTTACAAGAGGGACGGACACATTTTACCAATTTGGAAGTGTCTCTCGCGCAAACTATTCAGTTTAGAAAAAAATGATATTAGAAACCTCAATATCATTTTTGAAGACCTATCCATTTGGATGATTGAGAATTGATGAAAAAAATAATTAAGTTTCAGTTCTAAGTATTTTCTATTATTTTTATTTGTGTGAAAATCTTAATGCGGTTCACAGAATACATCTACTTACCAAGTTTCAACAGTATAGTTCTTATAGTTTTGGAAAAATGTGGCTGTGACATACGGACGAACAGACAGACAGACATGACGAATCCATAAGGGTTCCGTTTTTTGCAATTTGGCTACGGAACCCTAAAAAGGTCTTTGGAGCTGTATGGTCCTCGAGTTAAAAGGGCTCCGGAACTATAGGAGCCCTAAGCTAAAGCAGCCTTTGTAGATTGGGGAATTTGACTTTAAAAGGCCCCTGACTGAGTGGCTGGGGCCCCGAGATAAAAGATCTTTTACTGACATGTCATTGAGGCGCGCGTGTAACACAACGCGCAGTCGACTAGGACTTGGTCTTTACCGGACAGCCGGACGGCGAGTTACCCATTGCTCGTCATGTGCAAGCCTGTGCTCACCGTGGCCGGGAATTACCCTGTGGCTCCCGACGCCCGGGGCGTCTCCTACGCCCGCTGGGTGAACGGATTTCCTCTCCCTCAAGATTTCAGCCTCCTCCTTCGTTCGCATTACTGCATCGCAAAGGGGAGGCGTCCACTTTCCATTCTCCCTCGCAGGGTCTGACATAAGAGGGCGCCGACGCCGATAGTCTCCACAAGGAAACAGTTTTACATGTCTTCTTCTTCTTCTTTCTGTCCTTATCCCATATTACTTGGGGTCGGCGCAACACGTTTTTTCTTCCATTCTGTCCTGTCATCCGTCACGCTATCACTAACTCCATTTTCTTTCATATCACTCCTCACACAATCCATCCATCTTTTCTTTGGCCTCCCTCACCCCCTCCATCCATCTAAATGTATACTCAGAACTCTTTTAGTAACATGCGTTTCATCTCTCCTCTTCACATGACCATACCAAAACAAACGAGTCCCTTTCAACTTGTGGAGGTATGCGGAACAGAGAGTAAAGTCCCGCAAACCTCCGTTGAAAAGGGAGGATCCTCCGGCCAGACGGGTGTTATGTCTGGTGGGCTACTGCCCGATAGATGATTTCGGGCTGTTCTATATGTTCCAATCGCGCGGAGAACTTTGATAGCGCGATTCAGGATTAGTTCTTATGTGACGCCATAGATGTCGCTACAAACTTATCAGTCACTGGTGCCACTTTCAAACTTCCTCTAATATACTCATTTCTCACTTTATCCATTCTCGTCACACCACACATCCATCTCAACATTCTCATCTCCGCTACATGCAATCTTTTTTCATCCATCTTTTTCACAGCCCAACATTCTGATCCATACAGTATGACTGGTCTTATCACGGACTTGTAAATTTTACCCTTCAACTTGAATACAGTTTTACATGTAACAATTTATTTTGTTTCCAGCGGCCATCTTCCTGATGCTTCCGACCTTATGCACAAAGAGGACACAGTCCGTCTGAAGAGATGTATCTACAGTCTGCAAAGAGATGGTCTACCACCCATCACGACACACAATGTTGTAAGTATACTCTTTATTGGCTACTTGCCTGTATTTACTTTTGTACAATATAGAATAGAATAGAATAGAATAGAATAGAATAGAATAGAATAGAATAGAATAGAATAGAATAGAATAGAATAGAATAGAATAGAATAGAATAGAATAGAATAGAATAGAATAGAATATAATAGAATAGAATAGAATAGAATAGAATAGAATAGAATAGAATAGAATAGAATAGAATAGAATAAACTTTATTGTACACCAAATTAGTAACAAAACTTTTACTCTAACTTAAATCTATGGGTACAAAGGCGGTCTTATCGCTGAGAGCGACATCTACCAGACAACCATAGGATGGAATGTAAGAACCTGAAATAGAAAAAGGGGGGATAGTCTGCGGTGTACTGCAAATTAATAATGTAAATAATATATTAAAATAAAGAAATAATATAAAAAAAATATAATAATAATATTATTTTCTTTTTATTTTTTATTTTTTTATTAATATTTTATACTTAATTAGCTTTTGCCCGTAGCTTCGCCCGCGTACATAAAATATAGGGTGACTGGTAATTAGTGACCGATACTTAAACACGTGATTGTACTCATGATTACAAACAACTTCCCCAAAGAAACTTTTTGTATATACTCACTAGTTTGTAGGTACATTCACTGATTAGGTACGTACACCGCTGGGTGAGCAAGCCGCGCGCGTGTTCTATCTGTTGTAGGTCGGCGGCGGCGCGCGGGGAACTGAGGAGCGGGCGGGGGACGCAGGCGCGCGCGGGTTTAAACAGCTGTTTTATTATTGTGATAAAACTAATGCGAATATAAAAAAAAGTTTCTTTGGGAAAGTTGTTTGTAATCATGAGTACAATCATGTGTTTAAGTATCGGTCACTAATTACCAGTCACCTTATATAGCCTATGTCATTCCGGAATAAAGCAGCTTTCTATTGGTGAAAAAAATTTCGCAATCGGACCAGTACTTTCAGAGATTTACCTCCTACAAACAAAAAAACCAAACTTTACTTCTTTATAATAATAGTGTAGACAATAAATAACACTAAAAAGACTTTTTTTTTCCGGAAAACAGCATCAAAATTTCATATTAAATGAACTCCCAATTAGTACTTCAAATATTGGTATGAGGGAGAGTGGACATGACTTACACTGCACGCGGTTAGGAGTAGTGCGGCGAATGTTCGTTCGTTGGCAGTATTTAATAATAATAATAATAATAATCAATTTATTTCAAGCAACATGTAAGTCATATGGGTATATCATAGATACCTTTTAGACAGAACAGACATAACTACTTATTATATTAAATCATTTTGTTAGTAAACATGATTTAAATATATAAAATGTAATATACAGTCCCAATATGAATATGGACTAAACGTGCTTAGATCGGAATAATCGCGCCTGGAGTATTAGAATAGTAACCATTAGAACACGATGGCAAGCGAACGAAGTGATCATGTGGGTTAGTTTAGGTTAGAACAGTGACCATTATAGCGCGAAGACGAGCGTGCCGAGGCAGCGGCCGCCTAGCGCCAGATCCCCTTCTAGTGATAGTGAATCATTTGGGTTAGGTTAAGTTAAAAGCCATTATTTTTTTATCTAATTCTACATTAATAATGTTTAAACTTCATTTCATTATATGCATAAATGATTTTATTAAACTATATCGCAGCTTTTATCAGGCGTAAGTCATGTTAACTGTAGTACACGTTACAATACAAGACCAGTGGGCAGAATTCGTGTATACATTGTAATTGCAGATTTAAAAATAGCAATACAAAGTATACGCGAGCAGTTTCCTATGGCTGCGTTCTGGCCTTGTATACAATGGAAATACGCTTCGCAGGCTACCCTGGAGCTTTACTTTATCAGTGGAGCACGGAGCAACGGAACGACTGCCTCCATCTGATGAAATATTAATGTTATCCTTTTTATGTTTTGTTCAGGTGGATGATTGGAGCGATCCTGTATTGACTTCCATCAGAAGGTGTGAACTATTTAACACAGTCAATGATAAAGTTAAGGTGAGTCGTAGTTTAAGAAGTTTTAAGTTTTTGTAGAAGTATTATTAGGTACTTTATGCACGAGTAAGAAACACTGTACGAAGGCGGAATTAATGCCTTAGTTTTTTCTACCAGTCAACCTTAGGGTGGTGCAGAAATATAACATGGTAGGTGCAACATAATGGTAAACTAGATTAGAAATACAAATTATACAAGTATTAAGTATTTGTTCAAATTTTGTTATAATAATAATATTCCACAACTTTCATACAACGCCATCTAGTCCCAAACTAAGCAAAGCTTGTGCTATGAGTACTAGACAACTGATAAACATACGTATATATTTCTAAATACAAACATACTATAGATAAATTATATTCAGACACAGGACAAGTGATCGTGCTCATCACACAAACATTAGTCTTGGGTGGGAATCGAATCCACGGCCTCCGGCGTAGCTTTCGGGGTCACTAACCATTAGACCAACAAGCTAGTCAGATTAACATTATAATTCAAATTATAAGTCAAGCCACATATTTATTTATTTGCCACGTGATCAAACTTTTATAACTAAGCAACGAGAAAATGAGATACCCTCTAATAAAGTAATTCGTCTTTTTCACAACGCCAACTAAATATTTTTAGCCGTAATTACAGGGGGAGTGGCCTGCAATTTCGACTAAGAATGTCGAACAGGGGGGCTATTGGCTAACTTTTTCAATAACAGTTGACAACTAGCATTCGTTGCACACTAAACTTAGTTGTCAACTGACAATGTCATAAAATTGGTATTACGTATCACACAAGTGACTAACAAACTACGGTGGAAATGTGGTGAATTGTAAAAAATTACGGTGCCTATTGTGACCACTCTAAAATTTTATCGACTATTATACAGCTTCAAAAGCTTACACAATTGCAATTTTAAAAGTATCGATACAATAACATCTGTCAAAACGTGTTACGGTGGCTATCAAAGGCACCAGTGGCTAATGACGTCACTGCAGTTGGTCACTGAAGATAGGCAATACGAAACTAGCTGTTTGACTGTTCAATGATGCACATTGTTAACAAGTGATCATCACTTGAACTGTCAACAGAGTTACGCAATAGCCCCGCAGGTTAGGTTAGAAGGCTGGAAGCTGGAGCTTGGCTTCTTGGTTATTTTTTTTTATTACCACTCAGAAAGTGGCTTACATCCACATATCATTAAGATGCTCGTTAATTGTGGCTGACTTAGTAATTTTGAAAGCATTGCAGATTTTTAGAGACGAGTAATGCTATTAAAAAGATATCTGTTTAATTAAATAAAAAATCCTCTGCGGGAGACTGTGTTTTCTGATAGCTAAAACTGGGGATCTTTATGTCAAGAGTGAATAGGTTACGTCTAGGTAACCGTGCTCCGGCGGCATATGCGTCACATCCGCGTAAAACGGCCAGCGCTCAGCAAAATGCTGGGGCTCGTGTAAGACAGAGCCTCAGCGCTGATTTTTAGCACCAGCCGTCGTCGACGGTGAGACGTTGATCGGCCAGCAAGGATTGCATATTTTATACTTAAAGTCACTGAATAAACAAACCAAAAACATAAATGACAATAAACAATTACATATACATAAAGGGATACAAAAATAAAAACAATAAAACACAGTTGGCAAAAGAACATTGAAGTAGTCGATCGATAAACGATCGAATTATCAATACGCAATAACAAAGTCACATTTTGAGTCTGTGGTAACAAAAAAAGATGGCTGATCGATGGATCACAGCGACAAGGTCATCAGGAGAGATAGCGGCCAAGCGAGAGCCTTTTTAAAGTAAAAAAAGTCCTTCAGCTGTGGGTGAAGCGTTGTTATCTTCTGTTGGGCTGTGGAAACGTTTAGCTTTAGAATATTAGTATCAATATACGTTATTTTTAATAAATGCGAAACCTGAATATAGTTTGTTTAGAATCACTAGTTAAATCGATTCCAATAATTTTTACAACATGTTAGATTTTTTCCCAAAAATATTTAAAAAAGGTCATAATTTGGACACCACCGACACTAAGCACAACACAGGTCGCGGCGGGTCATAGCGGGCATTAGGCGCTAGCGCACAGCGGGGTGCGGGAGCAAAACAACGACTCAGTCGCCCGGATGGCCCGGTGACCATGTATTTGTTGTTTTCGAAATGTTTTTTATTTTGTTTTATTTGTTTATTTCAATAGAGCTTATGATAATTTATTACCTTTTGTATTTGGAAACAATAGCATTGTATAATGTAGAAGCACTTTGTTTTTCAAGTTTTGTGAATGTGAAGTACCATGGAGCATTTTTATTAGGTTACAACTTGTTTGACATTACGAGCATGGCAGTTGAGAGTTTGTCATGCTCACTCAAATGTCTCGCTGATGGTGGCACGTGTTATTGGGTCATTCAGTTCCCTTCAAAATGGTTGAGCTGAACGGGTGCCGTCAGTTGAAACTGGTCATCTCTTAGCTGCCATTGGCTTAATTTAATTTCTATTTAAAAAAAAATATTATTACATATCTACATTGTGCTCACATATTAGAAGCGACAAGAAATATGTAACCAAGATTTATGTAACTCTTAGTATGATTTAAAAGAGTGTCCATGGAGTTTCTTGCATGTTCTTCTCCATAGAGATCTGCGATTTGGAACGTGCAATTTAGCTTCACTTGTTTTTTTTTTTGACTGACCGACATTTTGACAATTCAAAAGTGCCTGTAATTGGTCTATTTGAAATAAACGTTTCTGATTTTTTATTTCAACCAGGTGCCATAACAAGCTTATAACTTTGTGATTTTTCATGATACAGTTACGAACTTTTGTACATAGATTCTTTACATAAAAGTACTAGACACGTGTTTCGGGTTTCGCATATATTAAAAATAAAGTTGTATAATATTATTTTTTCAGGTAATATTCCACCCTGAGTTCCTCACGTCAACGAACCCCCTCTTCGGTTTAGACTACGAAGAGTTCGTACGAGGCTGTCACTTGGGGGTGTTCCCCTCGTACTACGAGCCGTGGGGGTACACCCCAGCTGAGTGCACCGTCATGGGCATACCCAGCATCACCACCAACCTATCAGGTGATGAAACATCAATATAATTTCAACCGGAAGACGTCCACTGCTGGACATAGAGTTTTCTACCGGTTACATTTCAGGATGTGTGCGTCAGAATTGCATAATTTACTCTTTATGAGAAAAAATCTAAAAATATATTATTAAGATGGCTTAGGTAAAATTCAGTCGGTAAGTGTTAGTTTTAGTTCATAAAATGACAAAATAAATTTTAAAATTCAATTCAAAGTTTTCAGTTTTTTTTTATCTGTTATTTATCGCCATGAAATAGTAGCCACCATGTTTTTACGTCATTCGGCTGTATAAACTAAAGTGACAGCTGTCAACTGTCAACTGATCGGACATACTGAGCGCATTTGTTTACACAGCCAACTGACGTCACGACCACAGAGTAAATATGGCGTCCATTACTTTCTACATTTTCGTCAAATTACGCGCGAAATTTGAAAATGTAAATTTTAATGCATTTTTAGGGTACTTAGCGACTGAATAAAAATGTTGTGTTTTTTTGTGGTTTATTAGCGCTATAGAATCTAATTGAGACACTTTTCAAAAATGAGTTTAATACCCTATTCCGCCAAGCTGTTCCATCATCGGAGCACCAGACGTAGGTACTCTGATACGCCTTCGATGGTGGACATCCCACCCATATGTATAAAACGTTTTGGAATGCTTTCATTATGCGTACAGCTAAGGAGTGGAATTCCCTGTTGGAGTTAGTTTTTCTTAATAACTAAATATTCTAGGCAAGCGTGCGCCATCGTCGACCTCATCATCGCTTACTATCAGGTGATATAGTGGGCAAGTGCGAGCTTATATATATATATATAAAAGAAAGTCGTGTTAGTTACACTATTTATAACTCAAGAACGGCTAAACCGATTTGGCTGAAAGTTGGTGGGGAGGTAGCTTAGAACCAGGAGACGGACATAGGATACTTTTTTTTTTTTGTAGGGTAGAGTAGGGTATAGTAGGGTAGAGTAGGGTAGAGTAGGGTAGAGTAGGGTAGAGTAGGGTAGAGTAAGGTAGAGTAGGGTAGAGTAGGGTAGAGTAGGGTAGAGTAGGGTAGAGTAGGGTAGAGTAGGGTGGAGTAGGGTAGGGTAGAGTAGGGTAGAGTAGGGTAGAGTAGGGTAGGGTAGAGTAGGGTAGAGTAGGATATAGTTATACGCACCGACGAGACTCCTAAGCGGCATTCGCTACTGACAGGACCGCGAGAAACGCTTAGGAGTCTCGTCGATGCGTATGTTTGTGTGAATGTGCAGTTTCGAATATTTGTAGGTAGTTTCCGTACTGTTCCATATATCTATACTGTGGCATTGTTCTGCTATCAATGTGCCTTGCCAATTACTATGTAGGATAGGATAGGAACATACACTTTAGCACTTCGATGTACCATTGTCAATCTGGCACCGTTGGAATTCTTGGTCAAATCAAAGGCTTTCTCATAGTCCACAAATGCTAAGCAGAGAGGCAGATTATATTCTTTGACCTTCTATAACATTTTTTAATTGTTATAAACTAGTGCTTGACTTCGATCCCACCTGATGGTAAATAGTGATGCAATCGTTGATGGTGAGGCGCACTTTTTTATTAAGAGCCTATTCACTCTAGTCTTGAAGACACCTAAATCATAATCGGACGGGAAGACCGCAGCAGGCAAGTTGTTCCAGTCCCTCGATGTCCGCGGTATAAACAACGAGGCGAAACGTTTGGTCCGGACCGTAGAGATTTCAACAACGTAAGGGTGGATAATCGCCGTTCGTCGGGTTATCCGATGGTAGAAATGAGATGGTAGAATCAAGTCATGCAATTCCCGCGCACACTCTCCAAAATGCATCCTGTAAAACACCGAAAGGCTGGCTACCCTACGCCTGTGCTCAAGACTTTTTCTTCCGCAGCGTATCGTGGTCTACAGTCATCAACTTCCTGCCCTTGTCCCGTGTTACGTGGGGTCAGCGCATCGCAATTTTTTCTTCCATTCTGTCTTGACACATCACACTATCACTGACACCTTTTTCTTTCATATCACTCCTCACACCATCCGTCTTCTTTGGCCTCTCTCTCCCTCTCCATCCATCCACATGTATGCTCATTACTCTTTAAGTAACATGCATCCCTCTTCACATTTTACATTTTACATGAGGTTTTCTATCGATTACATTTCGGGGAGTGTGCGTTGGAATTGCACAATTTAATTCCACCAAGTCCGTTCCATCATCGGACCACACGACGTACGGCGTTGTGCCATCGGTACATGGTGGACATCCCACCCATACGTACAAAGCGTTTTGGAAACACATTCGTGAGTGGAATTCCCTGACGGAGTCTGTGTTTCTTGATAGCTACAACCTAGGGGTCTTTAAGTCAAGAGTGAATAGGTTGCTTCTAGGCAAGCGTGCTCCATCGTCGGCCACATCATCGCTTAGTGAGATAATGGTCAAACGCGAGCCTATCAATAATAATAAAAAAAACATGAGCATACTAAGACAAACAATTTCCTATGTATGTGGTCTCCAGTGCCAAAGCCTTTTCAGGATCCGTTTTGTCCAGGAGACTGGAAGTCGTCAAAACTGCGCGCGCTGCTCAGAATTGTGATGAGCGTTGCCAACGACAAAAAATCTCACGAAAATCAATATTGTTCCAGGTTTCGGATGTTTCATGCAAGAACACATAGCCGACCCTATGTCGTACGGTATATATGTGGTGGATCGTCGATACATCTCCTTAGAGGGCTCCGTGCAGCAACTGGCGCAGTATATGTATGATTTTACCAAGTAAGTCCTGATGTCACATCATATTACATCATCTTACATCATATTACATCATATTACATCACATTACATCATATTACATCACGTCACGTCACATGTCAATGTCGTCAAGAGAGCAAATTCGAAACTCTATGTTATTCGCGAGGCATTCAAATGTTTGACACCTAAAACGTTTGTTTAGCTGTACAAAACCTACATAAGACCTCTCTTGGAGTATGCTAATGTCATCTGGGACCCATATTTTAAGAAGGACATCACTCTAGTCGAAGTTCAGAGAAGGGCAACAAAAATGGTTCGACATTCGCAATCTATCTTACGAAGAGAGCCTTAAAGAACTTGACCTTATCACACTTGAACAACGTAGACAAAGGGGTAGGCTTATTAAGACTGTAGAGCAGTGGTGGCCGGGTGGTAACGGCCCCGACTTACGACTTGTAGGTCGCGGGTTCAAACCCAGCTAAATGCATTACTTTGTGTAATTTATTTCATCACCACTGCTCTCAAAACGGTGAAGGAAAATATCGTGAGGAAACTGGCATGTCCTAGAACCAAAAATTCGAAGACATGTGACATCCACCAACCCGCACTGAGCCCGCGTGGTGGATTACGGCCCATTCCCTCTCCTAGAGAGGAGGCCTGAGTCCCAGCAGTGGGAACATTAAAAGGCTGATTATGCTATTGAGACTTATAAAATACTCACAGAATACTGCGATGTGGCCAGCCTTCAAGACCTTTACACGCTGAATGCCAACAAACATTTACGAGGACATTCCTTCAAGTTATGGGGAAATGCATCTAGAAAGAAGCCTTTGAAGCAATTTCTACCTAACCGAGTTGTAACGCCATGTAACAGACTCCCGGAAAGTGTTGTGAAGGCTCCCACATTGAACTGCTTTAAAAATCGGTTGGACAGACTAAACATCTCCAAACTATATGAAACACACGCATCAGCTAATAGCTGCTTTTTTTTTTCGGTAGGAAAATCATCGGGCGGAGCGGGAGATAGTGTCAGATTTTTACTGACTAAAAACCCACTCCTGTTCCTTCATTGCCTTTCATACCAGGGCCGAGTCATCCTTTCAGAATCAGACATTTGGCCCCAGTAGGCTACGACCCTGCTGGCCCCTATGGTTGCTGACGTCTCATTGAGGCGCGCGTGGATCATTACGCGCCGACGACGACTTGGGCTCGGTCCGGACGGTTACCGAACGGTCGGACGGCGAGCTACACATTGCTCGTGGTCTGCAAGCCCGCGCCTACGGTGGCCGGAAATCGGGATTGGAATCCCGGCGGCTGGGGCCCGAGGGCCATTGCCTGCTTTGCTAGCACTCCTCCTCGCTCCGCACCATGGCCTATACGCGCGCCCGGCGCGAGAGATCGCTGCCGCCGATCGCCCCCACGAGGACACGGCGAGCTATTAGCTGCTATAGTGTGTCTTAAAATCAAATCAAATCATTTTATTGCAAACATGTTGTACAGTAGTTGGAATAAAAGTTAAAGTTTCAAACATGCACACCCTGCAAAACCACCCTGCACCCTGCACCCTGTAAGGGCACTGCAAAACAAATAAACAAATTTCAATAAAATAAAATACATTTCAAAATTCACACATTCAAAAAGGAAAAGCAAAAATTATTAATATTACAAGTATTAAAATAATGTCAAATCAATTTAATGTCGAAATAAATGGAAATAAAACGTAAATAATAATAATAATAACCCCATCGCCGTATCTCTACGTTGACGTCGTGGTGGGGCTTGCGTGCTCCAATATACCTTAGGTCTGTATCAATCTGTAATATGCCTAGGGTGAGGGGCCAGACTAAGAGAGATACAATCCGCAGTGCAGTTTTGTGGCGAACTGTTGGGCATTAGCGACCCCACGGACCCGATCTCCCGGGAGAATTCTTGTTCTTCATCTCCGGCTTGCCTTTATTGGCCGGCCGAAGTGAACACTGACGAGGAACTGAGCTCCCACCTCTCTCTTGCCTTTATTGGCTGGCTTGAGTGGAGATTCGCAAGAGCAAACGTGCTCGGGAGAAGGATGTATAATCCAGTAAGGTGCTGGTAGGGATCTTGACCGTACTTCCGGGATTGTCCTGATAGCCGTGGTATACCTCTCCACTCCTCAGGCACCTCAGAATATGTTGCCCTCTTGTTGCTACGTCACTTCGTGCTAGCGGCCGTTTTTTGGGGGCCCATTTATTGAGTGTGCAAGTCACCCCCTGCCTTTTTTCGATGGATATTAATAACGTTGTTCAGGCAGGGGCCATAGTCTTAACATAGTTCCATGTTACCAGTCCACTTAAGACTCCAAAAACCATAGCCCTATTATCTTTGTTCTCCATATGTCGCAATAGTTTTTCAACAACCGGGGGTTGTCCTTGGGTGCACTAGCATAGCGCGTACAGGGATAATCGTCGGTTGGTATCATGTTCCATTATAATTATCTAAAGGGCCTCTGCGAGTTGGCTTCGGCTCCTCGTACGCCTTCCAAAGGTCCAGGACCTCAGGGTCCTGAGATAAATATTGATAATAATAATAACAATAGTAATAATGAATTTGGGTAGTTTAATATGTACCTGCGCCTATTTAATTATTTATTTGTCTTTTTTTTTTCTTAAAAAAAACTCTTTCAGTGTGTAGTAGTTCTGGTTCAAATAAGTGAACAATTTTGTTTTAAATAAATTGAGTGTTTTAATTTTTTTTAAGGACTTTGGAATTTTATTATATAGGGTGACTGGTAATTAGTGTACGATACTTAAACACGTGATTGTGCTCATGATAACCAACAACTTTTAAAAAATCAGCTGTTCAGTACATTTATGTTTGCCTAATGTACTGAACAGCTGATATTTTTTTCGCGATTTCGGCTTTGCTCCCATAATAAAAATTATTTGTTATCATGAGCACAATCACGTGTTTAAGTATCGTACACTAATTACCAGTCACCCTATATATCTTGATACACATTACATAGGGGCCTGTATTGAAAATAGATAGCTTTGAAACCGGTAATGCTAGATCGTTTTGGTGTCGCAAATTTCGTGGCTGGGTGTAATAATCCCTATTTAAGGGGAAAAGTGACATATTTTACCTGACAAACAGACATATTTCAAAGATATACAGAGACGTGAGCGTAAGGATATTATGTTTTATAAAGTGTGGTCTACAGCTGTCCATACATCCTATATTTGTTAAGATGCGTATGCATCTTTTTTGTAGCTTGAACAGTTTATCGGCGTTCGTACTATTTATTTATTTATTTAAACTTCATGTACAGTAGTGGTACATAGGCGGACTTAATGCAACAAGGCATTCTCTGCCAGTCAACCTTTGGGTTAAAAAAGACAACACTGTGGTAGGTTTGCACAATAAACAAATAACAGATACTTTAAACAGAAAATAAAATAAAAAATAAGTTATTTATAATAATAAAATACATATATATGCTAAAATTATACACTAATAAATACTAAGAAAAATATCAAATCATTAAGAGAACTTAATAATAATTCCGACGAAGACCGAGCTAAGGTTGAGAAGACTTCAAGTAGTAGTTCCGAATTTTACGCTTGAAGGAAAATTTACTATCAGCTTTTTTGATGTCAAGGGGAAGCACATTCCAGAGTTTTACTATTACCCCATAGCATTATACCATAACGGAGCCAAGCGCTTAGCGCATAAGTAAACCTAGAAATTTTGTTACTTATGTGTGCTATATGAGATTTCCAGTTTAGGTTCGTGTCAATGTTAAGTCCCAATAAATTAAAATTATCCACGCAGTTTAATGTAATGTCATTAAAGGTAAATTTTATGTCACTTACCAAATAATATAATAATCACATCACATCATCATATTGTTCCGATATAACCATTTCCATTACATCAAGATTTTTTTGTATCTTAGAAACAGTTTTTAAAGTGTGTTTTCTCGTTTTCAGGTTGACTCGGCGGCAGCGTATCATTCAGAGGAACAGAACTGAGAGATTGTCAGATCTTCTGGACTGGAGGAATTTGGGCATCGTGAGTATATCCTAACTTTTTTTACAAATAAGTCTGCTGCCCGAAAAATATGGCGTCAAAAAATTCTTCCGCATTACTGTCGACTGACCAGTGGTGGCCGAGTGGCAATGGCGCCGACTTACGAGTTGCAGCCAAGCGCATTACTTTGTGTAATTTATTTCATCACCACTGCTCTCAAAACGGTGAACGAAAACATCGTGAGGAAACCGGCATGTTCTAGAACCAAAAATTCGAAGATATGTGACAACCACCAACCCGCACTGGGCCCGCGTGGTGGATTACAGCCCATTTCCTCTCGTAGACAGAAGGCCTGAGTCGCAGCAGTGGGAACATTATAGGCCGACTATGTTATGCTATGTGGTTTTGTTAACGAATCCCTCACCCCCACAGTACTACCGCCAAGCCCGCGCCGAAGCTCTGAAGATCGTGTACCCCGACTACGTAGACCACATGGACCAGGAACTGGGCAAGAGTTTCAACTACCCACGACCTATCTCCGAGCCGCCCAGTCCCACACATTCGAGTAAGTGCACTCACAATTTTAGACCTTAATATAAGTTTACTGACATCGATTTATATTCTAGAGATAGACAAGCACGTTCATGGAAAATGAACATGTTGAAATCTCTACGGTCCGGACCAAGCGTTTCGCCTCGTCCTTTATACCGCGTACATCGAGGGACTGGAATAATTTGCCTGCTGCGGTTTTCCCGTCCGATTATGATTTGGGTCTCTTCAAGGCTAGAATGTATAGGCTCTCAATAAATTAGTGCGCCTCACTATCAACGATTGCATTACTGCTTACCATCAGGTGGGATCGCAGTCAGGCACTAGTTTATACCAATTAAAAAAAATATATATATATATTTGTCAAAATACTGAAAAGTTAAAACAAAAGTTCGCTGCGGCGCTACATTGGCATTATGCCGTTTAATAGAACTATTAAAACATACAGCGCTAAGATAGCTTTTAGAGGATACTTTTTTCGCAACCAAAATGTCTTAAGCGCCATGAATTTCGTGGCACTTACGCGTTTCATTCAACATAGTGTAATGTTCAAGGTGTATGGATTACACTACACCTGAGTCGATTGAAGCGAGTGTTCGGCACGCGTAATCTAGTGCGTAGTACATATATAGGGTGACTGGTAATTAGTGTACGATACTTAAACACGTGATTGTGCTCATGATAACCAACAATTTTTATTATGGGAGCAAAGCCGAAATCGCGAAAAAATATCATCTGTTCAGTACATTAGATGTACTGAACAGCTGTTTTTTTTTCGCGATTTCAGGTTTGTTCCCATAGTAAAAGTTGTTGGTTATCATGAGCAAAATCACGTGTTTAAGTATCGTACACTAATTACCAGTCACCCTATATATCGAGGTTTACTGACGATGCAATTTCACTTGAATACCTTTTTGTCGGTGGAAAATGTAATCATCAAATTACTTCTCTCGCTCTGCGTGGAGCGAGAGGGTGTGTTAGATTTGTACTGACTAAAACTCCTTCAGTTGCTCTTTGAGTTCTATACTCCGTTCGCATTAAGATTAGACATTTTAACAATCCTTTATTACTGTCCGTTCAACCGATTTTGACCTTTATTGCGTTGGTGATATGACAAATGGCGGCTGCAGTAAACAGTTGGTATTGTAACCACTTTTTAGGGTTTCGTACCTCAAAATGGAAAAATGGAACCTTTGTAAGATCACTTTGTTGTCCCTTTGTCTGTCTGTCTGTCAAGACTCTTTATCTCGGGAACGCGTGGAGGTATCCAGTTCAAGTTAAAACCATTTAAAATAAGATTACTATTGGTGCAATTTCACTTGTGGGCTTTTTTTAGGGTTCCGTATCTCAAAAGGAAAAAACGGAACCCTTATATTAGTTTTCAGATTTTTTCCTATACTTTTGCTATGAGACCTTGCTTCATGCCAAATTTCAGGATTCTAGATCAACTGGAATCACACTGTGAATTTTGATTGCCTTGAGAGTGTCGAAATACACGTTTTTTTCAACATAAACGGCCGTATCTTTTTTTTTCGCTCTCAGAAATTTGATTTTTTCACAGCTTTAAGGGACCGCAGCAGATGAGTATACGGTTTTAATCTTAATTCGATACCTCCACGCGTTCCCGAGATAAAGGGTCTTGACAGACAGACAGACAACACAGTGATCCTATAAGGATTGCGTTTTTTTCTTTTTTAGGTACGGAACCCTAAGAAATGGTTATTGTTATGAACATTCTGAATTGAACCTTTAGAGCACCATCCCATCTTCATCTGCAACTGAACAATAATGTCTTTATAATCAGACAAAATTTCATTAACACTAAGAGTGAAATTGCATCGTATTTACGCACATGTAAAAAAAAATAACTCTTTTAGAACAAAAAAATGGTGTATCATACGGCCGAATGAATATTGAACGGGATCTAGAATCTAGACCAACGAATCTTATACAGGGTGTTTTTGACATCGACGACACAAACGACTACTATGTAACCAGTACAATGATTATGAACCCCCCAGTGGTGGAATTTCCTATTTTTTTTTTAATTTCATGATATTTAAATTTTTATTTTATTTTTTTGGGAAAATAAACAGTTACACATTATTAATTACATAGTATGAAACAGTAATAGAAGGTGGTTCAATATGTAATCAACAGCATTTTCCACAGAATATAATAGAGACAAATTATTTTTAAAACTATCATGCAATGAATTAAATACTTAATGGTAATAAAAAATCGTTATTTTAACATTTTTAATGAAAAAAATTAATGAATTATTTTTTAAATTAAAAATGTCATCGGGATTGATTAGAATAACGATTTTATCTACCCCGATGAATTTAATGAATTTATTTTTCTTTTTACTACAAATATTATCGGGGTTGATTAAAATAACGATTTTACACAGTTTAAATTTTAAAAAAGTACACCTTTTGTTTAAAAAATTAGGTAAAAGTGGACTAAAAATTCCACCACTGGGGGGCCCAAAATCATGTACTGGATCCGTGGTATCCGTTTGTGCAACGATGTTAAAGACACCCTGTATGTAAGCTAGAATACAAAAATAAACATCTTATAATAAAAAACAGTTCGCCGTGAACGCACCTCCTCCGAAAAGGAAACAAAAGACGACCAAACGCAAACCTCAGACGAAAAAGTCGACGTCCAAAAGAGAAACTTAATCAACTTACAAAAATCTTTGGAAATCCTCGATATAACTGACGATGGAGACGACCCAAGCCTTGAGATCAGCTTCGAAAAGCCGAACTTTACCGAATCGGAACACGAACACTACCGAACTCCGAACGAGAACTTTCTGGAGCCATTGAACGAAGCTGTTGCTGAACAGATCGATCAGCTGATTGCGAAGCTGCAGGACTGTGCTGATGGAACTCAGAATTAGGTTACATTTAGAAATTTTGATGTTTATAGACATTCAGGGCTGCCTTTGACAAGCGGTATGGTTTTTCCTTAAGGTGGGAAATCATCAAACGACTTGCCGCCCTTTAGAGCGCGTTCTAGGGCCACGGTAAAAACTTTCCCACAGCCCCAGTAGGCATCGGCCCTACCTGGCTCCTTCGGTTTTGCTGACATCTCTTTGAGGCGCGCGTGGAACACTACTAAAGCAATGGGTAGCTTTCCGTCCGCAAACTCGCGTTTAAGGTGGCCGGAAATCGCCCAGAGCGTCACTTGGCATGAGGATATTTGCTCAGTAAGGTGACGGCCATTTCCTTCGCTCGCATTACTGCTTTGAAAAAGGAGAGGACGGCTTTCCATTTCTTGGTGGAGCTCCGCCCAAGCGGGGTAGACTCCTAGTCTGCCCCGCTGTTTTCTGGACCGTGTCCTCAGGGCGATCCGCACAACGGTGACAGCCGGCGTTTCTTCCGCCTTAATCCGAAGCAGGAACCTCCCGAACTTTCCATGTCCGGTGAGGACCTGCGTCAGAGGGAAGGAGACGATGCTGAGGCACCTTTCCAGCCACTCCTCAAAGAGAAGACTTACTGCCGCGATTATGGCGTGCTCAATGAGATAAATACTTCGAGTTACGTTTAAAAAAAAAAAAAACAGTTAAATCATTCAGTCAGAAAAATTAAGCTAACTGCAAATTTTACATAAACGAAAATAACCTTCAAGTAAAATAATTATACCATTTTCCGGTATTATTTTTAAGTAATAGGCATTCCATCATAAATTAAAATAATAGTTCATTTATTATTTGATCCCATAAAAGAAAGTTATTACTATATTTGATAGATATTTTTGCACTGACAACCCTAAACGTCATCTGTCAATAACTATAACTGGAGCTATCCTTTTGAAATCGGAACATTCAAAAACTGTCCTTATTTCAAATATATAGCACCTAAAATAGTATAAACGGTGTTGACAGATGGCGTTGTGGTGGTTGCCAGCCTAAATATAACAACGATGAATCCGGGGAAAATGGAAACTATGGCAGCCCTGAATCTTGGTTTATCGCGCTCTGGTTTTTGGTCACAATTCGGCGGGACTTTAGAAAGGTTTTTCCACACTGAAACGTTTTTTTGTGGTAGTTAGTTTTGTTTCATACTGATTATACTAGAGAAAGCAGCACGTATTTTTTTGTACTGGTAATACTGCGTGCGTAATATGTTTTTTTAATACTAGTAATATTAAAGTATTCGGCACTTGTTACTTTTAATTTTACACTAGGTTTTTTCGTGTTTTTTGCACAGGTAAAAAGCACTTGTGTTCAAGCACCGTTTTAAGTAATTTTATGTGGTGCCGGAATCGTCTATAATTTATTTATTTTTACTACAGGGTTTAAATTTACAAATTAATGTTCCAAAACATTTTTTAAAAACAAGATTTAAAAAATAGTCCGCCATGTTGAATTTATTGTGACGTTTTTTTCGTGTTCTTGTCAAGAAACACTTAATTGATACCCATGTCATGAGGGTGTATAAAAAATAACTAGTCCGCCATCTTCAGGAGCCCTCCATATTGGATGTACAGACGTCACTTAGCTAATCATACAATTGTCATCCAAACTGAACATGTCTACAAAATTTCGACTTAATCGGTTGGGGTAACTTTTTAAAAATACATTTGCAAGATTTGACATAAACACACATACAAACATTGTAATTTGAATAGATTCAAAATTTCAAAGCATTTTATTTCAAATAAACTATTTACAGGCACTTTTGATCAAGAAGTCAGTCTATAATAAAGATTTTATACTTACAATTTAAATTAAAAAAAGTTAATATAAAAAAAAAATTGTAAAAAGCCAACGAAAATTTCCACCACTGGTGACTCCAGAATCATGTATTTTTTTATTCATCTACAAGTGATTTTTTTAGATACATTGTGGTCGCATTAAACAACTATTTAGTTTATCAGGTTTTCTCAAACATAAGAAATAATAGATACTGTTATATAAACTGATTGTGTCAGTAATTACAATTGTATTTCGTAATTATGATACTCATTAAACGATAATTATGCTAATGATACTTCAAGCCATTAATTGCACACCATTTCTTGTATTACTCCAAAGAGCCACATGGTGAACATCCTAACTATTCGCACAAAACGTTTTGGGAACACATTCATTGTGCGTACAGCTAAAGAGTGGAATAGGGTATTAAACTCATTTTTGAAAAGTGCCTCAATTAGATTCTACAGTGCTAATAAACCACTAAAAAAACCACAAAATTTTTATTCAGTCGCTAAGTACCTACCCACAGTTTCATAGTTTAGTATGTAAGCTTCACGCAGGCGTACACCAAGCGTATAGTGACGAATACGCGTCTATGAAGCTACGCGGCCGTGGACAGTAGGCCATAGTTTTGTATGTAAGCTACACGCAGGCGTACACCAAGCGTATTATGACGAATACGCGTCTATGAAGCTACGCGTCCGTGGACAGTAAGCCATAGTTTTGTACGTAAGCTTCACGCAGGCGTACACCAAGCGTATAATGACGGATACGCGTCTATGAAGCTATGCGTCCGTGGACAGTAGGCCATAGTTTTGTACGTAAGCTTCACGCAGGCGTACACCAAGCGTATTATGACGAATACGCGTCTATGAAGCTACGCGTCCGTGGACAGTAAGCCATAGTTTTGTACGTAAGCTTCACGCAGGCGTACACCAAGCGTATAATGACGAATACGCGTCTATGAAGCTACGCGTCCGTGGACAGTAAGCCATAGTTTTGTACGTAAGCTTCACGCAGGCGTACACCAAGCGTATAATGACGAATACGCGTCTATGAAGCTACGCGTCTGTGGACAGTAAGCCATAGTTTTGTACGTAAGCTTCACGCAGGCGTACACCAAGCGTATAATGACGAATACGCGTCTATGAAGCTACGCGTCCGTGGACAGTAAGCCATAGTTTTGTACGTAAGCTTCACGCAGGCGTACACCAAGCGTATAATGACGAATACGCGTCTATGAAGCTACGCGTCCGTGGACAGTAAGCCATAGTTTTGTACGTAAGCTTCACGCAGGCGTACACCAAGCGTATAATGACGAATACGCGTCTATGAAGCTACGCGTCCGTGGACAGTAGGCCTAAGCCTACAGGTGTGATAGTGGTCAAGCGCGAGCCTATCTATATATATATAAAAACTAGCTTCTGAGAGCGGCTTCGCCCGCGTAAAAGTAGGTCTGTTCATACAAACTTTGGACCCTCGTTTCATCCCCTTAGGGGGTGAATTTTAGAAAATCCTTTCTTAGTGCTCTCTTACGTCATAAAAAGAAACCTAGTGCAAAATTTCACGCTCCTAGTCGCAGTAGTTACGGCTGTGCGTTGATATGTCAGTCAGTCAGTTTCTCCTTTCAAAGATTCAAAGAAATACAAAGCATTTTATTTCAAATAAACCATTTACAGGCACTTTTGAAATGTCAAGAAGTCAGTCAGAAAAAAATATGCTAATTGCACATTTTTGGAATGTGCCCGGCCAAAAGATTCAAAGATTCAAGATTCAAAGCATTTTATTTCAAATAAACCATTTATAGGCACTTTTGAAATGTCATGAAGTCAGTCAGTCAGAAAAAAAAATGATGCTAATTGCACATTCCAAAGCGTAGATCTCTATGGAGAAGAATGTGCAAGAAACTCCATGGGCATTCTTTTCAATCATGTTTTGTAATTAAAAATATCTCTGTTACATGTTTCTTGTCGCTATCATGTGAGAACAATGTAAATAAAGTAAGAATAAAAAACTAAATATGGATATTAAAATAGCAACTGGCAGCTAAGAGATGACTAGTCTCAACTGACAGCGCCCGTTCACGGACATGACGCGAATATTAGCACCAGTCAGCTCAACCATTTTGAAGGACTTTTATATAGATGAATAGCTGTTCGTTAGTCTCGCTAAAACTCAAAAACGGCTGTACCGATTTGTCTAATTGACAGACTTGAAATATTCGAGACAGTCCAAGGAAGGTATAAACGGTGAGAAAAATGGAAAAAATCACGAAAAAATATCCGAATACAACGCCATCTCTAATTAAAATGTCATTATAAAATGAATTATACTATTCTGGTAATGCCAGTAGATGGCGTTATCCTTACTATTTGGCGGTACAAAGTTCGCCGGGTCAACTAGTTAATATTTTAAAAAAAAATCTTTTTCTGCCTATACTTTGTAAAAAACAATCTCAAAACGAGAAAGAAATAAAAAGAGTTTATTTATAGTAAATAAACTCTTTTTCTTTGTTTCTCGTTACTATAACTTCTTACCTGTTTTTCCAGGAGCTACAACCCCGGCCGCCTCAGTCCACGGTTCTGATGACGAAGATGAGGTCGATGAGGAGCAGGAATTAGCTGAGCTTAGAATCAGCGATAAATAAGTATATTTGTACTCGTTAGTGGTAAGTGTGTTGGTCGAACTAGAATATTTTATGGTAGCATCTTTATGAAGGCAGTTTTTAGAGCAGACAATTCAAATGGAGTTTGAACTTCATACGCCAAAGCTCCCAAATTTAAATCCATCTTAGTATTACTAACAGTGCAACAGTGAGTTTGCTAGGAGGCCAAATAATCCATACTATATATAATACTATGCTATGCTCGGAGTTTCCTTGCGTGATCGAATCAGAAATGAAGATATCCGCAGGAGAACCAAGGTTCCCGACATAGCACTAGTGGCAATGGGCAGGGCACATTGCTCGCAGAACAGATGGCCGTTGGGACCGAAAGGTTCTGGAGTAGCGACCGCGTACCGGGAGACGCAGTGTTGGAAGGCCTCCTACAAGGTGGACCGATGACCTGGTGAAGGTTGCGGGAATCCGATGGATGCGAGACGCACAGGACCGTTCATTGTGGTGATATTTGGGGGAGGCTGTCCAGCAGTGGACGTCTATCGGCTGAAATGATGATGTTGATGATATATAATACTAGCTTCTCCCAGCGGCTTCCGCGTGTATGTTGGTTATTGCAGACCCGAAGTTGAAGTCGAAGACGGATAAAATTTAGCCTATGTACATGCTTTTAGTTCTTCCTCCGTACCAAAATTCATCAAAATCGGTTCATCAGTTTAACCGTGAAAGCGTAACAGACAGACAGAGTTACTTTGACATTTATCATATTAACCTTCAAGCGTGCGCGCGACTATTTGCAACAGTAGCGGTCGCGCATAACTTAAAAAACAGATGGGAGATTTCAGGAACTTAGAAAACTGATTAATTAATTATAATTTATTTTTATATTCAGTTATTACCTATTTTTCAACTAAACAATAATTTGTTTAAATTCAAAATAAAATTTTGAAGTTAAACTGGTTTCGTTGGATTAGGAATCAATCCTGCCCGACATAACAAGAGTTCTATTGTGAGTCTTGATTATATCTCCAATTAATTTGTATTTGTTTTAATATTCTTCAAGAGATCGAATAATTGGCATCAAAGAGTTTTTCATCTACTTAGGTCTAATTTTCTTCAGAATCAGTCTTCTCGTCAATGTAAAAATACAAGGCAGGCGTGAGTAGTCTTTACGACGCCTGCGCCGCGACCTAAACACACACATTCTGTGTCTTTCAGGAGGTGTGTAGAAAGAGGATATGGAGTTATTTTCGTCAGTAGTGAACTAATGACAAGCTACTAGAGATAATACGTTCTTTTGACGAGAAATTTTGAAATTATGATCGTAAATATATCGAGTGCGGTCGATTCGACTCCTCGCGACCGCTTAAAGGTTAAAAATAAGTGTGAATTCTCAAATGTGAAAGTAACTCTGTCTGTTACGCTTTCACAGTTTAAACTACTGAATCGATTTTAATGAAATTTGACGCAGTATAAGCTTTAACTGTAAAGAAGGACATAGATTGCTTTTTGTCTGGCTTCGACTTTGCGTCTGCTACGAAAGAAGATGTGGGCAAATATTAGTCTGTAATAAAACAGCACATGAGACAGTTCAACTATAAAATAAATGAATACAGAGTGTCAACTGTATACAATGAGCAAAAATGCACACGTCAGCAACCTCTACGGTCCGGACCAAGCGTTTCGCCTCGTCGTTTATACCGCGTACATCGAGGGACTGGAACAATTTTCCTGCTGCGGTCTTCCCGTCCGATTATAATTTAGGTGTCTTCAAGACTAGAGTGAATAGGCTCTTTAATAAACTAGTGCACCTCACCATCAACGATTGTATCACTACTTTCCATCAGGTAGGATCGCAGTCAAGCACTAGTTTATAACAAATTTAAAAAAAAGTGAAGCGCACTTTTCGCACAATTTTGTCAAACAATAAAAATATGAGAGCTGATGTACATTACATTACATACAGTTTAACCCACAATTGGGTTGTCTTACAGCAAACCATATAATATCTTTCCGTAACACCTCTAGTATTGTGATCCTATGTGGTCAGATGTAAGTGGCCTTGTCGGCCACTTGCCAGCTAGACCTTATTATTTTTTTCTAGTTTCACCAACACTATATTTTAATTATAAGCCAATATAATGCAGATGTAAGTGGCGTTGTCGGCCACTTGCCAGCTAGACCTTATTATTTTTTTCTAGTTTCACCAACACTATATTTTAATTATAAGCCAATATAAATCTATAATTTTAGACGATCAGTGTTTCTACGGGTCATAAAACGACATTATGCATAAGAATGGAATTTATACTTTATCATAATACAGGGTCAAGTAATATTAGGTAAAAGTTCACGGATATATCAATTTGTGAAGTTTTACCTAGTAATTTTATGTGATCCTGTCTATTACATTGTTAAAATTTATCGAAATATATTTTTTTCTATGTTATTTTATTTATTGGGATGGGTAAATTGTATGAAAAATCTTTTTTATATGTGTGTTATAAAACATATATTTTGGTGTTTAAAATATTCAACTGTTACTTCGATAACAAAAATATATACTTATTTAATGAATTTGTTAAAAAACAATATAATCAGTTCTTCCATTTCCTTAGTTCCTGTTAACTATAAGATAGTAAGTTTTATTTTTATTGTATCTTAATTCCATGCAACACAACAATAATGTGTTTTATAATATAAAAAAAAAATATAAAGAAATTCAGATTAATTTGCAAAAAAATGTTTTGTATAAAAAATATTTCTTGCTTTCGTATTCATTTTATTATTTTTTACCTTAATTAATTATATCTACTATATTTTTATTATTTAAACTTTTTATAGCCTCGATTTCCAACCAAAATATGTTTTTTTTTGTCTTGAATAGTTTTTTATATACTTTATAATAGTCTCGAAAAAAGATTCCATACTCATTCTTGTTTTAAGATAGTATTTTTTTTTATTGCGAAATATTGATAGTTATAGAAGTATTTTAATAAATATCTTCGAATTATATGGATTTTATATAGTTGTCGATTAAGCAGCAATACAATGGATTTTTTATATTAGTAGTATAGTTTTTATTCGCTCATAATAAGAATTATATATTATAAAATAAAAAGAAAATGAAATATTATTAATTGTTTAATAATATATGATCAAAAGCATGCTAATTATGTGTCTCATGTCAAAAGTGTGCGTAATGACAAGGGCAAAATATAATATTAATATTTTAATCAATTTAAATACTATTTAACCTGTTTGCACGTGAAGGTAAAATTGTCTTGCAAGTGATGTTTTTTTTACCCTATTTAATAAATCGTTTAGCTTTCGTTTTTCGCTAAATGTTATTTGCGCTGGAACGCAAAACGCAGAAATAAAAAACAACATTATAAAAAATGTACCCACAATTTTTTTTGTCATTGTCCACTTCAAAACAAATTGTATGTAAATTGTATAACATATTAAAATTATTTTTTTAAATTAGGTAATATATTTTTCTACATACTTATTAAACTTATAAGCAATATTATATTTAAAAATCACCTCCGTTTTCTAAAAGCTTGACTTTTAACCCATCTGATCTATAAGCCTTCAGTTTTCAAAGGAAGAGTGACCATGAACTGGTATCTTTTGGGCACACTTCTTTCTCCCGCAGGCCTTACACATCTCTTACTTTCGAGGATAGGACCAGGTCCATCACAAATTAAAAAAATACCCTGCTGTCAAAACCAAAATGGCCGACTAACATTAGAATCCTAAGAGTTAAAAGTTACAATTCTAATGTCAGTCGGCTATTTTGAATTTGATAATTCAAAATGGCCGACTGACATTAGAATCATATGAGTTAAAAGTTACATAAGAAAATATGCCTTTCAGAAAACGGGGATCTAAAATCACGCTTCATAATTATAAAATAAAATAGTTTATTTATAATTTCGGTTGTTTACTTTATATATTTTTATAAGAATAAGTGAAGATATCATAATAATATTATACTGGTAATATGGTTTTGTACATACCATATTTTATTCGAAAAAAGATTAGACATAATATATAAACAAATCATTTTTAATGTCCGTTCAACCGATTTTGACCTTTATTGCGTTGGTGGCATGACAAATGGCGGCTGCAGTAAACAGTTAGTATTGTAACCACTTTTTTGCTTTTAATGTCATCCTTATGCCTACGGAATAGAGTTCAAAATCGATTGAACGGGCTGTAAAAATAGTTTGTTTAAATTTATAATTTTATTTCGAAGGGAGTAGGCATTGTTATTGCATTGTTAGATTTTTCAATACGAACTAGAAGCGCGGACAATCAATGTCAATTTTGACCATTTTATTTTTGCTACAATAATATGGAGAGATGGTGTAGGTACAAATGAAACAGAAATCAGAAATGTTTATTTCAAATAGACCAGGCACTTTGGAATAGTCAAAATGTCGGTCAGTCAAAAAAAAAATACAAGTGAAGCTAAATTGGCACTTTTAAATTGTCAAATTGTCGGTCAGTTAAAAAAAGTGATGCTAAATTACACGTTCCAAGGCGTAGATCTCTGGGGAAGAACGTGCAAGAAACTCCATGGACATTCTTTTAAATCATATTATGAGTTTCATAAATCTTAGTTACATATTTCTTGTCGCTTCTAATATGTGAGCACAATGTAGATAAATAATAATAATAATAAAAAAATAGAAATTGAATTAAGCCACTGGCAGCTAAGAGATAATTAGCCTCAACTGACGGCATCCATTCACGAGCATGACGCGTGCATCAGCGCCACTCAGCTTAACCATTTTGAAGGGAACTGAATGACCCAATAACACGTGCCACTATCAGCGAGACATTTCAGTGAGCATGACATACTCTCAATTGCCATGCTTGTAATGTCAAACAAGTTGTAACCTAATAAAAATGGTCCATGGTACTTCACATTCACAAAACTTGAAAAAAAGTGCTTCTACATTATACAATGCTATTGTTTCCAAATACAAAAGGTAATAAATTATAAGCTCTATTGAAATAAACAAATAAAATAAATAAAAAAACAATTCAAAAAGGGATTAGTATACTGGTACCTGATAATACAATATATTTATTATATTCTTACACATATTTTGGTGTATTTTGTGATTCTATGCATAACAAAACTAAAGCAGGAAGAATATAGAAATGGGCCAAAGGGATGCCCGCGCTTCTAGTGTTAATGCAGGGTCCATATACTGGGGTCTTGGCACCGGATATGATAACGCGGCGTCCTACGTGTGTAATTCAACGTGACTGTGGTTGCGAAGCGATGCGACGCGGTTCTCGTGAATTCGACGCGACGCGTTCTATCCTACGTGCGTGCGAAGTCGCCGCTTTAGCCCCAATTTCTATAAAACAAGTCACCACACCGCAGTAATTCGCGCGAAAATATCAAAACTGATCGCGACCGCTTCGCTTCCCTAGTCGTCGCTCCGCACCTACGTGTGGTTAGTCACACCGCAATATAGTATCAATTGTTTGTAACAATCGATACCGCGTCAGTGTCCTCTTATTCAATACACTTCGACATAATAAAATAAATAAATATATGGTATGTAACAATCTTATTAGTATAGACTATGATTTTTTTTTGTATAACGATTTTAATTTTAAGTTATAATTTAATATTTCCCTTTACTGCCATCTATCGAATTAAAGATAAACGCTGTGTTAGTCATGTAATTAAAATTAGAAAAACGAATATACTTGGTGAAATTTCACAAGTACACCACTGCAGGGAAGCCAGCCTATCGGTATTTTACAGGTTGCATTTTGGAGAGTGTGCGCGGGAACTGCATGACTTGATTCTGCCATCTCTTTCTACCATCGGACAACCCGACGTACGGCGGGTATCCAGCCTTGCGTTGTTGAATTTTCAACGGTCCTGACTAAGCGTTTCGCTTCGTCATCTATACCGCGTATATCGAAGGACTGGAACAATTTGCCTGCTGCGGTCTTCCCGTCCAACTATAATTTAGGTGTCTTCGAAGCTAGGGTAAAAAAAAAAAATATACAAATACTTAAATGGCTTATTAGAAAAGGTCTTGTTATTATTTATGTAAAGTCTCAATAAATAATATTCATAAACAGCAAAGTTATTAGCGTTGGTTTGTATCCCAAAATGTCACTCAATTTATGGAAATATTGTACAGGCTATTGATTATAAATGAATAAATGACGATCAAAATGGGCGTAGTATTTTCTAGTAGCAATTGTTATGAATGATTGGTTATAATATGAATTTACCAATTATGACAAATTTTCGTGGACAATTTTGGGATTTCGTTTTTTTTGTTACTTTTGTCTACAAAAATATGATCAGTAACGGGATAGAGCCCCAATGGAAAAAAAATTACACAAAAAACTAAGTCAATGAGTTAACTGCAAAGTAAGTATACATATTGGTCTTACGTTACGATAGTACAGTTTTTGCAATATCATCAGGAATTTGAATGCATTTTATACATTTAATATTATTTTATTAAACTTGTGACTGTGAAGTTTCGCCAAGTAATTTAAGTTTATTTTTTTAATTTCTGGAGCGGTATATATCGCCCTTTAGCAAACGGTTCTGTAGAGCGATTTCTCTGTCAATCATATCTTTGTGATTTCTTGTTAAAGGTGTATTTAAAACTTGGTTTTAACACTAACCGCCCGAGTGTTTTTGTGTCCTATTCGCCAGGGTCGTCTGTTTGCGACTAGGTACTCCATCTCGTTTAGCTCTTCAATCCCCATAGGTGATAGAAGAGCTGACGAGATGGAGTAGTTGGTCGTGGATGTGCGACCCTGGCATAATAAACGCGAGAATGTTCGTTGGATATATCCAAAGCAGGTGGTTTAAAAGGTTATATGAAATGACTGACATGGCGTTTCAATGATTTTAGTCTTGTAATAAGTCTGAAGCGATATATTTCCAACTCCTTTGTGCCATAAGATCATTACCTTGTTATTTAGTAATTTAAAAAAAAAGTTTTAAAATATTTCTTTGTTTTATTTATAACCTCCATTTACATATTTTATTTATTTATTTTAATTTTATGTACACTGGTGTGCATAAGCGGAATTAATCCTACAAAAAAAAAATACTACACTGTGATAGGTGGCAGTGGGCAGGGCAGAGTGCTCGATGAACAGATGATCGAACGGACTGAAAGGTTCTGGAGTGGTGACCACGTACTGGAAGCCTCAGTGTTGAAAGCCTTTCCACAAGGTGGACCCATGACCTGGTGAGGGTCGCGGGAATCCAATGGATGCGAGACGCACAGGACAGGTCGTTATGGCGAATCTTGGGAGGCCTATATCCAACAGTGGACGTCTACGGACGGACGGCCGGTTGAAATGATGATTTCCACTGCAATGTAACCTACCATTCTTCCAACGCTGCATCTTCCGGTACGTGGTCGCTACTATAGAACCTTTCGTCCCCATCGACCATCTATCTATTTAGTGAGTGCCCTGCCCACTCCCACTTAAGTTTCTGGTAGTGGAAATACGTAATAAATATATATATGTCGGTGCAGGATGTCGATCATCATTGAAGCTCTGTCCAGGTACTCGGTTTTGTGGGCGATGGCTGGGTATCGAGCAATAAACAAACTATTCCAGATCACACAACTGATTTATTATGATGCAAGCTTTAGGTATTCACTTTACACAACGAGCAGTGAGACAGTCCCCGAGACTAGGCGTTGTACGCACGGCTGCCGACAGAGAAAAGAGCCCCGAACCTCTGCGGTCGGCACTTTTATCTACTCGGTTCGTGCAAACGTCAGCGCGGATTCTGTCAAAGTGACATGTGTCACTTTTCACTTAGCTGGTTCATTCGTTCTCAAGCTTCCGTACTATTGACTTCACCGACATTATATTTTTGTAAATGCTAAGGATTCAATGAGGGGCTGTTTTTTGAGGCGGGGGCTCTAGGGTGGAGTGAGAGGGCGTGTCAGACTTTCACTGGACTGTTCTGTGTGAATGTTCTCTGCGCTCTAGGACCACGAGTTCAGAAATTTTCCAATGGCCCTAGCAGGCTTCGGCCCTGCTGGGCCTCTATGGTTTTGCTAACATCTCTTTGAGGCGCGCATGGAACACTACGCGTCGTCCTGTCTGGATTCAGTGGGGGGTTGGAGACTGCGATTACTCGTTGATTTTTTCGAGCGAAAGTGACTGTAACCTGCAGTGCAATTCCCTAATAAAACAGTCTTGAGCACAGCGCTGGCCACAGCGACGAAATCCAAATACGTACATGGATTAACAATCCAATGTATAGGTCATTTGGAGAATAGCTCGACTGATTGGAATGGAATGTGACGACTATGTAGATCGTTACTTTACAGGTATATTTATTTAAATCGTCGTCCGGTAATGATCAAATCCGAGTCGACGGCGCGTTGTTTCACGCGCGCCTCAAAGAGATGTCAGCAAAATGGACGGGACCCATTTGAGCCTGCTAGGGCTGTGGGATTAAAAGAAAAAAAAAATACAAATTTACAGTTTTCAGATTTTTTCCAATACTTGTGCTGTGAGACCTTGCTTCATGCCAAATTTTAGGATTCTAGGTCAACGGGAAGTATCCTATGAATTTTGATTTCCTTGAGAGTGTCGCAATATACGTTTTTTGCGACATAAACGGCCGTATCTTTTGTTTTCGTTAACTCAGAAGATTGATTTTTTCACAGTTTCAAGGGATCGCAGACCTGAGTATATGGTTTTAATTTCAACTCTTCCACGCCTTCCTGAGATAAAGGGTCTTACCAGACAGACATACAACAAAGTGATCCTATGAGGGTTCCATTTTTTTTCCTTTTGAGTTACGGAACCATAAAAAGAAAAAAAGAAAAGTTATAAAAGAAAAAAAGAAGAAGAAAATAGATAGATTTTACACCCCCCTCGCTTCACCCAGAGTGAGAGGAGTTATTCGATATGTTCCCACCTCAAAAAAGGCTACATTGCAGTGCCGTAGTACAGTCAAATGGGGTGTATAGAAACTCAGGGGTGAATAGAACCAAAACTTCAAAGGGTATTTTCACGATATTTGAATATTTTTTGCAGCCTTTAACTATATCAATTTATTAGTGAATCTTTATTCTAAAAAGTCGATGTTTTGTTAGAAGCCGATAATATGGTTTCAAAGTGAAAAACCAAACCAAAGTTTTGTTTTTATTCACCCATGCTTTTCTATTCACCCCGTTTTACGGTATCTATGTTATGGGGATCGTTTAATTAAAAAACGTTTTTATTTTTATTGTATACACGGTATCTTTGACATCTTCGCACAAACCAATACCACGGATCCAGTACATGATTCTGAACCCCCCTAAAAAAACAATATCGTTATTTTAACCAACCCCGACGATATTTTTAGAAAAAGAAAAAAAAATATATAAAAAATTAATTAATTAAAAAGTCATCGGTGTAGATAAAATCGTTATTCTAATCAATCCCGATGACATTTTAAATTTTAAAAGTAATGCATTCATTTTTTTTTTTACAAATAATGTTAGAATAACGATTTTATACAGTATAGATTAAAAAACGTAAAGATTTTTTTTCAGGTCCAATCATGTACTGGATCCATGATGCGTCGATGTCAAAGACATCCTGTATAACATTTTTTATTTCTCTTTTTATGAACTTAAAGAATATAACTATTTACAAAATCAAGAAGCCATTTTTAATAATAATAGCTCCGAAAATCGTACAATTTGAACTCGTTTATGGGACCTAATCTGTTGACCGTAAAGCCGCGTTCCCACTTTGCCGTGATGACAGATAATCGTGTAGTTTTAAGTGTTGTGGCTTATCTAATTAAATGGAGGTGTTCACATATAGGACGACACGGTTAACTGTCGTCTACGACTTTTTTGCGGTGACTACAGATTAGTATGATAGTGGAAAAGGCTAACACGACAGTCGTAAAACGATAAAAAATTGTCGAGACTAAACGACGGTAATTCATGAGTCGTTGTTGCGACTATCTGTTGTGGCCACGATAAACAGTGGAACAGCTAGAGACGATAGTCGTCCGACGATAAATTAACTGTTACGATATAGTGGGAACGCGGCCTAAGCCACAATGACACAGACCCTTGAGACATTGTTAAAACTTTCCATACAAATCAAGCTTATCGTTGAGTGTCACTATTTGCTCAAAAAATTACTGCTTGTTTTAATTCTGACTACGGTTATGATTTTATGACAGTACCTACCAGAAATTTGCACAAGCTCGAATGTATCGGTATCACTGAAAAATTGCAAACGCTCCGTAAGATTTTAAAATACAAGAAATTGTAAACTATTTTTTTCTAAAATATAAAACGGTTATATTGGAAAGTAATGAATTTGAATGTAATTTATTGCATACAAAACGATTTTTACATAGGATTTATTATAATCTTAAGAAGACTGCAATTTTCTGGTGACTTAGGGCCTGCGCACACTTGAGACAAGACTGTTTTGTCTACGACACGGCGCACACCATCAAGACAAAACAGTCTAGCGGCGTACGGCCAGTGTTGCCAACTTAGTGGTTTTTCCACTAAAACTGGTGGTTTTAACCCCTCATTTAGTTGCGAAATATTGGTTTTAGTGGCTAGTGGATTTTTCTAGTGCTTTAGTAAAATTCAATTTCTTACTAAAAATGCGATCATCCGTGTGTAAATCAGCACCACAGAATGCTTAATTATCAATCTGATACCGACGATGATGGTGCAAACAAAAATGATTCGTCTGAAGACGAATTAATACAGAGCTGTTATTGAATAATTTGTATGTTGATTTACCTACTAATGTTAATATACCCACAAATGACATTTTGATCAACTGATTGTTAATTTTTATCACTGATTATTATTAAAAGAAACTAATAACCTATATGCCTACTTTTTTTATTTCGTACAACAAACACAGCTTGTAATAAATAATTTACTTGCACTGTCACTGTACAGCAATTTCTTGATAAAAAGTTGCAGATTTTTTTTACGTGTCTTTTGCTTCCCAATAAATGAGGGATGATACCCTAGGCCCTGCTCTTAATACGACCCATTTAACGACCTATACTGAACTGGTAATGGGATGCAGCTATATGGTGTACAAGCTCCATCCCTCTTTCTGGCTCACACGCTTGATATTTTGACACGTAAAATCCTTGTTCTAGTAAACTAATAGGATGTACTATGCGTTCCAAATAAGAATAGGATCGATTACCATGTTGTGACGTCACGTCATACTGTCAAATCGCAAGAAATTGGGCAAAATTGAAGAACTCCGAGATGAGCAAAATTAAAACTGGATTCTGATTAAACTATTTTCGTTCATAGTTCGTAAATAAATCAAATTTTAAAAATTTCTTGTTGTGCTTACTATAATCATTCTTCGATTTGACAGTATGACGTGACGTCACAACATGGAAATCGATCCTATTCTTATTTGGAACGCATTGTAAAGTACAACTTACTGTCACATTCAAAAGACAGTTTTGAAGTCCTATTATTTTATTTTTTTCTGATATTGCATTAAATGCATCTTCGCAATCATTTTATGTTCTGTGCTTTACAGCAGTACTTTTATGTATCAGTTTTCATTAGATTAATTCCCAGCAACTTTCTCAGCAGAAGTTCTAACTAGATGCTTTTTTATCACTTGAAGTATCTTTTTCCCCTGAGGCGATTTTCTCTCCTGAGGCTTGTGTCTCGCCAGAAGCGCTCTTTTCACCAGAGTTATTTTTGGGCTCATCAGAAGCGTCTTTCTTCCCTGAAGCTATTTTCTCTCCTGTAGCGTTTTTTTCATCAGACTGGTTTTTGGGCTCACTAGAAGCGTCTTTGTCCTCTCTCTGTTTGGCATTTTTTTCTCCTGTTGTGTCTTTCTCACTTGAAGTTTCTTTCGAAGGTACTTTCTCACCAGAAGCACTCTTTTCCCCAGAGTTGTTTTTGGGATCACCGGTCGTGTCTTTTTCACCTGAGCCTGTTTTCTCACCAGAAGCGTTATTCTCTCCAGAGTTGTTGTTGGGCTCACCAGACGCGTCATTCTCTCCTGAGGCTATTTTGTCACCAGAAGCGCTTTTTTCTTCAGAGTTGACTTTAGGTTCTCCGGAGTGACTTGTCTCGCCGGAGTTGACTTTAGGTTCTCCGGAGTGATTTATTTCGCTAGAGTTGACTTTAGGTTCTTCAGAGTGATTTATCTCGCTAGAGTTGACTTTAGGTTCTTCAGAGTGATTTATCTCGCTAGAGTTGACTTTAGGTTCTTCAGAGTGACTTGTCTCACCAGAGTTGACTTTAGGTTCTCCGGAGTGACTTGTCTCGCCGGAGTTGACTTTAGGTTCTTCAGAGTGGTTTGTCTCGCCAGTGTTGGCTTTAGGTTCTCCAGAGTAACTTGTCTCACCAGAGTTGACTTTAGGTTCTTCAGAGTGACTTGTCTCGCCAGTGTTGACTTTAGGTTCTCCAGAGTGGTCTATCTCACCAGAGTTGACTTTAGGTTCTCCAGAGTGGTCTGACTCACCAGAGTTGACTTTAGGTTCTCCAGAGTGATTTATCTCACTAGAGTTGACTTTAGGTTTTCCAGAGTGGTTTATCTCACCAGAGTTGACTTTAGGTTCTCCAGAGTGGTCTGTCTCACCAGAGTTAACTTTAGATTCTCCAGGGTGATTTATCTCGCCAGAGTTGACTTTAGGTTCTCCAGAGTGGTCTACCTCGCCAGAACTGACTTTGGGTTCTCCAGAGTGATCTGTCTCACCAGACTGATCTTTAGGCTCTTCAGACTTGCTTTCCTTTTCAGATATTATATCTGGGCCTGAGCCGGTAATTTTGCTGTTGTCTACACCATCAGCCTTTTCCTTATTAGGTTCAGTTTGATCTTCGTGCATAGGTGTTGAATCTGTGTTACTCTCTGTAGTAACATTAGGTTCTTCAGCTTTATTACCTTTGTTAGTTTCTGTACTATGTCTTTCACCAGAACTATCTCTCTTATCATCTGTTCCAAGCTCTTTTGAAGGACTAGTTACGTTATCGTTATCATTATTTGGCCCTGTAGAACTCTCAGTACCATGATTACCAGTTTCAATATTTGTTTCTTTAGTAACATCACCAATATTTGGTTCAGTTACTTCTTCAGTAACTTTAGGTAATTCTATTGGTTTGTGATTTTCTTTTACGTCTTCACTGTTACCTTTGTTTTTATGGAAACCAGGTTTAGGCTTGTGGTTGAGGCTTGTGTGCTTCTCGTGAGGTCCGAATGTAAATATGTTGGTACTGTTATTTCCATTGATAAGATTTTTGATGATTTCATCTATGTTTTTACTGGCATGGAAAACGTAGACGTTTGTTACTTTATCATTGCCTACAGTGTTACCATAAATCGTATTAGCTTTTACATGTACTGAAGGTTCCTTCTTAGGCTTTTCAGTAGTAATGATTTCATCGTGTTTTGGTTCAACGGTTTGTTCATTAGGCTTACTACTGAGTTTATTTTGATCCTCTTTGTGATTATTAGGTACATTGATATTCTTCTCATCATTAATATTGTCATTTCTATTATTTTCGCTACGAATGGGTTCTACTGCATCCTTTTCTTTACTAACCGGTTCAGTTGTACTCTTTTTGTTACTGTTAGGTTTGGTTACTTTAGTGTCTTTGATGCCGGATTTGTCATTATTATTTCCGTCCTTGTTATCTGTTGTCGGATCTTTCTCAGCGTTTTTAGCTGGATCTTTATTGATAATCGGGTGCTCCTCGAAATATTTGCTGACTTGTACAGCTATTTCCTCTTTAATAAATTTCGTGGTGCGCTGTAATACGTCATTTAAACATTGTTAATGTTAATACAAAAAGGTACTTAAAAAAAGTTATATTAAACATTCATAGAAAACACAGAAAGTATTAGTTTTAAAAACGAACATACCTCGGATAGTGATGCTATGTATTTGGTTCCTAAGTCACCCATAAAGGCCCAGAATTTTTCCTGTAAAAAAAATGTTAGTTTTATTCGTTTATTAGAAAATTTTTGCGCCACACTCATGTAACAAATCTTTTGCTATGACCAGTATAGACGCAACAAGTTTTTCGCGTACAATTTTACACGATATGCCATGGTATATGTTTGACTTTGTTGTACTTTTTTTTTAGTGGGTAATCACCAAATCTGCTCTGGGCAGAACGAGAGGGAGTGTCAGACTTTTACTGGCAAAACCCACTTGTGTTCCATTGTTTTTTTTTTTATATTGATAAACTAGTGCTTGACTGCGATCCCACCTGTTCGGTTCCTCCATTTCCCCTTTGCATACCAGGGCGGTGACTCTTTCGAACAAATCCGTAGCCATAGCTTTGTTGTCCTAATGTAATGTAATGTAATGTGTAATGCTTACTTGTGTAAATTAGAATATGCTCAAGTAAACGTTTTTTGTGAGTTAATTACTCTTTATCAGAACTGCGGATTGTTCGAAAGAATCACTGCATGTGGCCCTCGCAAAGAGCACTGAAGGAACACTGTAGGATTTAGTGATACTCCCTCTCATTCCACCCAGAGCGAGAGAAGACCTATTTTGATGATTTCTCACGTAAAAAAAGAACTAATTACTAATAATAATAAGTCAAATAACATAATCCTTAGAAATAATTTTGATGCAGCAAAAAAAACGTAACAATACTTACATTATTTATTAAGTCCAGCGCGTAATCCACCTTGGTATTCTTTTCGGCTTCAGAATTGTCCTGTACAAAAATATATACGATTGAAATAATGTGTGAAGTAATATACACACGTAGGAATCGATCTATTTATATCTTCTTTAAACCCTCGAGTGCCTATTTCCTTAGCACAGCACAGCAGGCCTTATAATGTTCCCACTGCTGGGACTCAGGCCTCCTCTCTAGGAGAGGGAATGGGCCGTAATCCACCACGCGGGCCCAGTGCGAGTTGGTGGATGTCACATGTCTTCGAATTTTTGGTTCTAGGACATGCCGGTTTCCTCACGATGTTTTCCTTCACCGTTTTGAGAGCAGTGGTGATGAAATAAATTACACAAAGTAATGCGCCTGGCTGGGTTTGAACCCGCGACCTACAACTCGTAAGTCGGAGCCGTTAACACTCGGCCACCACTGCTCTCCAGTCGGAGCCTTTATCAAACGTAAAACGTACGTTTTTGTTTCCTTATATCAAACGTAAAAAAAACAAGGTATTTTGAACCTAATACTTATGAGTCTACGCGTTCGGCTGACATTTCACTGTGGAACTGAACAATCGATTTAAAAAATTTTTCACCAGTATCAAGCTACATTATTCCTGAGTGTCAGAGGTTATATTTGATTGTAATTGCGGCATTCGGTTTCGACCCACTGGAACCAACCTACCACGCGTCATATCGGCGTCACAAACGAACTAATCCTGCATCCCGCAATTAAAGTTCTCCGCGCGATTAGAACTTATAGATCAGCCCGAAAGCCCACCAGATATAACACCCGTCTGGTCGGAGGATCCTCCCTTTTCAACGGAGGTTTGCGGGACTTTACAGTCTTTGTTCCGTCTACCTTTAAAAATACCTAATATTTTTTTACCCCAAAATAATTTCAGCAGCGAAGCATTCACTGGTCAGCTAGTATTTTATAAACCTGAGCAGTAACATACAAAGAGGTTGAAATTTTGAAAACTAGCCAACGTTGAATTTCGTTAGAATTACTTTAAAAATACCTTGGATAGCCGACACCTATACTTACATAAAATATTATAATGTGTAATGTTTAATTATATTGACATTTACCTTATTTTGAACATGGCATTTCTTCTCCTTCAGCTCTTCGATTGGTTCCTTTGTAATTTCTTTTGGTGCCTCTGTATGATCTTCTACAGGTAATTTACTCACTTCTCCACTGTCATGTATTTCAACAGGAGTTTTGGCGTTAGGCTTGTGATCACCACTACCTTCAGACTGGTCGTGATTAATTGTTTCAGTGGTGGGTTTATCGGTTTCATTTGCGCTTTTGTGATCACCAGTTACTTCAGACTGATCATGATTATTTGTTTCAGTGGTAGGTTTATCAGTTTCATTCGCACTGTCATCAGGGTTTTTGTGATCATCAGTTGTATTTCCTAAACCACCATCATTTTTAGATTTATCTGGTGATGATGTATTATTCTCTTTCGGGTTTTCTTTTTCGTCTTTATTAGGGAGAATCTCATCAGGTGTATTGACATTAGGGGTTTCGGCTCTTCCATTAGAATTTCTGTTTTCTTCAGGTGCTGTTGTAGTTGAATTTTTACCTTCGTTAATAGGCGGTAGTTTATTATTATCTTCACCAGGATTTGTCACAGATGGCCTGTCTTCATTGAATTTAAATTTTTCAGTAGTAGTTAATTCTGTTTTGTCTTTTTTGGCATTGATATCACCGGGTTGATCAGAAACTGGAATGTTATTGTTGATAACTATATTGTTTTTAATTATCTTTGTGAATAAACCTTCTAACACATTCACCATGTTGGGTTTGTTTGGGTCACTTAATATTTTGTCTAACATACTAGGTACATCAACATCATTAGCTGTATCTTTTTCTGGCTTTGGTAAAACAATCGTAGCATTGCCTTTCACAAATATGTCATGTAAATCAGATAATATTTGGTCGAATTTCTTAATTATGTCATTCGCTGTGACTTCATTTCCTGTATTTTTATCCCTGCCTTTTCCTACCAATCTTTGATCGTTATCTTCAGTTTCACCGCTATTTTTTCCAAAGTTACTTCCATGTTTTCCTGAGTTAGTGCCGTTTTCTCCAGAGTTACTGTCGTTTTCTCCCGAGTTACTGCCATTTTCTCCCGACTTACTGCCATTTTCTCCAGAGTTATTGCCGTTTTCCCCTGAGTTACTGCCGTTGTCTCTAGATTTACTGCCATTTTCTCCCGAGCTACTGCCATTTTCACCAGATTTACTGCCGTTTTCTCCAGAGTTACCGCCGTTTTCTCCAGAGTTACTGCCGTTTTCTCCAGAATTACTGTCGTTTTCACCGAAGTTACTGCCATTTTCTTCAGAACTATTGTAATTTTGCCCACTATTGCTCTCTCCAGAACTGTTTGCTACTGAACCGTTGACATCACCACTGTCTTCAGGTTTGGAAGTGTCATTCTCATCTGATCCATGGCTAGTCTCATCAGAACCACTGGCAATATTTGCTTCACCAGATCCACTCTGAATACCTTCTCCACTGACAGAAGTTTCGGATGATTCTTCGCTAGCAAAGCCAGTGACTAAATCATCTGTGGCAGAATTTGACTCATTTGAGTCAGAATCTGATTGAGAAGATGAACTGTCACTGTTGGACTGAAAGAGCAAAATTTGATTTTTGTGTTATAACCAAAACAAATATAAAAATGGAGTCTCAAAGATTTTTTCGAATCGAAAAATTTTTTTTTATTTGTGACGTAACGTAACAACAAATTTACTGTTTTCAAATTTATTCCTATATCTGTGCTATAAGACCTTGCTTTATGCCAAATTTCAGGATTATGGGTCAACGGGAAGTACCCTATGAATTTTGATTCTATTGAGAGTTTCGAAATATACGTTTTTTGCGACATAAACGGCCATATCATATTTTTTTGTTAACTCAGAAGTTTGATTTTTTCACTTCTTTAAGGGACCGCAGACCTGAGTATATGGTTTTACTTTCAACTCAATACCTTCACGCGTTCCCGAGATAAAGGGTCTTGACAGACAGACAGACGGACAACAAAGTGATCCTATAAGGGTTCCGTTTTTTTCCTTTTAAGGTACGGAACCCAAAAAAGAAATAAACAGCAGTTTAAATAAGTTGAATGCATATATAAATATTTAGTTACCTCAGAACTGTCTTCGTTGCTGTCACCATATCCGACATGGTAAGAGATATGGGGGTAGTTCAGGTTCTAAAATGAAAAATAAAAACAATTATTTTTAAAATATATAATATTTTATATATAGGGTGACTGGCAATTAGTGTACGATACTTAAACACGTGATTGTGCTCATGATAACAAACAATTTTTATTAAGGGAGCAAAGCCGAAATCGCGAAAAAAATATCAGCTGTTCAGTACATTTATGTTTGCCTAATGTACTGAACAGCTGATATTTTTTTCGCGATTTCGGCTTTGCTCCCATAATAAAAATTGTTTGTTATCATGAGCACAATCACGTGTTTAAGTATCGTACACTAATTACCAGTCACCCTATATATATGATTTCAAGTCATCATAATTTCAGCCAAAAGACGTCCATTTTTCATCATTTCTGAAAAGGATTACCTGTGGTCACAGAACGCAAAGAGCAAATAAAGGACACAGGTGTGAGAGAGCATCACATTTATACTGACCCACCAGTGTTCCTTCATTTACCTCTTGCGTCCCAGGGCCGCGGTAACTGTTTCGAAAATTTGAGATCTTACAGATGAATATAATCATCATCATAATTTCAGCCGAAAGACGTCCACTATTGGACATAGGCCTCCCCAAAGTGTCGCCATAATTAACGGCCCTGTGCGTCACGCATCCATCGGATTCCCGCAACCCTCACCAGGTCATCGGTCTTCCTTGTGCCTTCCAACGCTGCGTCTTCCGGTAAGCGGTCGCCACTCCAGAACCTTTCGTTCCCTACGGCCATGTTCTGCGAGCAATGTACCCTGTCCCTGCCTACTGACTTTCAGGTTGTAGTTGCTAATTGGTCCCGAAGCCGAAAGGTTCTGGAGTGATGACGCATATCGAAGACGTAGTGTTGGAAATCCTTCCACAAGGTGGACTGACGACCTGGTGAGGGTCGCAGCAATCACACAAAACCGATTATTGTGGCGATACACTCATAACTCATATTTAATAAGAGCTTCACCCCTAGCCAAGTTGATAATCTGCAATCGTTAACGCTAGTCGAAATGTATGGGAATGATATCATCTCAACGTTAAGTCACGTGGTCAGAACAAACGAATAGAAAATTCGTAGCCAAGTTCACATCGTTCAAAATGATATAATGAATTGTTATCGTTTCTACAATGTTCAACGCTACATCCTTTGTTATTGTAGAACGACATTGTAGAACGAGCGGCTGACTCAGGCGTGTCAACATGGCTACCAACTTATCGTTTTCTACAATTACTGACACCAAGGCGTTACCGATTAGAGAACGGAATTCGACACGAAACGGTTGTAACTTGGCTAGGGGGGCTTGTCGTACTTTTAATACGGTTTGTCAGGATGTCGACCTAGATTTGTTTACAACCTGTGTTAAAAAGTAAAGAAAACTTTAGCCGATCGCTTTTTTGTTACAAATTGAACAATGATTTGCATTTTCTTTTTTTTTGTATGGTATGAGCGCTCTCGCGTTAACTCTATGCTGTTGTCGTCTTAGTTTTAGTCACTCACATTAGTAAGAGCCTTGACAACGCTGTTATCTTTACTGGATAAACCTTCTTCTCCTTCCTATTTGACTTCTCAAATTCAATTTCTTCGCTCTGGTCATAATAAAAATCTCCGATCCACCAATAACCGCCTTCTACGATGTCCCACACATCGGTCTGGGTTTATACAGTCCTCCTTCTTTGTCCAGGAGATCTCTCTTTGTAATGCGCTCCCTCTGAACATCAGGACGGCTTCCAGTTGGTTCACTTTTAAGGTGAAGGCACGTGAATACATTCGCAGGAAGTTGGTGTAATCATCACAGCATTGATTGGTTGGATTCGTTTTTCATAATAACTTTGTTAATTTGTATGTATACCTACCATGTTATATTTCTGCACCAAGGTCGACCCTTAGAAAATGCCTAAGGCATTAAGTCCGCCTTTGTAAAGTGTTTCTTACTAGTGCATAAGTATTAATAAATAAATTAGTACGTATAAGTGAAAACTTGTACATGGCCGTTTACAAGTTTTAACTTATAGTAATAAAAAATAAAAAAAATACTTGGTGATGCCTATCTCCAGCGGTGGACGTCTTTCGGCTGAAATGGTGGTGACGACCCATATAATAATAATATAATTATAATATTCCACAACTATCACACAACGCCGTCTAGTTCCAAGCTAAGCAGAGCTTGTGTTGAGTACTAGACAACTGATAAACATACTTATATATTTCTAAATACATACATTTTATAGATAAATTACACCCAGAGACAGAACAAATGATCGTGCTCATCACACAAACATTTGTCCTGGGTCACTAACCACTAGACCAACAGGCCAGTCAAAATACCCAGCATGTGAGGTTCTTGCCATCGAAAATTTTAAACATCTTTTGTCATACTTACGTTCCATACAGTGCCACTATTCCCTCTGAGTTCCATGCCGTACTGTTTCAGTTCTCTCCTTGCTTTTCCTCCACCATATGGCACATTAGCCTTATAAGAAGTTATTTTAGTATTGTCTGGAGTCTGAAAGAGAAGAAGTACAGTAAAGATAGCTTTCGATAAAGTTCTGTCATTTGCAGATAGGCTCGCTCTATTCGGTCCAATATTGTACATGGAACTGGGGGCCTTAATACGAAGAGATGTTGATGTATTTTTAAGTTTTAGTATGTAAGTTTCTATATTATAATTGTTATCTCATTGTGTGTACTTGTGTAACAAATAAACGTGTTTTCTTTCTTTCTTTCTTAAGTGTTAAAATGTAAGGCGGGCGACCGAGAAAGAGGGATGGAGCCATACACCTTATACACCACAATTTTTTAATTAGTACAAATACTTAAAGGGCTTATTAGAAAAGGTCTTGTTATTATTTATGTAAAGTCTCAATAAATAATATTCATAAACAGCAAAGTTATTAGCGTTTGTTTATATCCCAAAATGCCACTCAATTTATGGTAATATTGTACAGGCTATTGATTATGAATGAATGGCGATAAAAATGGAAAAACACTGCGCGTAGTATTTTCTAGTAGCAATTGTTATGAATGATTGATTCAATTATGAATTTACCAATTTTGGGATTTCGTTTTTTTTTACTTTTGACTGTACAAATATGATCAGTAACGGGTACGGATAGAGCCCCATTTTTTTGTACTTATTAATAAATAGGGGTGTATAGCTCCGTCCCTTTAACAGTTCTGTTTAGTTTATCTAATATGTATCCCGGTAAGAGCTCTTGGTAGAAACACTGCATCGGATTAACTGGGAGTCGAACATGTCGTCGACATAGTCATGTATGTCAATAGTATATAGGGTAACAGGTAATTAGTGTACGATACTTAAATACGTGATTGTGCTCATGATAACCGACAACTTTTACTATGGGAACAAACCTGAAATCGCGAAAAAAAAGCTGGTATTTTTTTCGCGATTTCGGCTTTGCTCCCATAATAAAAATTGTTTATTCTCATGAGCACAATCACGTGTTTAAGTATCGTACACTAATTGCAAGTCACCCTATATATATGCAGCCATGGAGGAACTCGGGCCTCGACTAAGAGGGCTCTTTAGCGCATGTATGGAGAGGGGCCAGTTCCCACTTCGCTGGAAGACGGGGAAACTGGTCCTCATTGCAAAGCCGGGGCGCCCTGCGGACTCACCGTCCGCGTACCGGCCCATTGTGCTGCTCGACGAGGTGGGCAAGCTCTTTGAAAGAGTTATTGCAGACCGCCTCGTCGCGCACCTAACACGGGTGGGGCCGGATCTTTCGGACGGCCAATTCGGTTTTCGCAGGGCGCGATCTACGGTGGACGCCATCATGCGCGTGCGAGCCCTCACGACGGGGGATGCGGTATCCCAGGGCAGGTGTGTCTTGGTGGTGTCTTTGGACATCGCCAACGCCTTCAATTCCCTGCCCTGGAGTAGCATTAGGAGGGCACTCCGGTATCACCGGGTGCCTGACTACCTCTGTCATGTTATCGAGGCCTACCTGTCGGACAGGTACATTATCTACCCTGGTCACCTGGGAGAATGGAAACGGCGAGAGATGTCGTGCGGTGTTCCGCAGGGATCGGTACTAGGACCACCCTTGTGGAACATCGGTTACGACTACGTGCTGCGCGGCGATCTCCCTGACGGGGTCAGCGTGGTCTGCTACGCAGATGATACGCTGGTCCTGGCGCGGGGAGAGTCATACCAGGCGGCGGTCGAACTAGTGACACGCGGGGTTGCGACAGTCGTGGAGAGGATCCACGAGTTGGGACTCGAGGTGGCATTGCACAAGTCCGAGGCCATGTGCTTCCACGGCCCTCGGAACGCGCCACCATCGAGTTCCCAACTAACGGTAGGAGGAATTCACATCGGCGTCGAGTCGACGATGAAGTACCTTGGACTTGTCCTCGACAGCCGATGGAATTTCGAGGAGCATTTCCGACGTCTGGCTCCCAAACTGGATCGTACAGGGGCTGCCCTCAAGCGGCTCCTGCCCAACCTCGGGGGTCCAGACGCCTCCTGCCGGAGGCTTTATGCAGGAATCGTTCGCTCCATGGCCCTTTATGGGGCGCCGGTATGGGCACCGTCGCTTCGAAAACGACCGGCGGCCAAGCTGAACGCAAGCCAGAGGGTCATGGCCATCCGGATGGTGCGGGGATACCGCACGATTTCCCGCGAAGCAGCGAGCCTCCTTGCTAGCCAACCACCGTGGGATTTGGAGGCAAAAGACCTTGCGCGCATGCACGATCTGCGCATGGAGATGCAACACCGGGGTGAAACTCCGCTGCCACGCCAAGTCGTGGCATGGCGGAAAGACTTCCGGCGGGATCTCATGGTGGAATGGCGACAGCGACTGTCGCAACCCAGTGCTGGGCACGCCATAATTATGGCGATAAGTCCCCTCTTTGAGGAGTGGCTGGAAAGGCCTCACGGCGTCCTTACCTACCGCATGACGCAGGTCCTCACCGGACATGGTAAGTTCGGGAGGTTCCTGCACCGGATTCGTGCAGAAGAGACGCCCGGGTGCCACCATTGTGTGGACCGCCCGGAGGACACGGTGGAGCATACGGTAGAGGTGTGCCCTGCTTGGGCAGAGCACCGCCGTGTCCTCGTGGGGGCGATCGGCGGCAGCGATCTCTCGCGCCGGGCCTTGGTACAGGCCATGGTCCGGAGTGAGGAGGAGTGGCAGGCGGTTGCCTCCTTCTGCGAAGCAGTAATGCTAGCAAAGGAGGCGGCCGATCGCGTGAGGCAACGGTCCTCACGCCCCAACCGCCGCCGGGATTCCGATCCCGATTTCCGGCCACCGTAGGCGCGGGCTTGCGGACGGCGAGCAATGGGTGGCTCGCCGTCCGATCGTCCGGTAACTGTCCGGACCGAGCCCAAGTCGTCGACGGCGCGTAGTGTTCCACGCGCGCCTCAGGGAGATGTCAGCAACCGTAGGGGCCCAGCAGGGTCGAGGCCTACTGGGGCCATGGGTGATGCGAAAGTGATCCCCGGGGCCCTGGAAAAATGGCAAAGAAGGAACAGGAGTGGGTTTTTAGTCAGTAAAAGTCTGACACTATCTCCCGCTCCGACCAAGAGCGCGGGATGTCTTTAGATGATTTTCCCACCCGAAAAAAAAAAAAAAAAACCCTATATATATGCAAGGTGCTACTGGAATAATGCACACCCTTATACCACAAAATAGATAGGTACAGAAGTCAATCTCATGTATGTACTTCACTTTTCACACCTACGCTCGGCGGGCGCGCTAGGGTCAGCGCGTGGCGCCGAACTGTCCGAGTGCGACCGGGCGCGGTGATACATGCCTACCTAATCTGAATTGTAAAAATATTATATGGCCACAAAATCATCTTCTCTTTTTCGGCGCGGGGCTTGTTCTGTGTTACGTTAAAACGAACCATCAAAATACAAGTAAATATCTACTTACCTCTCTGAAACAACTGGTAGCCTAAAACACGGCAATTCACTGTTTAATGTTGAATTTAAATAACCGTCCACTGAACAGTTAGTATAAGGTTTTTTTGTTGGTCCATTTTTCCACAAAAAAGTTCACAGACACGTGTCTCAAACGGATAGCACTCGAGCTCACGTTGAGCTGAATTGAGCCGAGATATCATGTCCGTGAGCGGTGTCTATGTGAGCGTTGCTCGAGTGCGCTTTGTATGTAGATTGACTTCTGTACCTATCTATTTTGTGCTTATACACCCCAACTAGGACCCATTTATTTATTACGCAAGACCATTTAGGGGGGAGGGGTGTCGACCATGTCTTATTTTTTCTTACAAGAGGGTGGGAGGGAGTCTTGACAGTTCTTACGTAAGATCACTTAAATAAGCAAAAATAAGATTTGAAAAAGCGCGAGCAACTGCGCTCGGATGCGTATAGGTAAACTATTGCCATGGCAACGCCTCTCCGTTTGTGAACTAGACGTTACTTGTTTGCGTAAACGACACACTTGTAAAAGTTCCTAAAAAATGTTAACCAAACGTATAGTCATTTTTTGCTTTAGATTCATTTTGACAGGCCTGTTGGTCTAGTGGTTAGTGGCCCTGACAGCTATGCCGGAGGTCGTGGGTTCGATTTCCACCCAGGACAAATGTTTGTGTGATGAGCATGAACATTTGTTCAGTGTCGTCGGCTTAGCATGGGACTAGACGGCGTTGTGTGATAGTTGTGGAATATTATATTATATTCTTACGTAAAAAATATTAAACGGGGGAAGGGGGTCATAAACTAGGAAAAATCGTCTTACGTTATTAATGAATGGCCCCTTAGAAATAGTATGTTTTGATACAAGTGAAGAAAGTTAATCTGTGAATCCTGCCTCGGTCGAAATGACACGACCGGCTCTGCGCGTCTCGGATTCCCACAACCCCCACCAGGTCATCGGTCCAACTTGGGTTCAGGATACTTACACTAAGAGTAGTTTCACTGTCAGGCTTTGGTGTGGTGTTCTTTGATCGTTGTTTATGTTTCCGACGGGATAGTCTCGGCGGGGGAGGAATGCGTCTCTGTAACAAGAAGGGTCATAAAGGGGAATGAAACTTTTGCCATACATAGCTGGCAAGATTTTTTTTTCTTTTCGCCAATAGTGAAATCTAGCCGCCATATTTTAAAGGACTGTATGAGAAATCAATAGCAAAAAGAATTATGTCTACCAACCGTAACCGAACGAAGTTAGAGACTATTTAGTAGATCGCTATTATTTTTTATCAGGCGTTATTTTTCTTAAATAAAAATACTCCGTGTATTTTAAGTTTCCTATATTTAAATATACTACACGGTTTCTTTAATGAGTTATTCTGAGTCCCTCGCTTCCGCATTTATCGCCGGGTATAGTAGGGGGGCGTCTAGTGTTGCAAAGAACTCGAGTCTTCAAGTCGTCTTAATTATAATATAAGAAAAATAGGTAACGCCTGACAAAAAAGTACAAGCAATGCTTCTATAGGTATCTTCGTTCGGTTACGGTTTGAAGACCTGGTTCTTTTTGCTGTTAATTCCTCGTACCTATTGTTCTCTAACTTATAACTTAGATTTCATTTTATTTCAGTTATGAAATTTTGTATATAGATTCTTTACATAAAATTACTACTATTACTAGACACGTGTTCGGGTTTCGCATACTAAAACTAATTTTGTATTTGTAGGAGGACTTAAAATGAACATGGACAAAACCAAAGTCATGGTTTACTACCGATTGAAAGAGCCCAAAGAGCGATTCTCAAGGTGGCTACTTGCCGCCCTTTTCTTTTTCCCACTAACCTGCTTTATAAAACTTGTGAAGTACTAACAGTCCGACAGTTATTTATATTGAGCACTGTACTGAAACAACACACAGCCCTCCATTACAGCACTGAGCTTACTAAAAAGAGACGGAAAGATATAGTTTGTCCCACAAAAAGTACAAAACATGCTTTCACAGCCAAATTTTATGTTTTTCTGGGACCTCTTCTTTATAATAGACTGAATGCGAAAGCAAGCATTTATTCCCTAAATTACGTAAATTGTAAGAAGTCTCTCAAGGAAGCTCTACAAAAATTGTCCTATGAAGATACAGAGAAGTTACTAGTTGTATTAAAATAAAGATTGATTGCACTATTTATTTTGATTAGTTAGCTAAGTTAGTATTAAGATTTTATTAGCAAGTAAGATTTTTTTGTAATGTGTACACTTTTTTTACTTGCTTACCTACTTGATGACTATTTTACCTTTTTGTTGTAAATTACTGTGATTATTTATTCATCATGTTTTACCTTTTCTCGCCTGAAACACAGGATGACCTAGTTCAGGCATAAAACACGTTGAGAACTTGTTATAGATTTAAGAAAGTCGATATTCACTGATTTACTGTATAATTTTGAATAAATTTTATTATTATTATTATTATTATTTATTATATTATTATTATGGTAAACATCCATGTAGCACCCACTCCTATCATGATCGGAGACTCTACACCCGAAGTTGTGGACGACTACGTTTACCTATTATTAGATTACGGCCCAAGTAAAGTTGTGTAGGGCTAACTTCAAAAAAGAGGTCAATCGTCGAATCCGACTCGGCGAACTTTGATAACTCGATGCAGGATAGTGATGTGAGACAAGGGCTGGGGCTCAAGTCTGCTATTTTTATAAGTTCGTCATTTCAACACGATTCCATTGTCATTTTGCTAAAAGTTTGTAATCTAATTCATAATGGCCGATCATTGATCGATCAGTGGTCTTGTAATAGAATTGTGGTACGAGCTGTCTTGTAATGAATTAAAAGTAATGACTGCACAGTGACGTTCTAATGGGAGGTCAGTGATCAAAGGAACTGTCAAAATTTTAGCAGATTACCGCATACGTGAGACATTCATTTGTCATTATGTACGAGATTACTATTCTGTGGCATTTCTTTCAATGGAGTATCAGTGGTTGATCATTGGAAAGTCATGATGATGCCATTATATTAGTAGATTACCAAACTTGTCAACATCAACAATTATAAAATCAATTTTAGACCATTCTGACACTATTGCAATAGCAGACTTGAGGCCAGCGGGGCTATTGCGTAACTCTGTTGACAGTTCAAGTGATGAATATGATGATCACTTGGTAACAATGAGCATCATTGAAATGTCAAACAGCTAGTTTCGTATTAACTATCTTCAGTGACCAACTGCAGTGACGTCATTAGCCACTGTTGCCTATGATAGCCACCGTAACACGTTTTGACAGATGTTATTGTATCGATACTTTTAAAATTGCGATTGTGTAAGCTTTTGAAGCTGTATAATAGTCGATAAAATTTTAGAGTGGTCACAATAGGCACCGTAAATTTTTATAATTCACCACATTTCCACCGTAGTTTGTTAGTCACTTGTGTGATACGTAATATCAATTTTATGAAATTGTCAGTTGACAACTAAGTTTAGTGTGCAACGAATGCTAGTTGTCAACTGTTATTGAAAAAGTTAGCCAATAGCCCCCCAGATGATGATAATGGTGAACAGAGAACAGAAAAAACAGCTCACCTCATCCTTTTCCGAGATTTCCCTTTTGCTTCTCTTTTTGGATGCATCTTCTAAATCAACCTGAAAAAATAAAGTAGGTATATTTATTTTAAAATAAAAAAAAATTGTTACTATTGTAAAAATTATACAACCAGTAAGTATTTTTTTTTATAATGTTTTTGGCTTGGATACTAAGTCATTTAAGCCATGTCTTCGTATGAATAGTTAATTAGTTTACAATTAGAATGCGGGTGCAACACATTCTAATGCTTTTGTAGTATTGGCAGCACATGTATCGAGTGAGCCTTCTCGGCAAACTTCTCTGAGGTAGCCAAAACTACAATAAAATTCTCAGCTCCATTTTACCGAGATCGCGCCTGTTTCAATGATTCTACATATTGTCCAGTTGCGCACTTGAGATACAAAACTACATCACGATGTGACTATCGTGTAGGAATCAATTTGTGAATAATTAAAACAGCCACTGAACTTCACTCGAAGAAATCCCGCCAAAAACTCAAAACGAGTCATTATTTATTGTGGACCACAGGTAATAGTAGCGTAGTAACTCCCGGTTTTTTACTTAAGAATTTGTAGTTCAGTATTTATTAAACTGTTCTTTAGCCAAGCTGCCAACATTAGAAAATTTCCTGCTTCTCAAAAAAAAAACAGACTGCTAAATGTTCGTAGCTAGTAAAACAATAGCGTACAATTTTAAATATAGAACAGCGCCATCTATTGTTGAGTAGATCAAGTTCGATTTATAAATTAAGTCCCAGATACTCCCTCAGAGATAAATTTAAAGAAATTAATATAATGACTGTACCTTCACAGTATATTTACGAGAATATTTTGTATGTACATAAAAATATAAACATGTTTAAAAAATACAGTGATGTTCATAATTTTAATACTAGGAACAAACACAAATTTGTGGTTCCTACAACCAGGCTGAAAAAAATAGGGGGCTCATTTAGATGCCAATGCATACACTTCTATAATAAACTTCCTAGTCATATTCAACAACTAAGCCTTAATAAATTCAAATTATTTGTAAAGCGAAAACTTTGCCAAAAGGCTTTTTATACTATAAAGGACTATGTTGAGGACCAAAAGGCTTGGGATTGACCTGCTCCAGTACGCACTGCAACTGTTGTCTTATTATTATTTTTTTTTTCTTTTGTTTTTAATTTCAATTTTGCTTTTTATTATTAATATTTATTACAATTTGATATTGTAGATAATTTTTAATTTGCAATTTGACTTTTTTTTTTTCTCTTTCTCTATTAATTTTTGACATCAATGTTTACTTACAAAAACAATATTTTTCTTTTTATTATTGTGAACGTGAGGACTATGTTGATTGCTTTTTTTTTCCTTTTCAGTAATTTTAACGTATGTCTGGCAATTTGAGTATTTTCTGCGGCCTACCCAAATGTCCTTTCCTTGGTATTGTTCGTCAAGTAGTTGAGCTCCTTAGTAGTCCTGAGTTGAGCTTTACGAATACTGACAAATGCTTGCACTGACTGGACAGGTCCACTCAAATCTGTAAGGTTCTTTCTTCAAAAGACCATTTCAGACAAATCTGCATGGTTCTCATGTGATTTGACCATTACATATTTACTGTATGGACTTTAAAAGAGACTTTGACCCCTGAGTTTGTTTCGGTGTTTCTTCTCAGGGTAGTCAGCTAGGAAACACCGGCCTCATCTAGTTTAAAAATGACGAAAAAAAAAATTGACGTGTAAAAGTGTTTTTTTAAACCTATTTACAAAATAAATATCATTTATCATTTATCATTTATCAAGTTTCTATAAAGGTAGCCGAGTTGTCCTCGGCGCGAAATAAATATAAATCTACACTTATTATTATAAAGAGGTAAAGTTTGTTTTTTTTTTGTTTGTAGGAGGTAATTTCTGAAAATACTGGTTTGATTGCTAAATTTTTTTCACCGATAGAAAGCTGCTTTATTCCTGTGACATAAGCTATACTTTATGTACGCGCGTTAAGCCGCGGGCAAAAGCTAGTTTGAGGTTTTGGGGGGCCCCTAATCTTGGGGCCCCGACTAGCCCTTCGGTAACTGCAGGAGAGACAATACAGCAAAAATATAACAATGACTTACGGAATTGTTGATCTCATCAGAAACGCTGTCTCCTGTAACATTGTTGTGATTGCGGACTGTTGGGAGCTCCCGTTCTTGGCCACCGCCATCCGGCACTTCTCCCGGTTCATCTAACTGTAAAAATATAATTAAATTAATGTAGAAATCTCCTTGTTTGTTTCTCTAAATTGACAGTAATTAACTGACTATCTGGGTGCATTTATTGTTTAAGAGCGGCCGACCCGACGAGGTACATACGACCGCTCTTACGTGATTATGATGTTATTACACATCTTTCTCCAGATATTTTGGATACACAGATATCTTGTGGATATTATCTAGGGTTCTACAGAAATCAAAATATAAATTTGTGCAAAACTAATCCAGTAAAGACCTCTGAAAATCTACTATTTTACGTGAACTTTGGCTCTTCATAATGTTATCATATATTAAAAATATATAAAAAAGTATCGCCTCGAGTCGGCCACGCCTCCGATTCCTTTGTTCTGACGTCATGTCAACGCTCAGCCACGTGGTCAGAACAAAGGAATAGGAGGCGTGGCCGACTCGATGCGATCAACGAAAAGAGAATCGAACGAAACGGTTGTAACTTGGCGGGGGGCTGGTCCGATTGCTAAAATTATTTCACCGATAGAAAGCTGCTTTATTCCTGAGTGACATAGGCTGTATTTTATGTTTGCGGGCGAAGCCGCGGGCAAAAGCTAGTGTAAAATATGGCTGAACTAACCTCAACGCTCGAGTCTCCACTGTCATCCTGGACTTTTCCGAAAGGCTTCTCAATAATATGATAATAGATGATGTCCCGTAGCGATTTCTTCAGGTTTGGGCTCGAAATCGTGAGAGTCTTCCCATCTTTATCTTCTTGCACCTTGTACACCAGTTCATTTGGGGCTTTTAACTGGAAAACGAAGAATGGATATTTATTGTATAAATAGTATGGGAAAAGTGCCCAGAACGCTGGCAGCATTGCCACGCTGGATGGCAAGGCTGATTCGTTGACGGAAGAAAAGCCCAGCCCTCTGGTCACACGAAGAGTCGACCAGCTGTTTGCTGATATCCCGAACAAATCGATGAGCGCTCGGACCCCATGGCCCCAGTGTTTCAACCCCAAATAGCTCAAATATATAACCTCCGATGAGGTTATATATTTGAGCGTCCAGGGGGGCTATTGGCTAACTTTTTCAATAACAGTTGACAACTAGCATTCGTTGCACACTAAACTTAGTTGTCAACTGACAATTTCATAAAATTGGTATTACGTATCACACAAGTGACTAACAAACTACGGTGGAAATGTGGTGAATTATAAAAATTTACGGTGCCTATTGTGACCACTCTAAAATTTTATCGACTATTATACAGCTTCAAAAGCTTACACAATCGCAATTTTAAAAGTATCGATACAATAACATCTGTCAAAACGTGTTACGGTGGCTATCAAAGGCACCAGTGGCTAATGACGTCACTGCAGTTGGTCACTGAAGATAGGCAATACGAAACTAGCTGTTTGACAGTTCAATGATGCACATTGTTAACAAATAACAAGTGATCATCACTTGAACAGAGTTACGCAATAGCCCCGCTGGTCACTATAAACGTCGATACAAAACGCCTTCACACGCCACTCGCGCATTTAAACCTTCTTCGGCAAAGTCCATTATGATAATTCGCGTATGGGTTAAAAAAAGTAGCAGCCACCGGCTTCCAGCTTCCTCTGTGGCCACTTCTAGCTTCTCGTGGCGGCGTTTATGGCTGTCACATGTGGCCCATGTGCAGCGACACTTAGACTTAGAGAGTGAGCTGTAATCACCACTTGGGCCGTGTGGTGCGGGCTGGTAGATGTCACAAGTCTTCTAAGGTTTTGCATCCGACATAAGCTGGCTTCCACAGAACGTTTTGACAAGACTGGTCTGTTGGGGCTTTATCGCCGCTATAGTCGCGTGCACAGGGCAACACCCACTGGATTCGGGCGCCATGCTTTTGTCAATATTGTTGACTGGCCTGTTGATCTAGTGGTTAGTAGCCCTGACTGCTATGCCGGAGGTCGTGGATCCGATTCCCACCCAAGACAAATGTTTGTGTGATGAGCATGATCATTTGTTCTGTGTCTGGGTATAATGAATTTATCTATAATATGTATGTGTTTAGAAATATATAAGTATGTTTATCAGTTGTCTAGTACTTATAACACAAGCTCATAGTTTGGGATTAGATGGCGTTGTGTGATAGTTGTGGATATTATTATTATTATTTGCTTTTAACCATTTTTAAAGCAATGATGGCTACTCTTAAAAAAATTAGGATAATTCCATTATTTACTTACTTCGATTTTTGATAGCGAATGGCTCGAAGTCCAATGCGCCAACGCCAGCCAAAGTACAGAAATGCTTAACTGTAAAATAAAAACATTTTTGTTAAAAGGAATAGTACATTTTGAGACAAGCGGAGGAAGTTTGTTATTGCGACCGAGGCGGAGGCGAGGGTGAATGTTATGGAGCCGAGTGCTGCAATGATAAATTTCCACGTGTTTAAAAACGATTCAACGCATATCAATACATTTATGAATATATAAATTAACGGGAGCTTACGCGCGACTCGTGGGGTATACATACAATAAATTGTGGCGGGAGCGAGCTCGCGCACTTTTCCGCACTAGTGCGAAAAACAGTAAGTTACGTGCCTAAAAGCTAAGTTAACCTTTTGAGTGCGTAATTAGAGACACAATAGAAAGACAATGGCGCGTGAACGCCGGCGGCGTTAATGCGGGGATCAACAGCTTAAGAGCAGGTTTTCGAGTAAGTGTTTTGAAAATATATTGTTGTCTCGTGATAAAAGACATAATATGTCACACTAGCTGCTGTCAGCGGCTTCGCTCGCGTTATAGTAGAAAATAATCCCAAGGGAACATACTCCCGGGATAAAAAGTATCCTATATGCTACTCCAGGACATGGCCTACCCGTGTACCAAGTTTCATCAAAATCCGTTCAGCCGTTCGAGCGTGACGTAGTAACAAGCGCACACACACTGACAAAATCTCGCTTTTATAATTTTAGTGCCATTAGCGTGTTTGGATGTCATTAATTACTTTGCCAATTGCTGTCACCTTGCATTCTTTGTGTTAATTAGTTTTATGACCAAATAAACAGTTATGGGTTATGGCCACGTTCTACTAATTTTGTTCTTTTTTGAATGACCTCTGGGAATCCACAAATTTAATAAGAAATTACCATGAAAATTTATTTTTTATTAAAATTGACCATATTACCAACCGCTGGACAAAAATCAAAACTTGATATAAATTAGTCATCATCATTATCATTTCAGCCGAAAGACGTCCACTGTTGGACATAGGCCTCCCCCAAATGTCGCCACAATGACCGGTCCTGTGCGTCTCGCATCCATCGGATTCCCGCGACCGATGGACCGATGGTGGTGGACCGATGACACCAGGTCATCGGTCCACCTTGTGGGAGGCCTTCCAACGCTGCGTCTTCCGGTACGTGGTCGCCATTCCAGAACCTTTCGTCCCCATCGACCATCTGTTCTGCGAGCAATGTGCCCTGCCCACTGCCACTTAAGTTTGGCGATTCTTCGGGCTATATCTGTAACCTTAGTTCTCCTGCGGATATCTGCATTTCTGACGCGATCACGCAAGGAAACTCCGAGCTTCCATTGCCCTTTGAGTGACTTGAAGCCTTCTGATGAGGCCCATTGTAAGCGACCACGTTTCGGAGCCATATGTCATCACTGGCAACACGCACTGGTGATAGACTTTCGTCTTGAGACACTGTGGTATATTGGACGAGAAGACACCACGCAGCTTCCCGAACGCTACCCAGCCGAGTCGGATTCGACGATTGACCTCTTTCTCGAAGTTAGACCTACCCAACTGGACCGTCTGTCCCAGGTAAACGTAGTCGTCCACAACTTCGAGTGTAGAGTCTCCGACCTTGATAGGAGTGGGTGCTACATGGATGTTTACCATGACTTTGGTTTTGTCCATGTTCATTTTTAGTCCCACTGTTTCGGAAGCTTTACTGAGGTCACCGAGCATTGTACTGAGCTCCTCCGTAGTCTCAGCCATGACTACTATGTCGTCGGCAAATCGAAGGTGAGTGATGTGCTCGCCATTGACATTTATGCCTAGCCCTCTCCACTCCAGAACCTTGAAGACATCCTCCATTGCGGCCGTGGACAATTTCGGAGAAATGACATCTCCTTGCCTCACACCCCGCTGCAAGAGGATAGGTTTCGAGGTCTGGTCCTGAAGTCGGACTGACATGGTGGCGTTTTTGTAATAAACACTTCAGCACTTCGATGTACCGATAGTCAATTTGGCACCGTTGGAGAGACTGCAGTACAGCCCAAGTCTCGATAGAATCAAAGGCTTTCTCGTAGTCCACAAACGCTAAGCAGAGAGGCTGATTATACTCCTCAGTCTTCTGTATAACCTGCCGCAGCGTATGTATGTGGTACACGGTGCTGAAGCCTTTTCGAAATCCGGCTTGTTCGGGAGGCATAAAGTAGTTGGCTCGTTCAAAAAATTACGAATCAGACCCTAACTTACGATAACTTCTGGGAGAGAAGATAATTAAAATATATTTTTCAACACACTTATTCGAAAACTGGCTCCTGCCTCGCCGCACGCACTGATGGTATATTTCGCAATAGTGTGGAAAAATACTCCGGCTATTAATTATCAACGTATAATTATTATTGAAACAGAAGTTGGTCACCGAGTAAATTCACATTGATCACGAAAATCGAACTTGTCACTCCGAAACATCCGCGAACTATTTTTCACAGTAATTTATCACTAATAAACTAATAATGTCACAATGATAAAATAGTAGCAATTTCAGAGACTCTCGAGAGATCTCAAAGATTCGATTAGATTTTAGAATCTTAAAGATTTTTTTTCGTGTGTGTTGAAAAACGTAGTTTGATACACGTGGGCATTTGTCATTGCAGTCTCTCAGCTCCATAACAAGCTTACCTTCGGCTCGGGCATATATATAGGGTGACTGGCAATTAGTGTACGATACTTAAACACGTGATTGTGCTCATGATAACAAACAATTTTTATTATGGGAGCAAAGCCGAAATCGCGAAAAAAATATCAGCTGTTCAGCACATTAGGCAAACATAAATGTACTGAACAGCTGATTTTTTTTCGCGATTTCAGTTTTGTTCCCATAGTAAAAGTTGTTGGTTATCATGAGCACAATCACGTATTTAAGTATCGTACACTAATTAGAGCAGTGGTGGCCGAGTGGTAAAGGCCCCGACTTACGAGTTGTAGGTCGCGGGTTCAAACCCAGCCAGGCGCATTCCTTTGTGTAATTTATTTCATCACCACTGCTCTCAAAACGGTGAAGGAAAACATCGTGAGGAAACCGGCATGTCTTAGAACCAAAAATTCGAAGACATGTGACATTCACCAACCCGCACTGGGCCCGCGTGGTGGATTACGGCCCATTCCTTCTCCTAGAGACGAGGCCTGAGTCCCAGCAGTGGGAACATTAAAAGGCTGATTATGCTATTATGCTTATGCTACACTAATTACCAGTCACCCTATATTTAACCTCGGCTGCAATGACACGTTAGCCCACTTGTATTAAAATGCAAAGAGTCAATATATCATTATCATTCTAAAAAAAATTATAGGGTCCAGCAATAGGCAGCTCACCGTCCGGCACAGACCAAGGCCGGGTTGACGGCGTGTTCTTTCACGCGCGCTTCACATGTATGTTGACCAGCAAGATTGACGAGGAACGATTACTTTATTAAGTATTTAATATTTAGCAAATAATAGCTCATTTTGGTACAAGTGGAGAAAGTTTGCTGCAGTGACAAATTTCCACGTGTATCAAACGACGTTTTTCAAAACACTTACGAAGATATAAATAAATAGGTGTTGACGCGCAACTCGTTGGGGTCACTTAACGCCCAGCCTGATACGATAAATGTAATAAATTGTGGCGGGGGCGAGCTTGCGGACTTTTCCGCACTAGTGCGAAAAACAGTAAAATGCGTTACTAAAAACGGTAGGTATAAGAGCGAGTGTTCGTTTCAATGTATTGAAGAAAAATTGCACGCATATTCCTTATTTGCAAACGTGCAAAGCCGGGACGCGCCACTAGTGTCTAATAAAATAAATAAATAATTCTCACCACTAAGTGCTTCATGTTGACACTTCACTCGACTTAATGGCATCATTTCTTCTTTAACAATCTTTTATATAGTTGTTAATTAATAGTTATTTTATCTTATCTTTGATTACTTTCTCATATTTTGAGGTTTGAGTTACAGTTATACGTCATTATTTCCAAACCTCGGTGTTCCTCAGTTCCACCTTACAAGTTAATACAAAGACAAACCTGGAGGACACAGTGGAACACACGGTAGAGGTGTGCCCCGCTTGGGCAGAGCACCGCCGTGTCCTCGTGGGGGAGATCGACGGCAACAATCTCTCGCGCCGGGCCTTGGTACAGGCCATGGTCCGGAGCGAAGAGGAGTGGCAGGCGGTCGCCTCCTTCTGCGAAGCAGTAATGCTAGTAAAGGAGGCGGCCGCACGTGCACGCGCGAGACCTTCCACTAGATTTGAGGTTTCCAACTTACTTGAATCATCATCATCATCATCATTTCAGCCGAAAGACGTCCACTGCTGGACATAGGCCTCCCCCAAGTGTCGCCACAATGAACGGTCCTGTACGTCTCGCATCCATCGGACTCCCGCAATTGTTACCAAGTCATCGGTCCACCTTGTAGGACGCCTTCCAACGCTACGTCTTCTGGTACGTGGTCGCCATTCCAGAACCTTTCGGCCCCAACGGCCATCTGTTCTGCGAGCAATGTGCCCTGCCCATTGCCACTTTAGTTTGGTGATTCTTCGTGCTATGTACCTTGGTTCTCCTGCGGATATCCTCATTCCTGATTCGATCACGCAAGGAAACTCCGAGCATAGCCCTTTCCATTGCCCTTTGGGTGACTTTAAGTCTTCTGATGAGGCTCATTGTAAGCGACCACGTTTCGGAGCCATATGTCATCACTGGCAACACGCACTGGTCATAGACTTTCGTCTTGAGACACTGTGGTGTACTGAGGCTTACTTGAATGGATTAAAAAAAAAAAAACTATTTGCGATTTTGAATATATTTACTTCTTGACACATAATATTATTTAAAAAATCGGGCAAGCTAAAAGGCACGAAACAGTTCAATTATCGAATTGAGTTACGAACGTTTTTCTGAATAACAAAATAGTACATTTTGATACAAGTGTAGAAAGTTTGTCATTGCGACCGAGGCGGAATTCGCACGAGTCGTAGGCGAGGGTGTTATGGAGCCGAGGACTGCAGTGACAAATTTGCACGTGTATCAAACGATGTTTTTCAATACACTTACGAAAATCCTCATTTTGCACTGAAGAAAATTTTCCAAAGTTGCCATACGTTTTAGTTTTGATTTAGATGGCGGCAGGCTATCGCAAGTATTTTTTACCTTAATCACAATATCCGGTAGCGGCGGCGAATTCTTTAGATGGTCATCTAAAGAATTCTCTTCAAATCTTAAATTCAATATTTTTTTTCACAAATAACACAAATAAAAAATAATACTTAATAGACTTTTTCCCGCGCTTTACCTTTGCTGGTTGAAGGAGAAGCAAAGGTATCAAACCGTTATACATCCTACTTAATAATTGAAAACAAAAATTCAAATATTTTTGAATTTTTGAATTTGATTTTTGAATTTTAAACACAGATAATTGTTAATTTGTTGATAATAACAAATTATTGTGTAAATAATCTTATTTATTTATGATATTCTGAGTATAAACACAATTTAAATTTTGATCAAAAATTTGCTTCTTTCCTAAAAAAAAAAACACCGTTGACCGTGACGAAATGGGAAAAAAAGCTCTTGTTGTGATAAATTAAAAAAAAACACGTGGGTGATATAGATGGCATATTGAACCTAATCGTAGTGCGATAGGAGTCAGTTTTCGAGGAAGTGTATTGAAAAAGATTTTTTTTGTAACGTAACTACGAATTTACAGTTTTCAGATTTTTCCCTATACTTGTGTTAAGACAACTGCTTCATGCCAACATTCAGGATTCTAGATCAACGGGAAGTACCTACCCTATGAATTTTGATTCTTTTGGGAGTGTTGAAATCAAATTTCATAGGGTACTTCCCTATGAAATTTGATTCCCTTGAGTTTCGAAATATACGTTTTTTTTTGCGACATAAACGGCCGTATCTTATAGATTCGTCATGTGTCTGTCTGTCCGTCCGTATGTCACAGCCACTTTTTTCCGAAACTAAAAGAACTATGCTGTTGAAACTTGGTAAGTAGATGTATTCTGTGAACTGGATTACGATTTTCACCCAAAAATAAAAAAAAAACAATAAATTTTGGGGGCTCCCCATACTTAGGACTGAAACTCAAAAATTTTTTTTTCATCAAACCCATACGTGTGGGGTATCTATGGATAGGTCTTGAAAAATTATATTGAGGTTTCTAATATCATTTTTTTCTAAACTGAATAGTTTGCGCGAGAGACATTTCCAAAGTGGTAAAATGTGTGTCCCCCCCTGTAACTTCTAAAATAAGAGAATGATAAAACTAAAAAAAATATATGATGTACATTACCATGCAAACTTCCACCGAAAATTGGTTTGAACGAGATCTAGTAAGTAGTTTTTTTTTAATAAGTCATAAATCGTAAACCGCAATTTACCTTTCAAGTTTGTACGGAACCCTCAGTGCACGAGTCCGACTCGCACTTGCCCAGTTTTTTTTCCGTTAATTCAGACGTTTGATTTTATCACAGTTTTAATTTCATCTCGATACCTCCTCCACGCGTACCCGAACTATAAAGGGTTTTGACAGACAGACAGATGGGCGGACAACAAAGTGATCCTATAAGGGATCCGTTTTTTCCTTTGAGGTAAGGAACCCTAAAAAAAGGAGTTAACAACATTAGAATATTTTTAGCTTCTATTATTAACAGTATTGTGCCTACTGACTCATAATATTCATAATGATCAAAGTAATTATTTCAATAATTAGTTAGCGTTACCAAAACAGTAATTAACAAACGTGTAGATACAGTTTTTCGAGAGCAATGGTGGCCCCGTTGTAACGGCCTCGACTTACGAGTTGTGTAGGTCGCGAGTTCAAACCCAGTTAGGCACATTAACTTGTGTAATTTATTTCATCATTTCTCTCAAAACGGTGAAGGAAAACATTGTGAGGAAATCGGCATGTCCTAGAACCAAAAAATCGAAGATATGTGACATCCACCCAACCGCGTAACGTCTACATTATTCTATTTATTTAGAAGCCATTGAAGTGTGAACACTACAGTGACAATGATTTCAAGAAGAGATCAGTTTCGAAAATGTTTCAAACGTGCTCAATTACTCTTGCTACAAGAAGTTATTAATGAGGTTGATAAGGAACTAAGAAAAAAGGAACGGATTTGGGTGAGAAATTGGATCAGCGAAAGAGATCAAAAAAGAGGGTCAGTAATGCTTTTGCAACAACTAAAGTTAGAAGATCCCATTGAATATAGACTGGCATTGAGAATGACAGCAGAAAACTTTGAGGAACTGTTATCATTAGTTTCAATTAATTCAAATAATCCGCAAAAACAACCAATACGTGTTTACTGTGTCAGCACTGGAATGTCACTGGATTGGCCGTCTACATTATTCCAGTTGCACTGGATTGGTCACACTGGATTCAAAAGTAGACCGCCAATCCAGTTACTGGACTGGAATGCTAACTGGATTCAGTGCATTCCAGTGCCGGTTTACATTTTTCCAGTAAGCAATCCAGCACTGGGTTCGATCGCTGGACTGGAATAATGTAAACCGGGCATAAAGCTGCTTTCTATCGGTGAAAAATTTTTTTGCAATCGGTCCAGTACTTTCAGAGAAAAAAAAAACATGAAAAAAAACTTTTTACAAATAAAAAAATAACCGACTTCACTAAAAAAAACACTAAGGCCTGAAACTGCGTTAAGCGGGTGCCCGCGCGGTTCCATACGAAAGTACCCGCGCGGGTCCCCGCAACGGAGCTCTTTTGTAGGGAACCGCGCGGGCGCCCGCTCTACGCAGTTTCAGCCCTAAAAGGATCTTAACTTAGAAGGAAATAACTTTAATTTCGGAAGTCGGTGTTTCTTGGTATTGTTTGTTTCTTATTTAACACCGACTTCCGAAATTAAAGTTATTTTGATCCTTTTAGTGTTTTTTTTAGTGAAGTCGGTTTTTTTTTGTAAAAAGATTTTTATTTCATACTTTTTAGTTGCGATACACTATATTTTTATCCAGAGTGCCTATTTCTCATGATAATTCCAATTAACCGAAACACTGCTAGGTTACATTATTTTATTATGAAATTCCTGTGTCTACCTTCCACCTTCCGGCTCCCTCATCAGATCAGTTCGATAGTGCCTTATAGCCAAACTGCATTTCATGACAATTCTAATAAGCCCAACCACGGCTAGGATACATTGATTAATTACAGAGTTCCGGTGCCTACCTTCCGGCTCCATCATCATCATCACTTCACTGATACGTACGATATGGTCACTTCGATGATACCATTTTCAACATAACTATTCAGAACCATTTATTTATTTGTATTGTCATAGTCGATTAACTATCTTCATTGTGATATCTATGTGAGTATGAAGTTTCGTTGGCCATTTCTGGTCTTCTTAATCAGTTCCACTTCATCAAATGTTACTTTTTGACCATAAGTGCTTAAGTTCTCGATGAAAATAACAAAATTGCTGTACGTTTTCCTATAAAATTTGAAGAGTTCCCTTGATTTCGCCAAGATTCAATCATCAGATACCGACTTGGTGACTATGGGACCATTTGGGAAGTATACCTTTTCCAACAAAAAAAAAATTCAATTCGGTTGGCAAGCGACGAAGTTATGCGTGAATAAACATGACAAAAAAATGCAAACATCCAAATTGAGAACCTCCTCCTTTTTCAGAAGTCGGTTAAAAACAAACTTTCCTTCTTTATAATGTAGACTAGCTCTTTGGCGCGGTTCCGCTTCCACTGGCTATTTTTTTTATCAAATAGTAATGTCAGTAAAAATCTGACACTCCCTCTTACACCTCCCTGCTCTGGGTGGAGAGAGAGGAAGTCCTCTCTCTCCACCCAGAGCAGGGAGGTGTCAGACTTTTCTTTACTAAAACCTATCTGTGTTCCTTTATTTGCTCTTCGCAGTATTTATTAACGGAATTAAAATCATTAAAATCAACAACAACAATACAGCTCTCTAAATTCGTCAAATTCAATTGATTTCATTAAAAAGTTATTCAATAGAGTTTTTTTTTTTAATTGATATAAACCAGTGCTTGACTGCGGTCTCACCTGATGGTAAGCAGTGATGCAATCGTTGATGGTGAGGCGCACTAGTTTATTAAGAGCCTATTCACTCTAGCCTTGAAGACACCCAAATTATGATCGGATGGAAAGACCTCAGCAGGCAAATTGTTCCAGCAGAGAGCAGATCAGCCCCCCTAGCCAAGTTACGAACGTTTCGTTCGCGTCAAACGGCTCGAGTAGGCCACGCCTCCGATTTCTTTTGTTCTGACGTCATCTCAACGCTCAGTCACGTGGCCAGAACAAAGAAATCGGAGGCGTGGCCTAGTCGAGGCGTTCGACGGAAACGAAACGATCGTAACTTGGCTAGGGGGGCTGAGCAGCAGAATTAGCTGAACAGGGTCTTGTATTGATGATATTAATGATTATAACTCAGTAAATAAAGCCATATTCGCTACGGTCCCCAATTATATTTTAATGAACATAAAACTTGTCAAAAATTGTAATTTTGCATTTTGTAAAATTTGAATTTCGCGGGCTTTTCTTTTTTTTTAGATGGGAAATCATCCAATGATTTCTCACGCTCTAGGGTGGAACGGGCGGTCGTACAGGTATCGGCACGGATCTTGAGCGCTCGACGAAAGAGTTCAATCGTTATGCGTTCTCGGCTAAACCATTTTTGGTGGCATAATAACTACTTTTAGGGGTATGTGGAACAGAGAGTAAAGTCCCGCAAACCTCCTTTGAAAAGGGAGGATCCTCCGGCCAGACGGGTGTTATGTCTGGTGGGCAACTGCTCGATAGATGATTTCGGGCTGTTCTATATGTTCTACTCGCGCGGAGAACTTTGATTGCGCGATGCAGGATTAGTTCTTATGTGACGCCATAGATGTCGCTACATCACTCCCTTCCGGAGATCGGAGATCGATGGTTCTTGATGCTTCTTGATGCGTGCCAGGCCAGTGGTAGGTTGGTTCCAGTGGGTCGGAACCGAATGCCGCATAGTTCTCGGTGAGTCGGAACTGTCTGCGGTGATGCCCCAGTGAGTCGGGGTGTTGCTGTCCCAGTGAGTCGGGATGATGCCCCAGTGAGTCGGGGTGATGATGTCCCAGTGAGTCGGGATGATGCCCCAGTGAGTCGGGGTGATGATGTCCCAGTGAGTCGGGATGATGCTGCAGGCTCCTGTGAGTCGGAGTAGTGCTGCTGGCTCCAGTGAGTCGGAGCGGTGCTGTGCGATGTAGTGGCTTGACTGCTTGCGTCGACCAGGAGAGGTTCTTCATAGCTCTTCATGTGACTGGCCGAAGGTGCGGTGTGATTAGCCAAGGTCGCTGATGAGGCTGAGGGTGATGACCAGGTATGACCAGGTAGGCATGCTGGTGGTCAGGATACCCTTTATAGCCGTGGGTGCTGGCTGTATGGCTCGCTGCTCGAAAGCTTGAGGAAGTGATGATGACGTCACGAAGCAGTAGCTGCACGAAGGCTGCGCTGACGTTCTTTGTCGAGCGTCACCAGTTTAGAGGTATGTGGAACAGAGAGTAAAGTCCCGCAAACCTCCTTTGAAAAGGGAGGATCCTCCGGCCAGACGGGTGTTATGTCTGGTGGGCTACTGCCCGATAGATGATTTAGGGCTGTTCTATATGTTCTACTCGCACGGAGAACTTTGATTGCGCGATGCAGGATTAGTTCTTATGTGACGCCATAGATGTCGCTACACACTAATAAAAATAAAATCGATGGATTAAAAATCACGAGTCAATTTAATGGCACGGAAGTGTACTCGTCGTAGTTAGGTACGTGCAGCAAGCGCAGGGAACCAATCACGAGTGACGTCTATGATGCGATGAGCGGCGAGCCAATCATTGACACTCCCCGCCCCCGCGTCTCACTTCATACTACCAAAGAGACCTGCCGTGCTATTCTGTAAATGGTAAATCATTTCGAAACTCATTTCACAAATTAATCATCTCGAATGTCACACTCAGCGAATTGTATTTCAGAATACCAAATCCTATAGACAAATTTGTAGATAAATGTCAAAATACTCAACCGTTTTAGTTCCTCTCACTTTGATCATCACTCGGTGGCGCCAGTGTCGAATTCACTCCATTTCAGAATACGAAACTTTAATTTCACCATGATTTCACTGCGGATTCAGAAGTGATTTCGCAAATAAACTTTTCAGAATAGCAAGGCTGATATTTTACTTCTGCGGAAGTAAGTCAGCGCTCAAGATGCATTGCCGGGATCTGTATCAGCCTTTTACAGACTAAAACCCACTTCTATGTTCCTTCTCTGTCTTGCGTTCCAGGACCCCGGCCCCAGTAGGCTGCGGCCATGCCGGGCCCCTACGGTTTGGCTGACATCTCCTCAAGGCGCACGTGGAACACTAACGCGCCGTCGACGACTCAGGACACATGCTTGTAAAGTTGTATCTTTCTTTATTCAATGAGTATGTCGTTCAAAAACTTACATCTAATCATAAACACGAGAAGTATAGTAAAGTGCAGTCTCAGCAAATACAATTGACGTTATTAGTTTATAGGAATACGGTGGTTGGAATACATTATGGCCTATTGGACTAGTGGTTAGTGACCCTGACTGCTATGCCGGAGGTCGTGGGTTCGATTCCCACCCAGGACAAATGTTTGTGTGATGAGCACGATCATTTGTTCTGTGTCTGGGTGTAATTTATCTATATATGTATGTATTTAGAAATATATAAGTATGTCTATCAGTTGTCTAGTACCCAGAACACAAGCTCTGCTTAGCTTGGGACTAGACGGCGTTGTGTGATAGTTGTGGAATATTATTATTATTATTATTATTGAGTGATAGTGAGAGCAGCCGTGGGTTCAAACTCAGCCAGACGCATTAGTTTCTGTAATTTATTTCATCACCACTGCTCTCAAGACGGTGAAGGAAAACATCGTGAGGAAACCGGCATGTCCTAGAACCAAAAATTCGAAGATATTATGTGACATCCACCAACCCCCACTGGGCTGTATTACGGCCCATTCCCTCTCCTAGAGAGGAGGCCTGAGTCCCAGCAATGGGAACATTATAAGGCCGACTATGCTATACTATGCGGATAGTGTCATAGATTAAAACTTTTAAAAGCCATGGCCTCAGTAGGTTTCGGCCCTGCTGGGCCCCTACGGTTTTGATGACAACTTTCTGAGGCGCGCGTGGAAAGCTACGCGCCGTCGGTGTCGACGACTCAAGTTCGGTCCGGACAGTTATTGGACGCTGGACGGCGTCATAAAAATTAAAATAAGCCACTGGCAGTTAAGTGATGACCAGTCTCAACTGACATTGTCCGTTCACGGACATGACACGTTATATCAGCACCACTCAGCTCAACCATATGATCACGCGCCTCCATTATTGAGACATTTCAGTGAGCATGACAAACTCAACTGCCATGTTCGTTTATTGTACAGTCAGGGGTCAGAAGTGCAGTTCCACCTTACCAATGCTAAAATGTCTAAAATTTCTTTGTAGAAGAGGGTCAATGGTTCATGACTGATTTAATTGGTAGCAAAGAATCTAAAGTATTGAATAAAATAGTTGTGGACTATTGAACTTCTACGTTTCGTACGGCGAGTATCCTCCCTTACGTTGTTGAAACTCCAACAGTCCGGACTAAGCGTTTCGCTTCGTCGTCCGCGTTCATCGAAGGACTGGAACAATTTGCCTGCTGCGGTCTTCCTAGCAGGTGCCTTCAAGGCTAGAGTGAATGGCTCTTAATAAACTAGTGCGCCTCACCATCAATGATTTCATCACTGCTTCCATCAGGTGGGATCGCAGTCAAGCACTGGTTTGTATCAATTAAAAAAAGTACAATAAAGAAATTTTAGACACTTTAGCATTGGTAGAGTGCAACTGCACTTTTGATCACTGACTGTACATGTTTTAGTGTATACGATAACAATAATTAAAAATCAACTCTTAAAAATGAACAATCGTTTATTTATTGAAAACAAATAAATAAATAGATGAACTACATTTAAAAAAACTATGTCATAGTACCATTTCTGTTTACTAAATTGTAGTCCAGATTCTTCTTAACACCACCAACTTGTATGACCTTGTACTCATTCTCAAGTTCGTCTATAAAGAATCTAGATTGGTTGTGAGCTTCAGGTACTTTTTGTATCTGGTTTTCGTTTTCACCTCCATGCAGCATATCCCTATGAAGAACTGCATTTCTGATATGTCCTTGATAAACCACACTTGCAACTTGCGTCTTGCTTTTTAAAGGAAGAGATGTTGGTGGCTGATATGCATACGTAAAAGGTATGGATATATGCGAATCATTTTTCCTAATGACCATATTTTGAGTAAATGTCATCCCTTGATTCAACCATTCCGATGGGTAAGTATTGTCGATTTTCGTTACTTTTTCTAGCTTCGGTATTGCAGTGGGAGGTATAATTATTCTCTCCGTCAGTTTCCTTAAAAACATTTGCAATATCTCTGTGTTTTTGTCAATCTTCTTTAGGATCTGATCCGTTAGGTTCCCGTTTCTTTCAATAGTGCTTATTATGTTGTTGTTTTTAATTCTATCTGAGAAGCTTAGGTGCTGTGTTGGAGGTGTTGCAGATGTAGTCAGTTGAAATAACTTTTCATATGGTTTATTATTCACATTTGCTGTATTTACTTTTGCCGATGTAAGTGCTTCGTCTGCACTTTTTACCAATTCCAATCGTCTCATAGTCATATGCAGTGCATTATTGTTTAATAAAGTATTATTATCACCGTTTAATAAAGTTTCTAGGTTAATTTTTTCCTCATTCAGACGGTGTAACTGTTCGTTTATATGTCTCGCGTGTTGTTTTAGTAAGAATTGCATTTTTTCTTGTTGATCGTGAATTTTCCTTGTCAATAGTGATTCTTCTTGATTTGTATATTCTTTGTCATCTGTTTTGCCATCTCTAGATCTGTTAAGTTTTACTACTTTTGATATTTCAGATACATTTACTAATGAAGAGTATACAAGTCCATTCTTATTAAAGCTTTTATTGATACTAGTGTGTATTTCTTTAAATCCTGAGTTTATTCCTGTTTGATTTTTTGGAATTATTTTTACTGTCACTTTGTAGTTAGATTTGTTAGGAGGAGATCCTATTAAAGAACTAACATATTCATTATCTTGTAGTGGTTTTTGTGAATCAGTATCATTAAATGGTGAACTCATAAACTGTTCAATGTCTATTTTATCATCATTATTTATAATGTTCGGCTCAGCTTTGCCAAATCCCAATTTACCGAACAGCAAAGCGTTATTCGGCATATACTGCTCCCGTGATCTAGATACTTCTTCCATGAATATGTGTGGGTACTTGGACATCAAAGGGTTGCGTCTTGATCTTCCGTCGAATATTTTTGTGATGTAAGGTCTAGATTCCTCGTTCTGATAAGGGAATATTTCTGATTCTTCCCGTTTCTCGTGATCTTCTGATGAATCTACTTCCTTGATTATAGCTCTATCAGCAAAAACATTTTCATCGGAAACAACGTATACGTTTTCATCAGACTGTTTTGATATACGAGGCATGTCTGATGCGATGATTCTTATTTTATTAATCTGTCTCTTATTTCTTTTTGTATTTAAATAAATTGTCTTCGCCATAGCATTTGTGTTCAAAAATTTATTGTATTTAAGTCTGGTATTTAAATTGCTCATCTTTTTGACGTTTATTGACCTTTTCTTGCGCTCAAAAAGATTCGCTAAGCTTAATATTTCTGCAGGTTTCAAGTGTTTCTCAAATATTTTCTCGTCCAAAACTAAAGGTGGTTTTTTATTTTTTTTTCGAATATATCTTTGGCGTGGCTTGGTTTTTGTTCCTTTATAAATATCGCGATAGTCCTTGTAAGGCAAAAAGTCTTTATTAAAAATAGTTTTATATTCATTTGAATGGTAATCATTTGGTTTGTTAATAGAACGCCGTTCTATATTATGTTCATTGTTGGGCAATTCTATAGGTCCTTCATTATCATCAAGATTAGCTTCAGTAGTTGATGTAGACTCAGGAGCTTGATCATAGGCTTGATGATAAGTTTTGATCACGTTTTCTAGACCTGCGAACAATCGCATTGATTCTGGATCTGGAGGTTCATCGACATACTGGTTGAAACCTACTGAGAATCCAGACCCATCTATGTCTTTAATAACGAATTTCATCTTTCCCATATCATAATACGAATTTGTTTTAATTGTTTCTTCACTCAGTTCAGTATTCAAGGGCTGTTGAAGTCTTTGTGGTATACCATTCATTTCCAATATTTTGCTGTAGTCGATATTTACTTGACTTAATTCAGCTGAGTTAATTGCTTTTCCGCTGGATAAAAATCTAGGGCCAAAATTCGGTTTCTTCCAATCTTCTCCTGATTTTGTATCAACAATTACAGGTGATTTGGGTTGTTTTAAGAGAACTGTCTTGCTAATGGGATCTTGCTGTCTGTGCACCATGTTAGTCATAGGAAGACTGTATTTATTGATAAGAATATGACTAACGTTATGTGCCAAAGGATTTTGTAAACGTTTTCTAAAATGAACGCTTTTATGTTGCTTAGTATTGTTTCCGCCTGAAGATGCTATTTTGCCTTTAGTAATATCTGAGTGTATTGCATTTTGTATTTTATCAATTAAGGTTTTAATTAGTTTCTTTTTCTTTTCGCCTTTCAAGCCTTTACTATCAAAATGCGTTTCGATTTCGACGTAAAGCTCATCTTCCTCAGTGTTCTTTTTATTAGAATTGGTTTTCGCTTCTCCGGAATTTTGATATTTGATTCTGACATGCCGTTTCAAGCGTTTCGTTTGAAAATGACCGTTTATTTCATTGTTTTCTTTAGTGTTATGTGGAAAATGTTTAAAATACTCTTCGACGAATTTGTCCATGTATGTTTTGGGTATCATATTATAGTCATCAGTGGTGGTCGTGTCCATGGTAGCTCTTCTTGGTTTATAAGCGACTGGTATTTTTTTCTTTAGGGCTGGTTTTACCGTTTTTTCGTCTGAGTTGATAAACTTTATTACCTTTCCATTGTAAACAAGTTCTACATCGCCTTGTATATTCTCGTTGGAGATCCTACAATCAAGAAAATAAAATATTATTGTTTGTCTTTGTTACCGAAGTCTGTGTAAACAATTTTTTTAGGGATGGGAAATCATAAAATAGAATGTTTGGCTGTGAAAAAGACTGATGAAAAAATATTGCTTGTAGCGGAGATGAGAATGTTGAGATGGATGTGTGGTGTGACGAGAATGGATAAAGTGAGAAATGAGTATATTAGAGGAAGTTTCAAAATGGCGCCAGTAACTGAAAAGTTGAAGGGGAATCGTTTGTCTTGGTATGGTCATGTAAAGAGGAGAGATGAAACGCATGTTACTAAAAGAGTTATGAGCATACATGTGGATGGATGGAGAGGGAGAGGGAGACCAAAGAAAAGATGGATGGATTGTGTGAAGAGTGATTAGAAAGAAAAGGAAGTTAGTGATAGCATGACGAGTGACAGGGCAGAATGGAAGAAAAAACGTATAGCGCCGATCCCAAATAACACGGGACAAGGGCAGGAAGATGATGAAATCATAAAATAACTCTACTAGCTCTGCTAAAACTCATACGTGTTCCTTTAGTTCTTTTTTACGTTCCAGGGCCACGATGTCTCTTTTGTACAGTCCCGCTGCCCTGACAGGAATTGGCCCTGACGAGCCCAATTGTACTTACTTGGTATTATTTTCTTTAAGTTTATCATTATCTATAGATGTGATATCTATTACGGTTTTGATCACAACGTTTGCAGGAGCTGAAATGAGTATTCTGTTATTAATTAATTAGTATGAATAGATTGAAGATATAAGCGTAAGCATAAGCATAATCAGCCTTTTTAATGTTCCCACTGCTGGGACTCAGGCCTCCTCTCTAGGAGAGGGAATGGGCCGTAATCCACCACGCGGGCCCAGTGCGGGTTGGTGAATGTCACATGTCTTCGAATTTTTTGGTTCTAGGACATGCCGGTTTCCTCACGATGTTTTCCTTCACCGTTTTGAGAGCAGTGGTGATGAAATAAATTACACAAAGTAATGCGCCTGGCTGGGTTTGAACCCGCGACCTACAATTCGTAAGTCGGAGCCGTTACCACTTGGCCACCACTGCTCTCATTGAAGATATGCACTACATTTATTACTAGAGCGGCCATTAATTATAAAAAGTTTTAAAATTGAATTTGAAAGAATCTTTCTTTTTTTATTACACGTTGCCCTACACCAGTAATTACTCCTGTTTCGTGGATGTGTTTACATATGTAGCGACCTCTATGGCGTCACATAAGAACTAATCCTGCATCGCGCAATCAAAGTTCTCCGTGCGATTAGAACACATAGACCAGCCTGAAATCATCTATCGGGCGGTAGCCTACCAGACATAACACCCGTCTGGTCGAAGGATCCTCCCTTTTCAACCGAGGTTTGCGGGACTTTACTCTCTGTTCTGTTGTGTTCTTTGCTTTGTGTGTGTGTGTTGTGTGTTTTGTTAAAAAACTTTTTACAAAAATAATATACAACCGATTTCAATATAAAAAAAAAAACACTGAAAAGTGCAAAATAATTTTAATTTCGGAAGTCGGTGTTAAATAACGAAGAGACAAAACTATTATAGGAATTTTTTGTATTCTATAATAATTCTTGATTATTTTAGGAAAAAAATTACCAATTTTAATAAATTCTTGATAAATTTAGATTGCGTCGCTAAAGTGTGTGTGTGCGTTCGTAGCTATACCAATATCGATGCACTACCAGTATCGTGTGTCAATTCCTATATTATTTGTCACAATTATTATTATTATTACTTCATTTATTTATTTTTTTATACATCTATATTACATTTTTAAATATTTCGTTAAAAACATATTAAATAAACATTTAAAAATATAAAAAATAGTTGTCCGCCGGTGTCGGGTACAGGGTCCAACCTACCGGTGGTTGGAGCCCTCCAGAGACAGGAATCTCCTCACAATACGAGCCGTATCGAGGATTATTGCCGTCTGTATCAGGCCCTTGATCCAACCTCGCAACGGCATTATTTTTATATCCCATAAATGAATTAATATTTTATGTGTGTGTATTAATTTGTTTGTTAATGATGTTAGTTTGCGTGCTTAAAATAGGATTAGTATTGTTAGGTGTAAGGGCCGCCTATTGCGGTGAAGGGTTCCTCCATACTGTGCCAGCACCCCTAGCCAAGTTACAACCGTTTCGTGTCGAATTTCATTCTCCAATCGGTAACGCCTCGGTGTCAGCAATTGTAGAAAACGATAAGTAGGTAGCCATATTGACGCGTTTGAGTCGGCCGCTCGTTCTACAATAACAAAGGATGTAGCGTTGAACATTGTAGCAACGATAACAATTCATTATAATTATCATTTTGAATTATGTGAACTTGGCTACGAATATTCTATTCGTTTGTTTTGACCACGTGACTTAACGTTGAGATGATGTCATTCCCATACATTTGATTAGTTTTCGACTAGCGTTAGGTAACGATTGCAGATTATCAACTTGGCTAGGCAACTTGCAGGTGTCTCTATCTTTTGCCAGTCTCGGCCATATGTGTCCGGCTATTTGTACAATATCGTCACTCCATCTTTTTGAATGGTCTATCCTTCCTTCTTTTTTTGTATATTGGGTACCAATTTGTAATTATTTGTGACCATCTTACATCCGTGGCTCTCTGGTTATGGCCTGACCATTTCCATTTCAGTGTCAGGACCAGAAATCAGAAATCAGAAAAGTTTATTTCAAATAGACCAATTACAGGCACTTTTGAATTGTCAAAATGTCGGTCAGTCAAAAGAAAAAAAGTGAAGCTAAATTGCACGTTCCAAAGCGTAGATATCTATGGAGAAGAACGTGCAAGAAACTCCATGGACACTCTTTTCGGTAAGTCCCCTCTTTGAGGCGTGGTTGGAAAGACCTCACGGCGTCCTCACCTTCCGCATGACGCAGGTTCTCACCGAACACGGTAAGTTCGGGAAGTTCCTGCACCGAATTCGTGCGGAAGAGACGCCCGGGTGTCGCCACTGTGCGGACCGCCCGGAGGACACGGTGGAGCACACGGTGGAGGTGTGCCCCGCTTGGGCAGAGCAACGCCGTGTCCTCGTGGGGGCGATCGGCGGCGGCGATCTCTCGCGCCGGGCCTTGGTACAGGCCATGGTTCGGAGCGAGGAAGAGTGGCAGGCGGTCGCCTCCTTCTGCGAAGCAGTAATGCTAGCAAAGGAGGCGGCCGATCGCGTGAGGCAACGGTCCTCACGCCCCAACCGCCGCCGGGATTCCGATCCCGATTTCCGACCACCGTAGGCGAGGGCTTGCGGACGGCGAGCAATGGGTGGCTCGCCGTCCGATCGTCCGGTAACCGTCCGGACCGAGCCCAAGTCGTCGACGGCGCGTATTGTTCCACGCGCGCCTCAGGGAGATGTCAGCAAATCGTAGGGGCCCAACAGGGTCGAAGCCTACTGGGGCCACGGGTAGTGTGAAAGCGAAACCCGGGGCCCTGGGACGAAGGCAAAGAAGGAACAGGAGTGGGTTTTTAGTCAGTAAAAGTCTGACACTACCTTCCGCTCCGCCCAAGAGCGCGATTTGTCATAAGATGATTTTCCCACATAAAAAAAAAAATGGACACTCTTTTAAATCGTATTATGAGTTACATAAATCTTGGTTAAATATTTCTTGTCGCTATCCTGTTGTGACCTGTCTGACCACATATCTAGCCTTTATTTTTTCCGTTATCCGAGAACTTCTGATTCTGTCTTTCAGTTTAATTTTCATATAACTTCGTTCAATTTCTCTTTACGAAACTTCTTCTTTGTCACAATTAGGATTACTAATTTCTTAAAAAACACTTCATAAGTGCATTTAAATAAAAACAGTGTTTGAATTATAGGAGTAACTTAATTTTCTAATTTATTAGTTTAATTTATAGGTTTATGTGTGTGCATTACTTCTATTACATGTTGTATAGGCTGTACAAATATTAATTGTTAGTATGTGAGAATCGAACCGGCAATATGCAGCGTAGCAGCTAATCGCTTAACTACATATAATAATAAAAATTATAATAATAGTTATCCCCATCGCCGTACCGTACGTTGACGTCGTGGTGGGGCTTGCGCGCTCCAATAAACTCTAGGTCTGTACCGGTAGAGTTCGCTTTGCCGTAACATACCTAGGGTCAGAGGCTAGACTAAGAGAGATACAATCCGCAGGGCAGTTTTGTTGCGAACTGATGGGCATTAGCGACCCCACGGACCCGATTTCCCGGGAGAAATCTTGTTCCTCATCTCCGGTTACCTTTGTTGGCCGGCCGTAGTGAACACTGACGAGGAACGGAGCTCCCACCTCTCTCTTGCCTTTATTGGCTGGCTTGAGTGGAGATTCGCAAGAGCAAACGTGCTCGGGAGAAGGATGTATAATCCAGTAAGATGCTGGTTCCGGGATTGTCCTGATAGCCGTGGTATACCTCTCCGCTCCGCAAGGACCTCAGGATATGTTGCCTTCTTGTTGCTACGTCACTTCGTGCTAGCGACCGTTTTTGGGGGCCCGTTTATTGAGTGTGCAAGTCATCACCTGTCTTTTTATCGATGGAAATTAATAACATTGATCAGGCAGGGGCCATAGTCTTAACATAGTTCCTGGTAACCAGTCCACTTAAGACTACAAAAACCATAGCCCTATATGTTAGTTTTCCATATGTCGCAATAGTTTCTTGTCCTTAGATGCACTAGCATACCATACAGGGATAATCGCCGGTTGGTACCACGTTCCATTAAAAGCGTATCTCTGCGAGCTGGTTTCGACTCCTCGTACGCCTTCCAAAGGTCCAGGTATATCTTATCATAATTATAATATTAATTTATTTAAGTACTTTTATAAAGAAATACATAAAACAAACTTATGAATACTTAGTAGTACTAATTTCTAAAAAGATTGGCTTAATTACCTAATTATATAATAACTAGTTTAATTTACACATGTTTATAATGACCTATTAATGGTGTATTAGTACTGCCATTACAACTTGTAGCGACTTGCCTGAGCTAGGTTAACAAAAACCTGTGTTTCAGCCATCACTATACTAAGCGATCAGTTTAGAATTCTATGATAATTAACAAATACAGTTTAAAAAACAAAAAAAACAAATTTAATATCTATAAAATTATTGAATTAATTCAAGAAGTTTTTCTGTGTCCGTGTAGTCAAGTTTTCCCAAATATTCGTATAACTTAAGACTACAATGTGTGTAACTAACATTATAAATATTAAGTATACTATTGAACTTTATGGGTCAAAAAATTAAAAGTTCTGAAATCAGCCCCCTAGCCAAGTTACAATCGTTTCGTTCAGCGCGAATGCCTCGAATAGGCCACGCCTCCGAATCCTTTGTTCTGACCACGTGACTGAGCGTTGATATGACGTTAGAACAAAGGAATCGGAGGCGTGGCCTACTCGAGGCGTTCGCGCCGGACGATACGATTGGAACTTGGCTAGGGGGGCAGAGAACAAATTAGGTTAATCGTGTTCAATATTACCTTTAACAGGTTTTACAGTAGTGCTTTGAATCTGATCCTGCAACTGATTGCAATTCATCATTTCATCAAAAAACGTTTCTTCTATTGGTTTTTGTAATTTAGATTCTTTTAATTCCTTTCCAATTTCAATCGGTTTAGTTTTTAGTTCGTCTGTAATTACAATTTCAAATTGTATAGTGTGAAAGAAAAATGGAGGATCGGAGGCTCGTGGCTTAAGATCTTAAGTCCGTCGGTAATTGCAATTTCTAATTGAGAAAGATGGAAGATCGGAGGCGCGTGGCTAAAGATCTCAGTCCGTCGGTAATTGCAATTTCTAATTGTACAGTGTGAAAGAAAGATGGAAGATCGGAGGAGCGTGGCTAAAGATCTTAGTCTGTCTGTAATTGCAATTTCAAATTGTATAGTGTGAAAGAAAAAAGGAGGGTCAGAGGCAAATAAAAAAATCGGTGCACGGGTCAATTTTCAAGATTAAGTAAAACTTGACGAGGTCACTTAATGGATGGGTGACCTCCCCTTACGTACTGATCTTCGGAAAGTACTTTAAGCAGTTGATTGGAACCGATTGGACGGGAAGCCGACCCTTATATGTTGGCAAAGGACTTGACAGATGAAAAAGAAATGATTTCAACATAAATTGTTTGAAGTGTGCAATCGTCAAATAACTTTTACGCTCTAGGGTGGCGCGAGAGGGTATCAGAGTTCCTTCAGTTACCCGTTCCAGGGCCATAGTTACTCTTTCGAATAAACCTAACATATAGTCTAATAATCCAGCTCCTGCCCCCCTAGCCAAGTTACGATGGTTTCGTTTGCGTCGAACGCCTCGAGTAGGCCACGCCTCCGATTTCTTTGTTCTGACCACGTGACTGAGCGTTGAGATGACGTCTGAACAAAGGAATCGGAGGCGTGGCCTACTCGAGGCGTTCGACGCAAACGAAACGATCGTAACTTGGCTAGGGGGGCTGATCTTGATCCCATCTGATGTAAGGAACACAGGTGGGTCAAAGTCTGAAACTCCTTCTCGCTCAAACCCGGGAAGAGTCCCGGGTGACACTATTATGCGGACCGCCCGGAGGACACGATGAAGCTCACAGTGAAGGTGTGCCCCGCTTGGGCACAGTATCACCTCGTGACGTCTCGTGCCAGGCCCTATTACAGGCCATGGTCTGGAGAGAGGGGTAACGGGTGGTGGTTGCATCACGTAGTATGGCGGAAGACGAGGGTAGCTCGTCTTCCGACCGTCTGGTAACCGTCCGGACCAAGCCTAAGTCGTGTTAGCAAAAATGTAAGGGCCAAGTAAGGTCGAAGCCTACTAGGGCCATGGGTGATGCGAAAGAGAACCCCGGGTTCCTGGAACGAAGCCAAAGAAAGAACAGGAGTGGGTTTTAGTCACTAGAAGTCTGACACGTCCTCCCACCCTACCCAAGCGCGGGACTTGTCATTAGATGAAATCTAAAAAAATAAGAGAAGAGCTGGGGTACCATGAAATAAATAATGATATTTTTTTTACCTTTTCTATCATGAAACTGGTTGAAAGTAGACATCACAGAATACATTTTTTTAAAAACGTCATTCAAGTCCATGTGTTTTTCAATTCCTTGCAACAAAATATTATGCATGTTCATATGAAGCATTTTGTCTTTCATCTCCTCTTCAGCTGGTTTAGGTTTTTCAGCCGCTTTTGGAACATCTTCGCTGGTCCTCTTTTCTGCTGGTTGGATGACTGCAGTCTCTTCAGCTTCTAATTCTTCTAATAATGTTGATAGGCGATTCGCCAATATGTTTTTGACTTTTGGATTTTTTATGTGGAATAAGAAGCTTTGGGTTTCTGGGAAAACAGTTAAATATAATCTGGGTTGGTTAGAATGACGATTTTACCCAGTTTAAATTAAAAAACGTACAATTTTTTTTTTTATTCGGAAAAGCCGAAGAAAAATTCCACCACGGTGGGTCCAGAATCATATACTGGACCCGTGGTATTCGTTTCTGCGTCGATGTTAAAGACACCGTGTATCTATTTAAAAAAGGCCTGACTGACATATCAACGCACAGCCGAAACTACAGGGACTAGGACTGTGAAATTTTGCACAAGGTTTTCTTTTATGACGTAGGAGAGCAATAAGAGAGGATTTTCCAAAATTAACCCCCTTATGGGATGAAATGGGGGTCCAAAGTTTGTATGGAGAAACCTATTATTACGCGGGCTTTGCCGCTGGCACAAGCTAGTTATATATAGGGTGACTGGTAATTAGTGTACGATACTTAAACACGTGATTGTGCTCATGATAACCAACAACTTTTACTATGGGAACAAACCTGAAATCGCGAAAAAAAAATCAGCTGTTCAGTACATTTATGTTTGCCCAATGTATTGAACAGCTGATATTTTTTTCGCGATTTCGGCTTTGCTCCCATAATAAAAATTGTTTGTTATCATGAGCACAATCACGTGTTTAAGTATCGTACACTAATTGTCAGTCACCCTATATAAAAGGAGAAGCTGACTGACATACATATCAACGCACAGTCGAAACTATTGGGGCTAGGAATTTTGCACATGGTTTGCTCTTATGACTTAGGCGAGCACTAAGAGAGGATGTTCCAAAATTCGCCCCTAAAGGGTTGAAACAGGGGTCCAAAGTTTTTAGCTGCTAGTGGAAGCTAAAAAAAAATAAGCTAATAAATATTATTTTTTTTAATTGGCGATAGGTTCGCGCTTCACCGCTATCTCACCTGATGGAAAGCGACGATGCAGTCGACGATGGAGCGCGATTACCTAGAAGTAACCTATTCACTATTGACTTAAAGATTCCCGGGTTGTAGCCATGGGTGGCCCAGAGAGAAATGCACTTTTGATTTCGCACGCATTTTTAAATAAATTTATGATTATTGGGATACTATCCATATATGTATCCTACTATGTTTATTTTAGGATGCATAAATTGCAATTCATTAAAGGTTAGGCGGGCTGTTGATCAAATTACAACAGCCTGTAAAATTATTAATGGTTACACTGATGCGTCCGACTTACATACAGAGTTGTGTCAATTATTTGTTTCGAATAATTACAATCGCTCTAGAAAGCATAAATTATTTAATATCCCATTTTGTCGCACTGTAGCTCGATCCACCTCCCCTATACTGCGTATGCTAACGATGCTCAACGCGCTCGTGGAGACCAACCCTGGATTGGATTTTTTTGCTGATGATTGCTGGATTGGATTTGTTTGTTTGAAGACAATATTATTAGAAAGTTTGCGATTCTGTGAGAAGACAGAGTAAAAGGATTAAACTAAATAAATAAATGGCGAAAAATGGCGGCACGCAGGAGTTGTGTTAGTGCAAAGCGAGAGTTTTGTAATTTTTATCACCATGACTTGTTACACGGGAGAACAGCGCACGTTTTGTATATGTCTGCGCATTTTATGAGAAGTGCTGACTTCAAAATTGCGGCGCATCAGTGAGTGTCCAAGCACTAATTTAATTCAGCAATGGACTGAAAGATTCGAAAGGACAGGATCGACGCAAAAAATACAGCCTCGCGGTCGCCAAAGAATATCACGGACCGATGAAAACATTCAGCAAGTTCGTGAATCTGTACGCGCGAATCCACGAATTTCAGAGCGCAATCGTTCATCGACTTTGGGATTTTACTGCTTGATTTGAAATAACATCCTTGTAAGATACAGTTATTATAGGAACTAAAGGCAGCAAACTTCGAAATGAGATTGAGATTTGCAAATGAAATGCGCGATAAATTCAATAATTTAAATAACATCCTGTTCTCGGATTAAGCCCATTTTTACCTGAACGGATTTGTAAATAAACAGCCCCCCTAGCCAAGTTACAACCGTTTCGTTTCGATTGTCTTTTCTTTGATCGCCTCGAGTCGGTCACGCCTCCTATTCCTTTGTTCTGACCACGTGACTGAGCGTTGAGATGACGTTTGCAGTTTGGGCGGCAATTGCGAAATGGGGAATCATCGGACCATTTTTTTTGAGAACAATGATCGTCAAGCGGTGACCGTCAATTCAGAGCGCTATAGGTATTGCCATGCTGAGAACTTATTAGATTCCAAAAGCCGCAAGAATTTCGAGGCTATAACAGGAACACTTGGTTCTAGCAAGATGGGGCTACGTGTCACACAACAAATGAGAGCAGAACCATGTTCCCACAAAAAATATTTTTTACGCAGGGAAGACATTTCCTGGCCACCAAGAAGCACCTAACTCACTCCAGCAGACTTCTTTTTGTGGGTTTACCATAAGAGCCGAGTATACTCTGATAAATCAACAACCCTGCAGCGACTGAAGTTGAATATTCTGCAAGAAATAGAATCCATTTCGAGGATAACACTAACGAAAATTTTTTTAAATTTTGATACCAATTGGAAGAATGCTGTAACCGTCAAGGAAATCACTTGGACGATATAATTTTTAAAAAACTGGGCAAGTGCGAGTCGGACTCGCGCACTGAGGGCAAACTTGAAAGATAAATTGCGGTTTACGATTTATGACGTATTAAAAAAACTACTTACTAGATCTCGTTCAAAAAACCAATTTTTGGTGGAAGTTTGCATGATAATGTACATATTTTTTTTTTAGTTTTATCATTCTCTTATTATAGAAGTTACAGGGGGGACACATTTTACCACTTTGGAAGTGTCTCTCGCGGAAACTATTCAGTTTAGAAAAAAATGATATTAGAAACCTCAATATCATTTTTGAAGACCTATCCATAGATACCCCACACGTACGGGTTTAATGAAAAAAAATTTTTGAGTTTCAGTTCTAAGTATGGGGAACCCCCAAAATTTATTGTTTTTTTCTATTTTTGTGTAAAAATCTTAATGCGGTTCACAGAATACATCTACTTACCAAGTTTCAACAGTATAGCTCTTATAGTTTCGGAAAAAAGTGGCTGTGACATACGGACGGACAGACAGACAGAATCCATAAGGGTTCCGTTTTTTGCCATTTGGCTACGGAACCCTAAAAAGTAAATTTAAAAATAAATTTCATTTAATTTTCTTTAAACTGTAATAAATAAAGTTCTACAAAATTATACAGTTTTTTTTTTCCTTGAATTTTCAAAAGTGCATAATTTCTCTCTGGGCCACCCTGTATAATAAAATAAATAAATAAACAGATAAACTTGGGCAGACCACTAATAAATCTGAATTAGAGTAAAAGACAGATGATGATGAAACTATAATAATCTCACCAATTGATCTCTTTGTTCTGTAAGAATCGTCACCTTCACCATAATTCATATCATCATTGTCGGCAGCTTCAGTTGTGATTTCATTACGAATGTGTTTGTCATTACGTTGAGTTGAGTCTGAAAAATAGTAATTAATAAATTATTAACTGGCACACTCGACTTACGAGTTGTAGGTCGCGGGTTCATACCCAGCCAGGCGCATTACATTGTGTAATTTATTTCATCACCACTGCTCTCAAAACGGTGAAGGAAAACATCGTGAGGAAACCGGCATGTCCTAGAACCAAAAATTCGAAGACATGTGACATCTACCAACCCGTACTGGGCCCGCGTGGTGGATTACGGCCCATTCCCTCTCCTAGAGAGAAGGCCTGAGTCCCTGGGTTGTTTGTCCTGTGAGAGTCTCAAATAAATGTTTTCTTTCTTTTCTTTCTTTCTTTCTTTCTTTCAACAGTGGGAACATTATAAGGCCGACCATGCTATGCTATGCTAACTGGCACTATTATTCTTCAACGCGGTATTTTCTCGTCCAACATACCATAGTCTCACAAGACGTGTATGACCAGTGCGTGTTGCCAGTGATGACATATGGCTCCAAAACATGGTCGCTCACAATGGTTCTTATTAGAAGGCTTAAAGTCACAAAAAGAGCAATGGAAAGGGAGTTTCCTTGCGTCATCGAATCAGGAATGACGATATCTGCAGGAGAACCAAGGTTACCGGCGAAGAATCGTCAAACTTAAGTGGCAGTGGGCAGAGCACATTGCTTTAGTTCTTATAGTTTATCCCAAGGTTATCTGGTCGATATCGCTGACAACGATAAGGCCGCCATTGTACCCATAGATTTTTGTTTCTGAATTTTTTTTTACTATTTTGTTGTACAATAAAGTTTATTCTATTCTAACCAGCCAGCCCCCCTAGCCAAGTTACAACCGTTTCGTTTCGATTATTTTTTCGTTGATCACCTCGAGTCGGCCACGCCTCCTATTCCTTTGTTCTGACCACGTGACTGAGCGTTGAGAAGACGTCAGAATAAAGGAATCGGAGGCGTGGCCTACTCGAGGCGATCGACGAAAAGAGAATCGAAACGAAACGGTTGTAACTTGGCTAGGGGGGCTGGCCAGTCAATGTAGCCATCAGTTTTTAAATGCTTACCTTTTTTTCTAGTGAGCATTCCATCGATATCGACAAAGACATTGGTCAATATGACGGTAAATGTAAAGGCCACAGCCAGGAGTGTGACGCAGAACACTCGGTAGAACACCACATCGTAATCGCATCGTGTCATATGGGGTGTTGCTATTTTAAATATCTGGAAAATAAGCGAAGTTAATAAATTAGTCATATATTGATAAAAAACTGGGGAAGTGCGAGTCGGACTCGCGCACTGAGGGTTCCGTACAAACTTACCTATGAAAACAGTTTAATCTCCAAAATGAGTTACGACGATTTTTCCGAATCGCAATAAAAGTGTTTTTTTGTGACGTAATTACAAATTTACAGTTTTCAGATTTTTTCCTATACTTGTGCTATGAGACCTTGCTTCATGTCAAATTTCAGGATTCTAGGTCAACGGCAAGTACCCTATGAATTTTGATTCTCTTGAGAGTGTCGAAACATACCTTTTTTGCGACATAAACGGCCGTATCTTTTTTAACTCAGAAGTTTGATTTTTTCACAGCTTCAAGGTACTGCAGACCTAAGTATATGGTTTTAATTTCAACTTGATACCTTCACGTGTTCCCGAGATAAAGGGTCTTGACAGACAGACAGACAGACGAACAACAAAGTGATCCTACAAAGGTCCCGTTTTTAACTTTTGAAGTATGGAACCCTAAAAAGGAGAAAATTTTCAATATAACAAGGTTTTTTTTTTGGTGTTTTTGATCTGCAATATCTTCATCTATTGTGAATCGATATTTATGAATCTTTTTATTATTTTTGTATGAAGGAGTTTATCTATGTATGTTTGGGGTGTCAGTCCCTTTTTTTTTTTTTTTTTTTTCGGTGGGAAAATCATCTTATGACATCCCCCGCCCTTGGGCGGGGCGGGAGATAGTGTCAGACTTTTACTGACTAAAAACCCACTCCTGTTCCTTCGTTGCCTTTCGTACCAGGGTCGTTACCGCCATAATTATGGCGTGCCCAGTGTCAGTCCCTGTTATGATTTCATTAAGATCTGATGATAACCTTCGGATATAATACTTCTGAATGGTTTCCTCGTCTGCTAAGTTTCAATCATATCCGTTCAGCCGTTTATTTATTTATTTATTACTAGCTGAGCCGGCAAACGTTGTTCTGCCATATAAATAAAAAAAAAAAAAAAAAAAAAAAAATAGATGTTGGCCGATTCTCAGACCTACTCAATATGCTCACAAAATTTCATGAGAATCGGTCGAGCCGTTTCGGAGGAGTTCAAGTTCGAACACCGTGACACGAGAATTTTATATATTAGATATTCTTTATTGTACACCACATAAACAAAAATAAGGACAAACATAATTAAAAATAAGTGTACAATGGGCGGTCTTATCGCACAGGGCAATTTCTTACAGACAACCTTTGGATGGACTGAAAGAGAGGAGATGGATTTAGGGCTGTCAGTGTACAACATCAGAAAAATACTAATAAGACAGAATAACACAAATACATACATACAATATAAGACAAAAATAAAAAAAATATACTAATAAATATTAAATATATAATTGAGTCAGGAGAAGAAAAAAATCAAAGTGAAAGGTAATGCTCCTTCACCATTTTTTTAAACGTAGGTAGCGTTTGAGTGTGAAGGAGTGACAAACATACAAACACACGAACACCCATTAATACAAACCGTTGCCTTAATAAAATTAGTGTGATGGTCCATTGTTCTATACTGACCGCCCAGAGGACACGGTGGAGCACACGGTAGAGGTGTGCCCCGCTTGGGCAGAGCACCGCCGTGTCCTCGGGGGGAGATCGGCGGCAACGATCTCTCGCGCCGGGCCGCGCGATCAGGCTATGGTCCGAAGTGAGGAGGAGTGGCAGGTGGTCGCCTCCTTTTGTGAAGCATTAATGTTAGCAAAGGAGGAGGCCGCACGTGCACGCGTGAGGGAGCGGCTCTCACGCCTCAGCCGCCGGGATCCCTCGCGGGCTTGCAGACGGCGAGCAATGGGTAGCTCGCCGTCCGATCGTCTGGTAACCGTACAGACCGAGCCCAAGTCGTCGACGGCGCGTACTGTTTTACGCGCGCCTCAAAGAGATGTCAGCAAACCGTAGGGGCCCAGCAGGGTCGAAGCCTACTAGGGCCAAGGGTCTGCGTCTGAAAGGAAGACTCGGCCCTGATATGAAAGGCAACGAAGGAATAGGAGTGGGATTTTCGTCAGTAAAAGTGGTAAAAGTCTGACACACCCTCGCGCACCGCCAAAGAGCTGGGGATGTCATTGGGTGATTTTCCCACCTACAAAAAAAAATCTATTCTCATTCAATCATACACAAAACAACAGTTGTTGTATTTCTCCTTATTTTCATCAATTGTTTTTGAAATCATACAACGCTATTGTTAATTTTTCTCTGTTACGAGCCCATTTCTTTGAAATTGAGGACAATACCCTGTGAGTTTGTGAATTACACCCTGAGCGGTGTCTCACGATTCTGATTTTACAAAGGTACACAGCCAGATATGAAAGGAGTGAACAAATGAAAGAAAACTAACGATTCGAACAAAATGCTCTGACAGCTAATTTTTTGTGCCTATCTGAAGCGCCACTCGCGAGCGTCCAGAGAACTAATTTTGACGTATGATGCAAAAGGCTGCAGAGAAGTGTACAGCACACTGAACTATTTGTGCATTTTGAATTAATTTCATTTGTATTACGTGTTATTCCTGGTTCAGGAATTATATAAAACCTATGAAAAAAGTTTTTTTTTATTTTTTATTAATCGCTCGCGTTTGACCACCATCTCACCTGATGGCAAGCGATGATGTGGTCGACGATGGAGCACGCTTGCCTAGAAGTAGCCTATTCACTCTTGACTTATAGACCCCTAAGTTTGAGCCATCTGGAAATCACGTTTATATTGTAAGCGCGGCGTGACATTATTAGTATTAGTACCGTAGACGCTCGCTACGGCCGACAGCGCCAAAATGGCGAATATCAAACGGGCACAAAAGCACTTTGACGGCCGCCAGTCCAGTGTGGTAAATAGTAGAAAAACTATTAATAATAATAATTTTCCACAACTATCACACAACGCCATGTAGTCCCAAACCAAGCAGGAGCTTTTGCTATGAGTACTAGACATCTGATAAACATACTTAATTTACACAGAACAAATGATCGTGCTCATCACACTAACATTCGTCTTGGATGGGAACTGAGTCTACGACCTCCAGTATAGCAGTCAGGGCCACTAACCACTGGGTCAACAAGCCAGTCAACAATATTGACAGATTCGTGGCACCCGAATCAAGTGGGTGTTGCCCTGTGCACGCCACTATCGCGATGATAAAGCCCTTCTTTGAACAGTGGTTACAGAGGCTCCACGGAGTCCTCATTTTCCACCTGACGCAGTTCCTCACCGGACACGGTTGTTTTGGGAGGTTCCTGCGTTGGGTTCAGCGGGAAGAAACGCTCGGGTAGCACCATTGTACGGATCACCCGAAGGACACGGAGGAGCATACGATGGAGGTCAGTTCCGCTTGGGTGAACCACCACCGTCCGATCTTTGTGGAGGTGATCGGAGGTGGGGACCTCTCGCGTCCAACCCTGGTTCTGGCTATGGTCCGGAGTGAGAGGGAAAGGAAAACGGTCATCTCCTTCTGCGAAGCAGTAATGTGAGCAAAGGAGGCGGCCGAAACTGTGAAACGGAGATAGGCCTCACGCCCCTATCCTCGCCAAAGGCGCCCAGGGTGTCGAGAGGATCTTTTTATATGCGTTTGTACATAGGTATTATTATTTTTAGTTTGTGTATACACCCCTATATTTTAATTAGTACAAAAAAAATTTGGCTCTATCCGTACCTGTTACTGATAATATTTTTGTAGTCAAGAGTAAAAAAAATGAAATTCCATATATTTTTATATAGCCTCTTTTTTATAATGTGAATGTGAGAACCCTGTAGACTTCACGAATTCTTAGAATAGTCCTATTACGACGACTCACTTTTTAATTATGATTATTTTTATTGTGCTTTTGGGTTTTTTTTTATAGGTGGGAAAATCATCTTATGACAAATCTCGCTCTTGGGCGGAGCGAGAGATAGTGTCAGACTTTTACTGACTAAAAACCCACTCCTGTTCCTTCGTTGCCTTCGTCCCAGGGCCCCGGTTTCGTTTTCACACTACACATGGCCCCAGTAGGCTTCGACCCTGCTGGGCCCCTACGATATGCTGAAATCTCCCTGAGGCGCGCGCGGAACAATACGCGCCGATGCTTTTGGGTACAATATTGACTGGTCTTTACTGATCTTACTAATTATCTATTAATGCTGTAATATGGAAATATTGTAACATCAACCACTTTTTTTAAAAGAGGTAACCATGGAGTTTCTTGCCAGTTCTTCTCCATAGGAAACGGCCAATTTGGAACCGTGCACTAGCTTCTGACGTTTTATGAGTGCCCATGTAGGCCTATGTGAAATAAAAATATTTTGAATTTTTTGAAGCTGCGGGCTAAAGCAAGTTTAAGATATTTATGTATATTATGTTTTTAATATCGCATAATATAGCTGTTTGTGGTTCCTTATCAATAAAATAAAAAAAATACTATAAAGTTGAAGATTTAGTTTGTTCGAATGCGCTTATCTCAAGGACTGGTTCGAATTGAAAAAAACTTCTATACTCCATATGTTTAAGTAGTTAACTAAACGTAAACAATCTTGATATGTCTTTTTATTAAAAAAAACGCTTATAAAAGACATACAAAGATTATTTAAATTTAGTTAGTTACCAAACATCGGTATAGACAAATAACAAATTGTAAACATTTTTAGATGAAATTTTTAGACCACTTTTAGATAAAAGACATGTCAAGATTGTTTACATTTAGTTAATTACATAAACAAATGGAGTATAGTGTGTGTTGTTTTTGCCACGGTTAATAGGAGAGGAATAGTGATCAAAGAAGCGGGTGACAGTGCGGGGGACAGTGCAGGGGACAGGTAGTTAATAAAAATATTAAGGTTTACAAATATTGTTTTAAATAAAGTACCGACAAAAATCTATCATCATCATCTTCCTGCCCTTGTCCCCTGTTATTTGGGGTTGGCGCAATACGTTTTTTTCTTCCATTCTGCCCTGTCACTCGTCATGCTATCACTAACTTCCCTTTCTTTCATATCACTCTTCAAAAATATATATACGTGTAAAATCTATAATAGGAGAAACTGACTGACTGACATATCAACGCACATCCAAAGCTACTGGGACTAGGAGCGTGAAATTATGCACAAGGTTTCGTATTATGACGTAGGCGAGCTATAAGTGAGAATTTTCCAAAATTCGACCCCTAAAGGAATGAAACGGGGGTCCAAAGTTTGTATGGAGAAATCTCCTCGAAATAGTAATCATATATTCCACAACTATCACACAACGCCATCTAGTCCCAAGCTAAGTAGAACTTGTGTATGAGTACTAGACAACTGATAAACATACTTATATATTTCTAAATACATAAACTATAGATGTTATAGATAAATTACACCCAGACACAGAACAAATGACAGTGGCAGTGGGCTGTGCACATTGCTCGTAGAACGGATAGTCGATGGAAGCTGATGGAAAACGCAGCGTTGGAAGGCCTCCCACAAGGTGGACCGACGACCTGGTGAGAGTCACGGGAATGCAGTGGATGCGAGACGCAGAGTATCGGTCGTTGTGGCGACGCTTGGGAGGAGAGGTATATGTCCAGCAGTGGACGGCTGAAATGATGATGATGACAGAACAAATGATCGTGCTCATCACACAAACATTTGTCCACTAACTACTAGACCAATAGGCCAGTCCAGGAAATGAAAGTCATGGGCAAATATTTAAGGAGAAAAATGTACGTTTCTTCCAACTTACGTTTCAAGCGTGCTCACTGGCTGTAGGTTTGGTATGATGTGGAAAACATTTGATAAACAAACGTGTTATCGCGTTTCCTTTGTTTTTTTACAAAAAGGGATACTCAAAGTCAGCGATAACAATATTGCCTTGCTATCAAACTGATGATTGTGATTTGATGACTGTGAAGATCTTGTGGCGTAGTAATTTAGACTTATTTAGAGGTATGCAGAAAAGAGTGTAAAGTCCCATAAACCTCCTTTGAAAAGATGGCATCCTCCGATCAAATTTTATTGGGGAAATTGTAGTCTGAGAGAACAGGTGTTCAAGGCTCAAAAATAGGTATTAGGGCAATGTGTAACCTGAAAGTAACAGATAGTTGTGCCCCTATATTTAAGTCCCTTAAATTACTTACTTTTCCGTCACTGTATATATTCGAAATTGCGGTTTTTGTGAAAACCAATTTGCATCTTTTCAGTACAGTGTCCGAAAACAAAAGGGGGCCAATAAGAACGCAGTATACAAACATGCTACGTATTGGTGGTCATAATACTGCCTTATTGAGGAAAAGTGTTTTGTGTATGGGCCCGTCAATATTTAATAAAATTCCCGATGATTTTAAAAATGAAACAATTACACTTTTTAAGAAGAAATTGTCAGCTTTATTTCAAAATGTTATTATTCGATCTCCGAATGTCTAAATGATGATAATTTATTTTTTTGACACATTGACATATTATTAATTTGACATATTATTTTGTAATTATTAATGACATTAATTTGTATAACTTTTATTTGACATATTATTTTATAATTATTAATAACATCAATTTGTTTAAGTTTTATCTGACATATTATTTTGTAATTACTAATGCGAAAAATTTTTATAATTATTTTGACACATTATTTGAATTTGACATATTACACATAATTATTAAATACATTAATTTATATTCAAAAGGTAATTAAATTGTAATCAGAGGTTTTAAGTGTCCATTGAATTCAAACTAAATAAAACTGTTTTGCATGCCTAGTTTAAGATAGTAATGGATCCTTGTACATTTTTTTTTCTGAACATCTTTATCATTTACCTACTAACTGAGCAAATTTTTTTTTTTTTTTTTTATTATTATTATACGGGTTTTGTTTCTGGTCCCGGCAATTGTCCTTTCTAATCTCTCGATGCCGCGATGCAGTTTAGTTCTTATGGTGCGATATAGATGTCACTAGAGTAATATCGATGTTATAGCGGCAACAGTAATAGATCATCTGTAAAAATTTCAACTGTCTAGCTATCACGGTTTATGAGATAAAGCCTGCTGACTGACGGACGGACGGACAGCGGAGTCTTAGTAATAGGGTCCCTATTACGTTTTATCCTTTAGGGACGGAACCTTAAAAAGGAGAATCCTCCGACCAGACGGGTATTGTGTCTGGTGGGCAACTGCCCGATGGTTGGTTTCGGACTGTATTATGTAAACATTAAGATCCTGCTACTCCTGGACATCAAAAAAATGTAATCAAGTAATATTAAGTATTTATTTCTGTTCAAGTGATTTGTAATCTTTAGAAATAAATGAATTCAAACCGTATGTTCTAATCACCCATGGAGCATTTTTATTAGGTTACAACTTGTTTGACATTACGAGCATGGCAGTTGAGAGTTTGTCATGCTCACTCAAATGTCTCGCTGATGGTGGCGCGTGTTATTGGGTCATTCAGTTCCCTTCCAAATGATTGAGCTGAGTGGGGCTGATGCACGCGTCATGCTCGTGAACGGGTGCCGTTAGTTGAGACTGGTCATCTCTTAGCTGCCATTGGCTTAATTCAATTAATTTTTATTTCTTTTTTTTTTAATTATTATTACTTATGTACATTGTGCTCACATATTAGAAGCGACAAGAAATATGTAACCAAGATTTATGTAAGTCATAATATGATTTAAAAGAGTGCCCATGGAGTTTCTTGCACGTTCTTCTCCATTGGATAGAGATCTACGCTTTGGAACGTGCAATTTAGCTTCACTTGTTTTTTTTTGACTGACCGACATTTTGACAATTCAAAAGTGCCTGTAATTGGTCTATTTGAAATAAACGTTTCTGATTTCTGATTTTTAATCATGCGGAGAACTCTAATATCGCGTGCAGGATTTTGAATAAGATTTTAGTTCCTATGAGGTGTAATAGATATCGCTACAAACGCTGGTTCGCTGGTTGTTTATATATATTATGATTTCGTATTTCCACTTTATTTATTCATTGTTCTTTTTTTTTTTCTCCTTTCCCTATAATTAATTTATATTTATCTATTTTATTCAAATCTATTAGCACACGATACCGTGCCGACGTCTTTATGTCGATACCGTTACCGGCCCACGCTGAAAACCAGCGCCGTAGACTCATCGCATTTTGCGTGTGGTCACGGCATTATGCTGAGCGTTCGGCCGTTTTGCGCGGAAGTGGCGCATATTTCTTTCACATAGTGTACTTAAAATTTGTTAGTTCTAAATTTGCGCCTTGTTCCGCCAAATAAAATGTTTTTCTTTCTTTTCTTTTCTTCTTTTCTTACAGTAGACAGCCGTGGGCGCGGGCTTGTGGACGGCGAGCAATGGGTAGCTCGCCGTCTAATCGCCCGGTAACCGTCCGGACCGAACCGAAGTCGTCGACGGCGTGTACTGTTCCACGCGCGCCTCAAGGAGATGTTAGCAAACCGTAGGGGCCCAGCAGGGTCGAAGCCTACTGGGGCCAAGGGTCTGCTTCTGAAAGGAAGCCGAAGCGGAAACGGAAGTGAAAAAGCTTGCGGAACTTCTGCAGAAGCGGACGCTGAAGCCAATTGTCGGTTAAGCTCGCCTGTGTACATCAGCTGTGCTTATGTTGTGTGTGTGTGCTGTGCTGTGGTTTTATAAAAGTTGTGGGAACTACTGTTCACACAACTTTTATAAAACTAACCGTCCTACCCCTGACCTGGGTCCTGACCCTTACTAGGGTCGCTGCACACGGACCACACGCAACAGCCACAAACGCCGCCACGAGAAGCTAGAAGCGACCACAAAGGAAGCTGAAGTGCGCGACAGCCACTTGTGGCCGGTGGTTCCTACTTTTTTAAACCCATACAATGCGCAGTATCACAATGGACTCTGACAAAGATTTAAATGCGCGAGTGGCGTGTGACGGCGTTTTGTATCGGCTTTTAAGGGGTGGTCAGACGGTTGCAAACTAGTGTTCCAACCAAGGTGACCTTGGTTTATGTGTTTGGTTTGTGTTGCGGCTACATGGATATAAATCACGCGCCAAAACGTTCAGTGGTTGGGAAAATGCGCCTCCCAACCAAGGGCGTTGAAGGTCATGGTTTACAACTGCTGTCTACAGGGATTGAAACTAGCAAGGTCACCTTGGTTGGGACGTTGGTTTGTAACCATCTGGTCTCCCCTTTAGTGGCCAGTGCGGGCCACAAGAAGCGAGCAGTGGCTATTTGTAGCGTGTGGCGGCCACCCGCGTCAACCGTGGGCGTCGAATCCATATAAAATGTATGAGAACTATAGGAAATATGCCGGTGGCGGCGTTTTGTGGTTGGTTGCCCGTGTGCGTCGACCCTAAAGAATAAAGAATGGAATTCCCTGTTGAAGTCTGTTTTTCCTGACAGCTACAACCTAGGGGTATTTAAGTCAAGAGTGAATAGGTTACTTCTAGGCAAACTCTGTCATTGGCAACATCATCGCTTACTATCAGGAGATAGTGGGCAAACGCAGGTCTATCAACAATAAAAAACCGTGCAAGTGCGAGTCGGACTCGTGCACTGAGGGTTTCGTACAAACTTACCTATGAAAACAGTTCAATTCTCGAATTGAGTTACGAAGATTTTTCCGAATCGCAATAAAAGTTTTTTTGTGACGTAACTACAAATTTACAGGTTTATTTTTTTTTCTTATAGGTACTTGTGCTATAAAACCTTGCTTCATGCCAAATTTCAGGATTCTAGGTCAACGGGAAGTAGTAGTATGAATTTTGAATCCCTTGAGAGTGTCGAAATATACGTTTTTTGCGACATAAACGGCCGTATAATATACTTCACATAATATGCTTATAATTTGTTAGTTCTAAATTTGCGCCTTGTTCCGCCAAATAAAATGTTTTTCTTTCTTTTTCTTTCTTTCTGTATATATTTTTTTCGTTAACTCGGAAGTTTGATTTTTTCACAGCCTCAAAGGAAAGCAGACTTGAGTATACAGTTTTAATTTCAACTCGATAACTTCACACGTTCCCGAGATAAAGGGTCTTGACAGACAGACGGACCACAAAGTGATCCTATAAGGGTTCCGTTTTTTTCCTTTTGAGGTACGGAACCCTAAAAAGGGCAAACAATTAAAACAACAGTAATATATATTTTCCAGGCATTTATTTCATAATGGGCTTTTACTAACGGCTTTATTCACATGAATGGCCGGATTGTCGGTTGTTGCGGATGCGAAGTTGAAGTCAAAAGTAGATAAATAGTAGCCTATATCCTTTCTCGAGGTTCTAGCTTATTCTGTACTAGCTTTTGCCAGCGGCTTCGCCCGCGTGAAAGTAAGTTTCTCCATACAAACTTTGGACCCCTGTTTTACCCCCTTAAAAGTTGAATTTCCAAAAATCCCTTCTTAGTGCTCACCTACGTCATAAAAGGAAGCCTTGTGCAAAATTTCACGTTCCTAGTCCCAGTAGTTTCGGCTGTGCGTTGATATGTCAGTCAGTCAGTTTCTCCTTTTATATATATAGATTACAAGGTTAAAGACTATGTTGAAGACACGCTTGTTTGGCAATGACTACTTCTGCACATGTGGCCCCCTGGTAACTCATTATTATTGTGTCTATTAACTGCTCCATCTTTGTTTTAATATAAACATTTTTTTAACACACAAATTGTTTAGACTTCAACTACCTTAAATTCGTTAGTAATTTATTTTGTTAACAACACATTTATTGATAGTTGTAATTATTCATATTTTTCTTGGTTTTTTTATATAGTCTCTTTTTATAATGTGAATGTGAGAACACTGTAGACTCCACGAATTCTTAGATTACTTCCTATTACGACTCACTTTTTTTTTAATATGATTAATTTTATTGTACTTTTGAGTACAATATTGACTGGTCTACACTGTCCTTACATAATATCTGCTAATACTGTAATATGGAAATATTGTAAGAAAAACATTTTTTTTTTAAAAGAGTAAACATGGAGTTTCTTGCCGGTTCTTCTCAATAGGAAACGACCAATTTGGAACCGTGCACTAGCTTCTGATGTTTTATAAGTGCCCATGTAGGCCTATGTGAAATAAAAATATTTTTGATTTTGATTTTTGTACCAAATTTCATCAAAATCGGTACAGTAGTCTAACCCTGAAAGCGTAACAGACAGACAGAGTTACTTTCATGTTTGTATTAGTATAGATTTCAGATGTTAGTTACACAGTAATAAAAATACATGTATTGCTCACTTGTTGCATGTTTAATTGTGTAATAATAATATTGAATTTTCCCATTTTTTATATAAAAAAAAAACCACTTCAGTGTGTCTTAATAATATTTATTTCTAGGACATATATGATATACTTAGATATAAATTTTATCACTATTTAATCCCTTAGTCGTTCACTCTTGACAGAGTGGTCGTGGTTGATAATATTGCACATTGTGGAGGGGAAGCCGTCACGCGGGCGCTCACATACGCGTTGGACAGACCTCATCAGAGCTGCAACACAAACCTCCATAGTCCAGAGTTCCCGAGACGCTGTGGATCGTAGTAAGTGGAGACGCATCGCGGGAGCCTCACTCGCCAACGAAAATGCAATATTATCAACCACTATTTAATAAATATATTTAAAAACAAGCGTCCCCTTTTCAAGAAAATTTGACACCGACTGATCAACACTTTTTATGACCAGAAGGCTGGCTTGTTTTTTTGCCCAAAGATTTATCATTGTCATTCAACATGGCAATGCTGCCAGTCTTCTGGGCACATTTCCGGATGACAGCGATGTGGGGGAGTACTTTGACGCCTGATTGTATTTTATTTTTGTATACTAGAACTTTAAAAAATCCTTTCTTACTCTTCGCTCTTTGTATACGTCATAAAAAGCTCTGTGTAAAATTTCAGAGTTCTAGCACAAAATAGATAGGTACAGAAGTCAATCTCAGTATGTACTACACTTTTCATACCTCTATGCTACGCTCGGCGATCGCGCTAGGGTCAGCGCGTGGCGCCCAACTGTCCGAGTGCGAATCGGGCGCGGTGATAAATGCCTACCTAATCTAAATTGTAAAAATATTACATGTCCACAAAATCATCTTCTCTTTCTCGTTGTGGGGCCTGTTCTGAACAAACCATCAAAATACAAGTAAATATCTACTAAACAACTGGTAGCCTAAAAAACATCAATTCACTGTCTAATGTTGAATTTAAACGACCATTCACTGAACAGTTAGCATAAGGTTTTTTTTATTGGTCCATTTTTCAACAAAAACGTTCACAAACGCGTGTCTCAAACGGATAGCACTCGAGCTCGCATTGAGCTGAATTGAGCCGAGATATCGTGTCCGTGAGCGGTGTCTATGTGTGCGTTGCTCGAGCGCGCTTTGTATGTAGATTCACTTCTGTACCTATTTTGTGGTTCGAGGTCCAAGACCGGGCCGTTGATGAGTCAGCGAGTAAGTTAGGACTTTACCTTTTTATTTATTTATTTAGTAACACATACAACTGTTTTAACAGGCATACCCAAGATAACAAATGTAGTCGCAAAATAGCCGCACTCAGAGACGCCACCCACAGACTGATCAAATATCCATTAGTGTAGTAGTAGGCAACATACATACATGATAGTCGATGGTCAGTCTCAAGCAGCACCCGGAGAACCGGCACAAGTTACACAGAGGACAACACACTTAGTGTCACCCTCTCGAATTCCGCCAATGTGCAAGAAAAAATATCTAACCGCAGAGAGACGCTAGTCACGGGTGCGAATTTTAACAGATTTGTGCGGGCTACCGGGACTTTAAACAACCTTTCTCTCGGTCCTGCCCCCCTAGCCAAGTTACAATCGTTTCGTTCGCGCCGAACGCCTCGAGTAGGCCACGCCTCCGATTCCTTTGTTCTGAACAATCGGAGGCGTGGCCTACTCGAGGCGTTCGGCGCGAACGAAACGATTGTAACTTGGCTAGAGGGGCTGAGCGCAGCCTACTGTTTGGAACGAGCAATCTCAACGGTTCTAGTATTTGTGGATAATTTAGGATACCCCGTAAAACCAAAAACACATACTTTGTAAGAGCGAGATTGCGCCTTACTTTCAACTTATACCACTTTACATTACACAGACGTTCATACATAGTTAGGTTAAGTATAAATAGTTAATATTTAAGTTTCTTATGTACATAAATCTATTTTTATTTTTTGAAATAGCCTTATTAATTTATTTGAAAACAAAAAACAATTACTTACATTGATATAATAACTATATTAGCCTTTTAACCGCTTATATCAGATATAACCGCCAAACACTTTCGCGTTTATTCCGCCATCGCCAGGGTCGCACATCCACGACCAAATACTCCATCTCCTCAGCTCTTCTGTCACCTATGGGTATTGAAGAGCTAAACGAGATGGAGTACCCAGTTGCAAACACACGACCCTGGCGAACAGGATGCGAAAACTCTCGTCGGATCCATTCGACGTGGGTGGTTAAAGTGTTAAATTGAAATTCTGCAGTGCGGCTGTCATGTCACGAGCTGTGGACGGCGGCTTGAGACATAAGAGCCATTTTCTACAGAACAACACCAACTACAGAATCATATTCATATGCATTATTAAAAAACTTAAAGTCACCCAAAGAGCAATGGAAAAGGCTATGCTCGGAGTTGTGTGTAGTTGTGTGATCGCTTCAGAAATGAAAATATCCGCAGGAGAAGCAAGGTTACGGACATAGCTCAAAGAAACGCCAAACTTAAGTGGCATTACTCGCAGAACAGATGGTCGATGGGGAGGAAAGGTTCTGGTGTGGGACCACGCACCGGAAGACGCAGTGTTGGAAGGCTTTCCACTAGGTGTACCTATGATCTGGTGTGGGTCGCGGTAATCCGATAGATGCGAGAAAACAGGGCTGGTCGTTGAACCGATACTTGGGGGCGGGGGCTATGTCCAACAATAGACGGCTGAAATGATGACGACCATTTTTGTTGGTAAGAAGCTCGATTACGCTCGGTAACCGAAGGAACAGAGGTGGGTTCAGTATAAATCTGATACTCTCACAAATCTATGTCCTTCAGTTGCCATTTGCGTTCTAGGACTACAGGTTTCCTTTTCAGAAATTCCTCGTGGCCTAACAGGCATTGGTCCTGCTTCTGGACATCTCTTTGAGGCCTGTGCAGAACACTACGTTCCGATGTAATACTATTTTAAGATCTTATCTTTATTTACCTCTCCTAGTTAGACCTTTTGAAGGTCTTTTTGTTTAGTTTTTCTTCATAGGATATCAATTTGTTCCTATCTTAAAAATTTCTTCCGTATTTTGAGAATTTTTTGGCACTAAATTGCTATTTTCAATTTTAATAGGGAATATACATGTTTTTTTTTATTTGCTAATTTTAATACTTTTTAGTCCTGGTAAACAAGTATGAAGAACGCGAACAACCACGCGTGAACGCGCGCGCGTGTGGTGAGCGTGTGTGTGTGTGTGTATGGTGTGTGTGTGGTGTGTGTGGTGTGTGTGTGCGTGTGTGTGTGTGTGTGTGTGTGTGTGGTGGGTGTGTGTGTTGATGTGGTTTGGTGTGTTGAGTGTGTGCTTCTGCCAGCGGCCTCGCCCGCTTGTAGTTGGTTTCTGCATACAAATTTTGGACCCCCGTTTGAATGGGTTCCTTAATGGGTGAATTTTAGAAAATCCTCTCTTAGTGCTCGCCTATGTCATAAAAGGAAACCTTGTGCAAAATTTCACGCTCCTAGGCCCTGTAGTTTTGGCTGTGCTTTGATATGTTAGTCAGTCAGTTTCTCCTTTTATATATATAGATAGATAAAATATCTACATCGACAACGAATATAAAAAACTTCAAAGCTGCTATTATGAAAGAGAAGTCCATGGCATGGTCTTCGATGTCAAAGGCCATGACATCCATACAGCCGCCATTGAAAATGGTGTCTTGGGGAGAGAGACAGATGTATAGAATATTATTTTTAGTATTATATGAGAAACCTGAATATTGTTTGTTCAGAATCAGTAACTAAATCGATTCCAATAATTTTTATATCATGTTATATTTTTTTTCCAAAAATATTTAAAAAACGTTACAAGTTGGACACCACCGGCAGTAAGTACAACACAGGCCAGCGCACAGCTGGGTGCGGGAGCAAAACAACTCCTCAGTCACCCGGATGGCCCGGTGACCATGTATTTGTGCGGACAACCAGATAACGTAACAAGCTTATAACTTGGTGATTTTTCATGATACAGTTATGAAATTTTGTACATAGATTCTTTACATAAAAATACTAGACACATTTCGGGTTTCGCATATACCTACTAAAACTAATTTTGTATATATTTGTTTAAAATTGTTATTTCTCGTTTGTTTTTTAACCAATTTTGAAGTTGGTTTTATATTTTTGTTGATAAACTGGTTAGATAACAATAGTACATTTTGATACAAGTGGAGATAGTTTGTCATTGTCATATGGAGCCCAGTGCTACAGAGATCAATTTCCATGTGTATCAAATGACGTTTTTCAACATACTTATGAAGAAATAAATAAATGGGGGTGACCGGGGACTTTTGGGAGTTGCTTAGCGCCTAACCTGATACGATAAATATAAATTGTGCCTATTAAATGTATAATAAATTGTGCCAGGGGCGAGCACGCGCACTTTTCCACACTAGTGCGGAAAAAAGTAAATTGTGTGCCTAAAAGCGGTGGGGATAAGTGTATTGAAAATGTTTTTTTCATGCATATTCCCTATTATTTCTTTTAAGGCTTAATTTTCTCCAGTTATTGCGAACATCTTACTTATTAGGTACAAAAATTAAAATTAATTTGAGATTTCATTATTCTAAATTCACTTATTATAGCAGCAACATTTGATTAGTTTTCGCATTTCCCGGCCTGTTAATTATCCCAGAGACATCTTAATCTTCTCGTTTAATCTGTAACAAATAAATTAATATTTATTTCGTGAACAACTTTTTTGTGTAAACACAAAACACTAAAGTTATTAACAAAAGCGACAAAAACAGAATACAAAAATACAAAAAAAAAAATAGAATCACCTCTATAAGCAAGGGAACCGTCAAAAGTCTGGCCTGCCCCCCTAGCCAAGTTACAATCGTATCGTTCGCGCCGAACGCCTCGAGTAGGCCACGCCTCCGATTCCTTTGTTCTGACGTCATCTCACCGCTCAGTTACGTGGTCAGAACAAAGGAATTGGAGGCGTGGCCTACTCGAGGCTTTCGGCGAGTACGAAATGATTGTAACTTGGCTAGGAGGGCTGCTATCGGCAGTTTTTACATTAGGCGATACGATGTTGGTGGTGAAGTGACAGATTCCCGTCACTCTTTACAGGTACATACTACATTGGGGACACGTAAGTCACGTACGCCAATCTGGACGCGGCGGTCTCCATACATTTTATATGGCAACTAGATTTGTAGAGCTACATTAGATCCACGTCACGCAAAGCCACGTGACGCGGTTCTACGTACAACCCGTGGCCTTGGAACTCCAGGTACACGTGGGCCACGCCTGATTTAATCAGGCGTGGCCCACGTGTGCCTGGAGTTCCAAGGCCACGGTGGCTATGCGATTCAACATGAATGCGAGTTTCACTAACCCAATGCGAAGCAACAGCTTTGTCCTACGTGCGTGCGAAATCACCGCTTCAACAGCAATTTATTTAAACAGACAAGCTGACTGCACCGCTAGAGTTCGCGCAAAATATGAAACCAACTAAATGCGTCCGCTTCGCTTCGCTCGTCACTGCACCGCACCCACGTGCGAAGATTATCAATTATGTGTGTTCTATTCGTGCTGCTTCGCTTTGCAATAGCGTTGAACTGCCTACTTATGGAACTGTGTTAGAGATAATCCCGCTCCTCAGTAGATTGCAAGAGAAACAATAAACATAAAGTAATAATAATAATCAGCCTTCTAATATTCCTAATGCTGGGACTCAGGCCTCCTCTATGGCAGAGGAAATGGGCCATAATTTACCACGCTTCCCCAGTGCGGTTTGCTGGTTTCCTCACGATGTTATTTTTCACCGTTTTGCACAAAATATTATGCAGAAAATACCCTGTTTTATAAACATACTCACTTTCTCACAATAGCCCTTCTTTGGGCCTGAAGGTCAAACGCTAGGGGGTCCATCTCGACTCGGGAGTTACTCTCAAGGCCTGGCATGATATCATCTATACCCTGGCTGTCACTGCCAACTGTGGAAAACGATAAATATGCTACGAGTTGTTTTTTTCTAGCCTAGAAACCCTACCACGAGCTTAACGCTATACGTTTGAAGACTAAACTGTTATGGAGCTTTACACGGTGTCTTTGACATCGAAGCTTATACGAATACCACGGATCCAGTACAGTGGTGGAATTTTTCGTCAGTTTCTACCTTTTTTTAATCTTTACGTTTTTTTAATTTAAACTGTGTAAAATCGTTATTCTAACCAACCCTGATGATAAAAAAATTTAATTAAAAAGTCATCGGGTTAGATAAAACCGTTATTCTAATCAATCCCGATGACATTTGTAATTTTAAAAGTAAAATTCATTCATTTTTTTCACTAAAAATGTTAGAATAACGATTTTCTACAGATTAAAATAAAAAAAAACGTAAAGATTTTTTTTTAATCTGAAAAACAAGTTCTTATTTACATTTAAAAATACTAACTATAATTACAATCAAATAAAATAAATAATAATAAAAACCCTACACTAATTACAACTAACTAAAACTGAAATATGTCGTCAAAAAAACTCTTCCACATCGCTGTCGACTGGTAATGTGCCCAAAAGACTGGCGGCATTGCCAAGCTGTATGGCAATGCTTATCCTCTGTCCTAGGTAAAAGCCAGCCCTTGGGTCACGCGAAGATTTTTTTTTAAATAGGAAGACACCGACGAATAATTCCACCACTGGGGGGTTCAGAATCATGTACTGGATCCGTGGTATTCAATTATGCGTTGATGTCAAAGGCACCCTGTTTAGGGTGTATAGCTCCATCCCCCTTTATCGCTCGCACGCTTTACATTAACACATCGCTCAACCGTCCCGCCAAATAGTTTTTTTTTTAAACTTACGCCCGAAAAAAATATAGAGGAGGAGGTTATGATACAAGAGTTAAACACAACGCAATGGTCATTACTGACAAAAATTAGTGACAAAATTGTCTGTGTAGCCGATCCAACCATATTTTACATAGAGTGGCCAGCTATCTGACCTCCAGAATAATATTATTGACACTAATACCCTAGTCTACTTTATATTTTTAAAATACAACAGATATGGTCATATGTTTCGTTTTATCTGAAGGCTCCTTGGTTAATAAGATGAAAATAGGGATCAACCTCGGAATTCGGGCGAATAAGTTAGATTTCTGCATGTTTTTACTATGCAAGACTTGTCTCAAAAATTTAAAGGTGGGTCTACCGCTATATGAGTCGAGCACGAGCGGAGTACGAGCCGAGCTCAAATTCGTGTAGTGTGGAACGATTCTAGCGGACCCGAGCGTCGCTACATGAATTTGAGCTCGGCTCGTACTCCGCTGACCGCTCGTGCTCGTCTCATATAGCGGTAGACCCACCTTTAAATTTTTGAGACACGTGCTCTGCTTAGTTTGGGACTAGATGGCGTTGTGTGATAGTTGTGGAATATAAAAAAGAGTAGTCCGATAATCGTTTGTTAAAAGTATGTACTTTAAGCATTTTTAAGTAAAAAAGTCTGAAAAATAGAACGTAATTAATTTATTAATATATTTATTTATCTATTTAGGTATTTGTTTATTTATTTTATAAAAAACAGTTTTTTTTTAATACGGAACCATATACCGTAAATATAAAAACCCCAATAGCCATTCTGTTGCATTTTGACTGTAGACTAGTGATATTATGGATAAATTTAATAAAATTAGTTACTCAAAATATTAAAATCTTACGTATATCGCTGGCATGAACACTCCCATCATAGTAAACATTACCTTCAACATCAGGTTTCAAATCTAAAAAAAAAGTATATAAGTATTTAAGAGCATTCATCCGTTAAAACTACGCAGAAGCCAAAATCAATGATTTCCGACGGACAATATAACAATAATGTGTTTAATTTCTAGATAAGATATTGACGTCATATTATTGGGATTTTCATAATCTAGTGTATGGTCCAAAAACATTTTCAAATGATCGTATAGTTTTCCCATTAGAACAGTTCTTATCCAAGCCGTTTTTAAAACTAGCGGTCGACGGTCTACGCAGATGCGAGATAGTAGTTAAACCGTGTTCATGACTAGTTCATGGCCCAAAAAAAAAATACGATTGCTGTAAGTTTTCATTCAAGAAAAGTAATCTCAAAACTGTCATTTTTAGCCGTTTTTGGAGATATTAAACGTGTTAGTTTAGGATAATATATGAGGCATTTTTGTTTTTTTTTAGACTTATTAATTGAACGCATTTACGATCTATGACATGGTGCAATAATTTTTTTAATAACTTATTTGTTTACACTACAATTAATTATTTAATATCACTATATAATAGACGCGAAATCGCGTCAGCGCTTTGTACCGGCCGAGGTCTTTCAGATTTTTAGTCTTTCTATTCTACAGTGATACTAAATAATTAATTGCATTGTAGTGCACATTATTGTTATATTTTCCGTCGGAAATCATTGATTTTGGCTTCTGCGTGGTTTTAACGGATGAATGCTCTTAACAAGTAAGTAAGTTACTCAGTACTTCAGTAGCAACGTAAGTTAGTATTTTTTATTTATTTATTATACTCCATCGGTTTAGGTAGTTAACTAAACGTAAACAATCTTAATATGTCTTTTTATTTAAAAAAAAAAAACGTATAAAAGACATACAAATATTATTTAAATTTAGTTAGTTACCAAACATCGGTATAGGTAAATAACAAATTGTAAACATTTTTAGATAAAAGTTATAGACAACTTTTAGATAAAAGACATGTCAAGATTGTTTACCTTTAGTTAATTACTTAAACAGATGGATTAGAGGCTCACTAACAATTGTTAACACTCAAAATTATTACAAAACTTCACTCTAGTGTCACAATTTATTACAGGTAAGCACCACATATGCTAAAAAGTACAAAATTATTTATGTGTTCAACTCCAAGGTAAAATTAGACATTGTAACTATTAGTATTAACTAAGTTTTGTTACTATTTTGGTGTACAATAAAGTTTATTCTATTCTATTCTAAAAAACATTTTTTTATTATGATTATAAAATAATATCGCAAAGAATAAATGCCAAAAACAGAAAAAAACGATCAAGTACGAGTTAGACTCGCGTACGAAGGGTTCCGTACAGTCCGTGGGAAAAAATGCCTAAAACTCACCACGTTTGTTGTATGGGAGCACCATTTAAATATTTATTTTATTCTGTTTTTAGTATTTTTTATTATAGCGGCAACAGAAATACATCATCTGTGTAAATTTCAACTGTCTAGCTATCACGGTTCATGAGATACAGCCTGGTGACAGATGGACAGACAGACAGAGGGATGGATAGCGGAGTCTTAGTAATAGGGTCCCGTTTTACTCAATTGAGTACGGAACCCTAAAAAGTGTCGTTTGTCTTGGTATAATGCCGTGATGAAGTTGACGTCACTAAAAGACTGATGAATTTTAATTGTGAATTTTCATCCACCATTAGATTTTAATTTGTAGTATAAATTACACTAGTCTACAGTCAAAATGTGAAAAAACAGAGTGGCCATAAGGGTTTTTGTATTAATTAATGCATACCAAATGTGATTTCGTATATAGGGTGACTGGTAATTAGTGACCGATACTTAAACACGTGATTGTACTCATGATTACAAACAACTTTCCCAAAGAAACATTTTTATATACTCACTAGTTTTATCACAATAACAAAACAGCTGTTTGAATCTAAGGCTGTTTGTACTACGCGCGCGCCTGCGACCGGCGGCCGCTGTTTTGAGCCGCGTGACGCCGCCGTATCTACAATTGTGATAGAACACCCGCAGCTTGCAAACCCAGCGGTGTACCTAATCAGTGTATACATACACTGATTAGGTACACCGCTTGAATCCGGTACATGTACCGGATTCAAACAGCTGTTTTGTTATTGTGACAAAACTAATGAGAATATAAGAAAAGTTTCTTTGGGAAAGTTGTTTGTAATCATGAGTACAATTACGTGTTTGAGTATCGGTCACTAATTACCAGTCACCTTATATAAAAAGTCCATATCACGTACCATTTTTGAGATTTGAGACCTTAAAAACGAAAAAATAAAATGCAAAAATTCACACTTATTATACCCGTTGTTAAAATTCATAGGCGGACTAATTTTTTTACATTTTTGGCTCATATTTACCTGAATATCCTAAAATAAAACTAAATTAGTGTATCTTAACTATTTAAGATATCCTGAGTGAAACAACACTAGCTGGGCTACTGATTTAAAAAAGTTTACAATACAATTAAAATAGTTGCATATTATACACATCATTACTTTGAAAATAAACATTAAAAATAATACGATCAATTCAAAGTTTGAACACAATGCGTTCCAAATAAGAATAGGATCGACGCCATGTTGTGACGTCACGGCATACTGTCAAATCGCAAGAAATTGGGCAAAATTGAAGAACTCAGAGATGAGCAAAATTGGTGGATTCTGATTAAACTATTTTCGTTCACAGTTCGTAAATAAATTAAATTTTAAAATTTTCTTGTTTTGCTCACCATAATAATTCTTCGATTTGACAGTATGACGTGACGTCACTACCTGTCAATCGATTCTATTCTTATTTGGAACGCATTGTACTATCAGTGCCTTGATAAATATTTCATACAATTTTCGAGAAACTTTACTAAGATGCAACTGAAAATGTAGACGTGATGAAATTTTTCTACTCTTAAATTCAAACTCAGGAGCCTTCAAATATAACGAAACACTAATGGCTGTTGCATTTTAAAAATAAAAAAATGTACACTAGTGTTATTTATGGCGTCTAACATATTTTTATAAATATTTTGTAATTTATTATGATAGAGCCCTGCAAAAAACGCAAACTATCGCTTGCGATTGCGATGTTCTTCCTGAATCCAAAGGGTAAAACAGGACCCTATAATTAAGACTCCGCAGTCCAGTCCGTCCGTCTGTCAGTCCGTCTATCACCGGGCTGTACCTCATAAACCGTGATAGTTAGACAGTTGAAATTTTCACAGATGATGTATTTCTGTTGCCGCTATAACAACAAATACTAAAAACAGGATAAAATAAATATTTAAGGTGGCTCCCATATAAAAAACGTGAATTTTTTTTTTTGCTTCATTTTTCCCCGAACCCTACGTGCGCGAGTTCAGCTCGCACTTGACTGGTTTTTTTTAATTATTAGCGAAGAATTTGATGAAAAAGAAAACTTACCATATTGTTTTAAATTTGATCCGATTTCTTCATTGTCTGAAAAAAGATTACATTTGTAAGAAAATTTGCTAATGTGCTCGTGCCTGAATGCGAATCTCAGTTTTTCATTTCATCCGAAAATTCAATCGCGAACGGATTTAAAGTCCTCCGTCCTATTCCAGGCTATGAATGTATTCTAATCTATTCAAAGATTCAAAGATTCAAAAGCATTTATTTCAAATAAACCATTTACAGGCACTTTTGAAATGTCAAGAAGTCAGTCAGTCAGAAAAAAAATGATGCTAATTGCACATTCCAAAGCGTAGATCTCTATGGAGAAGAATGTGCAAGAAACTCCATGGACACTCTTTAGATCATGTTTTGTAATTACAAATATCTCTGTTACATGTTTCTTGTCGCTATCATGTGAGAACAATGTAAATAAAGTAAAAATAAAAACTAAATATAGACATTAAAATAGCAACTGATGCTAAGAGATGACCAGTCTCAACTGACAGCGCCCGTTCACAGACCTGACGCGAATATTAGCACCACTCAGCTCAATCATTTTGAAGGGAACCGAATGATCCAACACACGTGCCACCATCAGTGAGACATTTGAGTGAGCATGATAAACTCTCAACTCAAAGGACAACTTAAGGACGCAGTTCGAGTTTTAGTCAGTAAAAGTCTGACACGCCCTCTCGCTCCACTTTAGACCGGGAGAAGTAATTGGTTGATTTCCCACTTAAAAAAAATCTTAATCTGTTCACCCATTAAGACGTAATTAATGAACAAATATTTGAGTTTGTAAGATTCTGGGGCCCATTAAATTACCATAATTCTGGTGTGGGAGAGAGATGGAGCTATATAAGATGGTATAGCACTATCCCCTTCTCACCACTGAATTGTGATGGCATTTATACTTCAAAGATTCAAAGCATTCTATTTCAAATAAACCATTACATACCATTTACAGGCACTTTTGAAATGTCAAGAAGTCAGTCAGTCAGAAAAAATGATACTAATTGCACATTCCAAAGCGTAGATCTCTATGGAGAAGAATGTGCAAGAAACTCCATGGACACTCTTTAGATCATGTTTTGTAATTACAAATATCTCTGTTACATGTTTCTTGCCGCTATCATGTGAGAACAATGTAAATAAAGTAAAAATAAAAACTAAATCGAAGACATGTGACATTCACCAACCCTCACTGGGCCCGCGTGGTGGATTACAGCCCATTCCCCATCTTAGAGAGGAGAACTGGCTTCCATGTACGTTCCCAGTTCTTGAGGAATTTGAGAGATAATCACTTACCAAGTAGTTTTATATTTGATTCCAACTTTTCATTGTCTGAAAAAAGAAAGAATATTTATTAGAAACTGACTTCTGACGGTGGTTTCACTCGCGTGGAAGTAGAGGATTATCACAAGGTGACACATTCCCGGGATAATCTTAATTCTTTATCTCTTCTTTCTTTATTAAAATTTCATGCAACACCAAAGTACAATGGCGGACTTAATGCCTTTTTTTTGTATCTGGGAAAATCATCTAATGACATCCCCCGCCCTTGGGCGGAGCGAGTGTCAGACTTTTATTGACTAAAAACCCACTCCTTTTCCTTCTTTGCCTTCGCCCCAGGGCCGAGTTTTCATTTCAGAAACAAACCCTTGGCCCCCGTAGGCTTCGACCCTGCTGGGCCCCTACGGTTTGCTGACATCTCTTTGAGGCGCGCGTGGAATACTACGCACCTACGTTGGACTCGGTCCGGACGGTTACCGGACGGTCGGACGGCGAGCTACCTATTGCTCGCCGTCCGTAAGCCCGTGCCTACGGAGGACTTAATGCCTTCTTTAGGCATTCTCTACCAGTCAACCAAGGGTGGTGAAGAGAAAACTTGGCAGGTGCATAAAAAAGGTCATTTTTTTTTGTCCGATTTCAAGACATGGTCTACCCGTGTTATCCAAATCCGTTCAGCCATTTGAGCGAACCATAACATGATTTTAAGTGGACCTCGCATCAGCCAGGCAGATGTTGAGTCAGTATTAGTGTTGCAACAGAACCCTGCTTCCGCTTCTGCAGAAGTTCCGCAAGCTTTTTCACTTCCGTTTCCGGGGCCGCGTGGACGACTGAACACATCAAAAGAGACGCGGGGGGGGAGGTGCGGGGGCGGTACACAAACGTGTCGCAACGAGTTTCTTTTTTATTTTAATTTTTTGGTTCATTCTGCGCAAGACCGCGCCTTGTGACGTGATTACGACATAAACCTGTTGTTTTAAAAAATAAAATTGTGCCTTTTCTTTATAGTATTAACACTTCCGCTTCCGTTTACGCTTCCGCAAAGGTCTACTTTTGACATCTGTTTCCGTTTCCGTTAAGACACTTCCGTTGCATGACTAGTCAGTATTCAAATTTAGCATTGAAAAGTGACATTTAGCTACTTCTTAGTGATCAGACAGACTGACAGCGCGATACGAGGAGCGGCGCGGATGCGGAAACGCGTGCGTTGTGCCTGTCCGCAGTCGAGCCATCATAACAACGCACGCGGTTAGCTCGAACTAGTTTGAGATGCCGCTCGCCGCCCGCGCATTCACTGTGCCCACGCGCTATGAACGAGCTATGGCGTGAATTGCCCGCGCGTGTCCCGCGTCGAGCAGCCCGCGCCACTTCCCGCGCTCACCTGCCCACTACACTATGGATATTTCAAAGAAGTTCTTATGTTTGAGTTTTCCGCCTCGTGCCCGCGTTTGCAGTCTGGCTGAATACTAAGTCGCTTCAATTTTCTTTGTCATAGTAATATGCTATGTCAAATTGAATTCCAAATAATAGAATATCAATTGATCGAACTCTTTAATTAAATCGAAAATATAACTCGAACGTTCTTAATATCGAATTGTTAATGAACAAGCATTTAATATATCGTACACTCAATACACCCAGTGTTCAAAATATTGAATGTTTGTTTTATCGAGTGTGCAACGCATCGTATATTCGTTCTATCGAAATATCAATATGAATATTAATTAACTCTTCCAATATTTATATATATATAAACTAATTTGAAGGTAAAAGTGGCTGTGGCTGCGGAGCAGGACCGGCATTTAGCCAAGCGTTTTTATCAAGGATATAATCTTCCAGTTTATAATACGCTTGTCTACATAGTGTGCGTTTAATATAATAGGTCTTTACCTATGAAATTGTAGTTTTTTAAAACGGGTTGCTTTGAAGTGTTATATCTTTGGATTGACTTGGAATTATAAGTTCAAATAAACTTTATATTAAAGGTACGTTATTCTTTTTTCGAAATTAGGCATTTTTAAGTTTCTTTGTGTTTTGTATTTTCTGTAATATCGCTGTATTTATAACCATTTTTGTATGAAATCTAAGAAAACTCGCATTATTTTGTAATATGAGTTCTACCATGGAAAAAATGTGTCTCAAGCAGTATGCAATATTGATGATGTATACGGACTTAAAACTGCTAATGAATGGGATGTCTATTTTTGTTTCAATCACTTTCACGTGGGAAATTTTATCGCACGAATAACTTTTCTTCTCAGGGCGGCTACAAGACAAAATATCCAAAACGAAAGCTATTAAACCAAGAACACAGAGTTCTTTTATTAGAAGAAAGTCGTAGGTATACGTCATTGATATTGCTTGCCCTTTAAAATGCATAGTTTCTACGTTAAAACTCTTAATATGAAAAAACATTTTTTTTTCTAGCTTTCATGGTTATAAGTACTGCGATATTACAGAAATTATAAAACACAAAGAAACCAATAAATACCTAATTTCGAAAAAAGAATAACGTACATTTAATATGAAGTTTATTTGGACTTATAATTCCAAGTCAATCCAAAGATATAACACTTAAAAGCAACCCGTTTTAAAAAACTACAATTTCATAGGTAAAAACCTATTATTGGCTCTAAAACGTAGTCGCTCATAATGGTTTCATCTTAACTTCTTGATTAGCGTAATTAGAGACACAATAGTAAGACAATGGCGCGTGAACGCCGGCGTTAATGCGGGGATCAACAGCTTAAGGCCCAAAGTGTCTCAATGGAAAGGACTATGCTAGGAGTTTCCTTGCGTGATTGGATCAGAAATGAAGATTATATGAATGAGAACCGAGCTTACTGACAGCCCAAAGAATCGCCAAACTTAAGTGCAGACAAGGTCGGAAGTCGGAGAAGACGCAGCGTTGGAAGGCCTCCCACAAGATGGATTGATAGTCTGGTGAGGGTCGCGGAAATCCAATGGATGCGAGAAGCACAGGACTGGTCATTGAGGCGACACTTGGGGCCTATATCCAGCAGTAATAAATAATAATAAATATCATGTATTTCTCTCATAAAGGTACATTGTAACAAGTGTGAGAGCTGGAATCTGAACTAGGTTCGAGACCTGTAATAGTATGACTGATCTCCAGGCTCACCACCCTTTTAAACTTAATCGCATTTTGCGGCACATAAACATGAATCTTATGTTTTTAAGATTAGGAGCGAGAGAGATTTGTAAATATTATTTATAAATGACATGTTAAGTGTTAAGGAAAAGTAATATTTTTATTGAAATGTGTGTAGTGAATAATGTATGTGTTTGTGTGTTTATAATGAATGTGATTAAATTTACTTTATGATTTGGATGATACTTTCTGTGTCTTCATAGTCCAAATCAAGGAGCCAGTTCCTTATGTATGTATGTATTTATTTATTTATGTACCTACACACAAAACCTTCCTGTGTGTGTGCGTTTGTGTGTGTGTGTTTTTGTGTTGTGTGTGTTTTCTTTCCTTACTGTTGTTTTACATTTATATTTAGTCATTTCGTACATTTATGTAAGAAGAAGAAGTAAGTAGTGGATGTCTTTCGTTTGAAATGATGATGATAATGATGATGATGATGATGCCATTGTAACTTAACGTACCTGGGAAGAAAGCAGGACCATCAAGTGTTGTCGTCGTGTTTTCAATCGGTGTTAATGGATCTACCATTGTTGTAGCCAAAGTGGTAGATGATGGTGGCTCTGTACTTGGAGAAGCTAAAAGAAATAATTTTCTTTAAATTTATTTTTGACTAGTTTCTCCATACAAACTTCTAACCCCCGTTTTACCCCCTCAGGGGTAGAGTTTCGTAAAATCCGTTCTTAACGGATGTCTACACCCTATAAGAAACCTACCTGCCAAATTTTAAGTTTGTAAGTGTTTCGGAGATTTCGTGATTAATCAGCGAGTGGTATTTCGCTTATATATAGATTACACCCCTGTTTTTTTTTAATATAATAAACAGGTAAAGTTTGTTTTTTTGTTATCATTATGTTATATTAATAATAATAATAAATAATAATAATAATATTCCACAACTATCACACAACGCCGTCCAGTCTCAAGCTAAGCAGAGCTTGTGTTATGAGTACTAGACAACTGATAAACATACTTATATATTTCTTTTATACATACATATTATAGATAAATTACACCCAGACACAGAACAAATGATCGTGCTCATCACACAAACATTTGTCCTGGGTGGGAATCGAACCCACGACCTCCGGCATAGCAGTCAGGGCCACTAACCACTAGACCAACAAGCCAGTCAATATTACTATTATGTTTAGGTTATTTCTGAAAGTACTAGTCCGATTGCTAAAAATATTTCACCGATAGAAAGCTGCCCCCCTAGCCAAGTTCGTTCGCGCCGAACGCCTTGAGTAGGCCACGCCTCCGATTCCTTTGTTCTGACGTCATCTCAACGCTCAGTCACGTGGTCAGAACAAAGGAATCGGAGGCGTGGCCTACAACATAATAGGTGCGGGATTTGTCATAAGATGATTTTCCCACCTATAAAAAAAAAAAACCTATTATATACAAAAACTGAATATATATGATAAGTGGAAATACGTTTAGAAGGAATTCATTATATATGATCACATAAAGATTCGACAAGCCTTTTTTTTTGGTGGGAAAGTCATCCAATGACACCCCTAGCTCTTAGGCGGAGCGGGAGGTAGTGTCAGACTTTTACTGACTAAAAACCCACTCCTGTTCCTTCTTTGCCTTCGTCCCAGGGCCCCGGGTTTTACTTTCATACTACCCGTGGCCCAGTAGGCTTCGACCCTGCTGAGCCCCTACGATTTGCTGACATCTCCCTGAGGCGCGTGTGGAACAATGCGCGCCGTCGACGATTTGGGCTCGGTCCGGACAGTGCCATGAGCTACCCATTGTTCGCTGCCCGCAAGCCCGCGCCTACGGTGGCCGGTAATCGGGATCGGAATCCCGGCTGGGGCGAACCATGTACCGGTGGCGCATCGCCGTACGCCTGGTGGTCCGTTGATGGAATGGGCTAGGCGGAATTAGGTTATGCAATTCAGATGCACACTCTCTGCAACCGGTAGAAAACCGACAGGGTAGAAACTCGGCGTCGATGCTCAAGACTTTGAAGCGTCGACTCGAGAGTGCATCTGCCAATGCCAATGATCCTCCTGACTCGCCTTATTTTGTGGAAAGCATAAAAAAACACCCACGCTCTAGATGGAGCCCGTGTTCCTACAGTTGCCCGTTGCGTTCCAAGGCCGCGGTACAATTCCACAACCCTAGCAGGCATTGGCCCTAGCGGACCCCATTAAAAATATGTCTTACCGGTAGTTTCTGTACCAAGCACAGTGCTTGTAGCTTCAGTAGGTTCTATTTTAACAGTAGTCGGTTCAGTATCGGGTTCAATATCCGGTTCGGTTTCCAATTCACTCGGTACAGTATTTCGTTCAGCTAAAAATGTAGGATATCCATTTGGTTTTATTGGAGTTAGTGCAGGTTTAGTTTGAACTGTGGTTGTTGGAACTTCATGCGAGTGTTGAGCAGGATTTATGCTTGTTGCAACTTGTGGCATCGGTCCATTGTTCACATCTGAAAGTTTTATCATCGTTTAAAATATTTACTGGATTTTAATGGGTCGTATTCCTACAAGTGGACCTAATTCGGGTTAATGGATGTCGCGTGTCTTCGAATTTTTGGTTCCAGGACATGCCGGTTTCCTCTCAGTGTTTTTCAACACCGTTTTGGGAGCAGTAGTGTTGAAATAAATTGCAAACAATACAGCGCCTTGAACGTGGTTTGAACCCTCGACATATAACTTATAAGGGCCGTTACTACAGAGCCATCACTGCTCTCAAACGACGAAAGCGGAGACGATAATTAATAAGGTCACGATTTCATAAAAAAATATTCAAACGTTAAATGTACAAGTTAGGAAAGGTAGACGGCCCTACGACTGACTAAAGCTCAGTTGCGAAAAGTGACGGCCGTAACAACTGGCCACGGGACCTCTAATAAACACCTCTCTGTCATAGGAGTTACAGACAGCCTGCATGGAGGAAGACGAGACAGCAGCACATCTGCTTCTATGCTGCCCAAGTTTCGCTGGATACAGGGCAAAATACTTCGGAAACCCAGGTATCCTCCGCGAAATGGTCAATAACACCAAGGCATTGCTGGCCTTCCTGGAGGAGCTGGGGTGGATCGAATGACGCATTTGTCCCACCCGTATGCAAAATACGCGCTTAGTCGTGGAGTTGCGGACACCAGCCCGAAATACAAATACAATACAAGGTAGACAGTTAAAAATACAAAAATGATCTCACCAACAAACCGCAATCTTCTTAAAGCTTTTTCGACACACCAATTCAGTGTTTGTTCATTAACATTTTGTTTAATTTCTTTGCAAAAATTTTGCGCCATGGTTACAAAAGGATCGTTCTTAATATGCACATCTCCGTCATCTTTTGCTGGTGTTTCGGTGATAACGGGTGTATTAGTGACTTCTTTCTTTGATAAAAACGTTTCTTTGATAGGAGGAAAGTTATTGGCTACATTCTTTGAGAAAGTATCTTCAATTACAGGGATAGTATTGGCTACCTTATTTCTATCCTGTCTGATAGGTTTAGCATCTGTATAATTGAGTATAGAAGCTACTCCGCCTTTGCCACGGTGCCGTCTCTTACCCCTGTGCCTAGAATGATGACTGATCCATCTCCTTTGTCTATTCTTACTAACAATATCTTCCGAATCATTATTATCATAAACAGGTAGTAAAATTGTAGTCTCTAATTCATTCCTTTTGCTTTTCACATTCCGTGGTACACCGGGATTGTGTGCAACACCCATCAAACTACTAAGGACGTTGTTTTTCATTACACTGTCAATGAATGTATTATTGAAGTAGTACTTGTAAACTAAATCATCTATAGTTTGATCGTCTTTTTCTTTGATTATTAAATCGTCTTGGTTTTCGATTTTGTTAGATGTTGGAATTGAAAAGAGGTTTATTTTGATAGATTCAGAACTTGGGGTTGTTGTACTTATCTTTTCATGAGTTGTTATTGGTTTGGAATTGTGTGATGGTTTCATTACATTTGAACTTAGTTTGGTGGTCGGGTTCCTGCTTTCTAAGTAAAGTTGCTTAGCCTTCTTCAGTATTCTAGCAAAGTTGTTCTGCCTATGAGATATCTCACTTTGAGTCTTTGCTATAACGCTTTGTTTTAAGTTAATTTTTTCGTTCTGTGCGAGCATCAGTTTTTGTATATTGTAGAATTGTCGCTGTTGCTGCAAGAATTTCTTCTGCTGATTTTCGAATTCTTTGAAATTATTTGCCATTTCCCTTTCTTTAGTTTTAAAGTATTCCTGTTTCGTAGCCAGTTTTGCGTCAAATATTTTCAGCTTCTCATGGAATTTTAACAGATTTAAATATTTTGAATCGAAATCTTGGATTTTTTCCGTGACCGTAACTGTGTTTTTGTTAAATTGGTCGTTGATATCGCTTATTTGTTCATAAATACTTTTGATTTCAGTGTGCTGCTTCATTATTTTCTTAAAGGTCTTTGTAAGCATAGAAATAACTTTTATAAGACCTCTTTCAGTAACCGCTTTACTCTTTTGCGGTTCTTTAGGTACAACTTTGTAGACATTGACGTCTGGGATAGGAGCGTTTTGATGCCAAACAGTATTGTCTTTATCAAATATATTTCTATCAATAACTTTGCTTTCAACGTGTTCATTTATGTCCTTACTTTTATTCATGTCTTCGGTGAATTCAAATTTTTTGATGACTTCACTTTCAAAATCATATTTTTTACTTCTTCTTGATGATGTTATATTTTGAGGTATAGTGTCGTTATTTTCTTTGAAATCTGTTTCTACAGAGAGTTTAGGTTTATGATTGATGTCATTAATTTTATTGAAAGTATCATTGCTCCCATTGACGTTCATTTCTAATAATGTTGTACCATTTTTTAAAATGTTTGCCTCTTTTTTGTTGTTGTTTAGTAAGATGGCGACCTCGTAAGGGTAATCGTTGATCGCAGGAGTAGATCTGCCACCCTTGCTACCTCTTTTCAGTGGTTCTTTTCCAAGTTCATTTTGTTCTTCTATAATATAAGCTTGGCAATCTTTTCCGACGCAGTTTTTTAGACTTTTTCTAAATTGCTGTTCCCGTATACCTGTAACAATAACATTTTCATCTGTTTAGCCTTTTTAAACTATGTTTGAGTTCGTTTCTATGTTATCAAAGTCGGATGCAGCTGAATATTGAATAGATTCGTTAAAAAACTTTGAAGCCTGACTCTTAACGACTGTAAAAGATCTACAAATAATAGCTGGGATCAACTGGCTTTATTAGGGCTGGAAAATATTCAAATAATCTTAATAATAAATCTCCCTCTCCCTCTAGGTTGGGCGAGAGGGAGTGTCAGACTTTTACTGACTAAAAACCCACTCCCGTTCCTTTTTTGCCATTTTTTCAAGGCCCCGGGGATCTCTTTTGCATCACCCATGGCCCCAGTAGGCTTCGACCCTGCTGGGCCCCTACGGTTGCTGACATCTCCATGAGGCGCGCGTGGAACACTACGCGCCGTCGACGACTTGGGCTCGGTCCGGACGGTTACTGGACGATCGGACGGCGAGCTACCCATTGTTCGCCGTCTGCAAGCCCGCGCCTACGGTGACCGGAAATCGGAATCCGGCTGGGGCGCGAGGGCTATTGTCTCGCGCGTGCACGTGCAGCCTCCTCTTTTGATAGCATTACTGCTTCGCAGAAGGACAGACGGCAAACATTGGGTAATGTTTGTCTTCCGCAAGCTCATATTTACGGTGGCCGAGAGTGAATATTTTTGCTGAACTGGACCTATTTGGTGTAGGCGCGCCACACAATATTAGTTTTTTTTTTTTATCTTAAGTGTTTACATGTTGTTTCCACATTGTGTGTATCTAATACCTGTGTACGTGTGCCAAATAAAATATTTTTCAATACACTTACTCGAAAACCCGCTCTTATCCCACCGCTTTTAGGCACGCAATAGACTGGTTTCCGCTCTAGTGCTCAAATAGCGCGTGCTCTCCCCCGCCACAATGTTATGACATGTATCGCATCAGGCTGGGCGCGCGGCGACCCCCACCAGTCGCCGGTCAACCCCCGTTTATTCATTTATTCGTAAGTGTATTGAAAAAAGTCGTTTGACACACGTGCAAATTTGTCACTGCAGCCCTCGATTCCATAACACACTCGCCTACGGCTCGTGCGAATTCCACCTCGGTCGGAATGACAAACTTTCTGCACTTGTATCAAAATGTACTATTTCTTTCTTTCTTTAGAGTCACCTTGCGATTTTTGACGTCCACCACACCTGTTTTCCTCCAGAATACAGTTGGGATTTAGGCAGTAAAATTCTGAGACTCCTTGGTCCACCGAGAGTGGAAAATTTGTTTTTGATGATTATCGACGTAATCCACCATATAGTCTTAAAAATGGCAAACCAAGATAAAAGGTGGGTCCAGTCATGGGCTGATTCACTTCCGTTTATCAGCAAAGACGTTTTTAAGTACTTTACAATCATTTTTTAAACTCGCAAACATCCAGTTTTTTAAAGTACGAGTATATTGAATTGTATTCGAATTTGAGATTTTTTTTTTTATTCTTGATAGGTTCGCGCTTGACCGCTAACTCACATGATGGAAAGCGACGATGCGGTCGACGATGGAGCGCGCTTACCTAGAAGTAACCTATTCACTCTTGACTTAAAGATTCCCGGGTTGTAGCCATCAGGAAAAACAGATTCCGGCAAGGAATTCCACTCCTTAGCTGTACGCACTATGAATGTGTTCCCAAAACGTTATAAAATTTTGACTATTGAATTTATGTTAGACATGTCATAGTTCAAATTTCATTACCCCTCGTATTTTTTAGGGTGTATGATGGACTTGCCTGGAGGACACGGTTTTTTTATTTTTTTCGGTGGGTAAATCATCTTATGACATCCCCGTCCTTGGGCGGGGCTTGTGGAAGCCTTCCAACGCTGCGTCTTCCAGTGCCCGGTCGCCACTGTAGAAACTTTCGTCCCCATCGACCATCCTTTCTTCGAGCAATGTGCTGCCCACAGCCATTTAAAATAAAATTTATTGAGATTTACTTACGCCGTATCGCCCTCTTGGCCCTCTTGAGGTAATTAGAGACCCTCGGAGTGTCATCCATATAGTTGACACCAAACGGATCAAAGGTATTTTGTAAAAGATTGTCCACATCCAGAGAATTTTCCCTAAAAATGAAATCTCCAATCCTTGTCTTGTCGAATAAGTTTTCTTTCAACTTATTTCGGACCCAGACACCTTTGTTTAATACGTTGTTTCGTTCAATTTTCGGTTTTTGAAAGTTCACTTCGTCCAAATTGCTAGATCGAACGGCTCTAGCAAGCACGATCAATGTTATAAATTTGGTGAACATATTTCAGCACATTTCTCGGTTGAAACTCACTGTTCAATGAAAAGAATTCCACTTAAGTGTTTTCTGTGAAAAACGTGCCGTTTTGTTTGTAAATTTCCGTCTGTTTAGTGTTGGGATTTTTATCGATGTTTTTCGTGATTTTTTATTTGGTGCAAGGAGCTTTTTTTTTAAATCCTTTATTTTCCTTCAATTGCCTTTTGTGTTCCTAGGCCAAGGTTTGTGTTTCGAGCAATCCCGCAGGGCCACAGCCATAAATTAAAGTTAGCTGAATGTATTGCCCACAAAACAGGCTGCATGCTGCTTCAATCTTGGTTACATATTTTCTTGTTGCTTCTATTATGTGAGCACAATGTAGATAAGTAATAAAAAATAAAAATAAAACTAATTAAGAGATAGAAATTAAATTAAGAAACTGTCAGTTAAGAGACAACCATCAGTCTCAACTGACAGCACCCGTTCACGAGCATGACGCGTGCATCAGCCCCACTCAGCTCAACCATTTTGAAGGGAACTGAATACCCAATAACACGTGCCACCAACAGGGAGACATTTGAGTGAGCATGACAAACTCTCAACTGCCATGCTAATGTCAAAAAAGTTGTAACCTAATAAAAATGCTCCATGGTACTTCACATTCACAAATTATATCCGGCCCAATCCCATTTTAGAGGGTAACTTTTATCTTACTTTGTGTTCAAAAGAATATCCATGGAATTTCGAAATGCCTGTATATGGATTAGCTGAATTAACATCATCTTTGGACAACCCAACATACGGCGAGCGTCCACACTTACGTTGTTCACACTTCTACGGTCCGGACTAAGCGTTTCGCCTCATCGTTTATACCGCGTACATCGACGGACTGGAAAAAATTGCTTGCAGCGGTCTTCCTGTCCGATTATAATTGAGTGAATAGGCTCTTAACAAACTGGTGCGATTCACCAACAACGATTGCATCACTGCTTACCATCAAATGGGATCGCAGTCAACCACTAGGTCACTAGTTTATATCATTTAAAAAATAAAGCTTTGAGTTCAGATAGCTAAATAGATATATTCTTTATTGTACACCAAAAATACAAATTACATTAGGAACTTAAAATTAATAGGGTGTCACAATGAGCGGTCTTATCGCTAAAAGCGATTTTTTACAGACAACCTTTGGATGGATTTGTCAGAGAAGAAAAAAGATACACAGGTAGTTCGTGGTGTACTAATTACATACATATATATAATTATGAAAGCAAAGAAATAATGTACTTAATGACGACGTTCAAGAGGAAAGGTAGTGATCCCTAACAATATCTTTATAAATGTTCAGTTGCGTGGGATGTCAAATTGTTCACCATGTGCTGAAAAAACTGTTAATTTAATTTATCTTAGCATCGATATCGACATGTCTTTTAAAACTATCGACACGCTTTTCCCTGCCCTATTCCTGAAAACCACAATATTTACGTTTACCGTCGTATCGAGTTCGGATGCTCATTTAACACATTTTTTTATATTCCTTTATAAACAATTTCAATGTTTACGGCTATTCGTGGTAATAACCTTTTTGGTTGATATAAAAGATTGATAAAGATCGCATATAGTCCCCAGTTTCTGCTAGAATATAAACTTGAGGTCCTTAATACAGTAATAACTCTTTAACCGCCTACTATATATAGATAGGTTCGCGCTAGACCACTATCTCACCTGATGGAAAGCGACGATGCGGTCGACGATGCAGCGCGCTTACCTAGAAGTAACCTATTCACTCTCGACTTAAAGATTCCCGGGTTGTAACCAACAGGAAACACAGATTCCGGCAAGGAATTCCACTCCTTAGCTGTACGCACAATGAATGTGTTCCCAAAACGTTTCGTGCGTATAGGTGGGATGTCCACCATGTACCGGTAGCGCAACGCCGTACGCCTGGTGGTCCGATGATGGAACGGGCTAGGCGGAATTAGGTTATGCAATTCCGTCAAACACTCTCGCGTTTATTTTGCCAGGATCGTACATCGTTTTGTGAACAATTTTCCGAGTTTCAAAAAAGTTAATCCTCTATTGGACATATTTAGCAATCCTTTCACCATTTCAGCTGAAACTGCACCAGAGTCATAGTCCAGTCATTTTAGGTATTTTAAACCCCAATCTGCGGAAAAATTCCTAGTGAGCAAAATTTTTGTATACACCTTTATTACGGCGTTGTAATGAAGATGTGAAAAATCGACATTGATGTCGTGCCGGCTAAAAAAGTTATATAGGTCAAAAGGTCACGAAAATCAGTTTTTCGCAAATATCTCTAGATCGGAGGTCAATAGAGGTCATTACGAAATGGTTCGTCGTAAAATTACCTACAAAAGTGCCTATGGCATTTTTCTGTAAAATTAACCGTTTTCGGAGTAGAGCGCTGAGAAAGCGACTATATCGAATGTTCTGATGACGAGTGCAATATTATGACAATGCACAATGCACAAAAGTGCCTATGGCTGAGAAAGCGACTATATAATAGTCGCTTTCTCAGCGCTCTACTCCGAAAACGGTTAATTTTACAGAAAAATGCCATAGGCACTTTTGTGCATTGTGCATTGTCATAATATTGCACTCGTCATCAGAACATTCGATAGATAATTACAGATACTGTAGCTTTGCTAAACTAACAAGACAAAGCACAGCTGTGAAATTTCCTTTATTACCACCTACTTTTTCAGCAGCTCAACAGCATATTTAACGAGTGTATTATCAAATACATACCTGGCTAGGAAGAGAAACTGATCCAGAACGATGATGATGATGCTGATGTTTGTTTGCTAGTTTTAAGGTTGCGTCATTTCGCGCGAATAAACAGTTTTTCTTTCTTTCTTTCTTTCTTTCTTTCTTAGAACAGTGGGGTTGGGAGTTTAAAAATAATATACTACAGCCAATAACAACTTTATTACCACCAGAGCACCCGATGATCTACTGAAAACAATCTTTTGTAATTGTACAAAAGGTTGTGGCGGCAAATGTGAATGCAAAAAAAAATGGATTAAGATGTTCAAAAGTTTGTGGACATTGCCGTGGCCAGTCTATGCTTAAACGCAGAGTCAACCAATGACGAAAATGATGAAGATGTCGATTTAAATATAGTGAAATAAGTCCACTCGACGTTTTGTCTGCAATTGTTAATGATATAGAAACTGAAGGTATCGACAATGAATGACAAAAAAAAATATATGTATACAATTTTTTCTGTATTTTTCAGTATTCAAATAAAAAATTATTCACTCTTATATATAAAAAAACCTCCTATTACATGTCATGGATTATGCGTAAGGGGGAAACCATGTAAAAAAAACGCGCCTTGCATTCTACCTCGATGGTATTTTTTTTTTTTTTTATATGTGGGAAAATCATCTTATGACAAATCGCGCTCTTGGGCGGAGCGAGAGATAGTGTCAGACTTTTACTGACTAAAAACCCACTCCTGTTCCTTCGTTACCTTCGTCCCAGGGCCACGGTTTCGTTTTCACACTACCCATGGCCCCAGTAGGCTTCGACCCTACTGGGCCCCTACGATTTGCTGACATCTCCCTGAGGCGCGCGCGGAACAATACGCGCCGTCGACGACTTGGGCTCGGTCCGGATGGTTACCGGACGGTCGGACGGCGGGCCACCCATTGCCCGCCGTCCGCAAGCCCGCGCCTACGGTGGCCGGAAATCGGGATCGGAATCCCGGCGGCGGTTGGGGCGTGAGGACCGTTGCCGTTGTCTCACGCGATCGGCCGCCTCTTTTGCTAGCATTACTGCTTCGCAGAAGGAGGCGGCTGCCTGCCACTCCTCCTCGCTCCGGACCATGGCCTGTACCAAGGCCCGGCGCGAGAGATCGCCGCCGCCGATCGCCCCCACGAGGACACGGCGTTGCTCTTCCCAAGCGGGGCACACTTCCACACCTCGATGGTGGTGAGGAAACGAGTGCATTGTCATAATATACTTAGTCGCTTTCTCTGACGCTCTACTCCGAAAACGTCATGCGTCGTCTCCGAAAATGCCTATAGCAGTTTTGTAGGCATTTTTTGTAGGTAATTTTACGACGAACAATTTTGTAATAACCTCTATTGACCTCCGAGCTATAGGTCGTGAGATATTTGCGAAAAACTGATTTTCGTGACCTTTTGACCTTAATAACTTTTGTAGCCGGCACGATATCACGTACGTACGAGCTTTATATAAAAATTCAACTAGGAATTTTTCTGCAGATAAAACCTAAATGACTGGAATATCAAATGACTGGAATATCAAATTGCAGTTAGAATTAATCAATATTCAAAACGATCAAGATTTTCGCAACAAATTCAATGAAGGGGACTTGCTGAACTATTACCGCTGGATTGATAAACTATGTACAATGAGTTGCGCACAAATGCCCTGAAATGCGCCGGCTTATTTGGTTCCACTTATATAATATTTGAACAAACTTTTTCGGTATTTAATAATAACAAAACAAAAAATCGAAACCGCCTTGCAAAATGAAAGTTTATAAGCAATTTTACGTGTAGCTACAAGTAAATTTGAGCCATGAGTGTAAATAGTTGTAGATATTAGGTATGTAAGTGTATGAACAAAGAACCAATAAGTGTATATAATATTTGTACATATATTGTAAGTAAAAATAATTAAATATAAGTGTGATATGTGTAAGTATTGGGCACTGTTTGTATGTGTATTTTTATAAGTATATGGTATATGTGTTTGTACATTCAGTACCTAAATGTACAGTAAAGGGGTTGACGGTAGCCTATCAACAACCCTAGCTGTCCCTAACAACCTAGCCCTAACATATAGTTACAATATATACGTATATATATAGTGCGGGAAGCCTGTTACCATGAGACCTAAGGTAACAGACGGAAGGTGGGAAGGATGAAGGGTGTATCGGATGGGATTTTCTCACTGCCGATCCGCAGCCTCACGGACCGACCAATAACTATGGCTGGGTAAGGCCAGAGCTATCGGCAACCATTTATAGGCGCAGTAACAGTGAGAGGAGTCGATGGTCTCGTCGTAGTGAAACAGCGTTGCTCGTGACGTAGAAAGAGAGTTTATTACAGATTTACATGGTATTTATATTAATCTATTTACATGTATGAGTATATTAGTTATTAATGTATTTGTGTGAAACAACTGATGCAATCAATAATTTTAGTGACAAATAACTAGTGTTTACGTCAATTCGGGTTCACTGCGGTCACTGGCCTGCTGCGTCGGCATGTTCACATCCTCGCGTGAACATCTTGGCGCGTCTCAGAAGAATAGGTCTTCAAGGTCTTCATCTCATAGAGAGTCGGCGACTGCCTCCGTGGAGCCGGCCGTGCGTAAGTGTGTTCATGTTGTCGTGGCGGTGTTGCAGGCTGATCGTTGTGGGAACTGCTGACCGGTGCTACCGTTGCCCGTCTTGATGCCACCATAGTACGTAATCTGGCCGCTATTTGTGGAGCAAAACAATAAATTAATAAACAAATACATGTAATTAATAATAAGGTTGAAAAACTAATGACATAAGTTTGTGCTTTGATAGTGGTCCAAACAGTATTGTCTAGGGTTGTCTGTTGGCTCATTTCTTCGTCTATTAAATGTTTGAAAATATCTTTAGAACTATCTATAACTACTTGTTCCTTTGAAATATCGTTATGTAAACTAATTACAGAACTAGTATTATCTAAATGAAATATAAGTGATCTACTATAGGACGCTAAGACATTGATTGAATGTACTCGTCTAGCTACTAATGTAGTTGCCGTGGTTTTAATAATACAATTTTCTGAGATTTGTATTATTCCGATGTCATGGATGGAAACTTCTTCTCTCTCTCCATCGCACACAATGGAGACTGTTTCTGTTTTCTTCGTTAGGTATATCCAAGTGTTTTTCATTTGAACTTGTTTCCAAATGATATTATTTTTGATGTTATAGGTTCTCGTAGGGCACGTAGAGTTGTCGTCTTTTGTGATCATGCGAACAATGCAATTTTTATTTAATTGCATGTTTTTGACGGCCGCAGGAAAGCATATAAAGTTGTTGAGTCTATGTAAACATTTGTTGTATTCTTCGTTGGTTAATTCAAAATATCTCTCATTGTTGTAATCTATTGCCATAAATGTCTGTGAAATATCTATGCTTGTGAACGAATCATCCTGGTTTTTCATTGGTATGGGAATTACATGTATAAAGGTATACTTCGACTTTTCTGTAATCGGGAAGTATGACATCACTGCAATATGCGTGTCGTTTTCGGTTAGCCTGGTGTCAAGTAACTGAGTTTGCACGATGTGAAGATTTGATGGTATCTTGCTGTTTGCATTGTCGATAGCATCTGCTATGTTTTTTGGAGAAAGCACGCTGTATACTGTAGCTTTCGTGATGTATATTTCCATTAATCCTGAATAGTAATAATTTATTTCTGTGATATAGTTGTAGGCCATTTGGTATGATTGCATAACTTGGATTTGTACGTGATTCCTGTCAATTGATTTGTACCATCGATTATAGTCATTTATGTAACTCAGAGCTTGATTGAGCTTTGTTTGGAATCTGTCTAATTTTTGTTTTATTCTCTCTTCTGTTTGGTTGACTGTCGATATGGTAGTAATCATGAATTTTGTCTGGTGATTAGCTGAGTCTATAAGTTTTTGTTGGTTATCTTGCAGTGCCTCTAGGTCTCTATAAACTTCATCATTTACGCCAAATATTGAAGTCATTAATGATCCTAATACACCTCTTTTCTTTCTTTGGCTGGTGATTTCCGTCAAGTATTCATGTATTCTCTCAAATTTTTCCTCTTCCTCTTGCAGATGGTGATAGTACTGATCGCAATGTGTGTAACTGTTTATTGTAGTACTGTCATCACATAATGTTTTGAATTGTTTCAAAACGTTCTTTGCCATTGCTAAATTGTGGTTTAACATGTGCCTTTCGTAGGTTGTTTCTATTCTAAATGTTCCTCTGTCTAACGTAGCGTTTCCCATTTGCTCTATATATAATCCTGGGTCTAAGTTTTTGATAGTATATGTAGTCGCAGCTGATGTTACAAGTTGTATTATTAGTAACACAGTTAAAAACCAATATTGCAGCTTGCCTGTTGATTTTTGCATAGCACGCTGCCTGTGTGTTATCATGTGTGTATGCAGTCTTGTTAAGTTTGTTTGCGCAGGCGCTATTGTTTGTCTGCTTCCTGCTGTCTCTATGTCTTCGTTTACTGGTAGTGGTATCAAAGTATGTATTGTTCTCTTTTGGTCTGCCCCTTGCGATCGTTCGAGGGTGACAACTCTGGTGGCGCCATCGTCTCCTGGGTGAATCTCTTTAATCTTCGCCAAGGGCCATTTACTCGGGCTTATGTTTTCGTCTTTAACTAGTACAATTGCGCCGACTTTTAAGTTTTCTTCGTTCGACTTCCATTTGTATCTCTGCTGTAATTGATGCAAATATTCTTTCGTCCAACTATTCCAAAAGTCTTTTTTCATCTTTTGTATATGCTTCCAACGGTTTATGAGGTTCGTATTAATGTTGTCTATTGGGTGAGGCACGCCCACTGCTTCTCGCCCAATAAGAAAATGGCTTGGGGTCAATACTATGTTATCGTTGATGTTTTCTGTTTGAATACATAATGGCCTCGAGTTCAAACATGCTTCAATTTGGTGAAGGAATGTCGATAATTCTTCATAGGTTAAGGTGCTGTCTCCTATCACTCGTCTTAAATGGTGCTTCATTGATTTTACTCCAGCTTCCCATATGCCGCCGAAGTGCGGCGCTGCTGGCGGTATAAAGTGCCATTGCGTACCTATGTTAGTTACTGTATTTTGAAACTGTGGTGACTGAGTGATTTCTAGAACTTCTTTGTATAGGAAATTGGCTGCTCCCACAAAGTTAGTCGCATTGTCACTGTACATGTGATGCACGTGACCTCTTCTGGCCATAAATCGCCTGAGCGCTGCAATAAACGACTCTGTTGATAAATCTCCTATCAATTCTAAGTGGACAGCTTTTGTTGCTAGGCATATGAAAACTGCTATATAGCCTTTATACGACTTGTGTCCCCTGCCTTTCATTGTTCGCACTTGTATAGGTCCTGCAAAGTCACATCCAGTGTGGCTGAATGGATATGATTGCGTCACACGTGGTCTAGGTAGTGCTCCCATTTTTTGTTTCGCTGTTTCTGCTTTGTACCTAATACATTTTACGCATTTATTTATGTAGCTTTTTACTTTTCGTTTTCCGCCAATTATCCAATATTTTTGCCGTAGATATGATAGTGTGAGTCGATTACTGCCATGTAAAGTTTTTACGTGTGCGTCATGTATTATTATTGTTGTCACGTGATGGTTGTAGGGCAATAATACTGGGTGCTTCTGATCGTAAGGCAGTTGAGAGTATTGGAGTCTGCCACCTACTCTGACAAGTCCATCGTCGTCTATAAAAGGATCCAAACAAGACAATTTGCTTCCTTTTTTTACCGTTTGTTTTTTTTTTATTGTTTGGTATTCTTGTTGAAATGCGTCTTTTTGTACTTGTTTTAAAATTTGTTTAGTCGTGCAGTCTATTTCTTCGCAAGTGAGTAGCGCTGTAGTTTTTCGTCTTCTTATGAATCTCAAACAGTAAGATATAATTCTCACCATCTTTGTGAAGCTGGAAAATCTTTCCATGTCGTCATTTTTGTTTTCAATGTTTACGGTTGTCTGCAAGCACCGTTTAACTTCTTCATTAGGCTCTGGTATTATTTTTGTTGGTATCAGATTATTTGTGTGAAGCCATTGCGGACCGTTCCACCATAAGTCACAGTTTTGCAATTTACTGGGTTCTAAGCCTCTTGATATGACGTCAGCAGGGTTATCTGCGGAAACAACATGATTCCAGGTAGCATTTGGTAATGTTCCTTGTATTTCTGACACTCTGTTTGCGACAAAGGTTTGCCATCGGTCTGCTTCTCCTTTAATCCATCCCATAGTAATCATAGAGTCAGTCCAACAATGGATGGTGACATTTTCGCAATTAAGTGCTGTTTTTACTTTGTTTATTAATTTTGACAATAATACTGCTGCGCATAATTCGAGTCGAGGCAAGGTCGTTTTATGTTTCTTTGGAGCTACCTTTGACTTGGCTTGTAATAATGACACGTGATATGTCGTGTTATTGACCTTTGTTCGGCAGTACACTACCGCGCCGTATGCTTTCTCCGACGCGTCACTAAATCCATGTAATTCAATAGGCACACCTGTAGTGTATTGTAGCCATCTAGGTATTTTTATTTTTTCGAGATGATTTAATTGTTGTTGAATATTGGTCCACTTCTTATTCATACTTTCCGACACTTTTTCATTCCAGTCTATCCCGCTGATCCAGATCTCTTGCATAAGCAGTTTCATGGTTATTAGGACGGGTTGTAGCCAGCCGTGCGGGTCAAATAATTTAGCGATTTCGGAAAAAATAAATCTTTTGGTTGGGTTCTCGCCAGTTGTTACGGTTATTTTAAAATCAAAAATCATAAAATCATTCATTTATTTGCTATAAATTTGGTACAGGAGTTGTTATAATGGCAGTTATAGACCGAGACATATTTTACCTAAGTTACAGGTATGCAAATATTAAAAAATAAAATTTATAAATACATGAATTAATGAAAATTGATTAACATTATAATTATTATTGAAGTTTACATTATGGATTTTATTAAGAATGTCAAAATTTTATTTAGTAATGTCAAAATTTTCTTAAGTAATGTCAAAATTTTATTAAGTAATGTCAAAATTTTATTAAGTAATGTCAAAATTTTATTAATTAATGTCAAAATTTTATTAAGTAATGTCAAAAAAGATAAAAAACAAGAAATAAATTTATGCATCCTTAAAAAAATTGTAACAACATGAACTTTTCTTCAAAAACTCTTTTACTGAATAAAAACTTTCCTCTATCAACCAGTCCCGTAAAATACGACAGAATTTGTTGTATGGTAATTCGGAAATATATTTGGGTAAGGAGTTGTAAATAAGTGGTGCCATATATGCACAGTCGTCTAAAGAGTTCTAATTTAGGGACCGGCATTTTGAGAGGTAACCGCGTTAACAACCGCTTATTTTTATTGTCATTACCTTCGAAAAGGAATGGATGAGCCTTAACAAATTTGGCGACTTCGTAGATATAAAGACTAGGGACAGTTAATAGCTTTTTTGATTTAAAAATAGGTTTACAGGAATCAAACCATTTCATACCATAAATTGCACGAATACATTTTTTCTGCGCTATAAAAACCCGGTTTACCTCTGAAGAGTTACCCCATACTACAATGCCATAACGAATGAGAGAACAAACATAAGCATGATACACCATTAGAGATGTTTCTCTCGTTGTTACGTCTTTAACTTTTCGAAGAGCAAAAACGAATTTATTAATTTTCTTGCAAATACTGTCAATATGATCCTTCCATGTGAGATGTGCGTCTAAAGTTATACCGAGAAATTTTGTACTTTGTATTTGTTCAACTTTATCATGGTCAAGGCTTATATTAAACTGAAACTCTTTTCGGCTAGGCGTTTTGAAGTATATAAGTTTTGTCTTGTCAATATTTATTTTTAATTTATTACCTTTCAACCATTCGACTATTGAATAAAGAGTTTGATTTACTTCAGATTCATAAGAATTTAGATTTTTACATTCAATGATGACAGTCGTATCATCAGCAAATAAGACACAGTTGTGTAGTATCTCACGGGGAAGATCATTTATGTATATAAGGAACAGCAAAGGCCCCAAGATACTTCCTTGGGGTACGCCAAAATGGTTTGTACGATGCTGTGAGTCGTAGTTTTCTATGCATTGATTCTTCTTGTTGAATTTAGTTACCCTTGTGAACTGTTTTCGGTTACTTAAATACGACTGGAACCACCGAGAAGCCAGACCTCTTATACCGTATTTGTCCAATTTTTCCAAGAGTATGGAATGATCTACAAAGTCGAAAGCCTTGCTAAGGTCCAGAAAGAGGGCAGAAGTTGGGATTTTAGAATTAATACTAGAAACAATAGACCTGATCAACATAAAGGTAGCCAGTTGAGTAGATTTATTTTTTCTGAAACCGTACTGCTCCTTAGCCAGAATGTCATATTTATCAAGAAAACCAAGTATTCTTTTGTACATTACCCTTTCAAAAATTTTGGACAAAATAGGAGTTATTGCAATAGGTCTGTAATTATTCTTATCAGACTTTGAACCTTTTTTATGTAAAGGTTTTATTATTGATAGTTTCAGTTTGTCAGGAAAGCAACCTTGTTCAAAAGATAAGTTAATTATATAAGCCAAAGGTTCTGAAATATAGAGTGCAATCCGTTTCAAGAGATCTGTATTAATGTTATCATAGCCGGCAGATTTGGTGGGTTTTAGCGACTGAATGATTTGAAAGATTTCATGTGGAGTTGTCGGCTGAAGAAAGATACTAGAGTCATTAGTTTTCAATTTGTTAATGTCATAAGTGGTCTTATTAATTGCTGTATTATTAGAATTATTCTGTATTATGTCAATAAAAAAGTCATTAAATAAATTAGCTATGTCAAATCCGGAAGAAATCGAGGTTCCTTTGTCAGCAATTTTGTCAATATATTCTGTTGTCTTAGTTTTACCCATATTACGCTTAACGATGTCCCATGTAGCTTTACCTTTGTTTTTGGATTTAGTAATATGTCTCAAGTTGCGTATGGACTGAAATTTATTGACACATTTCTTTAATAAAGCGGAATATTTTTTAAATTTAATCTTATTACTATTAGTTTTGTCGAGATAGTATTTGTACCGTAATGAACGTTTAGTTTTACAACTTACTTTGATACCTTTTGTAACCCAAGACAGGCGATTTGCTTTACAATTAGTTTTAATTCTAATAAGAGGAAAACATAGATTATAGAAAAGCGTAAGTTCATTATGAAAGGTAGAGAAGGCAATATTGGTATCATCTATTTCATAGATTTCAGAGAACGATAGACTACCAATACAATCTACAAACTTACTTATATTTTCTTTACTGTGGTCATTTATCATCTTAAAGTAATAATCTTTGATGTTTAATTTAGGTTGATACTGAAATTCCACCACTTGTGCCGTGTTATGGTCTGATAAACAAAAGTTGTACGTTTTACCTGTAACTCCTTGAATATTGGTTATAATATTATCAATGCATTTGTTTAGTCTTGTAGGTTCTTGAATATGGCATTGCATACCGTAGTTAGATAGTAATTCTAAGAACTGCGTACTAACGTTGTCTTTACTCAATATATTAATATTATAGTCACCACCTATCACTATTTTACTTTGTTGAAGCCTACTTAAAGTTTCGTTCATTTTGTTAAAGAAAATGTTGATGTTAGAGTTAGGAGTTCTGTAAACACACAGTATTATAAGTTTCAACTCATGAATTTCTACACCACAAATTTCGAAGTGCTTTTCGATACTCAGCTCTTTTATGTCTTCTAATTCGATACTTTGTAAATTGTCCCTACATAACATACATGTACCTCCTCTTCGTTGCGTTGGTCTTGAATATATAGCGTTGAGTTTGTAATTATTTAAATTTAAATAGTGCTCTTCTCCTTTAATTATAAAATGTTCGCTTAAGCACACAGCAATAATATCTTTATTAGACTCTTGTAGCTCATATAAGGCCAACTCTAGATCTTGCATTTTGTTAAGAACCCCGGCAATGTTTTGGTGCAGTACAGAAATAGTACTACAATTAAATTTCTGAGTATCAGTGCTTACGAAAAAAATCATCGTTATTTGAGGCTACAGGAGGCTCCCTTTTATTTCTTTTGACTACTGGAAAATAATAGGGAATTGTTCCTTTGACTGGTTTTGGGGTATTAGTAACAGATACAGAGCTTGGAAACTTAGATAAGATCTGAGATTTATATTTAAAATAATAGGGTATTGTGCCCTGGCGCGGGTTAGAATTGTGTATAGATAGATTATAGTCGTGAATTGACATGATATTGTCATGTTGCGGTCGTATTTTACGAAGATTGTTGAAGTTATATGACAGGAATGTTTTATTATAATAAATTGTATTAATTGCTTTTATTACCATTTGCGATGCATTAATATAATCTTTGTTAGTCTCTATGAATGTACAGTTTTTTGAATTTTTAGCAATTAATTTTAGTTGATAATTCAATTTTTGGATATTTAGTGATGCATTGTATAACACATTAACAACTAGGACATTACAGTTTTTCAGAAGTTTCAGAGCTACAGTAACTTCAGACAATACTTGGTATGGGTTTGAGTCATTACTCCCTATCCACAATATTACAAAGTCTTTACATGAAAATTGTTTAGGTAACTTAGAACAATTTTCTAACACGGCTTCCGTTTTCGCGTTAGGTTTCCTGATCGATGATATTTTATAATTCCTCGGTAGTAAGGAATCTTTGTTTTGAATTAACTCTTGTATTAATCCTTTACCTTGGTTATCAGAAAGTAACAATATTTCACCATATTCCGTACTATCGTAAATCCGAGGTTTCTTATTAGATGTCAATGCAGACTTTTTCATAGTAGCACTCTCAGTTGTCTTTGTGTCTTCTTTTTGCGATATACCAGTACATGTTATGTTGCTTGTGGGTGAGGTGTCTGTGTATATGTTGTCATTTCCTTCAGCCAGTACATCGTTGTCTTTCTGTACATTACATTTTGATAAAATGGTTTCAGATTTTGTGCTGACGTAGGCTTTTGTAGATGGATCAATATGAGGCGGCGTATGTAATAAAACATTTAAATTCTCGACGCAGTTCCTAAAATTGGAAACAGTCTTCTTTTGGCGACCAAATTACTCCTAGCGACTTTCTATTTTCATCTAAGGGTAGTTTTATCGTTTTGTCGTCCACGTTTTCCACTGGGATGTTTTCTAGCAATTCTGCGCTATTTGACGACCATTTCCTCAAGTTAAATCCGCCAGCACGTAACATGTTGGTTAATTGATTTTGTAGATGTTTTGCTTTTTCTATATTTTCATCTCCCGACAATTTATCATCAACATAAAAGTCTGTAAGGGTGATTTTACTAGCAAGGGGGAAGTTTTTTTGTTCATCGTTTGCTAGTTGTTGAAGTGTCTTTATGGCTAAGTACGGTGCCGCAGTAGTACCATAAGTAACCGTAGTTAATTCGTACTCTTCTATTGGTTGATTATTCGTCCATCTCCATAGTATTCTTTGAAAGGGTTGATCATCCTTATGTATTTTTATGAAACGGTACATCTTTTCTATGTCTGCCATAAACGCAACTTTATGTTTGCGCCATCGCAATAGTATAGTAGCTAAATCTTGTTGCAATCGTGGACCTTTATGCATGTTGTCATTTAGGCTTATTTTTGTGCTCGACTTGCTGCTCGCGTCGAATACACATCGTAGTTTTGTTGTTATGGCATCTTCTCGTATTACTGGCTGGTGCGGAATGTAGTATTTCCCTTCATAATTATTTGCTTTGTTTACTTTTATCATATGGCCCATGTTTATGTATTCTTTCATGAACTCATTGTATTTTTCTCGTAAGTTTTTATTTTTCTTAAGTCTTTTTTCTAATTGTATGAGTCGGGCGGCAGCTTTTTGACGCGTATTCCCGTACTCTAGGGATGGGTTTTTGAATGGGAGTCTGACCGTATAGGTCCCGTTTTTATGTCTTTGAGTAGTGTCTTTATAAAATTGTTCGCACTGTTGATGTTCTTTGTTTAATTGGTAGTCATCGGTGATGTCTTCTAGTTCCCAGAATTTATTAAGTTGAATTTCGTCAGCACGGGTAATTAGACTTATTATTTTTATCGTTTTGCTTGGTTCCGTAGGGCAAAACCCGGACAATATCCAACCAAACTCTGTGTTTTGAGTGATAATGCCGTTATCTATCTTTTCTAACCCTTGTAACAGTATTTTACTATATTCTTCGGCGCCTAAAATTATGTCAACTGGACCTTGTTTGTAGTAGGTTGGATCAGCAATTATTTTGTTTGCTAATTTTTGAGGGTCCAGTTGATAAACATTTTCTTTCGGCACTGATGAAGTCAGTTTCGGTAATACGATCAGCGATGTTGATAACTTGTATTCACTTGTAAATCTTGGCTGAAGTGTGACGTCAATCATGTAGTTGGAGGTCTTTGGTATGTTATCTGCAATACCTTTTATTTCGGCTTTTATCTTCCGTCTCGGGAACCCTAAAAGTTGAGCTACCTCTTCCGTGCATAGTGAGGCTTCCGAGCCTTGGTCACATAAAACTCGCAGTAATAATGGTGTGCCGTCGAATGTTTTTGTCTGAACTAAGGCTGTGGCTAGAAGTACAGTTTTTTTTGAGTTATGAAGTTGCGTAGCTGCATGAGTTGTTATTTTTTTATTTTCTGTCTGTTGTGGCTTCAGAGTGTTTGTCTTTGATGTACTGGGTTTTGATGCTTGGTTGGAATTTTTGGTGATACTATTTTGCCCTTGCTGCTTTGCTGATAGATATTCATTTACGTTTCTGTGCAACAGTGTTGAATGAGCCTTATTGCATATTTCACATTGTTTGTATTTATTGCTGACGCAGTCTTTTTTTGTATCGTGCATGAGACATACATAGCACATTTGTTTTTCTTGCACTTTACGAATACGGTCATTGACATGTAATGCCTTAAATGCTTGACAATATTGAATATTATGGTCTTTCTGACAGTACCAACAGAGTCCTTTTTTGTCTTGCCAGTTTGTTTTTCCTTGCATTTTTGGTGAGTGTGTAGAATTCAAGTCGTTTGTTGTTATCATAGTGGCGCTTGATTCTAAGCTCTTGAATCGTTTTTCTAAGAATTTCATCATTTCTTTGAAATCTTGCAACTTATTTGGCTCCTCTAATTGGTCTTCATACCTCATGTTGGTGTCTGGATCCCACTTGCGAGTTACTATTCGGGTTAAAATTGGGCCCCATGTAGATATGTCGATGTTTTGATTTTTAAAAGCTTCTAGGCTTTCGTTTATACAATCATGCATGTTACGTAACATTTTGGCGTTGGGTGTCTGAATTTTGGGCAGATCTATTAATTTATCAATGAAAGTCTGTGTTATTTTTCTCTCGTCTTTGTATCGGTTTTCCAACAGTCTGAGCGCTGCCTTATAGTTGACCTCGTTTACGGTCAAATGCTTTATTAACTTTTCCGCGTCACCGCGAACATGCGTTTTTAGGTATTGCATTTTTTCTGTTATAGAAATAGTGCAGTCTTCGTCAATAATTTTCTTGAATAAATCATAAAATGAATTCCATGTCTCGTAATTCCCTGCAAAAATAGGGATAGTAATTCTTGGTAACTTTGTAGGGTGATTCCTGCTAGTTTGTACGGTTTTGTCGTTAATTTGCTCATGTAAATTTTGTATTATTTCCTCGAATTGTTCTTGTGCGTTTGTAAAGCAGTCATTAGTGAAATATTCGTCGTCGTGTGTACTTTGCTCCATTAGTAATTGTATGTGTGTTTCTTCTATATCTTGAAACAGCTTTTCAAGATTATTAATGAGAGATTGCAGTTGCCACGCTGGTTTTTGTTGGGCAACGGCGGTCATTGCGGTCGAAATCTTCTTCTTAAGTTGGTTTAGTCTGTATTTTTGTACGAATAACTTAGGTGAAATAGTAGTGTCTTCTTGTTTTTCGTCATTTATTTGAATGTCGGTGACGTTTTTAATATGATGTAGCTTGTCTTCACATTCCTTCAAGTGGTCTATGGCTACATCATAGGTAGTCTTTATATGCGTGTCGAAATAATTTAGTGTCAAATATTTGTGAGTCGATAAAATCTCTTGGTCTTGTAAAAGTCTGTGGTTCTGCGATGCTCTTTCATAAACGTTGTTCAATGTTGTTCTTCTGTCTGTTATGTATTTTTGAGTTTTCCTTGATGATGAGTCCTTTTTAATGTTATCCCATATCCTTTTTAGTTCAATGTAGTCGTTTTCCTGGCTTTTGATGAGTTCGTTGATTCTAAGAATGTCCATTGTCTTCTGATCAATCTTCTTTCTTGAGCGTCCTTAGTCCCTACCCTACTCCTAACACAGCTACCCTATTTGTACTCGCCTCTCCCACACTCTCGGCTCGGTATTTATGCGCCTTCTCAATGAACTGGTGAGATCCGCTTGTGGAAGGCCAGTCACCGAATCGCTACCGACGAGAGATGTCTACAGGATACAGCAAAGTACAGCGTCTGTCTGTCCCAGAGTGTACCAAAACTGATGCGATTTGAGGACACCAGCCTGCCACACCTGAAACGTGTCTGTCTGTCTTTAGTCAAATAAACCCTAGGGGGGACAAAGAGGGCCGCGAATTTATTTAGGTTCACAATGCTCGAAGGACCAAATGTACATTCAGTTACCTAAATGTACAGTAAAGGGGTTGACGGTAGCCTATCAACAACCCTAGCTGTCCCTAACAACCTAGCCCTAACATATAGTTACAATATATACGTATATATATAGTGCGGGAAGCCTGTTACCATGAGACCTAAGGTAACAGACGGAAGGTGGGAAGGATGAAGGGTGTATCGGATGGGATTTTCTCACTGCCGATCCGCAGCCTCACGGACCGACCAATAACTATGGCTGGGTAAGGCCAGAGCTATCGGCAACCATTTATAGGCGCAGTAACAGTGAGAGGAGTCGATGGTCTCGTCGTAGTGAAACAGCGTTGCTCGTGACGTAGAAAGAGAGTTTATTACAGATTTACATGGTATTTATATTAATCTATTTACATGTATGAGTATATTAGTTATTAATGTATTTGTGTGAAACAACTGATGCAATCAATAATTTTACTGACAAATAACTAGTGTTTACGTCAATTCGGGTTCACTGCGGTCACTGGCCTGCTGCGTCGGCATGTTCCTCGCGTGAACAGTGTTGGTGTATGAACAGAAGTGGGCTGGGGTGAGCTTATTTGGTTAGGAGAACTCAACCTGACTATGTGATAGGCACAGGCAAAGATAGTCATATAAACTAATAACATGAAATTAGCTCTTGCCGGCAAAGTAAATTGTAAATTTAAATTTTTTTGTAATATAATATGTAAAATATAAGTATATATAAATAGAATTAAAAAATGATCAAAGAAACCTGCAGAGTTGCAATAGAGCAACATGCAAAAACAGAAGCAACGCACATCTTCACCTATGACAACTATGAACAACAATAGAATAACACAAAAAACTACAGAAACTAAATAATATGTTAAGTAATTAAGACTAAACTGTAACGACAGGTCCAAAGACACGGGAGATGTCTGTTTCAGATCGAATCCTATGGGTGGCGTCTCCTAACTTCCTTCTGGCGAGAATGCGGCCTCGCTTGATCCACACAAACTTCCAATCAGCGAGACCAGCAGCGTCACGCGCTCTGCGAAACAGCTGGCGGTTGGTCCTGGTGAGCCGCTCGTTGAGAAAGAACCGCCGAGCGGGGCCCGGCATGTCGAGGTCGGCTGTAGTCGCGCCGCGCCGCAAGCGTGCGCTCGCTAGCAGCTTGTCGCGCAGGTCCCGTCGAGCCAGGCGCACGACAATGGCGCGCGGCCGAGATTCCATCGCCCCGGCTGCGCCTGTCGCGTTGAGCTGCCTACCACCGACCCGCTCGGCGCTGACAACGTCGCGCTCGTCGACTGTGACGCCCAGCTTCAGGCTGATGACCTGTATTATATGAGCTGGGTTGTCAGCTGTGGCCTCCGGTATATTTGATACCTCAATATCATTCGCCAGAAGTTCCTGGTCCCTATCATTGAGCTCCCGCTTTAATTCTTCAATAATCCCATCGACCGCTGGCTTAGACGGGTCGGAGGCCCGCTGTTCCAGAGCATCCAGTCGCGCCTCTCATTGGTCGATACGCGCGCCGCAGGTGCTCATGGAAGCTTTGAGTCCCGCCATTTCGAGCTCCATCTCCCTCCTGAACACCTGAATATCTGCTCGCATCGCTCGCAATTCCTCCATAATCGAGTTTGCGTCAGGGGCGGTGAATAGGGGAATGTTTTGGCAACCAAGTTCAGTAGAGGAGGCATCTCGCGGCGGAGTGTCATACCTGACTGGGCTGTCAGGTTTGGAGCCGACCGCAGTGATGACTGGAGTACAGACTTGCTCCACCGATTTTTTCACTGTACTCTCCGATGCGCCTCTGACGGGGGTATCCGCTCTGTTGTCTCGCACGACACCCTTTGTACATTCAGGGCAGCGCCAGCTAGTAGATAACGTCGCCTTAGATGGAACGCCGACACAAGCTCGGTGATAGTGAGCTTGACATTTACCGCATTTAACGCCCTCTTGCGTCGAAGTAAAGCGGCCGCATCCTCCGCATTTGAGTCCAGGCATAGTGATGGTGTTGAGACTACTTGTTGACAATGTGATACTAGGTCAACGCTCTAGATGGCGCCAGTGGGGTCCCAATATAGATCGGAGGATCAAGGGTCCAACCACTAACCTAGATGGCTCTGGAGCAAATTTAGGCTGCTTAATTACAATAGAGGGTACCAAATTCTTTGGCCAAAAAAATCAACTACGCTTTTCGATGGTTTTATATATTTTAAACTCACTATTTATAGTTCACTTCAACAGATGTCACGCAACTTTATACTGTGTTTATTATTAAAAACTTTTTATTCCGCAAAACGTGTTATTTTATTTATTAACACTGAAATAAGCAAGACGAGGCTACACCGTCACAGACGTCAAACGTCGAAAACCGACATATCCTAGAACCGAAAATTCAAAGACATGTGAATGTGACATCCACCAACCCGCACTGGGCCCGCGTGGTGGATTACAGCCCATACTCTCTCCTAGAGAGGAGGCCTGAATCCCAGCAGTGGGAACATTAAAAAGGCTGATAATGCTAATACATATTATAAAAACAAAACTCATTTAACTATAATTACACACGTAATGTAGTCGGCGTATAATACATCGAAAAATGACAGCAAGTATCAAATACATTGTGTCGCAATCATTTCATCGTTCGGTCAATCATTCCATCATTTGTTAACTTAAGGCGCCACGAAGTTCGCCGAGTCAACTAGTAATATTATAAAAGCGAATGTTTGTGTTCACACAGAAACTGCTGAAGGGATTTGGATGAAATTTGACTCATGGATAGATCATGTCATGGAACATAGGATACTTTTTATCCTAGTAGAAACTAGTAAATATAATATTATTAGCATCAAATAATTGTTGTAACCTACCCAACGGCTGTGCCTATAAAAGCAGAGCGCGGCCAGTACTCGCCCCATTGCGTATGCGCGCCTGCCTCGAGGTTGCCGCCTACAAGGCACCCCAACGCAGGTCCCGTATTTACGGGGCCCTACCCTGCCACCGCGGGACAAAGGCTTTGCCTGTACCCCGCCGCCGCGCCCCCTTGCGGGGACGCAGCGACTTCCACGGGACTCGCCCCATTGATACCGCCGCGGACGTCGACGCCCTAGCGAACGACGTCACTGCTTGCGTACAACGCGCCTTAGACGAGGCGACGGTAGAGTCGCAGCCGCAGGGGAGAGGGCTACAGCCTCCCCTACCGCCCAGAATCCAGCGCTTGGTCGCCCAGAAGAGGCGCCTGCGCAAGCAGTGGCAGCGACTGCGCTGCCCTACACTCAAACTGCAGCTTAACCGTCTTGCGGCCAAGGTAAAGGCCGAGTTGGAGGCCCTGGCCGCCGAGAGCTGGGAGGAACAAATCGACGCCGCAACGTGTGACTGGCAGGCGACACACAGACTGTGCCGCCAGTTCACAAATACCCCAGCTCCGGTGCGCCCCTTGCAAGCAGCCGACGGGGCCCTCAAGTACGTAGCTGAGGACCGATCGGAAATCTTTGCAGAGCACCTGGAGCGTCAGTTTAGCCCGAACCCGACTACTGAACACGACCATGTCGCAGCAGTCGAGCAACACCTTAGAGACTACTTCGCGTCGCCGATAGCCCCCGATGAAGACCCCATATTCTTCTCGCCTGGCGCAGTTAGACGCGCCATACTACGCACGAAACCTCGTAAGGCCCCCGGTGCTGACGGTATCACCAACACAGCGCTGCGCCACCTGCCATACCGTACTGTTGCGGCCCTGGCGCGCCTGTTCACGGGGATACTGCGCACGGGGGTCTTCCCAACATCCTGGAAGGAAGGGCGCGTCATAATGCTGCCCAAGGCGGGGAAGAACCCACTGAAGCCGGAAAGCTATCGGCCAATCACATTGCTGCCCTCTATATCTAAGGTGTTCGAGCAACTCCTGCTGCGACACCTCACCCCGCACATCTCCCCGCGGCCGGAACAATTCGGGTTTCGGGTGGAGCACAGCACGACGCTCCAGTTGTCGAGGGTACTGCACCTCCTGTCATCGGCGATGAATAAGAAGGAGTACGGAGTGGCAGTATTCCTCGACATGGAAAAAGCTTTCGATCGTGTGTGGCATGAGGGGCTAGTTTACAAACTCGCCACCTCACCCACGCCCCGTAGAATCGTTAAAGTGGTCCAAGCTTTCCTGTCTAACAGGTGTTTCAGAGTGGTGGTCGACGGGGCGCTCTCCGCCCCCAGACCCATCCGAGCGGGCGTACCGCAGGGCAGCTGCGTTTCGCCGGCGTGCTACTCACGTTACACCGACGACATCCCTACCACGGAAGACACCACGCTCGCGCTGTATGCCGACGACGCCGCGTACATTACCACCTCTATGAACGCGAAGTACGCGGCGGTGAAGATGCAGCGCGCACTCGATCTGATCCCGGAATGGCTCGCCAAATGGCGACTGTCGGTTAACGTGGGTAAAACGCAGGCGCTGATCACAGGATCATCGCCCCTCCCACCACGTCTGAAACTCAGCGGAGCCGAAGTCGATTGGACGCCCCGGGCCAAGTACCTGGGTGTGACCATCGACCGGCGGCTCACCATGGGACCGCATGCAAGCATTGTCGTCGCGCAGGGTAGAGTCGTCCGCCACCGGCTCAAACCAGTGCTCTCGTCCCGCCTCCCGGCGCGCGTCAAACTGGGCATATACAAGGCGTATATTCGCCCAGTGTTGACGTACGCCGCTCCAGCATGGTTCGCCCTCACTAGTGAGTCGAGCCGAGAAAGACTCCGCGCGCAACAACATCTTGCGTTGCGTAGAGTCGTCGACGCTCCTCGCTATGACATCATTGAACGCGACCTCGGGATTGAGAGCCTGGATGAGTTTGTGCGCCACCTCGCGAAGGGGATGTTCGCGCGTGCCGACGCCTCAGCTTGGCCTCACGTCAAGTACCTGGCGCCCTGGCATACGCGCCCCCCTGACGCGAGACGACTCCCCCGCGACCTGATTGCGGGCAGCGAGTCCCCCCCCCCCGGACTGACGCCTGAGTAGGCCGTACCAGTCTACACGCGGCCTACTCAAACAACATGACTCTACATTTCACTCGCACCCCGACAAACGTCGTGTGCTAAGTTAATATAGGCACGCCGCAAGTCGACCATACATTCGCCACTACACACGCGCTAGACTCACGCACCGAATAGATAGCGCAAGCTAACTATTCGGTGCACGTGCACTGAGCGATGTAACACAATACAATGCCGCTCACACACATACATAAAACGTCCCTGCGGTCTGAACCGTAACCGGCTCGCTCTGGAAGCGGGTTAGACGGGGGTCACATATCCTACTGTAGGTCCGTAACAAGTCGGCATACTCGTCGCAGGTCGTCTCCCGCCGGGCTTCCCCTAGGGGTCTCACCTGGCGGGGACTGACCGCCGGTATGTCGTGAAGAGTCGGCGCTGTGTGCAGCAGCGTCGTGACGTGCCTACAGTACACACATACAAGCATAAACACATAGAGCCATCTGCTCTACAACCGCCGAGCCTAGTTAGGCACCATAATGACGGGTCCGTTGTCACGGGCCCCGGCTGGACTCTGCGGTCAGAGGGCGAAGCCCTGACACCGCTTGCCACGCCCCCTGACGGGGACGTAGCGAATGCCACGACGTACTCGCCCCTTACTCCGTCTCCAGCAGCCGTCGTGATAACATCGTTTTGTAAGATTGTTAAAAGTCGTTATTTTTATTTTGTATCAGAAAGTATATTTTTGTCTCATGTTTGAAATTGTATTTGTTTTAAATTGATTAAAGACTAGTTTTTAGTCATTCCGTTTATTTTTTTTTAAATAAAACTGATATTAATCGCCATTATCAGAAGTGGGATAGGCTTATGGTTAGGCTCCATTGCCTATCGTATCTTTTTGTGTTGTACGAACAAATTTTAAATCATGTCCGAACGAGCTACCACTTGTAATAGAGGTAGAAATAGGCGTGATCAAAATAATGATGCAGCCGGACTCCAAGAAACCCTTGGAGCTATTTTAGCGCGTCTGACCGCGCTAGAATACACCAGCCTACCCGCAACTAGCACCGTGTCGGCGACAACGACTCCTGACGCACGTGCCGTGATGGCGCCTGGGCAGATCATCGCGTCCTTGCCACAGGACCCACAACCAACAGTGCCTGCTCAAACACTAGCATTGTTGGCGAATCGCTTGCAAGTACTTCAACGTCCCTGGATTCTACAGATCGCCTCATTGGAGCGTTGAGTGCGTTGACCAAGGTCAGATCCAACCATTATTATATATCAAACTTTGATCCCAGCATACATGATATCGATTCTTGGTGTGAAGAGGTTGAAAGGGCACGTGATATTAATAGATGGGACGACAACGAGTGTTTATCCCGGATTGCTAACTGCCTGAAGGGAGATGCTCGTAGTTGGCTAAACGATTGGGTCACAAACGACCGCACCTGGTCTAACTTTAAGATCGAATTTAAACCACTCTGCTCACGAAGAATCGATGTTGCAAATATATTGTTTGATGTCATGAATACAAATTCTGACAAATATTCCACGTACGCAGAATACGCTAGACGCTCCGTTTTGAGACTAAATATTGTTAAAGGGTTGAGCGATGATCTAACGGTCGCGATTGTCATACGTGGTATAACTGATGCACAAGTACGCGCCGCTGCGATTAACGCTCATTTAAGGACCAAAGATCTTGTTGAATTTTTTCTATTTACACCAAACCTAATCCGAGCTCATCTGTTACTTCTGTGAAATCTTCCCAAAGTAGACAGTTTGACCGAAACTCTCGAAAACGTCCACTTAATAGTCGCGAAGTAAAGTGTTTCTCTTGCGGTAGTGTGGGCCACATGCAGCGCGCGTGTCCTAGACAATCAAAAACTACAAAAACCGAACAATCAACAGAAACCATTAATAAGCCGAATGGGTCGTGTTCATTCTGTAAAAAGCCCGGGCATGACGCCTCCGTCTGCTTTGCTAAACAAAGATCTGAAACGCGTAATAAAAATAATGTCAATTTTTGTTCCGAGTTGAGAGGCGCATCAACAGACAGTGACCTCACAACGGCCGTAATACAGGGAATACCTACAGACGTGCTAATAGATAGCGGATCGCGCGTTTCACTTATCTCGGAATCGGTTTTAAAATATTTTAAGTGTACCCAACTACCCATTATCAAGTATTACGTGGCATAGGTGATCAAAACATTGAGTGTAATAATCTCGTAACATTAGTTATAGAATTTAGCGAAATCTCATTAGAGGTGGATCTTTTTGTTGTTTCTCCGAAATGCCTAAACGTGCCAGTACTAATAGGAACCGATGTTTTGAACCGCGAGGGGGTAACGTACATTCGTGCAAACAATGAGCAACGTATCACTCGGATTCCTAGTTCGGTGGGTCAAAATGTATTGCTCGTCAATTCAAGTGATCAGATTCTGGTTAACACGCCACTTGAAGGTAGTGATCGTGAAAAATTAATGATAGTTGTAAATGAGTTCAAGGATTTTTTTATTATTGGGACTGCTTTAACAACAGTTACGACGGGTAAGATGCGCATTAAGTTGACGAGTGAGACACCAGTTTGTTATAGGCCGTACAGACTTTCATTTGACGAAAAATTGAAAGTGCGTGGTATTGTAAAAGATTTGCTAGACAAGAAGATAATTCGTGAGTCTAATTCTCCATACGCAAGTCCGATTATTCTCGTTAAGAAAAAGGACGGAAAAGATCGCATGTGCATTGATTACCGTGCGTTGAATGCAGTGACCGTAAAAGATCGTTATCCGTTTTTTTTTTTTTTTTTTTTTATAGTTGGGAAATCATCAAAATGACTTCTCGCGCTCTGGGTGGAGCGGGAGGGCGTGTCAGACTTTTACTGACTAAAACCACACCTGTATCCTTCAATTACCCCTTGCGTTCTAGGACTACGGGTTTCCCTTTCAGAAATTCTCCGCGGTCCTAGCTAGCGGGCATCGGCCCTGCTGGGCCCCTAAGGTTTGCTGACATCTCTTTGAGGAGCGCGAGGATCACTACGCGCTGTTGACGACTGGGCTCGGTCCGGTTAATTACCGAACAGCCGGACGGCGAGTTACCCAGTGCTCGACGTCCGCAAGCCCGCGTCTACCGTGGCCGGTAGTCGGGGTCGGAATTACGGCGGCTAGGGCGTGAGGACCTTCGTTCCCTCACGCGTGCAGCCTCCTCCTTCGCCAGCATTACTGCTTCGCAGAAGGAGGCGACCGCCTGCCATTCCTCCTCGCTTCGGACCATGGCCTGAACCAGGGCCCGACGCGAAAGGTCGCTGCCGCCAATTGCCTCCACGAGGACACGGCGGTGCTCGGCCCAAGCGGGGCACACCTCAACCGTATGCTCCACCGTGTCCTCTGGGTGCTCCGCACAGTGATGACACTCGGGCGTTGCTTCCGCCTGAATCCGATGCAGGAACCTCCCGAACTTGCCATGTCATCGTTATCCGTTACCCTTGATAGAAGATCATATTGATCGCCTTGGTAAAAGCAAGTTCTTTAGCTGTTTAGACATGGCGACAGGCTTCTATCAGATTGAGCTGGATAGCGAGTCTGTAGCGAAGACCGCCTTCGTGACCCCAGAGGGACATTATAAATTTTTGAAAATGCCGTTTGGTCTCGCGAACGCGCCGGTAGTATACCAACGAATCGTCACAAATACGCTTAAATCGCTAATAGAGTCTGGTAAAGCCCTAATTTTTATCGACGATGTGTTGTTATTGGCGTCGTCTATCGATGAAGCAATCGAGAACGTACACGAGGTATTAAAAACACTTACTTCTGCGGGGTTCTCTATTAACCTTAAGAAAAGTACATTTGTGGCTACAGAGGTTGAGTACCTAGGTCAAACTATCTCTGAGGGTCAGGTTAGACCGAGCGCACAAAAAATTAAGGTTTTGATTGACTCCCCTGTGCCCACAAATGTAAAACAGGTTCGGCAGTTACTTGGTTTGGCAGGATATTTCCGCCGCTATATACCCAGCTATGCATCTAAGACCGTTCCCATTGCTAGTTTAACACGGGGTAACGTTAAATTTCATTGGGGCGAGGAACAAGAAAACTCCCGTAAATACCTAACCGATTGTCTTACAAGTGAACCAGTGCTTGCTATTTTCGATCCGTTGTTACCAACCGAGTTGCATACGGACGCAAGTTCTGTCGGTTACGGCGCAGTTCTTATTCAAGTGCATGAGAATGGTAAACGGCGAGTAGTGGCGTATTTTAGTAAAACTACGCAAGGTGCCGAACCGCGATACCATTCTTATGAGCTTGAGACGCTCGCGATTGTAAAAGCTTTACAGAACTTTCGCCACTATTTGTTGGGAATTACGTTTAAAATTGTGACGGACTGTAACGCGCTTAAACTGACAGAACGAAAGAAATATCTTTTACCGCGTGTCGCGCGTTGGTGGATATATATGCAGGATTTCAACTTCACGATAGAATACAGAAAAGGCGTTATGATGCAACACGCAGATTATCTAAGTCGAAATCCTGTTGATGTTCTCCTAATAACTAAGCCAAAAAATTGGGCACAGATTGCTCAATCTGCGGATGAGGAAACTCGTACGCTGATTTACAAAGTTAACAATAACGAGTTAGACTCTTCACTTCAAACAACGAGTTAGACACTTCACTGGAACAATTTGTGACCCAAGTTGAAGGGTAAAATCTACAAGTCCGTGATAAGACCTGTCATACTGTATGGATCAGAATGTTGGGCTGTGAAAAAGACGGATGAAAAAAGATTGCATGTAGCGGAGATGAGAATGTTGAGATGGATGTGTGGTGTGACGAGAATGGATAAAGTGAGAAATGAGTATATTAGAGGAAGTTTGAAAGTGGCGCCAGTGACTGAAAAGTTGAAAGGGAATCGTTTGTCTTGGTATGGTCATGTAAAGAGGAGAGATGAAACGCATGTTACTAAAAGAGTTATGAGTATACATGTGGATGGGTGGAGAGGGAGAGGGAGGCCAAAGAAAAGATGGATGGATTGTGTGAACAGTGATATGAAAGAAAAGGAAGTTAGTGATAGCATGACGGTTGACAGGATAGAATGGAAGAAAAAAACATGTTGTGCCGACCCCAAATAAGATGGGACAAGGGCAGGAAGATGACTCTTCCCGGTACGTTGTTCGCAACGATCTCCTGTATATACACCCCCACACCCCCACAGGCCAGGAAGCGAGGCTACTATGCTTCATTCCAAAAGGGCACCGATTAAGTCTCTTAAGGATTTTTCATGACCAACATGAGCATATATGTGCAGATAAGACCGTTGACATAATTCTGCGTCATTTTTGGTTTCCAGGGCTTTATGCCTTTGTAAGGAAATATGTAAGTCATTGCTTGATTTGTCTTTCGTCCAAGAAAGTTCCCAGGGCTCCTCATTATCCGATTTCATCGTGGCATAAGCCAGATACTCCATTTAATACAGTCCACATGGACGTGTTAGGCCCCTTACCTATTTCTAATGATAAAAAGTATGTACTGCTTGTTGTAGATGCCTACTCTAAGTATTGTTTGTTTTATGCGATAAAAAGGCAAGATTCTAGCGAATTAAAATAAATGTTTTCAAATGCCGTTTCCCTATTCGGTACTCCCAAACTTATTGTATGTGATAGAGGACGAATGTTTGAGAGTGCGAGTTTTCGGGGCTGGGTTACTGAAATGGGTAGTGAAATTCATTTTGTGACACCTGAGATGCATAATGAAAACGGCCAGGTCGAGCGCTATTGTCGTACCCTGCTCAATATGTTACGCGTAGAGGCGTCTAAACCAGACTGTAAATGGTCCGATTCCTTATGGAAAATGCAGCTTATTATCAACTGCACTAAACACAAGACAACTTAGATCTCACCTTTACAATTGCTTATTGGTGTTGAAGCAGTCACACCAGTTATAAGATCGCTTGTCCGCGACGTCGCTGTTGACAACGTGCGACCGAATCGCGAAGGGTTAAGAGAAATACAAAGACAGCGCGCTAGCGAACTGCTTGACCAAAATAGACTTAAACAAGATGAATACGTTAATAGAAATCTAAAGGTCAAGCGTACGTTTAATCTAAATGATAACGTGTTTGTGATAAAAACTTCTCAAATTACAGGCAAGCTGGACTCAGGGATGCGAGGGCCATATCGTGTGGCGAAAATCCTTCCCCACGATCGATACGAACTACAGCTGTTGACTGGTTCGTATGGCAAAGTTACTCAGGCTGCCGCCGAGCATATGGTTGCTTGGCGAGGAGAGTGGACCCCCGAGTCGTGTGCCATGTTTTTCGATTGTAAGTAGATTTTCGTACTTACTGTTCTATCTGTTGGATCATGTATTGACTAAATGTGTTTGATTACATGAACTGAAAGAATCATGTGTACATGCATGGTGGCTGTGAGGGTATTGAGCGACGGCTTTATCGAGACATGCTAACTGGGTGCCTCTGTCTGTCTATGTGGGCATCGAGCAATGGCTCTGCCGAGATATGCTAACTGGGTGCCTCTGTCTGTCTATGTGGGCATCGAGCAATGGCTCTGCCGAGATATGCTAACTGGGTGCCTCTGTCTGTCTATGTGGGCATCGAGCAATGGCTCTGCCGAGATATGCTAACTGGGTGCCTCTGTCTGTCTATGTGGGCATCGAGCAATGGCTCTGCCGAGACGTGCTAACTGGGTGCCTCTGTCTGTCTATGTGGGCATCGAGCAATGGCTCTGCCGAGACGTGCTAACTGGGTGCCTCTGTCTGTCTATGTGGGCATCGAGCAATGGCTCTGCCGAGATATGCTAACTGGGTGCCTCTGTCTGTCTATGTGGGCATCGAGCAATGGCTCTGCCGAGACATGCTAACTGGGTGCCTCTGTCTGTCTATGTGGGCATCGAGCAATGGCTCTGCCAAGATATGCTAACTGGGTGCCTCTATCTGTCTATGTGGGCACAGAGCAATGGCTCTGCCGAGACATGCTAACTGGGTGCCTCTGTCTGTCTATGTGGGCATCGAGCATTGGCTCTGCCGAGACGTGCTAACTGGGTGCCTCTGTCTGTCTATGTGGGCATCGAGCAATGGCTCTGCCGAGACATGCTAACTGGGTGCCTCTGTCTGTCTATGTGGGCATCGAGCAATGGCTCTGCCGAGACGTGCTAACTGGGTGCCTCTGTCTGTCTATGTGGGCATCGAGCATTGGCTCTGCCGAGACGTGCTAACTGGGTGCCTCTGTCTGTCTATGTGGGCATCGAGCAATGGCTCTGCCGAGACATGCTAACTGGGTGCCTCTGTCTGTCTATGTGGGCATCGAGCAATGGCTCTGCCGAGACGTGCTAACTGGGTGCCTCTGTCTGTCTATGTGGGCATCGAGCAATGGCTCTGCCGAGACGTGCTAACTGGGTGCCTCTGTCTGTCTATGTGGGCATCGAGCAATGGCTCTGCCGAGACGTGCTAACTGGGTGCCTCTGTCTGTCTATGTGGGCATCGAGCAATGGCTCTGCCGAGACGTGCTAACTGGGTGCCTCTGTCTGTCTATGTGGGCATCGAGCAATGGCTCTGCCGAGATATGCTAACTGGGTGCCTCTGTCTGTCTATGTGGGCATCGAGCAATGGCTCTGCCGAGATATGCTAACTGGGTGCCTCTGTCTGTCTATGTGGGCATCGAGCAATGGCTCTGCCGAGATATGCTAACTGGGTGCCTCTGTCTGTCTATGTGGGCATCGAGCAATGGCTCTGCCGAGATATGCTAACTGGGTGCCTCTGTCTGTCTATGTGGGCATCGAGCAATGGCTCTGCCGAGACGTGCTAACTGGGTGCCTCTGTCTGTCTATGTGGGCATCGAGCAATGGCTCTGCCGAGACATGCTAACTGGGTGCCTCTGTCTGTCTATGTGGGCATCGAGCAATGGCTCTGCCGAGACATGCTAACTGGGTGCCTCTGTCTGTCTATGTGGGCACAGAGCAATGGCTCTGCCGAGACGTGCTAACTGGGTGCCTCCGTCTCAGTTTATTTATAAGGGCATTGAGATATGTCTCTGCCAAGACGAGCTACTTGGATTCCTCCGTCTATATGTGTTGTATTCGATTACAACATATATGTTAAAATTAAATAATAAGAATTACTAATAGGTGCTATTTCCTCATTTTTCAGTCGAAGAAGATGGCCTCGCAGCACCTTTTACCAGTGCAACTAGCTGCGAAGATCACTCGAGTGTTGGAAATGCAGACACACACCAGGGTCCATCCATTCCTGATGCAGCCATTGCCATGAGCCCTTCGCGTCGCCCGAGTCCACTTGCCGAAGACCGTGACTGCAACGAACAAGGACCATCATCTGAACAATGTGGCTGAGGACATCCACATGTCAGGAGAGGCCGTATTAGCATCAAATAATAATTGTAACCTACCCAACGGCTGTGCCTATAAAAGCAGAGCGCGGCCAGTACTCGCCCCCCCTTAGACGCCTCCGGGCGCAACAGAACCTTTCGCTCCGGACCATCGCGAACGCCCCCCCGCTGGTGAGGAACGACGTCATACAGCGGGACCTCGAGATGGAGAGCCTGGACCAATTTTGTGTCCGCCTCGCGTCCCACATGTTCTCGCGTGCCGACGCTTCCGCTTGGCAGCACGTCAAGCACATAGCGCCCTGGCACGCGCGTCCTCCTGACGCGAGGCGATTTCCCCGTGACCTCCTACCGGACGTGTCCAACCCACCGGACTTGACGCCTGAGTGAGCCGCTTTCACCTACACGCGACTCACTCACACGAATTAGACTCCTCAATCATCACACGCACCCGGTGCACGTTGTGTTCTAAGTTAATATAGGCATGACGTGCTCCAGCCCTCATACAATCACGACTCTACATACATATTACTCACGCAGCGGACGCGTAGCGCGGTTGCGCGTTTGCATGCCCACATGAGCGGTGTAACACACAATTTCCAATACCGCTCATACTCTCACCACGTCCCCTGAGCCTGAAGCGTGACCGGCTTGATCTGGAAGCGTAACAGGCGGGGGTCTACATCCTCAGTAGGGAGCGCCCCCAAAGCCGGCATTCTCGTCGCTGGTCGTCTCTCGCTGGGCTTCCTCCGGGTAACCGGGGGTTCCACCCGGCGGGGTCTGACCGCCGAGATGTCGTGAAAAACGGCACTGCAGGAGCAGTGCCGAGGCGCTCCTACTGAACACAGTGCAGTTACTCTTAGGCAAGCTGCGTATGCACGCCTGCCTTGAGGTTGCCGCCTACAAGGCACCCCAACGCAGGTCCCGTATCTACGGGGCCCTACCCTGCCACCGCGGGACAAAGGCCTAGCCTGTACCCCGCCGCCGCGCCCCCTTGCGGGGACGCAGCGACTTCCACGGGAGACTCGCCCCTTACTCCGTCTCCAGCAGCCGTCGTGATAACATCGTTTTGTAAGATTGTTAAAAGTCGTTATTTTTATTTTGTATCAGAAAGTATATTTTTGTCTCATGTTTGAAATTGTATTTGTTTTAAATTGATTAGACTAGTTTTTAGTCATTCCGTTTATGTTTTTTAAATAAAACTGATATTAATCACCATTAATATATTTATTTATTAGATGTGTAAATAATTGACATAAAAATAATAATTTCTTCAAAAACGTGTTTCTTCCTTTGGCGCCTTGCCCTTCTTCCTGTGAACAAAAATAAAAACACTGTTAAAGAAATTTGAACACTAGCTTTTGGCTAAGTAGTAACAGCCACACGGATCCATCTCCTCTTTTATTTGTTAACACAGGTACAGAAATACAGATCTTATATTTGATGAACAGAGCGCTATGTTATGCCAGGAGGCGTACAAATATGGTGAGCAAATTAGTAATCTTGAGCTGGATGCTCAAGATTACTAATTAAAGTTTAAAAAAATATGTATATATTTGAGAATCCTGCATAATTATGGTATTCAATTTAATTATTAACATTTAAAAATATTATCTAGTACTTGAATTATGTCAGATTTAAATAAGGGATTATTTTTATAATTTATTAGATAAAAATGTCAAAAAAGCTAACTACCTAAGTTCACAATATTTAAAATGTCAAAAAATCTAAGTATCTAAGTTCAAATAATTAAAATGTCAAAAATTATTTAATGTCAATATCAACAGTAAATTTCATTTCCAAATAATTAATCATTTAAGTTAAATGTCAAAAAAAATATAACTATCTAATCCAAAATATTTAAAATGTCAAAAAAATATTAAATGTTTCAACAGCATAAAATTCCAATTAAGCAACACGTGCCGAGGTCGGAATTCGGATGGGTGACTATCCTAACATACCAAGATACCTCCGTCCCTTGGTAAGCACGTTAAGGCCCTTGTTCCCATTTAGTGCCATAAAACCATGACTTTCTGAAGCTTACTCCCTCGGTAACGGCCAAGTTAATAGATTTGAAAAAAAATATATAGGGTGTTTTTCACCACAACAAGAGGAGAGATGAAACGCATGTTACTAAAAGAGTTATGAGTATATATGTGGATGGGTGGAGAGGGAGAGGGAGGCCAAAGAAAAGATGGATGGATTGTGTGAAGAGTGATATGAAAGAAAAGGAAGTTAGTGATAGCGTGACGGTTGACAGGTTAGAATAGAAGAAAAAAACATGTTGTGCCGACCCCAAATAAGATGGGACAAGGGCAGGAAGATGATGATATACAGGGTGTTTTTGACATCGAGGCACAATCGAATACCACGGATCCAGTACTTATATAATTCTGGACCCCCAGTGGTGAAATTTTTCGTCGACATTTTGCTAATTTAAAAAAAAAAACTGTACTTTTTTAATTTTTTAAAACTGAGTAAAATCGTTATTCTAACCAACCCCGATGATATTTTTAGTAAAAAGAAATAAAAACTTAAATAAAAAGTCATCGGGATTTCTTGGTTATTTGATGATTACTCACATTGAAAAAAACCCTGCTCCTCCTAGCCAAGTTACAACCGTTTCGTTTCGATTCTCTTTTCGTCGATCGCCTCGAGTCGACCACGCCTCCGATTCCTTTGTTCTGACGTCGTCTCAACGCTCAGTCATGTGGCGGTCAACGAAAAGAGAATCGAAACGAAACGGTTGTAACTTGGCTAGGGGGGCTGGTTGTTTTCAATGCAGGGCAAAGCTAACTTTTTATAGCGAAGAAATTATTTGATGAGTCCCCATCCTCAAATAAAAGCTAACCATAGCCTAATTAAAACAGTTCAGAAGCTATTTAACTATAACTTTAATATTCCACAACTATCACACAACGCCGTCTAGTCTCAAGCTAAGCAGAGCTTGTGTTATGAGTACTAGACAACTGATAAATATACATAAACATTTCTAAATACATACATACTATAGATAAATTACACCCAGGCACAGAACAAATGATCGTGCTCATCACACAAACATTTGTCCTGGGTGGGAATCGAACCCACGAACTCAGGGCCATAGGGCATAGCAGTCAGGGCCACTAACCATTAGACCAACAGGCCAGTCAAAAACTCACCTATTGCAACATGGGAAATCCCAGAATTTTTGATCCAGTCCATATTCCTCGCCATCTTGGATAGTTTGTGGCATTTCCTTGCCCATAGACTCTGGTAGAAACAGGCAGAGACAACCGCCGCAGATACCTAGAGTACCGAGAATCAGTAGAGGGATCTCTCTTGCTATTGTAGCCTGAAAAGCAAAAAAAAACATATATTTATTTGGTCTATTATCAGAACTTAAGTTTGGCGATTCTTGTTTGAGCAATTGTGGTTCCACTCCGGATATCTTCATTCCTAATGGGGGCCTTCCAACACTGCGTCTTCCGGTACATGGTCGCCACTTCAGAACCTTTCGGCCCAAACGGCCATCTGTTCTGCGAGCAATGTGCCCTGCCCATTGCCACATAAGTTTGGCGATTCTTCGTGCTATGTCGGCAACCTTGGTTCTCCTGCGGATATCTTCATTCCTGATTCGATCACGCAAGGAAACTCCGATCATAGCTCTCTCCATTGCCCTTTAAGCCTTTTGATGAGGCCCATTGTGAGGGACCACGTTTCACAGCCATATGTCATCACTGGCAACACGCACTGGTCATAGACTTTCGTTTTGAGACACTGTGGTATGTTGGACGAGAAGATACCGCGCAGCTTCCCGAACGCTGTCCAACCGAATCAGATTTGACGTATGACCTCTTTCTCGAAGTTAGACCGACCCAACTGGACCGTCTGTCCCAGGTAAACGTAATCGTCCTCGACTTCGAGTGTGGTCTCCGATCTTGATAGGAGTGGTGGTTATATACCATGGTCTTGGTTTTGTGCATGTGCAGTTTAAGACTCCCTCTTTCGGAAGCTCTGCTGAGGATATCGAGCTTTATACTGAGCTCCTTCATAGTCTCCGCCATGACTGCTACGCCGTCGGTAAATCGAAGGTCAATGGTGTACTCGCCAAGTAGTATATAGGGTGACTGGCAATTAGTGTACGATACTTAAACACGTGATTGTGTACATGATAACCAACAACTTTTACTATGGGAACAAACCTGAAATGGCGAAAAAAAGTCAGCTGTTCAGTACATTTATGTTTGCCTAATGTACTGAACAACTGGAATTTTTTTCTCGATTTCGGCTTTGTTCCCATAATAAAAATTGTTTGTTATCATGAGCACAATCACGTGTTTAAGTATCGTACACTAATTACCAGTCACCATATTATATAGTGGGCAGGACAGATGGTTGATGGACCCAATGTAAAAAAAGTACTTTAAAATAATACTTTTATTTTACACTTTTTTAAAGTTTAATATATTTTATTCTTTTATTATCTATATATTGTTTTATCCGTTTCTGTGTTCCGTGAGTGTGTCCGTGGCATCACCAGGCCCTATCAGAATACCAGCGCTGCGTTATTTTACTTTGTTGTTATGCATGAGATAGGAGCCTTTTTGGCCTCGCACAGGTCTTTTATTTTTATCTTTTAATATTGTGTAGCGACATCTATGGCGTCACATAAGAACTAATCCTGCATCGCGGAAGTTCTCCGCGCGATTGGAACACATAGAACAGCCCGAAATCATCTATCGGGCAGTTGCCCACCAGACATAACACCCGTCTATCCGGAGGATCCTCCCTTTTCAACGGAGGTTAGCGGGACTTTACACTCTGTTCCGCCTACCTCCAAAATTGTTTTCTTTTTATTTTTTATTTTAAGTTAAGTATTTATAGATTAAGTAGTTACTTTTTATTTTATTATTGTTTGTCCTGTGCGAGTCTCAAATAAATGTTTCCTTTCTTTCTTTCTTTCAAAGGTTTTGGAGTGACGAAGCTGTCTTTTGGTGAGGTCGCAGCGAAGACGCAGCGTTAGAAGGCCTCCCACATGGTGGACTGATGACCTGGTGAAGGCCGCGAGAATCTGATGGATGCGAGACGCATAGCTTGATGTAGCGACATTTGAAGGTGACAAATGTCCAACAGCGGACGTTTTGCGGTTAAAATAATGATGATGTGACATCTACACAACCGCAATGAGCCCGCGTGGTGAATTACGGCCGACTCCTTCTCCTAGAGTTTTTTTTTAATAATGATAGGCTCACGTTTGACCACCATCTCACCTGACGGTAAGCGATGATGTGGTCGACGATGGAGCACGCTTGCCTAGAAGTAGCCTATTCACTCTTGACTTAAACACCCCTAATTTGTAGCTACCAGGAAACATAGACTCCGGCAAGGAATTCCACTCCTTGGCTGTACGCATAATAAATGTGTTCTCAAAACGCTTCGTACGTATGGGTGGGATGTCCACCATGTACCGATGACGCAACGCCGTACGTCTAGTGGTCCGATGATGGAACGGACTTGGCGGAATTAGATTGTGCAATTCCAGTGCACACTCCCCGAAATGTAAACGATAGAAAACCGACAGGCTAGCAACTCGGCGGCGATGCCCAAGGCTTTGGAGCTTCGACTCAACAAGTGAAATCAGAGTGATGAGTGAGTTTGAATTTCCAAAACCATCATAGCTTTCGTCACATTCGGTCATATCCTTTTGTCAAAGTACTCTGTGAACAGCATCGCGGTCGCGTTCAATCACGTATAGCGTCTATGGTCTATGCAAATTGCCACAGATTATAAAAACAAGTTGCTCGGGCGCATCGTGGTGTTGCCACTTTATATTAATGTATTCGTCACGTTATTTTTTTTTTATTTAGTTTAATTTTCTTTTCAATTTATAATTCATATATGTATTTTTATTTCCTTTTTCTATCCAAATCTTATTGTACACTGCACCGTTCGGGCGTCTTTATGTCGACACCGCCACCGGCCCACGCTGAAAACCAGCGCTGTGTGCTCATCGCATAATGCGTGAGGCCGCCGCTTTATGCTGAGCGTTCGGCCGTTTTGCGCGGATGTGACGCATATCTTCCCTATCAATTGACAATGTTTGTTTGCTAGTTTTAAGATTGCGTCATTTCGCGCGAATAAGCAGTTTTTATTTCTTCTTTTCTTCTTTCTAAGTGCATCATTGCCGATGATTCTCTTGATCTGAGCCAGCAGTGGGAAGCTCACCATATATTATAACTTACCATATAGACAATGTAAGGGGTCAGAATTGTCGCCACGTAACCACTGATATGGATCAGTGCTATGCCCTGAGCTCTGACGACTGTTGGCAGGAGTTCTGCAGCATATTGCATTCCTATGTTGAAGGATATGTTGACTGCGAAGCGTCCGACAATCGCTAAAGAGGCTGAGGCGATTCCTGGGGGAAAAAAGAGGGATTCGTAAAAGGTTTCCATGAAGATATGAGATTGTGTTTTATGTTTAGTTTTAATGTTTAATTTTATCTTTGAATCGACTTTGTTTCTATTTGATTGTTTAATGCGACGTATGTATATAATCCACTTGACATTTCTTATTTATTTATTTTTAACCGACTTCAAAAAGGAGGAGGTTACATGTTCGGTTGAATGTATGCTTTTTTTTTTTTTTTGTATGTTCACCGATTTCTCGGCCAATTGTGGACCGATTTTGAAAATTTTTTTTTACTTGAAAGGTTATGCTTCCGTATTGGTCCCATAGAAATATTGTTATGATCTGATCATGAACTTCGAAGATATGGAACAGAACTCCTCATAGGATCACAGCAGAACCGTCGTAACAAGTAAAATTGCTTTGTTTATACGTGTAGTCGATGACTGACTGAAAGTAGAGGGGGAATATATCGAACTGATCTGATGATGAAGCCTGAAGTTAGGCACCGGAACTCTGTAATAAATTAATGTAATCTAACCGTGTTTGGGATTATTAGAATTGTCATGAGATGCACTCTGGCTATAAGGTATTTAAGTTTGGCTGAGGGGTACTTTTTAGTGGTGGTACCAAAACTAAAAAGTGTAAAATAAAAACTTTTTACAAAAAAAATACAACCGACTTCAAAGTAAAAAAAAACACTGAAAAGTGCAAAATAACTTTAATTTCGGAAGTCGGTGTTAAATAACGAATAGACAAAACTATTATAGAAACACCGACTTCCGAAATTAAAGTTATTTTGCACTTTTCAGTGTTTTTTTTACTTTGAAGTCGGTTGTACTTATTTTTTTTTGTAAAAAGTTTTTTTACCTATGACATACTGCGTTTAATGTGAATTTATATGACTTTTATCTTGATTCAATAACTGTTGTCTAGTTTGTCAGAATGAAATTCTAAAATTAATAAATAAATTTGCACACCTTCCTAAGTTATAACCGTTTTGTTTCGATTCTTTTGTCGTCGATCGCCTCGAGTAGGCCTCCGATTCCTTTGTTCTGACGTCATCTCAACGCTCAGTCACGTGGTCAGAACAAAGGAATAGAAGGCGTGGCCGACTCGAGGCGACCAACGAAAAGAGAATCGAAACGAAACGGTTGTAACTTGGCTAGGGGGGTAGATTAGCTCATAGGTCATAGGGTCTATGTATATATAAGACCTTTTTATATTTACCTGTATTATGCAAATAAACGTATTGATTGATTGATTGGTGTGGCGGTTATCATGTTGTCTTTGAATTATTTGATCTTTGAATTGCTCTTATTTCTCTAGGCCAGATTTCTTTTGGGATTTTTTTACTATGGAACCTTACTTCTTGCTAAATTTCAGGATTCTAGGTAAACGGGAAGTACCCTATAAGTTTTGATTTCCTTGCGAGTGTCAAAATAAATATGTGCCTAAACGGAGCATAAACAGCTGTAAATTTAGATTGTATTTGCTTCAAGGGGTAGCAAATTTGAGTTGATCCTAATTTTAGCTTAATACCTATACGCGTTCCCGAAAATATGGGTCTTGTCCGACTAACAGACGGACATCAAACTGGTCCTATAAGGGTTCCGTTTTTGTTAAGTGAGGTATGGAACTCCTGTCAGTCTACCTGTCTGTCAGAAATCAGAAACGATTATTTCAAATAGACCAATACAGGCACTTTTGAATTGTCAAAATGTCGGTCAGTCAAAATATGTGAAGCTAAATTGCACGTTCCAAAGCGTAGATCTCTATGGAGAAGAACGTGAAAGAAACTCCATGGACACTCTTTTAAATCATATTATGAGTTACATAAATCTTGGTTACATATTTCTTGTCGCTTCTAATATGTGAGCACAATGTAGATAAGTAATAATAATTAAAATAAAAAAACTAATTAAAAAAAATAGAAATTGTAATAAGTCACTGACGGCACCCGTTCACGAGCATGACGCGTGCATCAGCCCCACTCAGCTCAACCATTTTGAAGGGAACAGAATGACCCAATAACACGTGCCACTATCAGCGAGACATTTGAGTGAGCATGACAAACTCTCAACTGCCATGCTCGTAATGTCAAACAAGTTGTAACCTAATAAAAATGCTCCATAGTACTTCACATTCAAAACCCTTTTACTCATCAAGTCGCGATGGTATCCAATTGAAACTGATATTAAAACCGCCGGATTTTTAGTTCGCCTATGTACCACTACTATACATAAAAATTAAATAAACAAATATTTGTCGACTCTAGTTGGCCTACAGTCCAAGAACTGCTAGATAGAATAAAAGTCTGACATTCTCTCTCGCTCCACCCAGAGCGGGAGAAGTTATTTGATGATTTCATACTCAAAAAACTGACTCCTATTGGTCGAACTTACCAATGGGTGCAGTGGTGGCCAGTAGACTGAATACTCCGCTGAGGACCATGGTTCCAAATGCAAGCCAACGACGGCCGACGCTGGAACAAAACAAAAACAAAATTAAAGCATAATAGCATAATCAGCCTTTTCATGTTCCCACTGCTGGGACTCAGGCCTCCTCTCTAGGAGAGGAAATGGGCCGTAATCCACCACGCGGGCCACGCGGTTGGTGGATGTCACATGTCTTCGAATTTCTGGTTCTAGGACATGCCGGTTTCCTCACGATGTTTTCCTTCACCGTTTCGAGAGCAGTGGTGATGAAATAAATTACACAAAGTGATGCGCCTGGCTGGGTTTGAACCCGCGACCTACAACTCGTAAGTCGGGGCCGTTAGCACTCGGCCACCACTGCTCTAAAAAAAAACAATTATCATTATATTTAAGGGGCAAATATATGATTTTCGATTATTTTAAATCCAATATCACGTCTAAACGGCTAATCTGTATGTTTTGAAAATTAAAAAAAAATATTTTTTACTGAAATATTTTAAAATATAATTTATAAATTAATAAACGGAATAATAATAATAAATAAAATAAAAAATAAGACTCACATATCCAAAATCAGAATCAGCAGTATATCAGCGGGGAACTCCGTGAAGGTGGCTACGGTGAAGGTCATGAACATGTCCAGGCCTAAAGACCCCACATTCCTGACGTGCCCATCGAAGACCATGGCTATAGACATCCAGATGATCACAAGAAGGATGCTGTGACGGCGAAGACGGGGCGTCCTCAGGAGATCTAGAACGCTGTAGTTTTTGAATTCTTGTTCAGCTCGGTGGATTTCTTTGGCGGTGACCTGGAAAAGAATCATAGAGTTGAACTATCATGCGGGATTGTTCGAAAGAAGTACCGCGGCTCTGAAACGCAAAGGGCAAATGGAACTGGGCAAACGGGAAGGAACACGTGAGGGTTTTAGTCAGTAAAAGTCTGAAATGCCCTCTGGAGAACCCGCGACCTACGACTTACGGAGTTGTAGGTCGCGGGTTCAAACCCAGCCAGGCGCATTACTTTGTGTAATTTATTTCATCACCACTGCTCTCAAAACGGCGAAGGAAAACATCGTGAGGAAACCGGCATGTCCTAGAACTAAAAATTCGAAGACATGTGACATCCACCAACCCGCACTGGGTCCGCGTGCTGGAATACGGCCCATTCCCTCTCCTAGAGAGGAGGCCTGAGTCCCAACAGTGGGAACATTATAAGGCCGCCTATGCTATGCTATGCCCTCTGGAGCGAGATGGCGTGTCAGACTTCTAGAACGATTTTTTTTAGGTGGGAAATCATCCAATGCCTTCTCTCGCGTTCTTTGGTATTGTTCGTCAAGTCATTGAGCTTCTTAGTAGTCCTGAGTTGAGCTTTATAAATACTGACAAATGCTTGCACTGATTGGACAGGTCTACATAAATCTGTATGTTTATAGACCATATCAGACACTAATTTGCATGGTTCTCATATGATTTCACCATTACATGTTGACAGGGCTGGGCAAAATACTGGCTTTAATTGAAATACAAATTACAAAATACAGTATCGCAAGAGGACTATTTATACATGAAAAATAAAAACACTTAACTAATTGAAATTACATAATATATACACAATAACTACACAGTATATATACACAGTATCGCAAGTAATTAAAATACAAAATATCTTTAAGTAAGGTATTTGAAATATAAAATACAAAATACAGTATTTTAGCTATTTTTAATTGAAATACAAAATACAAATTACATATTAAAAAATAAGTAATCTAGACCAGCATGGGCTGAAAAGTAGAGGAAAACGAGATTAATTAATCAGTAAAACCGTAGAACACTAGATTTTTAAATGTACTGTCAGACAAACAGCCTCTTGTTGGAGAGTGAATAAAACCTGCTAAAGAAAACAATCTTTCTTGAAGGTTAAATGTATTTTAATGTTAAAATGTATTTTGAAGCATCAAGTACTTGAAATACTAATTACAAAATACTTCGCCGTCAGGTATTTTAAATACGAATTACAAATTACATTTTAAGTAAGTAATTGAAATACAAATACCAAATACGTATTTGTATTTCAATTACGTATTTTAATTACAAGTAATTCAAATACTGCCCTACCCTGCATGTTGACTGACTTTATCTTTTTCTCAAAACTCCCAGACATGATCGTCGTCAACACGTCTTGTAATGTGTTTTTGTTTTTCTTACCCTAAACTCTTCAATGACTGCATCAGGGATCTTCTTCTTGTTGATACGTTCACATTTCTGCATTATCTTTATTGCTTCGTCTATACGACCCTGAGATATCAGCCATCTGAAAGAAAATTTTGTATTTTTAGTCATCTCTTACCCATCATCATATTCCTGCCCGTGTCCTATATTAATTGTAGTCGGTGTGACACGTTTTTTGGGGTTCCACATCTCAAAAGGAAAAACGGAACCCTATTAGGATCACTTTGTTGTCCGTCTGTCTGTCGGTCAAGATAACAACCCGAACCCGAACCCGAAGAGCTCGGTACCCGGTATCTTGGGAACCCGTAGAGGTATCGAGTTAAAATTAAAACCATATACGCAAGTCTGCGGTCCCTTAAAGCTGTGGAAAATACAAACTTCTGAGTTAACGAAAAAAAAAGATACGGCCGTTTATGTCGCAAAAACGTGTATTTCGACACTCTCAAGGGAATCAAAATTCACAGGATACTTCCCGTTGACCTAGAATCCTGAAATTTGGCATGAAGCAAGGTCTCATAGCACAAGTATAAGAAAAAATCTGACGTCACAAAAAAAAACTTATTTTTTCATAACTTAATTCGGAAATTGAACTGTTTTTATAGGTAAGTTTGTACGGAACCCTCAGTGCGTGAGTCCGACTCGCACTTGCATGGTTTTTTTTTCTTCCATTCTGTCCTGTCACCCGTCGTCACACTATCACTAACTCCCTTTTCTTTCATCTTTTCTTTGGCCTCCCTCTCCCTCTTCTTATCTACATGTATATATAGGGTGACTGGTAATTAGTGTACGATACTTAAACACGTGATTGTGCTCATGATAACCAACAATTTTTATTATGGGAGCAAAGCCGAAATCGCGAAAAAAATATCAGCTGTTCAGTACATTAGGCAAACATAAATGTACTGAACAGCTGATTTTTTTTCGCGATTTCAGGTTTGTTCCCATAGTAAAAGTTGTTGGTTATCATGAGCACAATCACGTGTTTAAGTATCGTACACTAATTACCAGTCACCCTATATAAGTCTTAGTTTAGTCATCTCTTGCTGTTCATCATTTTTTTTTAAATCAATGCCCTATACAAAGAATTACTCCTCTACCATGGATGTGTTTACAAACACACATACAGAAGACACTCAGATCAACTATCTGTATCTGTGATTTCGAAGTCCAATGAACTGAGCAGAACTTTACCTGGCACTTTCCGGCACCACACAAGGAGTCAGAACAGCCAACGCGAGGGGAACACTGATGATCAGGGTGTATATCTTCCAGTCAGCCACCCATAGCGCTATCCACGGAAGGAGGCAAGCAGCGAACGTGAAGTAGACGGCTATTGACATATTGGCGACAAAGGTCCGCCATTTTGTGCCTATGTATTCGAGGACTGGAAAGAAATGCAATTGGTTAATTTATATTCATCATCATCATCATCACTTCAGCCAAAAGACGTCCACTGTTGGACATAGGCCTCCCCCAAGTATCGCCTCAATGACCAGTCCTGTGCGTCTCGCATCCATTGGATTCCCATGACTCTCTGCAGATCATCGGTCCACCTTATCGGCCTTCCAACGGTACAAGATCGCTATACCAGAACCTTTCGGCCCCATTGACCATCCGTTCTACGAGCAATGTGCCCTGCCCACTGCCACTAAAGTTTGGCGATTCTTCGGGCTATGCGATAACCTTTTGGCGAATAGCGGATGGTAAAGAAAACACAGTAATTGCTGAATATGAGGAATATATTTATTGTCAATTTGTGGCTATTTACATTCACATTTTGGGTGTCGCAAGTAGTGATGGTATTATTCTTACTTTTGCCAAGTGAATTTGGAATTAATAAAATATATCTAAATATCGCACTACCCGAGGGTTTCGAGGCAGTTAGTTCCGCATCTATAAATGGGTGGCGGCCGCGGTGACGCGTTCAGTGTGTAGCCCGTGCGCCTGGTGAGCGCACCGCTACAGTGCTCCGCCTCAAGCGAAGCGTACCGGTTGTCTGATGACGCGCCCGGAGCGCGATGTTTTGATTGCAGATGTGCTGATCGGAGGTTTTGAAGATGTGTCATCTGCTTCACGCTGTGGTTGTGTGTCTGATATGGTGAATGCTGGCTTCAAACGCTCAATGGATATGACTGCTTCTCTGCTTGGCAATTGTAGTGTGAAAGTTTTGCTGTCTCTGCGTAATACTGTGTACGGCCCGTCATAAGGCGGTTGTAATGGTTTTTTCACTGCGTCGACTCGCACGAACACTTGCTTGCATGTGCGTAGGTCGTTGTGAATAAACACTGGGCGATTAGTGTTATGCGAGTGTGCGTGAACTGGGCGTAAGTTGCTGATTGTTGACCTCAGTTTTTCGACGTAGTTCGTGTCCATGTTCTGGGCTGGTGACGTCACGAAGAAGTCACCTGGTAATCGTAGGTTTTGACCATAGGTGAGTTCCGATGCATTGACGTTTGTGTCGGTTCTGGTCGCAGTACGTAGGCCAAGCAATACTGTGGGTAATTCTTCAATCCGGCTATTATTACTGAGGCGAGCAGTGAGTGCGGTCTTCATACAGCGATGCCAGCGCTCCAACAAACCGTTGCTCTGGGGGTGATACGGCGTAGTTCGTATTCTGTTGATGCCCAATAGTTTGGTCAGCGCGTTGAATAGGTGACTCTCAAACTGTCGGCCTTGGTCTGTTGTCATCCGAGCTGGACAGCCGAATCGTGTGATCCATCCTTCATATACTGTCTTGGCAATGGTTTCAGCTGTGATATCACGCACGGCATATGCTTCTGGCCAGCGCGTAGCTCGATCGATCATTGTTACGACGTAACGATGGCCATCAGGTGATCACGTCGGGGTCACCACTTTGGCGAATAGCGGATGGTAAAGAAAACACAGTAATTGCTGAATATGAGGAATATATTTATTGTCAATTTGTGGCTATTTACATTCACATTTTGGGTGTCGCAAGTAGTGATGGTATTATTCTTACTTTTGCCAAGTGAATTTGGAATTAATAAAATATATCTAAATATCGCACTACCCGAGGGTTTCGAGGCAGTTAGTTCCGCATCTATAAATGGGTGGCGGCCGCGGTGACGCGTTCAGTGTGTAGCCCGTGCGCCTGGTGAGCGCACCGCTACAACCTTGGTTCTCCTGCGGATAATTTATATCGTTTGTTCTTTGTGGAGATACTTGGGAGGCTTGTGTCCAACAGTGGACGTCTTTCGGCTGAAATGATGATGAATTATAATCAGATGTACTTAAACCCTTAATTTAAATCCCTGTGTGTGTATTATATCACTTTTGGTGCACCAAAATGATTTAAATGAATGAGGAATAAAGATGAAGAACTTACCAACAATATACATGATGATAAAACAGTTGTCATAAGCCAGTCCCACAATAAAACGGCAGACACAGAATGACCAGAATGCGTTGGTGAATACTGAGCCAAGACCGCCTACAAAGCCTGCGAGGTTCGCTCCTGAAAGAGGAAGTCAAAGTCAATGATTAGGACGTAAAACGATAAGATTAAAAGTGTTTGGCGTAGTGTATGGCAATGCGCCACCAGTACAGATACTGGCACGGATCTTAAGCTCTGACTTCCACATGCGCAGAAGTGAAATATCGGGTCTCTTTAGTGGTATGAAGTGAGACGCGGGAGCGGGGAGTGCAATTCTTATACAGTGATTGGCTCGCCGATGTTTACAATGCGCAAAGTGATCCCTGCTCTTTCGCCGGTCAAGATACGTGCCGGTATCTGTACATACAAAACATTTTGGGAACACATTAATTGTTCGCGGAAGAACGCCGTGTTGTCTTTCCAGCCACTCGTCAAAGAGGGGACTTACCGCCATAATTATGGCGTCCCCAGCACTGAGTGGCGACAGTCGTTGTCGCCATTCCACCATGAGATCCCGCCGGAACTGTCCGCCACGCCGCAACGGAGGTCTTTTTTTTTTAAGGTGGGATATCATCTAATGACTTCTCCCGCTCTTCGTGTCAGACTTTTATTGACTAAAACCACACCTGTGTCCTTCAGTTGCCCTTTTGCGTTCTAGGACTACTGGTTTCCTTTTCAGAAATTCTTCACGGTCCTAGCTAGCGGGTATCGGCCCTGCTGGGCCTCTACGGTTTGCTGACATGTCTTTGAGGAGCGCGTGGATCACTACGAGCTGTTGACAACTGGGCTCGGTCCGGTCAATTACCGGACGGCCGGACGGCGAGCTACCCATTGTTCGACGTCCGCAAGCCCGCGTCTACCGTGGCTGGTAGTCGGGGTCAGAATCTCGGCGGATGGGGCGTGGGGACACTCGTTACCTCACGCGTGCGGCCTGCTCCTAGCATTACTGCTTCGCAGAAGGAGGCCACCGCCTGCCATTCCTCCTCGCTTTGGACCATAGCCCGAACCAGGACCCGACGCGAGAGGTCAATGCCGCTGATTGCCTCCACGAGGACACGACTGTGCTCCGCCCAAACGGGGCACACCTCCACCGTATGATGACATACAATGATGACACTTGGGCGTTTCTTCCGCCTGAATCCGATGCAGCAACCTCCCGAACTTGCCATGTCCGGTGAGAACCTGCGTCATGCGGAAGGTGAGGATGCCGTGTTGCCGCTCCAGCCACTCCTCAAAGAGGGTCCCCTGTGTACCGAGGAGGTCTAAGGGAGGTAAAAATTGTGAACTTACCAATCAAAGCAGGAATCCTTCCGTATTTATCAGCCACCCATCCGAATATGAAGCCTCCAGCTATACCCCCGCAGAAGAACACAGCCTGAGCTGTCGCTGGATAGTTGTCTCGCTCGCACACCCAGCCTTGCTGTGAAGAGAGAAAGAGATGGACATAAAAAAGTTTTTTTAACTGTAGCGACATCTATGTCGTCACATAAGAACTAATCCTGCATCGTGCAATTAAAGTTCTCCGTGCGATTTGAACATATAGAACAGCCCGAAATCATCTATCGGGCAGTATCCCACCAGACATAACACCTGTCTGATCTGAGATCCTCCCTTTTCAACGGAGGTTTGCGGGACTTTACTCTCTGTTCCCCCTACCTCCAAAAAACCAAAAAGGTTTTTGAAAAAAAAAAGTTCGTCATTCTTCAAGGAATCTCGATTAAATGTGCAAGTTTTCGATAGTTATATTTTTTTACTTTATTAGTAGTACATCTTGAAGGGCCAAAGTTTACGCAAAGTAGCTGATTTTCAAAAAGTTTACTATAATTTTGTAAACTTTCGTCTTACACAAATTATGTAATAATATCCACAAGATATCTGTGTTTTCAAAATATATAGAGAAAGATGTGTAATAACGTCATAATCGCGTAAGAGCGGTTAAAATGTACCACGGGAAGGACGCTCTTAATTGAAGGAAATGGTATTTGTGAAAATCATGTCTGAATTTCCACTTTAATGAATTTATACAAAGTATTGCCTCAAAATCCCACCTAATTCTGACTGTTCCTGCTTCTAACTGTATTGTGTAGGTATAGGAACTCCCTTCCTCAATCGTGTTGCTGTCTGAGAGTAAAGCCGCGTTCCCACTTTATCGTGACGACATTCAATCGTGTAGTTATTCTGTCGTGGCTTTTGTATTTGACACAATTAAATGTCGTCTATGACTTTTTTTGCGGTGACATAATCTGATTGTCATTATAGTGAGAACGGCTAGCAGGACAGTCGTAAAACGATAAAAAATTGTCAAGACTAAACTGTGACAGTAAATCATCTGTCGTTGTTAAGACTATCTGTCATGGCCACCACAAACAGTTGTTATATTGGGAACAGCTAGAGACGATAGTCGTCCGACGATAAACTAACCGTTACGACATAGTGGGAACGCGGCCTTAAATGGATATAGAAAGAAAGAAGATACATTAGAATTAAAATACAGTAGAATTAAGTATGAAAAAATAACTTTAAAATCTATGCAAGGCCAAAAAGGCACCTAGCTCAGCTTATGCTGTGATATTTAAAACGATAAATAACGCAGCGCCAATATTCTGCTAAGGCCCTCGGTGTTGCCACGGTCACACTCACGGAGATATGCAGGTACGCAGTCGATGTTAAACGATGTTCACGCCACAAGTCAACAGGTAGGACTATAAATTAACCGTAGTAAAACCAATATTATGACAAACTATTTGAAGTTCCCTGTATACTTAAACAATGAAGACACCTATGTATATATACTTGGATAAACAATTATCTCACACTCTTATAAGAGAGTTTCGAATGCTTGGATAAAGAAGAAATCATGAGAAGTGACATGCCGATGAAAATCGGGTTGCCCAGTCTGCTAATACAGTGGGCTACTGACCACTAAACCACGACCAACAGGCTAGCCAAGAAAAAAAAAACTGGGCAAGTGCGAGTCGGACTAGCACCCTGAGGGTTCCGTACAAACTTGCCTATGTAAACAGTTCAATTCCCGAATGTAGTCTCGAAAATTTTTCCGAATCGCAAAATTTTTAAACTAGATACCTCTACGCGTTTCCGAGATAAAGGGTCTTGACAGACAGACGGACGGACAACAAAGTGATCCTATAAGGGTTCCGTTTTTTTCCTTTTAAGGTACGGAACACTAAAAATTACCTGAGAAGCTATAGTTTCATATGGTACATCGGTATAGTTGAACTCCCACTGGTCCTGGCACTTCTTCACAGGCCACTCCAGGCTGGGTTCCAGGGTCCCGTTCTGCTGAACCTCTGTCCAGTTCACGTCGTAGACTGAGCATTTCTCGTATCGGTTGTTGGTGAAGGGAATCGAGAGGTGGCGTCTGGGGATTGGAAAGATGTTAAATAAACCGGTGAAAGAAAGAAAGTGAGAAAGAAAGAAAAATATTTTACTAGCGTAAAATAACATAGCATAGCATAGTCGAGCTTATAATGTTCTCACTGTTGGGACTCAGGCCTCCTCTCTAGGAGAGGGAATGGGCCGTAATCCACCACGCGGGCCCAGTGCGGGTTGGTGGATGTCACATGTCTTCGAATTTTTACCCGACTACGGAGGGTTATGAGTTTGACAGTATGTATGTATGTGAGTATGTTCATCTGTTCCCTCATAGCTCCTAATCTACCAATCGGAACTCGACATATGAGGTATCGTTAGAACCGTCTTCATTGTCCGCTGAACATAGGCTACGTGACGTGTCACAAAACTCGATATGGCACCCTCTAGCGGACAAAAAGTATGTGTTAAAAAATAAAAATGTAGATAAATACGCCGTGTTTGGTTTCATTTGAAAGGGCTACATTTGTAAATTTCGAAAATATTGCTCAAATTTAAAGTGACGCCCTCTAGCGGACAAAAAGTCATGTGTTAAGTTTAACACCAAAATTGTTTAAATAAAAATAAAGTAAAAAACTAAAACCCGACTACGACAAAAAAAAAACGACGCTGAAAAAGTATGAAACAAGATTTTCATACTTCGAACAGAACAAAAAGAAAAACCGTAGTCACACGTTATTAAAGTGTTTCGGTTGGTACCTGTAACGTGTGACTGCGGCTTGTCTTTTTGTTTTGTTCGAAGTATGAAAATCTTGTTTCATACTTTTTCAGCGTCGTTTTTTTTTTGTCGTAGTCGGGTTTTAGTTTTTTACTTTATTTTTTTGGTTCTAGGACATGCCGGTTCCCTCACGATGTTTTCCTTCACCGTTTTGAGAGTTAGCTTACAAAGTGCGAGCAGATATTCTCACCTTTCCTCCACACTTAAATTCCCCAACTCCGGCACGAAACACCAGTGCTCCTCAGGCACGACCGTCATGAAGATTTGACCGAAGTACACGAACGCGAAGAAGAAGGAGTACGGTATCATTAGGAGGAACAGGATCCGTTGGTACCAGCCGAAGTCGCCGACGTATGGGAGGAGATCGTCTAGGTCTTTCAGCTGGTGCTTTGGAGCTGCAGCTTCCACGCCGTTTGCTGTGGAAGAATTTTGAGATGATTAGAAGGAAGGGCATGGCACATTGCTCGTAGAACAGATGGTCATGGGGACGAAAGGTTCTGGAAGGGCGACTGCGGTCCGGAAGACATAGCGTTGGAAAGCTTCCCACAAGGTGGACCGATGACTCAGTAAGGGTTGCGGGAATCCGATATGGGAAACGTTATGGCGACACTTGGGGGAGGCGTATGTCGAACAGTGGACGTCTTTCGGCTAAAATGATAGAAGTATGCACAGGACGGGCGTTGTGGCGACACTTGGAGAAGGCCTATATCTAGCAGTAGACATCTTTCGACTGAAAAAATAATAATGATATCACACAAATCTGACAACTGATAAAACATACCTAATATACAGGGTGTTTGGTGACTCGATTCACAATTCTAGCGAATTCACAAAGTTATAAAAAGATTGTAATGGCATGTGGCACATCACTAGCAAGAGGATAAACTAGAGAATTTTTGAGGAAGTTGGAAGATTTCGGTCGCTTTTGGTTTTTGAAGTGAAACTTCTTTATCGGGGTTGGAAAAAAATTTATTATATATAATTTATATTAAACTTTATCTAATTTAACTTTATTTCACCAATTTCTGTAAAGTTGCATATAAGTAGTAAATTATTTTTTGAAAAATAACGTCATAAAGAAGTTTCACTTTTTACGAGTGTACGCTAGTACACGCACACATTTTTTTTATAGCCATGTAAATAGCTGAAAGATGGACAGCTTTAATTGAAGTCCAAAACTTTGCAAGTAAATTAAAAAAAAAAAAAACTACATAGCTAATGTCACTAATTTAAAATTTAAAAGTACTCCAATACAATACTGTAAATAAAATTAAAATTCTGAGTCCGCCGTAACGCCTTATATATTTTTTTAAATTTGTATTTGAATGAAAAATTTGGGTCTTATTTTCATAAAACAATATAAAGGCGATGAAAAAAAATCCACAGGGCATGAGAAGTGTTTAGGGGTCCGAAAGGATAGCGTCCAGTCGATCATTTCAATTTGGCACACGTTGCACCAAACACCCTATATATTTAAATACATACATAATATTATAGACAAATTACACCCAGACACAAAACAAATGATCGTGCTCATCACACAAACATCCAACAACAATCTGGATGGCAACCGACTGATTGCCCTTCAAAATGAAGGTACGCGAGTACATTCGTAAGAAGATGGCAGTGGTTTCGTCACAGCGCTAATTTGTTTCCTGCACTGTTTCAATAGATTCGCGTGTTCTTCTTTTTAATTTTTTTTTCTCTTCGTATATACCTACTCATATTTACTCAAACTACAATTTGAGTAAATAAGAGTAGGTATATATTATATAGTGTATTTGTGTATTTCTTATAATCATCATCATCATCATCATCATTTCAGCCGATAGACGTCCACTGCTGGACATAGGCCTCCCCCAAATGTCGCCACAACGAACGGTCCTGTGCGTCTCGCATCCATCGGATTCCCGCAACCTTCAAAAGGTCATCGGTCCACCTTGTAGGGGCCTTCCAACACTGCGTCTTCCGGTACGCGGTCGCCACACCAGAACCTTTCGGCCCCAACGGCCATCTGTTCTGCGAGCAATGTGCCCTGCCCACTGCCACTTAAGTTTGGCGACTCTTCGTGCTACGTCGGCAACCTTGGTTCTCCTGCGGATATCTTCATTTCACATTCGAACACGCAAGGAAACTCCGAGCATAGCCCTTTCCATTGCCCTTTAATTTTATAATATGTAATGTTAATATTGCACCTACCACAATTTGTCTCTGGATCACCCAAAGGTTGGTAGAAAATGCCTTAAGGCATTAAGTCCGCCTCTGTACTCTTGTGTGCATAAAGAATAAAATAAATAAATAAATAAACAATTGTTTTGGGTGGAAATTGAACCCACGACCTTCAGTATAGCAGTCAGGGCCACTAACCACTAGACCAAAAGGCTAGTCAAAAGTATGTGTAGTTGTACACAACAAATCGACACAAAAACTCCAAAAATGAAGTAGGAACTAACCTCCAGTGCTCATTTCCATGATATCAGTTCTAGAGGGGTTCTGGTCTGTCCCCACGGTGACTATGTTCTTCTCATGTGATTCCATTCTCGAACAACGTCTTAGCCTTAAAAGACACTTTCCTTGACGTGATTTCGGAGTCCTTAGACGTCAATCTGAGAGCACTGGGCTGGGGACAAGGAAAAATTTGTATAAGTAACGTAAAATATATAGGTAGAACATTATTTTCAGTATATGCAAAACCTTTCCGGCCACCGTAGGCGCGGGCTTGCGGACGGCGAGCAATGGGTAGCCCGCCGTCCGACCGTCCGGTAACCGACCAGACCGAGCCCAAGTCGTCGACGGCGCGTATTGTTCCAAGTTCCACGCGCGCCTCAGGTAGATGTAAGCAAATCGTAGGGGCCCAGCAGGGTCGAAGCCTACTGGGGCCAAGGGTACTGTGAAAACGAAACCCGAGGCCCTGAGACGAAGGCAACGAAGGAACAGGAGTGGGTTTTTAGTCAGTAAAAGTCTGACACTATCTCCCGCTTCGCCCAAGGGTGAAATTTGTCATTAGATGATTTTCCCACATAAGAAAAAATATGCGAAACCTGAATATAGTTTGTTCAGAATCAGTAACTAAATCGATTCCAATAATTTTTACACCATGTTATATTTTTTCCCAAAAATATTTAAAAAAGGTAACAAGTTGGACACCACCGACACTAAGTACAACACAGGTCACGGCAGGTCATAGCGGGTGCTAGCGCGCAGCTGGGTGCGGGAGCAAAACAACCCCTCAGTCACCCGGATAGCCCGGTGACCATGTATTTGTGTGGACAACCAGGTAACGTAATCTGCACTAATATTTTAAAGAAGTAAAGTTTGTTTTTTTTGTTTGTAGGAGGAAATCTCAGAAAGTACTGATCCGATTGGTAAAATTTTTTCACCGATAGAAAGCTGCTTTATTCTTGAGTGACATAGACTATATTTTACTAGCTCACCCGGTGAACTTCGTACCGCCACAGTCAATGAATGTTGTGCCCTTTTAGCTGAACTGCCAAAAGATAACGCCATCACCAGACCAGAACCAGTATAATTCTTTTTTTTTTCGGTGGGGAAATCATCCAGTGACATCCCCCGCTCTTGGGCGGTGCGAGAGATAGTGTCAGAATTTTACTGTCTAGAAACCCACTCCTGTTCCTTCATTGCCTTTCATACCAGGGCCGAGTCTTCCTTTCAGAATCAGACCCTTGTCTCCAGTAGGCTTCGACCCTACGGTTGCTGACATCTCCTTGAGGCGCGCGTGGAACACTACGCGCTGTCGACGACTTGGGCTCGGTCCAGACGGTTACGTACGTGTTACGGCTGAGGTTACCTCCCGCGATTGTGGGTGTATGTGAGAGGTATGCCAATGCTCATGGCCTAGTGTACAATATAAAAAGAGTGTTGTGATGGTGTTTGGGGCTGGGGGAAAGTGTCCAGTAACGGTACCTCCAATAAAGATTAATGGTGTGCCTTTGTCGAGAGTGCGTCCGAGCGGGGCGTTGGACGGTGCGTGCGGGCTTGCGCGTCCGCAAGCCCGCACCTACGGTGGCCGGAAATCAGGATCGGAATCCTGGCGGCTGGGGCGAGGAGGCCATTGCCTCGCGCGTGCACGTGCGACCTCCTCCTTTGCTAGCATTACTGCTTCGCAGAAGAAGGCGTCCGCCTGCCACTCCTCCTCGCTCCGGACCATGGCCTGTACCAAATCGCTGCCACCGATCGCCCCCACGAGGACACGGCGGTGCTCTGCCCAGGCGGGGCACACCTCTACCGTATGCTCCACCGTGTCCTCCGAATTAGAGATGGCGTTGTATTCAGTTCTTTTTTCGTGAATTTTTCCATTTTTTCTCACCTTTTAAACCTTCCCTGGACTATCAAAACTATTTCAAGACCAAAATAAGCCAAATCGGTCCAGCCGTTCTCGAGTTTTATATTCATTTTTATATATATATACTAGCTGAGCCGGCAAACGTTGTTCTGCCATATAAATAAAAAAAAAAAAAAAAAAAATAGATGTTGGCCGATTCTCAGACCTACTCAATATGCTCACAAAATTTCATGAGAATCGGTCGAGCCGTTTCGGAGGAGTTCAAGTTCGAACACCGTGACACGAGAATTTTATATATTAGATATACATTTATGCGGGCGAAGCCGCGAGCGTAAGATAATAGCTTTTAACTTAGTGATTTATCATGATACAGTTATGAAATTTTGTACACAGATTCTTTACATAAAAATACTAGAAACGTGTTTCGGGTTTCGCATATATACTAAAACTATTGTTGTATAGATATTACACAAGTCTGCTATTGTTATAAATTCGTCATTCCAACACGATACTATTGTCATGTTGCTAAAAGTTCGTAATCTGCTAATTCATAATGATCGATCATTGATCGGTCAATGGTCTCGTAATAGAGTTGTGGTAGAATGACAATATCGAGCTTATTAAAAGCAATGACTGCACAATGACGTTCTAATGGTAGATCACTGATCAAAGGAACTGTCAAAATTTTAGCAGATTACCGCATACGTCAGACATTCATTTGTCAATATGTACGAGATTACCATTCTATGCCACTTCTTTCAATGGAGGGTGAGTGGTTGACCATTGGAAAGTCATAATGACGCCATTATATTAGTAGATTAACAAAGTTGTCAAAATCAACAATTATGAAATCAATGATAGACTATTCTGAAACTATTGTAATAGCAGACTTGAGGCCCTGAATACCTGTGTATTATTTCTACTACCTATCAGGGACCCAAGTCTGCTATTTTTATAAATTCGTCATTCCAACACGATCCCATTGTCATTTTACTAAAAGTTCGTAATCTGCTAATTCATAATTATCGATCATTAATCGGTCAATGGTCTCGTAATAGAGTTGTGGTAGAATGACAATATCGAGCTTATTAAAAGCAATGACTGCACAATGACGTTCTAATGGTAGGTCACTGATCAAAGGAACTGTTAAAATTTTAGCAGATTACTGCATACGTCGGATATTTGTTAGTCAATATGTACGAGATTACCATTCTATGCCACTTCTTTCAATGGAGGGTCAGTGGTTGACCATTGGAAAGTCATAATGACGCCATTATATTAGTAGATTACCAAAGTTGTCAAAATCAACAATTATGAAATCAATGATAGACTATTCTGACACTATTGTAATAGCAGACTTGAGGCCCTGAATACCTGTGTATTATTTCTACTGCCTATCAGACCTAGTTGCTGGGCAACACGATACTCCTTGGAAATACTGATGGTCAGATTTACAGGCGTCTGACTCCCTGTGTAACGACTGTCAAAGATCTACGAATGACAACCGGGACCAACGTGATTACGAGATTTCCGAGACACGGGGTGTCAGAAATGCTTAAGACAAACTTAAATAAAAAACTTTTTACAAAAAAAAAAAAAAAAATACAACCGACTTCAATTTGTACCAAGAGACAGTAATGGAACAGTTTTTTTTTTCCACAACTATCACACAACGCCGTCTAGTCTCAAGCTAAGCAGAGCTTGTGTTATGAGTACTAGACAACTGATAAACCTACTTATATATTTCTAAATACATACATATTATAGATAAATTACACCCAGACACAGAACAAATGACTGTGCTCATCACACAAACATTTGTCCTGGGTGGGAATCGAACCCACGACCCCCGGCATAGCAGTCAGGGCCATTAACCACTAGACCAACAGGTCAGTCCAATTCAATGTAAAAAAAAACACTGGAAAGTGCAAAATAACTTTAATTTCGGAAGTCGGTGTTTCTATAATAGTTTTTGTCTCTTCGTTATTTAACACCGACTTCCGAAGTTAAAGTTATTTTGCACTTTTCAGTGTTTTTTTTTTACATTTAAGTCGGTTGTATTTTTTTTTGTTAAAGTTTTTATTTTACAGTTTTTAGTTATGGTACCATCACTGAAAAGTACCTCAGCCAAACTTAAGTACCTTATAGCTAGAGTGCATCTCATGACAATTCTAATAATCCCAAAACACGGTTAGATTACATAAATTTATTACAGATTTCCGGTGCCTAACTTCAGGCTTCATCATCAGATCAGTTCGATATATTCCCCCTCTACTTTCAGTCAGTCATCGACTACACGTATAAACAAAGCAATTTTACTTGTTGCGACGGTTCTGCTGTGATCCTATGAGGAGTTCCGTTCCATATCTTCGAAGTTCATGATCAGATCATAACAATATTTCTATGGGACCAATTCGGAAGTATAACCTATCAAATAAAAAAAAGTATTTCAAAATCGGTCTTCAATTGACCGAGAAATCGGTAAACAAACATAAAAAAATACATGCAGCCGAACATAGAACCTCTTCGTTTTTGAAGTCGGTCAAAAAGTACTTATATCGTGGCCAGGTCTTACAATAGATCACTTCATGATATGGCCAAGTAAAACTGGCCAGATCGTTTAAACGTTAACATTTATTTGTTGATATGTCAATCCTCGTTTGGCCATATCATTGATGTAGGATTTCTATGATAATAAAAGGTCTAAAGAAACTAGGCCAAAGGAGGATTGAAATATCATCAAACTTTAACGTTTAAAATAATCTGGCCAGTATTACTTGGCCATTTCATGAAGTGATCAATTTCTAAGATCTGGCCATGACACCTACAAAATTAATTGAAAAATTCACATTGGTTCTTGCCCGGTTTCGAACCCACAACCACAGTATAGATAAGATATGGAACAGTACGGAAACTACCTACAAATGTTCGAAACGGCACACTCACACAAACATACGCATCGACGAGACTCCTAAGCGTTTCTCGCGGTCCTGTCAGTAGCGAATGCCGGACTGTTCCATATCTTATCTATACTGTGCAGCAACTTCGTGCATGAGAGGTGGGTGCCTAAACCACTGGTCTATCACGACATTTAAAAAAAAAAAAATTTAAAGAAAAGAACATAAATACAGATACAGTAAAATAAAGAAAATGAAAGAGGTAACATAACTATAAGCAGCCTTAGAATGTTCTCACTGCTGGAACTCTGCCCCCCTAGCCAAGTTGCGACCGTTTCGTTGCAAACGCCTCGAGTAGGCCACGCCTCCGATTCCTTTGTTCTGACGTCATCTCAACGCTCAGTCACGTGGTCAGAACAAAGGATTCAGAGGCGTGGCCTATTCGAGGCGTTCGACGCGAAGAGAATCGAAACGAAACGGTCGTAACTTGGCTACTCTCTAAGAAAAAGAGAGTCGGCTGAAATCCAGCACGCAGGCGCAATGCGGGTTGGTAGATGTTATATGTACATCTTCGAATTGGTTTTGTTTCTAACATATACTGCATTTCTTCACGATGTTTTCCTTCACCGTTTTGAGAGAGAGAGAGAGAGTAGAAAAAGTATTAAGATTTATAAATTTACCTGATTTAACACAATAACCAATTATCTAAAAACTTAAATAAAATAAACTTAAAAAAAAAACTTTAAATGTATGACCGATCAAACGAAACTCTGTCATCTAACTGATTTCGAATTTCTTACTTATACTGTTTTATTCAAACATACTGTTTTATTTACTCGTACATCTTAAATAGGATTACAAAAGTGATATATATGTCAAACGTGCTATTTACTTTACGTTTAAAACTCACACACCTAATAAGTATCTTAAAAAACTGGGCAAGTGCGAGTCGGACTCGCGCACTGAGGGTTCCGTACTAACCTACCTATGTAAACAGTTCAATTCCTGAATGGAGTTTCGAGACATAAACGAGCGTATCTTTTTTTTTCGTTAACTTAGAATTTTGATTTTTTCACAGCATCAAGGGACCGCAGACTTGACTATACGGTTTTAATTTCAACTCGATACCTTCACGCGTTCCCGAGATAAAGGGTCTTGACAGACAGGTAGACAGACAGACGGACAGATGGACAACAAAGTGATCCTATAAGGGTTCCGTTTTTTCCTTTTGAGGTACGGAACCATAAAAATGATATAGAAAAATTCCTCTGTATCAAGGTCGACTGGATCTGTGCCCCAAAGACTGGCGGCCGGCATTGCCACGTTGTATGGCGATGTTTAGTTTCTGTACAGTTTTTTTTTTATGGAAGATGTTTGGACTTTTTTGGAAATTTGGACACAAAGAGATTTTTACATAGTATTTTTTTTGTGAGGGCCACAGTAACCAGTGGCGGATCAACCCAGCACGGGGCCTGTAACAAAATTCGACCAAGGGGCCCCTGTGTAGACCTATTAAATACTTCTCATTCTTATCTCAATCACCAATAACCCCGTGGATTTTAAGATTGGGTAAGGTACGTGGAAAGTACGGTAATGAGGGAAATCTAAGAGATTGACTACCATATATATTCAATGAAATAATAATCAGTTGTATTCGGATTTCAATATATTTAAAGACTACATTTTGTTGTTTTGTTTGGTTTTGTTTTGTTTTTGTTGTTTTTTTCTTTGTTTTTGACTAGATTTTTTTGCGTTCAAGTGAACTTGCACTTGAACGCACACCTGTAGCATTTGCTACTCTTGCTATATCCGCCACTGACATTAACTCTTTCTAACAAAATAAAAATTGCCACTGCAGCATTAAAATTGCTCAAATAATAGTCCATAGTTAATACTATAATACCACTGAACATGCTTATCAGCCATTTAACTGGTTATCACCAGTTGACGTACAAAGTTCAGTAAATAAGCATAAACATTCTAATTCTGGGTTCTCGTAACTACACAAATATAACCATAGTAACAGATCCAGCCACTTTTTTAGGGCTATATTTCACCGGGACACCATGGCGGCGCGACCAGTCGCTGCTACCAACAAAATGTAGAGTTACTCACCTGGGCCTCAAGTCTGCTATTACAATAGTGTCAGAATGGTCTATCATTGATTTCATAATTGTTGATTTTGACAACTTTGGTAATCTACTAATATAATGGCGTCATTATGACTTTCCAATGATCAACCACTGACACTCCATTGAAAGAAGTGGTAATCTCGTACATACTGACAATTAATATCTAACTTATGCTAAAATTTTGACAGTTCCTTTGATCAGTAACCTATCATTAGAACGTCATTGTGCAGTCATTGCTTTTAATAAGCACCATTGACCGATCAATGATCGATCATTATGAATTAGCAGATTACGAACTTGTAGCAAAATGACAATGGGATCGTGTTGGAATGACGAATTTATAAAAATAGCAGACTTGGGGCCCTGGTGTCCGTTTGGTTGCGTAACCAATTTGGCGGTGCGACCAGCTCGGACGCGTGCACTTAAGGTCCATTTTGATACTGTGTCAGTGTGGTGTAGCGACTCTGGTGTCTGTATGGTGTCTAGTTTGGTAGCTTACGGACACCATGGTGGTGCAACTGGTCGCGTTCCAGTTCATTTGGCACAAACGGATGCCTTAGGGCTATGTTTCACCGGGACACCCTGGCGGCGTGACCAGTTGCGCCGCCATGGTGTCTGTAAGCTACCAAACTAGACACCATACAGACACCAGAGTCGCTACACCAGACTAGGACAGTATCAAAATGGACCTTAAGTGCATGCGTCCTGAGTTGGTCGCGTCGCCAAATTGGTTGGCAACCAAACGGACACCAGGTGAGTAACTCTCTATAGAGCTGTATACATTTTGTTGGTAGCGGCGACTTGTCGCGCCGCCATGGTGTCCCGGTGAAATATAGCCCATATAGGATCACTTCGTTGTGCGTCTGTCAAGACTATTTTTTCGAATACTGACAAATGCTTGCACTGACTGGACAGGTCCACTCAAATCTGTATGGTTCTTTCTTCAAAAGACCATCTCAGACAAGTCTGCATGGTTCTCATGAGATTTGACCATTACATATTTACTGTATGGACTTTAAAAGAGACTTTGACCCCTGAGTTTGTTTCGGTGTTTCTTCTCAGGGTAGTCAGCTAGGAAACACCGGCCTCATCTAGTTTAAAATGACAAAAAAAAATTGACGTGTAAAAGTGTTTTATAAACCTATTTGCAGAATAAATATCATTTATCAGGAACGCGTGGAGGTATTGAGCTGAAATTTATGTCAAATAATTAGGTCCGCTATTAATTCGCGCCTCAAACAGATCCCAGTAAAACCGTACGAGCCCAGCGGGGCTGAAGCCTACTGGGGCTATGGGTTGACTTCCAAAAGGGTGGTATACCCGGGTTTTTATTTAATTGATATAAACCAGTGCTTAACTACGATCCCACCTGATGGTAAGCAGTGATGCAATCGTTGATGGTGAGGCGCATTAGTTTATTAAGAGCCTATTCACTCTAGCCTTGAAGACACCTAAATTATAATTGGACGGGAAGATCTCAGCAGGCAAATTGTTCGTCCTTTGATGTACGCGGTATAAACGACGAAGCGAAACGCTTAGTCACTCGCTGTACCACCTTTACGTTGTTGAAGGGGGTCCTGGAATGCTAGGCAAAGAAAGATAATAGGTTTTTTTTTCGCTGTGAAAATCTTCCAATGAAATCCCTCGATCTTGGGCGGAGCGAGAGATAGTGTCAGACCTTTACTGACTAAAAACCCACTCCTGTTCCTTCTTTGCCTTCGTTCCAGGGCCCCGGGGTTCTCTTTCGCATTACCCATGGCCCCAGTAGGCTTCGACCCTGCTGGGCCCCTACGGTTTTGCTGACATCTCCTTGAGGCGCAATATTACAAAAAAAAAAGAGTAAAATGACCTTGACCAGATACCGACTCCACGTGTATCTAAAGACGTATTGAATTGCTTACGCATGCGGGGAATGTAAATATAATTAGAGCGCGCTATTTTTGATAGACCCGTTAGCAACTGATTTGGTCATAGACCACGGAATGGTTGAGCTAAGACCTACTAGACTGAGTTAGTTAACACGTTGAACGCCAAATGAAAAATCGAGTATTTCCATTCAGGCCACAGGGCTCACCGGTGAGCCTTATCTTACTGAACCATTCGAGCCATGGGGGTCACCCGTGAGCCGCGTGAAAGATCCAACATAAACGCTTCCTACGAGCCACAGATTGCAGCTATCAAACAAAACGCATATGGAAGTGAGCCGCGTGGCCCTGTATCCGAACCGGACGGCGTGGTTTTCAAATCCAACAAAAACTTGTAGTTTTAATCAAGGTTATTGCAATGATGCTAGGGTTATTCCTAAAGATACGATAGAAAATATTATTTCGATTTAATAGCTGTAATTAAACTATCGTTCGTAACGTATCGTTCCGTATGGTGTTCGGACGTGTTCCGTATGGTGTTCGGACGTTAAGAATAACACCATCCCATCTCTTCCCGAGGGTGTCGTAAGAGGCGACTAAGGGACATACCAGAGAATGGGCAGCAGCATCCTCTGTACATTACAACAACCAAACTGCGATCGCCAACCCGTCTGCCAAGCGTGGCGATTATGGCAACCCCCCCCAACATGAAAAACAGAAACAAAAAATGGCCCCTAGTGCCCGGCAGCCCGTCTACCCTTGACTCCGGTAGCGGTCAAGGCCACGACGAGGCAAGGGGTGCGAAGAATCTCCGGATGAGATTTGGCTACCCATCTATGAAACGACTCGACCTGGCAACTTTTAACACGCGTACACTGAGGACTGACGAGAAGATCACCGAACTGGAGGAGGAATTGAGCGGGTTGCGATGGAGTATTGTGGGATTGTCTGAAGTCCGAAGACAGGGGGAGGATACGATAATTCTCAAATCCGGTAACCTGCTCTATTTCCGGGAGGGTGACCAGCAGTCCCAGGGTGGTGTCGGGTTTATCGTCCACAGGTCCCTTGTGAACAATGTGGTGAGGATCGAGAGTGTGTCGACCAGGGTGGCGTACCTTATACTCAGAATATCATCAAGATATTCGCTGAAGGTCATACAGGTCTACGCCCCGACCTCGACACATCCCGACGACGAAGTAGAATCCATGTATGAGGATATATCAAGAGCCATGCATGGTTCTAAGACTCACTTCACCGTGGTCATGGGGGACTTTAACGCGAAACTGGGCAAACGAGACGGTGACGAGCTGCGAGTGGGGCAATTTGGATTTGGACGTCGGAATCACCGGGGACACCTACTGGCTAGCTTTATGGAGAAGGAGGACCTCTATATGATGAATTCCTTCTTCAAAAAGCGTGAGCATAGAAGGTGGACCTGGCAAAGTCCTGACGGTGCAACTAGAAATGAGATTGACTTCATCCTGTCGACGAAAAAGCAAATATTCAATGATGTCTCTGTGATCAACGCGGTGAAAACTGGAAGTGATCACCGCGTCGTAAGAAGCACATTGAATATTAACATTAAGCTTGAAAGGTCTCGACTGATGAAGTCTACGCTCCGTCCAGCACAGATCCAGATCCAAAACCCCGAGAGCTTTCAGCTCGAACTCCACAATCGTTTCGAGTGCCTAGGAAGCTCCGTGGATGAATATAACGATGGGTTCGTGGAAACTGTCCATACGGTCGGGTTTAAGTTTTTCAAGACTCACCGTACAAATAAAAACAAGAAGCTCTCCGATCCGACCCTCGAGCTAATGAAGAAGAGGCGTGAGATGATTCTGCAGTCTTCAGACGATGCGTGCATATACCGGCAGCTCAATAGACAAATCTCGAAGTCCCTGAAACGTGACCTTCGCCGCTTTAATACCGCAAGGATTAAGGATGCGATTGAGCGGAATAAGGGCTCTAAAGTATTTGCACGAGATCTGTCTATTGGGCAAAGCCAGCTCACGAAACTGAAGACCGACGATGGCAGAGTCATATCCGCCAAATCGGAGCTTCTGGGAGAGATCGAGGCTTTTTATGGACAGTTATACACGTCTATCGCTAAACCCGCTGTAAATCTAGTGAACGACCCAAGAGCTAGATTGACTCGACACTATACCGAAGATATCCCGGACGTCAGCCTGTACGAGATTAGGATGGCTCTGAAGCAGCTGAAAAACAACAAGGCGTCGGGTGAGGACGGAATTACGGCCGAACTCCTGAAGGCGGGTGGAAAACCGGTCCTTAAGGCCCTTCAGAAGCTATTTGATTCCGTCATACTCGAGGGAAAAACGCCACAGGCGTGGAGCAGAGGCGTGGTGGTACTCTTCTTTAAGAAGGGCGATAATGCCCTGCTTAAGAATTATAGGCCCATCTCGCTTCTGAGCCATGTCTACAAGCTGTTTTCCAGAGTCATCACGAATCGTCTCGCGCGCAGGTTCGACGACTTCCAGCCTCCCGAACAAGCCGGATTTCGTAAAGGCTTCAGCACCGTGGACCACATACATACGCTGCGGCAGGTTATACAGAAGACTGAGGAGTATAATCAGCCTCTCTGCTTAGCGTTTGTGGACTACGAGAAAGCCTTTGATTCGATTGAAACTTGGGCTGTACTGCAGTCTCTCCAACGGTGCCAAATTGACTATCGGTATATCGAAGTGCTGAAGTGTTTGTACAAAAACGCCACTATGTCAGTCCGACTACAAGACCAGACCTCAAAACCTATCCTCTTGCAGCGGGGTGTGAGGCAGGGAGACGTTATTTCTCCGAAACTGTTCACGGCAGCAATGGAGGATGTCTTCAAGGTTTTGGAATGGAGAGGGCTAGGCATTAATGTCAATGGCGAGTACATCACTCACCTTCGGTTTGCCGACGACATAGTAGTCATGGCTGAGACTACGGAGGAGCTCAGTATAATGCTTGGTGACCTCAGTAGAGCTTCCGAAAGAGTGGGACTTAAAATGAACATGGACAAAACCAAAGTCATGGTAAACAGCCATGTAGCACCCACTCCTATCAAGGTCGGGGACTCTACACTCGAAGTTGTAGACGAATACGTTTACCTGGGACAGACGGTCCAGTTGGGAAGGTCTAACTTCGAGAAAGAGATCAATCGTCGAATCCGACTCGGCTGGGCAGCGTTCGGGAAGCTGCGCGGTGTCTTCTCGTCCAATATACCACAGTGTCTCAAGACGAAAGTCTATGACCAGTGCGTGTTGCCAGTGATGACATATGGCTCCGAAACGTGGTCGCTTACAATGGGCCTCATTAGAAGGCTTAAAGTCACCCAAAGGGCAATGGAGAGGGCTATGCTCGGAGTTTCCTTGCGTGATCGAATCAGGAATGAGGATATCCGCAGGAGAACCAAGGTTGCCGACATAGCACGAAGAATCGCCAAACTAAAGTGGCAATGGGCAGGGCACATTGCTCGCAGAACAGATGGCCGTTGGGGCCGAAAGGTTCTGGAATGGCGACCACGTACCGGAAGACGTAGCGTTGGAAGGCCTCCTACAAGGTGGACCGATGACTTGGTAACGATTGCGGGAGTCCGATGGATGCGAGACGCACAGGACCGTTCGTTGTGGCGACGCTTGGGGGAGGCCTATGTCCAGCAGTGGACGTCTTTCGGCTGAAATGATGAATGATGATGAATGATGATTAAACTATAAAATACTTTTAAAATATTTATTAAAAATACAAAACAACGTAACATTTTCTACATTACCAAGTAAAAATCGGTGACATTATTTATTCATTACTTGACAAACTTCTATAATATAATCAAAATAATTTATGAATTTGAATAATCACAACTATGGCACTTCTTTTTAATATCACATTATTAAATAATCAGTCCTCTTATGAAATATACGTGAGCCGTATCGTGACCCCTGTGGCCCCCGCTAACGGAAAAAACATAATCCTTTAAAAAAGGCCACGGGACCCACCCGTGAGCCTTTTACAATATTTTAAAAACTAGACGGTAAAAGTCGCTCATTTTTATTTTCTGTACCAATTACCGCATTTTATAAACTTTAGAATGAAAGTTTATGACTTGGCCCGAATGGTATACTACAGTAGGCCCACCGGTGGGTCGTAAAGCATACAACGTGTTAAAAAATTAAACTGAAAAAATATCATAGACTTCTTTAAATCTCAGTGGCTTTGAAAGTTATCCTATGACGAAACGGAATACTTACTACAATGCGTTCCAAATAAGAATAGGATCAATTGCCATGTTGTGACGTCACGTCATATTGTCAAATCGAAGAATTATTACGGTGAGCAAAACAAGAAATTTTTAAAATTTAATTTATTTACGTACTGTGAACGAAAATAGTTTAATCAGAATCCAGTTCTTCATTTTTGCTCATATCTGAGTTCTTCAATATTGCCCAATTTCTAGCGATTTGACAGTATGACGTGACATCACAACATGGCAATCGATCCTATTCTTATTTGGAACGCATTGTATCTTAAAGTAGGAATAGAGCTATTTGTAGGAAAAAGTTCAGATCACTATTTTAAATCTCTAAAATTAAATTATTAAATTTTCTACACACCTTCTCACATACACACACTCATTTTTAGAGTTCCGTACCTCAAAAGGAAAAAAACTGAACCCTTATAGGATATTTTTTTTGTCCGTCTGTCTGTCTGTCAAGACCCTTTATCTCAAGAACGCGAGGGAGGAGGTATCGAGTTGAAATAAAAACATATACTCAGGTCTGCGGTCCCTTGAAGCTGTGAAAAACTCAAATTTCAAAGTTAACGAAAAAAAAGATACGGCCGATTATGTCGCAAAAAACTTATATTTTGACACTCTTAAGGAAATCATAATTCATTGGGTCCCAAAATATTTAAATGCATATGTAGCGACATCTATGACGTCACATAAGAACTAATGCTGCAACAGCCCGAAATCATCTATCGGGCAGTAGCCCACCAGACATGACACCCGTCTGGTCGGAGGATCCTCCCTTTTCAAAGGAGGTTTGCGGGACTTTACTCTCTGTTCCGCATACCTCCAAACATAATAATAATTATAACATATATTATTATATATTATTATAATAAATCTGTATGGTTCTTTCTTCAAAAGACCATCTCAGACAAATCTGTATGGTTCTCATGTGACTTAAAAGAGACTTTGACCCCTGAGTTTGTTTCGGTGTTTCTTTTCAGGGTAGTCAGCTAGGAAACACCGGCCTCATCTAGTTTAAAATGACGAAAAAAAAAAAATTGACGTGTAAAAGTGTTTTTTTAAACCTATTTACATAATAAATATCATTTATCATTTAATAATTAGGAAGGCGCGCAATGTTAGGAGATATTTCTCCACTCAGGAGCCCTGACTAATACCGGTAGCTTGGACCCTGTTCCCGATGCCTGTGGGCTACTATTTTTTTATATTTTTAAATGATTTTTTAAATATGTTTTTTTTTTAAGAAATGTAAATAATATGTATATAGGGTGACTGGCAATTAGTGTACGATACTTAAACACGTGATTGTGCTCATGATAACAAACAGCGATTTCAGGTTTGTTCCCATAGTAAAAGTTGTTGGTTATCATGAGCACTGTGCTCACGTGTTTAAGTATCGTACACTGATTGCCAGTCACCCTATATATAATAATTACATTTCTATTAATTTTATTTACATGTTTATTTTATTAGTATAAAAAGAAAGTTTCTTTGGGAAAGTTGTTTGTAATCATGAGTACAATCACGTGTTAAACTATCGGTCACTAATTACCAGTCACCCTATATACAAAATAAATGAAATAATAATAGTCTTTATAATCTTTTTCTAACTAATTTCTTAGCTCTATGAGACTAACAAACGACCTTGACATACCCTGACCCTGAATACGTCATTTTCTTTGGAAGAGACGGTAATATGTAACAGTAGGTAGCTTTTGCGTGCGTCCGTTCCATTGTAGACTACATCGATCGCTTTATTTGGGCGTGATCTATTTATGAGGCCAAAAACGTGCACTTTAGTTGATTAGAAAGTTGTTGAGAGAAGAGAATACTTACAGCAGAAAAACTTACTTATGTAAATGTAAAAAAAAGAACACCACGCTGCGTCAAAAGACGGGAATTATGGACGTCGGAAAAAAGGCTGCCAGGCTAAAATGGGATTGGGCGGGTCACATCAGCCGCATGCACTCTGACCGGTGGTCTCCACAAAGTGGGTACCTGAAGATGGACGACGCCGCCGAGGTCGACCTGGGAAGAGGTGGCGAGACGACCTAGATGCCCACCGCAAAGACTGGTTCGAAGTGGCCCAAGAAAAGAATACCTGGAAGAAGTTGGGGGAGGCCTTTGCCCAGCAGTGGGACAGAATAGGCTATTAAAAAAAATGCAAATAGTTTAATGCCCTTACGTGTTAAAATCTGTTATTTTAGCACACATTTTTAGGAAAAAAATAAATAATTACTTATAAAATTAAAAATGTCATCGGGATTGATTAGAATAACGATTTCATCTATCCCGATTACTTTTTAATTCATTAATTTTTAATTTAAAAAAATCTTATTATTTTTTACTAAAAATATCATCGGGGTTGGTTAAAATAACGATTTTAACAGTTTCAATTTTAAAAAAGTAGATTTTTTTTAATTAGGAAAAAGTCGACGAAATTTTCCACCACTGGGGGATCCAGAATCATGTACTGGATACATGGTATTCACTTGTACGTCGATGTTAAAGACACCCTGTTTACAGAAAGGAGATACAGTCAGGGATGGGCAAAATACATGCTTTGCTTTAATTGAAATACAAATTACAAAACACAGTATCGCAAGTAATTAAAATACAAAATACAAAATATCTTTAAGTAAGGTATTTGAAATATAAAATACAAAATACAGTATTTTAGCTATTTTTAATTGAAATACAAAATACAAATTACATTTTACAAAATAAGTAATCTAGACCAGCATGTGCTGAAAAGTAGTGGAAAACAATATTATCTAATTCATCAGTAAAACCAGAGTTTCCTTTCATGAACACTAGATTTTTAAATGTACTGTCAGACCAACAGCCTCTTGTTGGAGAGTGAATAAAACCTGCTAAAGAAAACAATCTTTCTTGAAGGTTAAATGTATTTTAATGTTAAAATGTATTTTGAAGCCTCAGGTATTTGAAATACGAATTACAAAATACATTTTAAGGCAGTAATTGAAATACAAATACCAAATACGTATTTGTATTTCAATTACGTATTTTAATTACAAGTAATTCAAATACTGCCCAACCCTGGATACAGTATTAAAAACTTTACTGCTTATTTCTAAAAGAAATTTCTTCCAGCAGACCTACAAAAGGAGAGGTAAGAAGAAATGTAGACAATACCGAAAGCACTATATCAGCTTAGCGCCTCGCCTCTATACCAAAATTAGCCAGTACAAACCAGTCAAGCATGTGAGTAACTTCCAGATAAAAAAGGAAATATTACTTTGGCTGGAAAACTATAGCAACGATGACACTGAAACTCTAATCAGTAATCTAACCTAGTGACTGACATAATTATTACACATGAATACCTACATCTCACCACACACAAACACACACACACACACACATACCGACACACACACATACACATACACACACACTACCGCTATTCCTTAATAATATAAACTTTGTTGTAATTTATTTCTCAGTGAGTTTTTGGCAATTACCTTAATTTTTTATTATTTCCTTTATTTATTTTATATACATATTTTGTACATTTTTAAATATTTGTTAAAACATATATAAAAAATAAACATTTAAAAATATAAAAAATAGTACCCCACCGGTATCGGGAACAGGGTCCAAGCTACCGGCGGTCAGGGCTCCAGAGAAAGGAACCTCCTAACGATACGAGCCGTGTCCAGGAGTACCGCTTTCTGAATCAAGCCCTTGATCCAGCCGCCTAACGCGAGCCTCCTAAGGTGTTGGTCGAGGCTCTTGGCTATTAAGCCATTGCCCGACACGACTATCGGTACAATGATCGCTGAGTCCACATCCTTTTTTTTTTTTTTTCAGTAATTTATTTATTTTGACGCACAGTTTACACATATCGGATCATTGTAATCGGAGATACCTCAACCCCTATTATACAGGTTGTCCTAGTTCAGGGGTTGAGACCACACCGATGTAATGTATTATTTTTGAAGTTTTGGAAATAAATAAATTATTATTATTATTATTATAATAGTGTGTAGAAATAAGAAAAGAAGAGTTTGTGAAATCTTGAAGTAATAAATACTTTTAAAACAGTAAAAACAAATATATAACATCACACTAGAGAGGAAAGATAGTGCTCGCTTACTTTAGTTTTGAAGAGCGAAATAGTTTTTAAATCTCGAATGCTAGGCGGAAGAGAGTTCCACAACCTTATTGCATGGACAGAGAAAGAGTAGGAGTAGTAGCAAGATTTATGAGAATGGGGATTTGAGAAGAGATGTTAGGTGTGATCTGCACTGCATTATTATTTAGATGTCTTTAAGGCTACAGTCAATAGGCTCCTAATAAACTAGTTCGCCTCGTCGTCATTGCTTACCATCAGGTGGGATCGCAGTCCAGCACTAGTTTATATTATTTAAAAAAAAGTTTCTGCCTTCAAGTTATCCCTATTAATTAACAGAATTAAATGTATTTTTATGGTTCTTTAGGAGGATTAGGAGGATTTAGGAGGGTCCTTGTATATCCTTCATAGCCTCTTCTTTGCCAGAATTTAGGTAGGTCGACAAGGCTTTTACGGCAGCCTCACAGCCCCCTTTGGAGCCGTAACCACGCTGCAGGGGCTGAAAATTTTCGGAAACAACCTCACCATACAACAAATCTTGGCTGCCATAACGACGGTAGTTAGTTCCCTAGGTAAAGGGACTAATTCCGCTATCCATCTTGCGCAAACCACATTTCGATGGCACCCAAGCATACTATTGAAATTGAAAAAAAAACCAGGCAAGTGCGAGTTGGACTCGCGCACTGAGGGCTCCGTACAAACTTACCTATGAAAACAGTTTAATTCCCGAATTGAGTTACAAAGATATTTCCGAATCGCAAAAAAAGTTTTTTTTTTGTGACGCAACTACAAATTTATAGTTTTCAGATTTTTTTCCTATACTTATGCTATGAGACCTTGCTTCATGCAAAATTGCAGGGTTCTAGGTCAACGGAAAAAGCCCTATAAATTTTGATTTACTTGAGTGTCGAATATAATTTTTTTTTGCGACATAAACGGCCAAATCTTTTGTTTTTCGTTAACTCAGAAGTTTGATTTTTCACAGCTTCAAGGGACCGCAAACTTGAGTATATGGTTTTAATTTCAACTTGATAGATAATTAATAAAATTCTACTCGTTCCCGACAGACAGATAGACGGACGGACAAAAAAGTGATCCAATAAGGGTTCCGTGATTTTCTTTTGAGGTACGGAACCCTAAAACTGACTTTTTTATTATTCTTAAAACAATGAAATTAATATTTCACGTGTTCACTTTATGCACTTTCGTTTTTTTTTCAATTGAAAAACAGTAGAAGATATAAAATTTGGTAAATAATTATTTTATATACTTAAAGAATTATAAAGCTCTATTTGCCATTAGTGCAATAAAGCGAAAATTACTTTTTTTATTTTCGATAGTATACGTGGGGGCCCCCAACAAGACGTCAATGACGGTTTCGATAGTATACGTCGTTGCTCCGAACAAAACGTCGATGACGGTTTCGTTCCATTTAGGAGAATTAGAAGAACACATAAATTATCACATAATAATATGTTTATATTTGTAGTGTGAAGGTTATTGCGAATAGGAACATTAAATAAAATTGTTTGACGTAGTCATAACCAGACGTCGGAATTAGGTAAAGTTATTTATATACTTGCATCGAAGTGTTGATATTAATATGGATATTCCCGGGATTTCTAATGAAAAATCCCGTGTGGCTAACAATATTACAAATAAATAATAATAAAAACCTCAGAGACAGATAAGACAAATAAAACAAAGATAATTAACATACAATTTTTATTAGTATTTTTCATTGAAAAAGATCTCTCTACGTCAACTGAGGTGAGGTTGACAAATTTATACACTTCCTCCTCCTCATTACTAAGAATCCGCTGTCCGTCTGTCTATAATATATAATAATATAATATACCAACCACTATCACACAACGCCGTCTAGTCCCAAGCTAAGCAGAGCTTGTGTTATGAGTACTAAACAACTGATAAACATACTTATAATATTTCTAAATACATACATAATTATTATAGATAAATTACACGCAGACACATAACAAATGATCGTGCTCATCACACAAACATTTGCCCTGGGTGGGAATCGAACCCACGACCTCCGGCACAGCAGTCAGGGCCACTAACCACTAGACCAACTGACCAGTCTATCATCAGCTTCTATCTCATAAACCGTGATAGCTAGACAGTTGACTGGCCTGTTGCTCTAGTGGTTAGTGACCCTGACTGCTATGCCGGAGGTCGTGGGTTCGATTCCCACCCAGGACAAATGTTTGTGTGATGACCATGATCTTTTGTTCTGTGTCTGGGTGTAATTTATCTGTAATATGTATGTATTTAGAAATATATAAGTATGTTTATCAGTTGTCTAGTACTCATAACACAAGCTGTGCTTAGCTTAATTGGGACTAGACGGCGTTGTGCGATAGTTGTGGAATATTATTATTATAGTTGAAATTTTCACAGATGATGTATTTTTGTTGCCGCTATAACAACAAATACTAAAAACTTTTATCAAATGATATAAACTAGTGCTAGACAGCGATCCTACCCTATGGTAAACAGTGATGCAATTGTGAATCGCAGCCTATTCACTCTACACGGTGGAACACACTGTGGAGGTGTGCCCCGCTTGGGCAGAGCACCGCCGTGTCCTCGTGGGGGAGATCGGCGGCAACGATCTCTCGCGCCGCGCCGCGCGTACAGGCCATGGTCCGAAGCGAGTAGGAGTGGCAGGCGGTCGCTTCGTTCTGCGAAGCAGTAATGTTAGCAAAGGTGGCGGTCGTACGTGCACGCGCGAGGGCGCGGCCCTCACGCCCCAGCCACCGATATTCTGAAGCTGATTTCCAGCCACCGTAGGCGCCGGCTTGCGGACGGCGAGCAATGGGTAGATCGCCGTCTGACCGTCCGGTAACCGTTCGGACCGAGCCCAAGGCATCGACGGCGCGTAGTTTTCCACACGCGCCTCAAGGAGATGTCAGCAAACCGCAGGGGCCCAGCAGGGTCGAAGCCTACTGGGGCCAAGAGTCTGCTTCTGAAAGGAAGACTCGGCCCTGGTACGAAAGGCAGGAAGGAACAGGAGTGGGTTTTTAGTCCATTAAAGTCTGACACGCCCTTTCATCCTTTTCGCCCAAGAGCGGGGGATGTCATTGGACGATTTTCCCACCTACAAAAAAAAGCCTATTCACTCTAGCCTTGAAGACACCTAAATTATAATCGGACGGGAAGACCGCAGCAGGCAAATTGTTCTAGTCCTTCGATGTAACCAAAAAAAGGTTATAATATTGTGTCTTAATGCAGTACAGATACTGGTACGGAACCCTTCGTACGCGAGTCGACTCGCATTTGGCCAGTTTTTATATATATGCAAATAGTGTCTAGGTTGTTGATAATGATAGCACAGTTAAGTCTTGTAAGATAATTCACAGTACCTACAGTTTATTTATTTTAGCTTAATAATCATAATTACAGTTAATGATATCTTCCCTGAACAAATAAACAGGTTAAATATGACTGTGTTTTTGCGTGTGTAGAATAGAATAGAATAAACTTTATTATAGAACTAACTTTATTATTATTATAGAAAGAGGTCAACCGTCGAATCCGACTCGGCTGGGCAGCGTTCGGGAAGCTGCGCGGTATCTTCTCGTCCAATATACCACAGTGTCTCATGACGAAAGTCTATGACCAGTGCGTGATGACATATGGTTCCGAAATGTGGTCGCTCACAATGGGCCTCATCACAAGGCTCAAAGTCACCCAAAAGGCAATGGAAAGGGCTATGCTCGGAGTTTCCTTGCGTGATCGAATCAGAAATGAAGATATCCGCAGGAGAACCAAGGTTGCCGACATAGCATGAAGAATCGCCAAACTTAAGTGGCAATGGGCAGGGCACAATGCTTGCAGAACAGATGGCCGTTGGGGCCGAAAGGTTCTGGAGTGGCGACCGCGTACCGGAAGACGCAGTGTTGGAAGGCCCCCTACAAGGTGGACCGATGACCTGGTGAAGGTTGCGGGTATCCGATGGATGCGAGACGCACAGGATCGTTCATTGTGGCGACATTTGGGGGAGGCCTATGTCCAGCAGTGGACGTCAATCGGTTGAAATGATGATGATGATGATGAAACTTTATTGTACACCAAAAACCGTAACACAATTTATACATAAATTTAAATCTATGGGTACAATGACGGTCTTATCGCTGACAGCGATATCTACCAGACCACCTTAGGATGGATGGTAAGAATTTAAAATAATACAGGGGGTAGTCTGCGGTGTACTGCTAACAAATTAATCAATCTCTATATAAAACACAATACATAACTATAAATATAATATAAAAATGAATAGCAGCTAAAACTCGAGAACGGCTAGGCCGATTTGGCCAATTTTAGTCTTGAAATATTCGTGACAGTCCAGGGAAGGTTTAAACGGTGAGAAAATATGGACAAATTCACGAAATAATAATAATTCCGTCATCTACAATTAAAATGACATTTTAAAATGTATTATGCTGTTATGGTAATACCAGTAGATGGCGTTATCCTTTGACAGTTTAGCTAACACAACATTAATTGACTATTATGCGGTACGAAGTTCGCCGGGACAGCTAGTAAATATATAAATATATACATACATATTAGACAGAGAGAGCAGAGGCTCTTTGGAGAGCAGTGGTGGCCGAGTAGTAACGGTCCCGACTTACGAGTTGTAGGTCGCGGGTTCAAACCCTGCCAGGCGCATTACTTTGTGTAATTTATTTCATCACCACTGCTCTCAAAACGGTGAAGGAAAACATCGTGACATTCACCAATCCGCACTAGGCCCGCATGCTAGATTACGGCCCATTCCCTCTTCTAGAGAGAGGAGGCCTGAGTCCCAACAGTGGGAACATTAAAAGGCTGAATATGCTATATTAGACAGATTAGTTATTATGAGACTCCGGCCTCCTCTCTAGGAGAGGGAATGGGCCATAATCCACCACGCGGGCCCAGTGCAGGTTGGTGGATGTCACATGTCTTCGAATTTTTGGTTCTAGGACATGCCGGTTTCCTCACGATGTTTTCCTTCACCGTTTTGAGAGCAGTGGTGATGAAATAAATTACACAAAGTAATGCGCCTGGCTGGGTTTGAACCCGCGACCTACAACTCGTAAGTCAGGGCCATTACCACTCGGCCACCACTGCTCTATAGTTGGGGCCGTTACCACATATATACATACATACAAAATGTAAAAAAGCAAGAGAATAAGTGATGAAACGAAGACATGATCACAGTGACAAGTAATGATCCTTCATAAGCCTTAAATATGTCGGACTTAAGCGCGTAATCTATTGAGTAGCGTAATTAGAGACACAATAGAAAGACAATGGCGCGTGAACGCCGGCGTTCGTGCGGAGATTGAGAGGTAGGGTTAACATTCATGTAAATGCAACTCAGAAGTTGAGTACGAACGTCAATGCTTACCTATTGCACAATGTAATAACCACAAATTCATTATAAAATACTTACTGTAATGACTTTTAAATAAACAATGGTTTTGATGACGCAATCGATCATACAAATATGTCAGTAATATTCCATACAATCATACCACAAAACAGATAGATACAGAAGTCAATCTACATACAAAGCACGCTCGAGCAACGCACACATAGACACCGCTCACGGACACGATATCTCGGCTCAATTCAGCTCAATGCGAGCTCGAGTGATATCCGTTTGAGACGCGTCTGTAAACTTTTTTGTGGAAATATAGACCAACAAAAAAAACTTATTCTAACTGTTCAGTGGACAGTTGTTAAAATTCAACATTAAACAGTTAATTGACGTTTTGTAGGCAACCATTTGTTTCAGAGGGGTAAGTAGATATTTACTTGTATTTTGATAGTTTGTTTTAACGTAACACAGAACAGAACCCGCGCTGAGAAAGAGAAGATGATTTTATGGCCATGTAATGTTTTTACAATTCAGATTAGGTAGGCATTTATCACCTTGCCCGGTCGCACTCGGACAGTTCGGCGCCACGCGCTGACCCTAGCGCGATCGCCGAGCGTAGGTATGAAAACTGAAGTACATACATGAGATTGACTTCTGTACCTATCTGTTTTGTGCTCATACATACCTACGCACCTACTTAGCAATTGATTTGTTAAGGTCGCCGCACATGGGCCACTGGACACAACCACAAAACGCCTATAGTTCTCATGCATTTTATATGATTTTGCCGCACACTGTTGATGCCGGTGCCACACGCTACAAATCGCCGCTGCTCGCTTCTTATGGCCCGCACTGGCTACTAAACTCCGATACTAAACGCCGTCACACGCCACTCGCGCATTTAAACCTTCTTCGTTAGAGTCCATTATGATACTGCGCGTATGGGTTAAAAAAAGTAGCAGCCACCGACCACCGCGCGCTTCAGCTTCCTTTGTGGCCGCTTCTAGCTTTTCGTGGCGGCGTTTGTGGCTGTCGCGTGTGCTCCGTGTGTGGCGACCCTTAGTGAGAACGCGATCATATAAAATTAAACAATGTCGTTATTGAAATCTTCATCTATATATCTTTAAATATATATAATTCTGCTGTACGTGTGTTTGTCACCTAACAAAAAATAGGCTTTATTCTACCATATGCAATAATGACATAATTATTCAATATTAATAAATGATAAATGATATTTATTCTGCAAATAGGTTTATAAAACACTTTTACACGTCAATTTTTTTTTTTGTCATTTTAACCTAGATGAGGCCGGTGTTTCCTAGCTGACTACCCTGAGAAGAAACACCGAAACAAACTCAGGGGTCAAAGTCTCTTTTAAAGTCCATACAGTAAATATGTAATGGTCAAATCACATGAGAACCATGCAGATTTGTCTGAGATGGTCTTTTGAAGAAAGAACCATACAGATTTGAGTGGACCTGTCCAGTCAGTGCAAGCATTTGCCAGTATTCGCAAAGCTCAACTCAGGACTACTAAGGAGCTCAACGACTTGACGAACAATAGGTACCAAAGAAAGGACATTTGGGTATGAAATGACATGATTTATTACTAATTCAATACAATTTCAATCTTTATTACAGTACTATTTATATTTTATTAATTGATTCATATTTACTAATTAATAGGTTATAAAAATGAGCCTTCTTTCTTATAGATATACTAGTTTTTGTCAGCGTCTTCGCCCGCGTGAAAGTTGGTTTCTCCATACAAACTTTGGACCCCCGTTTCATCCCCTTAGGGAGTGAATTTCGGAAAATCCGTTCTTAGCGGATGTTGACACTAAGGTCCGACCGAACTTTGTTTTTTTGTCTCGGCCGAGACCGAGACTGAGAACGAGAATAAAATAAATTCTCGGCCGAGACCGAGACCGAGATCAAGACATGGCGCTATAACATTTAGTATGTTAAATCTCGAAATATAATTAATGTAATTTTTTATTTTACGTATTCAAAACACTTAGAAATCAAAGTCGAACAGAACTATATTTTAACATAAAAAAAGTATTTTTTATTGTGAATATTAAAAACATTTAGTAACACTTAGTAATCAAAATCGAACTAAATAATAAACTCTCGAGTGTCGCATGGCACCGAATAGGTACATAAGCATAGGTACATAGGTAAACGCACGATCGACGCGCGACGTGTTTAAAAAGTAAGTCTTTAAAAAAGCTGCGCATGTATTTCACATAACCGAGACCGAGACCGAGATATCGGTCGGACCTTAGTTGACACCCTATATGGAACCTACCTGCCAAATTTTAAGCTTGTAGGTGTTATAGTTTCTGAGATTTCGTGATTAATCAGTGAGTGGTACTTCGATTTTATTTATAAATAGATAGATTGTCCAAAAATAAACTTAGACAAATAACCTATTTCACATAAATAAAAAATTATTAGAAAAAGATTAAGTTGTCGAATGTTGAAAATACTTATAACTCAAAAAAAAATTAATAACACAAACAAATTATGTAAAATCTTGAGTAAATCCATGGGCACAACTAGTTCTCAAAGAAAATATAAACATTTCCATAATGATGAATGATTAATTTCAATTACTTAGTAATAAATTTTGAAGCTGTTTTAAATCCTCATAAATTCAAAAGATGGATAGTTCAAATGAATTCATTTAAGTATAACAGTTGGTACCTATATAAGTTGATTATAATAAATTCAACGTCAATCTTAACTGTAATAAAGCACAATATATAGGTATATAAAGAAAACAAAAACAGTTCATTAATGACTCACCAACTTTTTCCGTCGTTCCCGCCAAAGACGCTATGCCACAGACTAAAAATATAACACGAAAAATAGCCTTGGGCAGCGTTCGGAACGTGCAAAGGCGTTCGCTCTTACAGCCTGAATGATACTGTATCATATGTTTAGTGATTTATTAATTGTTAAGCTTGACAATCAGTTTGTTTGGGTAAATACGAGATCCTATCAGTTCTAAATAGGGTTGTGACGATTTATCATCTATGTTTCGTGTTTGATATGATTTGACCATTACATGTTTGCTGTATGGACTTTAAAATAGACTGATCCCTGAGTTTGTTTCGGTGTTTCTTCTCAGGGTAGTCAGCTAGGAAACACCGGCCTCATCTAGTTTAAATTTTACGAAAAAATTGACGTGTAAAAGCGTTTTTTAAGAACCTATTTGTAAAATAAATATCATTTATCAATTTTTTCTTTTTTTTTTAAGGTGGGAAATTATTCAATATCTTCTCCCGCTCTGAGTGAAGCGGGTATAGAATAGAATAGAATAGAATGTATTTATTTGTCAGAATATAGTACAAAGTTGTTATGTGCTTATATATTATGGTCATAATATTCAACCGTTTCCAGCGTACAAATATGGTTTGTAAAATTATTAGAATTACAAATGATTGAAATTAATTGAGCAATAGTTATTATATATTGTTATATATTACAAGAGATATTAATTATCAAAATTTTAATAACGTCGAGATAAAGTATGATTCATAGGTAATGTCAAATATATTTTATAAGTAATTTTCTCAGTCGTAAAATCTTCAGTCAAGTAATAACATTTGGTTAAAAGAAAGTTAAATAACTTATTTTTAAATATTTTGAGGTTGAAGGTTTTGAAACCATCAGGTAATTTGTTATAAATAGTAATAGAGACGGAGTGTCAGACTTTTACTGACTAAAACTACACCTGTGTCCTTCAGTTGCCATTTGCGTTCTAAAACCACGGGTTTCCTTTTCAGAGAATCCCTGCGGCCCTAGCGGGGATCGGTCCTGCTGGGCCCCTACGGTTTGCTGTCATCTCTTTGAGGAGCGCCTGGAACTAGCGGTGGGCGTTTCAACGACGAACAGTTTTCAAAGACCGTTTTTTGTTCTGCAACGTAACAACCGTTTTCCATCCTGCGACCAGTCTTCGTTGCACAAACCAGTCGTCGAATTACTGTATGCGAATTGTTATCTTACTGTTAAGAAAATAAGGTCGAAAATCCATTGCTTCAACTATCACACTCGTCGCGTCGTCGTTTTTAAAACCAGTTATTGCAATGAAAAATGAATTTTATGTTTATAATCATAAAGTTCATTTTTCATTGTAATAACTGGTTTTGAAAAGACGACGCGACGAGTACAGATTTTATTACCGTCCTCAAACTAGTTGCGACAACGAACGTTTTCTGCAACTACTTCACTCAACGATAGTTTCGTCTTCAAACCAGTTGCGACGACGACTGTTTTCTGCAACCGTTTTTGTTGTCGCCGAAACGGTTACGTCTCGTCCGTCTAAAATTCGACAACGACCCACCACTACCTAGAAAACTACGCGCTGTCGACGACTTGGGCTCGGTCCGGTCGATTACCGGACGGCTGGACGGCAAGCTACCTCGTCGTCCCATATAGCCGAGTCTAGGTCCTGTTTTTAACTTCGACTTCCAAAAAAGCACTTTTTTTGTATCTTGTTTTTGGGTCGTAGGGCCCTTTGGACAGGGACCGCGGTCCCAACTTCCATCTATAATTTTTAGGGTTCCGTACCTCAAAAGGAAAAACGGATCCTTTACAGGATCACTTTGTTGTCCGTCCGTCTGTGTGTCTGTCTGTCAAGACCCTTTATCTCGGGAACGCGTAGAGGTATCGATTTGAAATTAAAACCATATACTCATGTCTGCGGTCCCTTGAAGCTGTGAAAAAATCAAATTTCTGAGTAAATGAAAAAAAAAAATGATACGGCCGTTTATGTCGGAAAAACGTATATTTCGACACTCTCAAGGAAAGTTCTTCCCATTGACCTAGAATCCTGAAATTTGGCATAAAGCAAGGTATTATAGCAAAAGTATAGGAATAAATCTGAAATCTGTAAATTTGTTGTTACCTACGTCACAAATATATTTTCGTAAAATCTTCCGAGACTCCATTCCGGAATTGAACTATTTACATAGGTAAGTTGACATGCCAATTTCCTCACGATGTTTTCCTTCACCGTTTTGAGAGCAGTGGTGATGAAATAAATTACACAAAGTAATGCGCCTGGCTGGGTTTGAACCCGCGACCTACAAACTCACTACTACGTTACCACTGGCCCACCACTACTCCTACAATACTGTCTATCATCATAATTTAACTAATTGTTGCGCATGAGCACAGAAAGTCAGTTTCTATGGGAAATATTGGGATAATACCAGTTCTTACTAACTAAGGTTTGTATAGTTAAAGTCACATCTGCTTTGAAAGTACCTACTAAACAATTCAATTGATAGTACAGTAATCTGATCAAAGAATATTACAATAGAGAGCAGTGATGGCCGAGTGGTAACGGCCCCGAATTACGAGTTGTAGGTCGCGAGTTCAAACCCAGCCAGGCGCATTACTTTGTGTAATTTATTTCATCACCACTGCTCTCAAAACGTTGAAGGAAAACATCGTGAGGAAACCGGCATGTCTTAGAACCAAAAATTCGAAGACATGTGACATTCACCAACCCGCACGGGGCCCGCGTGGTGGATTACGGCCCATTCGCTCTCATAGAGAGGAGGCCTGAGTCCCAGCAGTGGGAACATTAAAAAGGCTGATTATGCTATTGTGCTATGCTAATAATATAATATAATATTCCACAACTATCACACAACGCCGCCTAGTCCAAAGCTAAGCAGAGCTTGTGTTATGAGTACTAGACAACTAATATACATACGTATATATTTCTAAATACATACATATAATAGATAAATTACATCCAGACACAGAACAAATGATCGTGTTCAACATACAAACATTTGTCCTGGGTGGGAATCGTACCCACGACCTCCCAATGCCGTGTCCTCGTGGGGCGATCGGCGGCGGCGATCTCTCGCGCCGGGCCTTGGTACAGGCCATGGTCCGGAGCGAGGAGGAGTGGCAGGCGGTCGCCTCCGTCTGCGAAGCAGTAATGCTAGCAAAGGAGGCGGCCGATCGCGTGAGGCAACGGTCTTCACGCCCCAACCGCTGCCGGGATTCCGATCCCGATTTCTGGCCACCGTAGACGCAGGCTTGCGGACGGCGAGCAATGAGTAGCCTGCCGTCAGACCGTCCGGTAACCGTCCGGACCGAGCCCAAGTCGTTGACGACGCGTATTGTTCCACGCGCGCCTCAGGGAGATGTCAGCAAATCGTAGGGGCCCAGCAGGGTCGAAGCCTACTGGGGCCATGGGTAGTGTGAAAACGAAACCCTGGGACGAAGGTAACGAAGGAACAGGAGTGGGTTTTTAGTCAGTAAAAGTCTGACACTATCTCTCGCTCCGCCCAAGAGCGTGATTTGTCATAAGATGATTTTCCCACCTAAAAAAAAAAAACCCACAGCCTCCGGCATAGCAATCAAGGCGACTGACCACTAGACCAACAGGCCTGTCCATCATAGTTGAAAAACCGAAACATAACTTCATAATTGTTTTAAATTACTAGCTAGTTTGACGTATAGGACCGGTCACTATAGCGACACTTGGGGGAGGCCTATGTTCAACGTGTTCAATTGTATCCAACCCTCGTTGTATCTCGTTTTAGGGATGGTTGGTTACAATGGGCCTCATCAGAAGGCTTAAAGTCACTCAAAGGGCAATGGAAAGGGCTATGCTCGGAGTTTCTTTGCGTGTTCACATCAGAAATGAAGATATCCGCAGGAGAACCAAGGTTACAGACATAGCCCGAAAAATCGCCAAACTAAAGTGGCAGTGGGCAGGGCACATTGCTCGCAGAACAGATGGTCAATGGGGACGAAAGTTTCTGGAATGGCGACCACGTATCGGAAGACGTGATGACCCGGTGAGGGTCGCGGGAATCTGATGGATGCGAGACGCACAGGACCGGTCATTATGGCTACACTTGGGGGAGGCCTTGGATGGTAAGCAGCGATGCAATCGTTGATGGTGAGGCGCACTAGTTTATTAAGAGCCTATTCACTCTAGCCTTGAAGACACTTAAATTATAATCGGACAGGAAAACCGCAGCAGGCAAATTGTTCCAGTCCCTCGCTGTACGTGGTATAAACGACGACGCGAAAAGCTTTGTCCGGACCGTAGAAGTTTCAACAACGTAAGGGTGAATATTCGCCGTACGACGGGTTGTCCGATGGTAGAACGCTGATGGCGGAATCAAGTCATACAATTCCCGCGCACACTCCAAAATGCGTCCTGTGAAATACCGAAAGGCTGGCTACCCTACGCCTGTGCTCAAGGCTTTGTAGATTGGACTTAACCAAATCTGGATCTATCTATCTAAAGTAACGATAATTTTAACTACACATTGCATCTATGAGCTGCACGCAAAGTCATGGTTACTAGGAGACCGCAATCAAGTGTACATGTGACTTAATTAATGATGTCGGTCCATTGATTCGCGTGATGTGGTAGACTAAGATACCACAGTGTGCGCAGATGCTCCAAAAATTAAAGTTTTTATATTTCAAAATATTTTTACTCGAAAACCAACTCTTATCCCACCAGTGCTTTTAGGCACGCAATAGACTGTTTTTCGCACTAGTGCAGAAAAGTGCGCGTGCTCTTCCCGCCACAATTTTATCACATTTATCGTATCAGGCTGGGCGTGTGTCGACCCTCATGAGTCGCCGGACAACCCCCGTTTATTCATTTAGTAAGTGTATTGAAAAAAGTCGTTTGATACACGTGCAAATTTGTCACTGCAGCCCTCGGCTTCATAACACACTCGCCTACGGCTCGTGCGAATTCCGTCTCGGTCACAATGACAAACTTTCTGAACTTGTATCAAAATGTAGTTACCATTATTTCACATAGGCCTACATGGGCACTTATAAAACGTCAGAAGCTAGTGCACGGTTCCAAATGTTCGTTTCCTATGGAGAAGAACCGGCAAGAAACTCCATGGTTACTCTTTTAAAAAAAGTGGCTCAAAATAGAAAGTAATCTATGAATCTGTGGAGTCTACAGTGTTGTCATATTCATACAATAAAAAACCGGGCAAGTGCGAGTCGGACTCGCGCACTGAGGGTTCCGTACAAACTTACCTATGAAAACAGTTCAATTCCCGAATTGAGTTTCGAAGATTTTTCCGAATCGAAAAAAAGTTTTTTTTTGTGACGTAACTACAAATTTACAGTTTTCAGATTTTTTTCTATACTTGTGCTATGAGACCTTGCTTCATGCCAAATTTCAGGATTCTAGGTCAACGGGAAGTACCCTATGAATTTTGAATACCTTGAGAGTGTCGAAATACACGTTTTTCGCGACTTAAACGGCCGTATCTTTTTTTTTGTAACCTCAGAAGTTTGATTTTTTCACAGCTTCAAGGGACCTTATGCATTTTTTATTTTATTTTTAAGGTCAAATCATCCAATGACTTCTTACGCTCTTGGGCGGAGCGCGAGGGCATGTCAGACTTTTGCTTCCTAAAACCCACTCCTATGTTCCTTCCTTGCCGTTCCAGGGCCTCAGGTTTTCCTTTCAGAAGCGAACCCATGGCTCCAGTAGGCTTCGACCCCACTCAGGTTTTGTTGACATCTCCTTGAGGTGCGCGTGGAACGCTACGCGTGGTCGTCGACTTGGGCTAGGTCCGGACGGTTACCGGACGGCTGGACGGCAAGCTACTCATAAAACTGTATAAAGGCTGTACTTTGCATGGCACTACTTCTGTTTTAGGGCCAACGCTGCGTTACGCGGTCGCCCGCGCGGTCCCATTCAAAAGTGCAACGTCGCGAATCGCCGCGCGGGCACCCGTCACGGGCAGTCGCGCCCCACGCCCGTTTTGCTACGTAATAATAGATTAAAGTTCTCCACCGACACGACTACATGCACACCGTTAAAGTTAAACTAGCAACACTGCGCAGGTAATAACCCGGTTTCCGCTACGGAGCCCGACGCACACGACACACGCGCATAGTCACGCGACAGGTGAGGTGACTCCCGCTTTACGCAGCAAAGATTCAAAGATTCAAAGATTCAAAAGCATTTATTTCAAATAAACCATTTACAGGCACTTTTGAAATGTCAAGAAGTCAGTCAGTCAGAAAAAATGATGCTAATTGCACATTCCAAAGCGTAGATCTTTATGGAGAAGAATGTGCAAGAAACTCCATGGACACTCTTTTCAATCATGTTTTGCAATTACAAATATCTCTGTTACATGTTTCTTGTCGCTATCATGTGAGAACAATGTCAATAATGTAAAAATAAAAAAAACTAAATATAGATATTAAAATAGCAACTGGCAGCTAAGAGATGACCAGTCTCAACTGACAGCGCCCGTTCACGGACCCGACGCGAATGTTAGCACCACTCAGCTCAACATTTTGAAGGGAACCGAATGATCCAACACACGCGCCACCATCAGTGAGACATTTGAGTGAGCATGACAAACTCTCAACTGGCATGCTTATTTATGTCAAACAAATCCAATAGTAACCTACAAACCATAAAATAGCTCCATGGTACTCACATTTACAAAGTTTGAAAAAAATGCTTCTACATTATACAATACTAAATACAGCTTTGGCTTTTGTACATATGGGATGGTGGGATGTTCATCATGTACCGGTGGAGCAAAGCCTCCGTACGTCTAGAGGTCTGATGCTGGAACGGGCTACGTGGAATTAGATGATTACAACCCAACAAAAAAATAAGATCACAGTATTCTGCCTACACAGCCATCAATCTAAACACGTCGATATCGACACTCCCACCTAATCTTTGTTCGTTTGAACTCGAAGTATTATTACTTTCAATCAAACCTTATTAACCGGAACACAACAACGCTACTCTTCAAAGGATTGCATGAGCAACGAATAATAACATTAAATAAAGTATTATCTATATATTTTTTTTATTATTGATAGGCTCGCGTTTGACTATTATCTCACCTGATGGTAAGCGATGATGTGGCCGACGATGGAGCACGCCTGCCTAGAAGTAACCTATTCACTCTTGACTTAAAGACCCCTAGGTTGTAGCTATCAGGAAACACAGACTCCGGCAGGGAATTCCACTCCTTAGCTGTACGCATTATGAATGTGCTCTCAAAACGCTTTGTACGTATGGGTGGGATGTCCACCATGTACCGATGGCGCAACGCCATACGTCTAGTGGTCCGATGATCTACACTAATGGGTGGTGTGATGGGTTTTCAGTAAGAGCGCTCGAACTTTGAAATGAAATAAATTTACCTGTTTAAGGGCATGCAATTCGACATACATTTTCACTGTTTTTCATACAACCGCTCTTACGCAATTATGACGTTATTACACATTTTTCATTAGATATTTTGGAAACACAGTATCTTGTGGATATTATCTAGGCTTCTATTGAAATCAATTTGTAAATTTGTGTAAAACTAATCAAGTAAAGACCTCTGAAAATCTGCTATTTTGCTAGAACTTTGACACTTTATAATCATCATCATCATCATCTTTCTGCCCTTGTCCCGTTTTATTTTGGGTCGGCACAACATGTTTTTTTCTTCCATTCTGTCCTGTCACTCGTCACGCTATCACTAACTCCCTTTTCTTTCATATCACTTCTCACACAATCCATCCATCTTTTCTTTGGCCTCCCTCTCCCTCTCCCTCTCCATCCATCCACATATAAATTCATAACTCTTTTAGCAACGTGCGCTTCATCCCTCCTCTTCACTTTGACACTTCATAATATACTCAAAAATTAAAAATATCAAAAAAAATATAACAATAGAAGCCTTGCAAATTTAATCAAGATTCTAAATGATGACAACTTTTTCATATGACCAATCGCTGGGCAAAAATCAAAACATGATTTAAATTAGTTGGATCGATAAAAAAAAATCACGAATCAGACCCTAACTTACGATTTCAAACTTGTAAGTATATCTACGAGATTACGTCACGGAAGTATTTCAAAGTTACATAAAATAATAAAGCATGTTTTTAAAAGGGTCTGACAAAAAACAAAAATCTTGAAAAGTGACGTTTTTTGTTTTAACACACAGGCGCAGCGTCGGAAGGCCTCCCACAAGGTGGACCGACGACCTGGTGAGAGTCGCGGTAGTGCGGTGGATGCGAGACGCACAGGATCGGTCGTTGTGGAGACGCTTGGGGGAGGCCTATGTCCAGCAGTGGACGTCATTCGGCTGAAATGATGACGGGTCCGCGAAATCGACAAGCGCATCTTTAAGTCAAGAGTGAATAGGTTACTTCTAGGTAAGCGCGCTCCATCGTCGACCGCATCGTCGCTTTCCATCAGGTGAGATAGCGGTCAAGCGCGAACCTCTCAAGAATAAAAAATAAAATAAAAAAATCGACATAGAGCCGGGAAAAACCCCAACAAAATACTCTGTGATTACAACCGGCTTTTAACGTATATATTAATACAGACAACATTTTTTGGTCATGTGAACAGTTTCATTTTTGTCCACGTCAAATATTTTCTTCGGCCTCAGATATTTTTTTGATACTAGAATATTATCCCATTGAAACATACTCCTTGGATGAAAGTATCCTATGTGTTAGTCCAGGACATGGTCACCCGTGTACCAAGTTTTATCGAAATCTGTTGTCTGTATTTTAAGCACATACCTTTTTTTGTAGGTGGGAAAGTCATCCAATGACATCCCCCGCACTTGGGCGGAGCGCGAGATAATGTCAGACTTTTACTGACTAAAACCCACTCCTGTTCCTTCGTTGCCCTTCGGACCAGAGCTGAGTCTTCCTTTCAGAATCAGACCCTTGGCCCCAGTAGGCTTCGACCCTGCTGGGCCCCTACGGTTTGCTGACATCTCCCTGAGGCGCGCGTGGAACAGCACGCGCCGTCGACGACTTGGGCTCGGTCCGGACGGTTACCGGACGGTCGGACGGCAAGATTGTCTGCACATACCTACAATACAACAAATTTTTTCTGTATTATATGTGCAATACAGACAACACGCTTAGTTTACAGGTTACATCCACTTTATAGATTTTATAAAAACCATTCGCGCATCGCATGCACATCACAATAAGAACATGATATCATCATCCATTAAAATCGTAATTAGTTTAACTGATAAACGGCATAGCAACTGACTCCTGTTGTGTTCACTAGTTGAATGATCTGCGACTTTTGAAGATTTCCTACCTCAATAAAGTGTTTACACAACTGGATATTATCGACGGGTGTAAAGTCCCGGGGCTCTGGGACGAAGGCAAAGAAGGAACAGGAGTGGGTTTGTAGTCAATAAAAGTCTGACACTATGTCTCGCACCGCCCAAGAGCGGGATTTGTCATGATTTTCCCATCCAATATAAAAAAAACGGGTGCAAAGTGAAAAAAGTTTTCGATTTTCTACTATTAAGTAAATAAGCAGTTATTAAGTAATTTTTTTTCTTTTCAAAAATATTATTGAAAAAAAAATACTATTATTTCTGCATTTTTGACCCTTGAAAGACGATTTGCCATATCTTGAGAATATGAATTTTTAGTAAGTTTCTGCAACTATCAGAAAATCGCAAAATTGCAGATTACTTTGCATCCGTCGATATGTGGAATCATTGAAACAGGCGCGATCTCGGTAAAATGGAGCTGAGAATTTTATTTTAGAACTGATAACCTCAGCAAAGCTTGCCGTTTTTTAGTTCGGTATCTCAAAAGGAAAAAATGAAACCCTTATAGGATCATTTTGTTGTCTGTCTGTCTGTCAAGACCCTTTATCTCGGGAACACGTAGAGGTATCGAATTGAAATTAATAATCATATACTCAGGTCTGCGGTCCCTTAAAGCTGTGAAAAAATCAAGCTTCTAAGTTAACGAAAAAAAAAGATACGGCCGTTAATGTCGCAAAAAACGTGTATTTCGACACTCTCAAGAGAATCAAAATTCATAGGGTACTTTCCAATGCCAAATTTTAGGATTCTAGCCTAAAATTTGGCATGAAGCAAGGCCTCGTAGCACAAGTATAGGAAAAAATCTGAAAACTGTAAATTTGTAGTTACATCTCAAAAAAAAAACTTTTGAGATTCGATTATATCTTCGTAACTCAATTCTCAATTGAACTGTTTTCATAGGTACGGAACCCCTAGTGCGTGAGTCCGACACGCACTTGCCTGGTTTTTAATTTACTTAACGACTTCTCCCGCTGTAGGATCAGACTTTTATTGACTAAAACCACACCTAAGTTCCTTCAATGACCTTTTGCGTAGAATCACGAGAATCCTTTTTTTTAATTTTCATACTTTTCCCCATGGCCCTAGCAGGCATCGGTCCTGCTGGGCCCCACGGTTTGCTGACATCTCTTTGAGGCACGCATGGAACACTAGGTACGCGTCGTCGACGTCTCGGGCTCGGTCTTTACAGGACGAGTGGATGGCGAGCTATCCATTGCCTATCGCCCGCAAGCCCACGCCTACGGTGGCCGGAGATCGCTCTGCGAATCCTGTGAGGATGTCCGTTCCCTCAAGCTTGCGGCCATCTCTCCTTCGCTAGCATTACTGCTTCGCAGAACGAGGCGACTGCAACCTATTGGCCCATTCTCTCACGCTTGGGACTATGGCCTGAACTAGGGCCTTGAGCAAGAGGTCGCCGCCCTATCGGAGCAAACCTCCACCGCATGATCCACCGTCTGTTCGAGCTTGGCTTCAGATTATCACCAAACGCCTGCTCGTTTTTACTGAGCAGATCAACGGCGCAATGTCTTTGATTATGTCAATTAGTTACAAGGTTCAATTACGATTATGTCACATCTTTGTTCTCAATCAAGTCAATACACATTTGACTAGATATTAGCATTTTATAAGTTTCCTTGAAGAATCCCTAAAAGTTTCCAACACCGTGTCGTCCGGGCGATCCGTACAATGGTGACAGGCGTCGTTTTGTCCAAAAAGAGTAAAGATTACATAAACGCTCCACGCTTTCTTTCATAATTCAGCCTTTTAATGTTCCCACTGCTGGGACTCAGGCCTCCTCTCTCTAGGAGAGGGAATGGGCCGTAATCCACCACGCGGGCCCAGTGCGGGTTGGTGGATGTCACATGTCTTCGAATTTTTGGTTCTAGGACATGCCGGTTTCCTCACGATGTTTTCCTTCACCGTTTTGAGAGCAGTGGTGATGAAATAAATTACACAAAGTAATGCGCCTGGCTGGGTTTGAACCCGCGACCTACAATTCGTAAGTCTGGGCCGTTACCACTCGGCCACCACTGCTCGGCGTCTTTCATAATAAATATTCAATAAAGATGATTACCTACTTATAAGCATTTCGCATAGGTAATTATTTATCGTTCATCACGAACTGAAATTGTTTATGTTTACCTGCGATCTAATGAAGATTTGGCAAAGGGAAAACTCTTGAGTCATCAAACTAAATGTCCGATTATTTTGTAATTTTTAGTGCGTGCTAAAAGCGTCTTTTTTAGTTTTTTAAACTATGATTTTTATTTATCCTAACATCGGAACGCCTTGAAGCATCACACCAATGGAGCACAATTAGTTCAGAATCTGCTACATTCTAACATTATGTGCGCAGTGGAGTGGTAATAATAATATATAACACTAGCTTTTGCCCGCGGCTTCGCTCCCGTCAACTGACTCTACCCTACTCTACTTTACTCTACCTTACTCTACCCTACTTTACCTTACTCTACCTTACTCTACCCTACTCTACCCTACTGCCATTTTTTATTTTTTTTTCTTTCACAAAAACTTCCTGACAATAACAAACACAACAAAAAAAAAAAGTGAAATCGGTACAGCCGTTCACGCGTGATGGCGTGACCAAGGGAAATAGGGATTCATTTTTTATATAAGTAGATAATATTCCACAAATATCACACAACGCCATCTAGTCCCAAGCTAAGCAGAGCTTGTGTTATGAGTAGGTACTAGACAACTGATAAACATACTTAAATATTTCTAAATACATACATACCTAATATAGATAAATAATACATATTATAGGTAATCATCAAAAGAACGGCGGCGTGGCGCGACGGTGGGTCATGACGTCATAGGTAGGTACAATGCGTTCCAAATAAAAATAGGATCGATTTCTATGTTGTGACGTCACGTCATACTATCAAATCGAAGAATAATTATGGAGAGCAAACAAGAAAATTTAAAATTTAATTTATTTACTAGTTGTGAACGAAGATAGTTTAATAAGAATTTAGTTTTATTTTGCTCATCTCTGAGTTCTTCAATTTTGCCCAATTTCTTGCGATTTGACAGTATGACGTGACGTCACAACATGGCAATCGATCCTATTCTTATTTGGAATGCATTGTAAATACAATTTTTTGTTTGGGAATGAATGAAATAACATCTAAGCTTGAATATTATATATTTTATAAGGTATTGTCCGTTTTTATCACAGATTTTTCATATTTATATAATTTTTTTTTTCACCGTACAGAAATGGCAGCAATAAACAAAATGACAAGAATACTGCTAATTGTCACAAACATTTTTAATATTTTATTTTATAATAATGCAAGAATAATTTTGCTAATTATTTTTAAGTCACTCGTATTTATATACTTAACTATTTTTTTATTTTTTAGGACATAAATAATAATTATTTTTTTAAATCAAATATTAGCTTAATATAGCTAATAAAACTCGTTCTAGTGGATTTTATTTGCAAGAAAGTTAACCTAAATCTAAAAGGAACTTTTGAATGTTATGATTTTTAAATACCTACTGTTATTATTTTTACAAACAACAATAAAAGAGATTCTAAGAGATTCGTGAATATATTTATATTAAAGATTATATTAAGCAGAATCCTTTCAAAGTGACTTAAAAAATAAATTAACAAAACAAAATAACTTCAAATTTTTATATTTTAAATTAATATTATTTACACTTATTTTATAGTAAAACTTAAGTTAAATAACTTACTTTTACTATACATTATTAAAATAAAACCTACAAAGGAGTCTTAGCTATAAATATAGTCTGAATAATAGATAAAAAAGATTTGATAAAAAAGATCGTTGAGAAATCGTTCATTATTATTACTGGCCCTTAGAGAAAAAAGAAATGGCGGAAATTTAAAAAAAAAATCCTTTTTATTGTTTTCATCTGAATTTAAGAATTATACTTAATCAATAATTAATTCAGACTAACTTTAAACTCTAAGACCTATCCCAAAACACGACAAATTTATCTAGAATAGATTTAACATTGGTAACTATCACATATAAATTAATTAGGCAAGAATTTATGTACAAAAATAATTATTAAATTAAATTAATTATAAAACAGTCCCCTGGGTGACAGGGGAAACATATTCAATAGTTTACGCCAGGAAAAATAATCACAAATTATTTTTATAGTAAAAAAGAGAGCGTACTATTACAGCCTAATATAAAATATTTATCATTTTAGTGGAAAATAAATTTAGTCTAATTATATTTGTCTGACTTGACAAAAAATATTACAAAATTCATAAAACAAATAAAAAATTATGCCCAGATTCTGTTTGCATTAAATAAAAAAAAAGTCGTTTCACTTAGTTGCAAATTGAAACTAAATACAATGTCCTTTGTACTTCACATTAAAATATGAATAAATAGCTTTTTAAATAATAATATTATCTTGGATTGAGCAACAAAAAAGAGAAAATTCAGATCCAATTAAATACTTCTAAAAATTTATTAAGACGAATCCTAATAAATGCCAATTATTAGTACTTTTTTGAAGACTTAAGTCTTTACGATTCTTGTCATTCCTAGGGCAAATCACAAATGCTTTAATTCTTGCATTTCTTACCAAATCGGTCCAATATTTTTCTTTCCTCTGTCATTCTTATAAAAATCATTTACAGATTTTTGAACTTGGATTATCGTTTTTGATGACAGACCGACAGTCTCTTTCGTTTAAAAAAAAAACAAACGTCAAATGCCTGTCAACTGTCATCAATTCCCTCCAATTCTAATTAATTTTATCTGCTGTTAAATTTGACGTTAACCTAAAATGAATTTGTTGTTTTATGCAACCAATCAATCAACAGTTAGCCAATCTCGTATAATTTTTAAAGAAACACGTTTTAAAAAGTGCGTATTTAACCTTTAACAGCTTGCGTCGACGATTTTTTTTTCTTTGCCAGGGTCATATGTTACTCCATCTCGTTTAGCTCTTCATTCCCCATAGGTGACAGAAGAGCTAACGAGATGGAGTATTTGGTCGTGGATGTGCGACCTTGGCAGAATGAACGTGATAGTGTTCGTCGGATATTTCTGACGTAGACTAAAGTTTGAGTCACAGTCTCAATCGGTTCAAAAATACCTATAATTTCCATAAATTTTAGTATTTTTTTTCGATTGTTACCCGATTTTGAAAGTTTTTTTCAGTACAAGAATTTATTGACCCTCAAAATTGCCAGCAGACAAAATTAAGCTTTCTTCTGAAAAGAAAAATTGGACTAACCAAATTCAAATTTGAGATCATAAGAAATCTTTACCAAAAACCATCGAATTCTACCACATAACCCAGTCTTGGCATAGGGTCTTCACAAACCCAATTTTGTACAATTTTTTTGGCTAAAAGCTACAATCTTATATGCCTTCTCAAACGACATTCCTGTCTTTGCTAATCTCGCGTCTTCTGGCCGAAGCTCTGGTGGAGGCTCGAATGGAAGCCCTGATGGATGCCCTGGAACCGATAGCACTGGGAACTGCTCTGACAAATTGTTGGGGTTCACTGGTGGTGGTGACTGAAGCTCTTTTGGTGTACCTGCCTGGTTGGTCGCTTTCTTCCTCCTCTCCTTCTGGTTTTTTCCTGTAAAGAAGGTGGACAAAATAAGATTAAGAGTCAACAGCTCTAAGTTGACCTACGCGATATCGTCCCTTAGCTTACAACACCGCTCAAGTCGAAAATTGGCGGTTTTCACATTTGAATGCCTTTAGATGGAGCTGCTCATTCCGCGTCTAACCATTGGTCACATGATATAGATTTCAGCCAATCAGAAGCCATAATTCGAAAAGTAGTGATAGCGTGCAAGTCGGCTGGCCTCTCAACACCGCACAGTTTTTTTCGTTTCCTGTAAAGTTGGTAAAAATGACTTTCGTCCTTCGTCCCAGGGCCCCGGGTTTCACTTTCATACTACCCGTGGCGCCAGTAGGCTTCGACCCTGTTGGGCCCCTACGATTTGCTGACATCTCCCTGAGGCGCGCGTGGAACAATACGCGCCGTCGACGACTTGGGCTCGGTCCGGACGGTTACCGGACGATCGGACGGCGAGCCACCCATTGCTCGCCGTCCGCAAGCCCTCGCCTACTGTGGCCGGAAATCGGGATCGGAATCCCGGCGGCTGTTGGGGCGTGAGGACCGTTGCCTCACGCGATCGGCCGCCTCCTTTGCTAGCATTACTGCTTCGCAGAAGGAGGCGACCGCCTGCCACTCCTCCTCGCTCCGGACCATGGCCTGTACCAAGGCCCGGCGCGAGAGATCGCCACCACCGAAGAAGAGGAGTGGGTTTTTTTGTCAGTAAAAGTCTGATAGTATTTCTCGCTCCGCCCAAGAGCGCGATTTGTCGTAAGATGATTTTCCCACCTAAAAAAAAAAAAACTATCTTGGGGTCTCTTGGGGGCTTCTGGGTCGGCTTCTAGTCTAGCCGGATGCGGCTGAATAACCGTGTTTTACATGGAGCGACTGCCCATCAGACCTCCACAACCCAACTGGGTTACAGTCTATTCAATGAGTATCGTGTTGCCAGTAGACTAAGGGACTAATCACACTTATTCAGCTCTATTCAGCTTATGTCCATAGAAAACAACGATTTTGGATGGAGACACGTACCTACGCATCCATTCAGCTTTCCGCGTTTATTCAGCTTTCGCGGCAAACAAGTATAAAATAAGAACAAATGTGTTTTTATCATGCGAGTGCTTTAGATAGAGTTCAGCGCTGTTCTACCGCGTTCAGCGCTGTTCTGTCGCGTTCAGCGCTGTTCCGCCGCGTTCGACGCTGAATGCGGCAGAACAGCGCTGCACATGTACGGTTCTCAACTCCTTGTCGACAAGTTGCGACCTGCATAGTTCCTGGATAGATTTGATTTATTATTACGTAATCATTATGCACGCAAGAATCGAGAGAGTTTGGACGTGTTTTAAAGTAATTCTAATTACTTACTTTATTTTTTTCGAAATAAAATAATGGACGAAGAGAAACTTATATTTCTAGTGCAAAAATATTCTTGCTTGTACGATATAATTGAGTAGCTGACCGTCTTCGCAGCATATTCAGCGCCGTACGTAGTAGATAGAAGCATTTTAGCGGAGATAACCCTCTTACGCCGCTGTACGTGGCTGATAGAAGTAGAACTGTATAAGTTTGACCAAAATCGTTCAGCGAAACGCGAATAGAGCTGAATAAGTGTGCGTAGTCCCTAATGGTCAGTTTCCCGGCGTCTGACTAACTGAAACAACTGTCAAGATCTACGAATGACAACCAGGACCAATGGCTTTACCTGCTTTTCGAGGCACGGGGTATCAGTCTTGTCCTAGGTAAACTTAGAAAAGTATATATGGATTGAATTCACATTGGTAGGATCAAATCATTCAATTCGTCTTTCGATCTAGGGCAGAATGAGAGGGTGTGTCAGACTTTAGCTAACCAAAACCCCACATCTGCCCGATACCAGCTTGATGCACTTGAGGCAATTGAGAGGCGAGCCAAGAGGATCATTGGCAATGATGCACTCGTTGAGTCGAGGCTTCAAAGTCTTGAGCATCGACGCAGAGTTGCTAGCCTGTCGGTTTTCTACCGGTTGCATTTCGGGGAGTGTGCGTCGGAATTGCATAACCTAATTCCGCCTAGCCCGTTCCATCATCGGACCACCAGGCGTACGGCAATGCACCACCGGTACCTGGTGGACATCCCACCTATACGCACAAAACGTTTTGGGAACACATTCATAGTGCGTACAGCTAAGGAGTGGAATTCCTTGCCGGAATCTGTTTTTCCTGATGGCTACAACCCGGGAATCTTTAAATCAAGAGTGAATAGGTTACTTCTAGGTAAGCGCGCTCCATCGTCGACCGCATCGTCGCTTTCCATCAGGTGAGTTAGCGGTTAAGCGCGAACCTATCAAGAATAAAAAAAAAAAAGAGGCTATGTTCCATCTTTGCCCGTTGCATTCCAGAACCACGGGTCTCCCTTTTGGAAGTATACCTATGGCCCCAGGAGGCTTTGGGCCTACGGTTTTGTTGATAAGTCTTTGAGGCGCGCGTGGAACACTACGCGCCGTCGAAGACTTGGGCTCAGTCCAAACGGTTTCCAGACGGCGCGCGGACGGCGACTACCCATTGCTTGATCGACGATCCTTACCTGGGGAAACAAGGATTGTCCCAGAACCTCTGGTCCTTCCCGAAGTTCTCTCCATCTTGTAACGTCTGAGGCATCTCCGTGTCCATTGTCTCTGGTAGGAAGAGGCACAGTAGACCTCCAGCTACTCCCAGCACGCCCAGGATTAGGAGTGGCAGGTCTTGGGATACATTAGCCTGGAAAATCATAATGATAGACTTATAGATATTGCAAGGTTGATTGGGAGAAAATGCCTAAGTCCACCTCTGTACATTTGCGTGCATAAAATCTAATATATAAAAATCTCGTGTATTTGTTATCGAACTTGTCTGAAACGATGTCGCAAACTTTTTAAAATTTACCCTTCTACCCCCATCCCCCATTTAATTTATATAGCAAATGTTGCAAAGGAAACGTTCAAAAAATGTATGGAGCTTGGACTAAAAATAATAAAAAAATTGAACAGCAATCTGCCATAAACAGGCTGAAAGAGCGTAATTATCTTGATTTTTTTGAGCTTTAAATAACATTTTTCAGTCCTCCATTTTTTTTTAAGTTAAGTGGAACAGATATAAACTTCTATCACTATAAATCATTTTATAGGGTTAGCAACTCTGGGAAAATTGACGTGACAGTATAACTTTGTATCAGTGTGTGTGTATCTCAATGACGTAAAGTGTATCTATGTGTGTTCATTTCAACGTCAAACGTCAAGTTGAGAAATTGTCAATCTGACATTTACGGATTTCATCTTCTTTCGACACGTTTTGATATTGCATTATCATGATAATACTTTCTGTTACAATGCGTTCCAAATAAGAATAGGATCGATTGCCAGGTAGTGACGTCACGTCATACTGTCAAATCGAACAATTATTATGGTGAGCAAAACAAGAAATTTTTAAAATTTAATTTATTTACGAACTGTGAACGAAAATAGTTTAATCAGAATCCAGTTCTTCAATTTTGCCCAATTTCTTGTCACAACATGGCAATCGATCCTATTCTTATTTGGAACGCATTGTAAATGTTTTGTCTTTATTTCATAAAACGGCAGTTGAAATCGTAATAAAAACTGAAAACTTCATATTTTATCATGATCGTGTAGCGTAATAAATAAGATTTCATAAAAGGTATATCACATTAGTGTTCAAACTTCTTCGGAATAGTAGCCGATTTTTGACCTCTCCTTTCTAATTATTTTATGAAAAAATCTTTTTTTATTAATAATGTTTTATTTGTAATTTAAAAAAAGTGTCTTTAAGTCACGTCTATACATTTCTGGAGCACAGTGTAATCGGAAAAGGAAGACTTACCAAATAAACAACAAACGGTGCTACAATAGAAGCTACATATCCCATGATATGTATCAACGCGACGCCCTGAGCTCTGACCACGGTTGGGAGCAGTTCTGCAGCGTATTGGAGTCCGATGTTGTAGGAGATGTTCACGGCGAAACGACCGAGGATAGCGAGGGAGGCTGACGGGCCACCTGGAGGAACAAATTGACAGGTTTAATTTAAAAATATAAAAAAATGCAAAAATAGTTTTTATCTAATGTCCGGTTCATTAGAAAGGCAATAATGCGAAGATGGTTCATCTTCATCAAGAAGTCCATTGCTGGACATATGCGTCCCCACCCTTGTCGCAACTCCGGCCGGTCTTTTGAGTCTCGCATCCATCGGATTCCCGCGACCCTCACAAGGTTACTATTGCCATTGGTCCACCTTGAGGGAGACCAAGATGGTTGTAGACTATCAAAACAATAAATTTAAATTTCCATTTTCCCAGCAAATTATATCACATGTCTTCGAAATTATGGTTCTAGGACATGCCGGTTTCTTCACGATGTTTTGAGAGGAGTGGTGATAGAATAAATTAGTCATAGTATTGCGCCTGTCTAGGTTTGAACCCACGACGTAGACCTCCTAAGTTAGGGCTGTTACCGCTGGGCCACCACTACTCTGCTCTCCATATCTCATAGTGTTTGTAGATAGCACACTTACCAACGGGCACAGCTGTAGCTAGAAGACTGAAGATACCGCTGATGACCATGGAACCACATGCCAACCATCTACGTCCCCATCTGAAACATTTTTTATTATTAATTGAGTATGCGGCGCTTTTATATTTAAATTAGTAGTCAAAAGGTATCAGAGATGCCGCTAGTTGTTTAGGCTGACGATAACGTGTGTCATGTGACTGGCACACGACACTCTGACGCAACACCGAGTGCTAGTGCGATATGAGTGGACGACCGCGAAGCTGTATGATTGGCGACTCAACCGGCATAAAAAAGCATTTATTTCAGGCAACCAATAGCACCCGTACAGCAATTACAAAACAGGACACACACACATAAGCAAATATGATAGCCCGTAGGTTTGCACGTGTACAATGAAGTGCAAAAAGCTTTAAAAAGTGTGATCTTCACTTCATTTGAACACCGTGCAAACCTACGGGCTATCATATTTGCTTTTTTAGACAGTGCCCTTCGTTTCCTTTCGATATCGACATGGTCCTTCAGGTCAACTGTTACCCAATCGCATGTGGAACGGGCGCGGACGGAATAGAGTTTTGCAATTCCGACGAATATTACCCGAAATGCAACCGGTAGAAAACCAACAACACGATTTCACATACCTATCAAGCACAGCTGTCAAAAATGTATCAGCGGGCAACTCCGTAGCTGATGCAATAGTGAACGTCAGGAAGATATCCAGGCCCAAAGATCCCACATTCCTGACGTGGCCATCGAAGACTAGAGAGATAGCCATCCAGATGATGATGAGGAGGATTGCGTTGCGTCGGAGACGGGGAGTCTTGAAGAGGTCCAACACGGAGTAGGTGCGGCATTCAGCTTCAGATTCTTTGATGGTTTTTAGGGATGATTCCTGAAAAATTTAAGGTATTTTTTAAAAATGATTGTCAAAGATCAATAAGATCAATTAATCAGCGATTATCGACACTGTAGTGCACCCCGTTTCTAAATGAACATTTTAGGTAAATACACATCGTTGTCAGGTTGGCGACGCATTACTGTGCATGGCTGCCAACCTAATCGTGTCATCTTACCGCTCGCGCCCCACGCTTGTGACCCCGGTTTTCTCCCGCGAAAATTCTAACGGTACGCACGCATGCGCTTGCGACGAGTCTCGTCTCCGTGTTGTATTTTACAAAACTATTTAAGAACCTGTTGTATGCGATTTCTTTGAACTATCGAACAATAAGTATACTGTTTTACACTGTGCTGTGTGAGATATCCGCAGGAGGACCAAGGTCGTCGACATAGCCCGAAGAATCGCCAAACTAAAGTGGCAGTGAGCAGGGCACATTGCTCGTAGAACGGATGGTCGATGGGGCCGAAAGGTTCTAGAGTGGCGATCGCGCACCGGAAAACACAGCGTTGGAAGGCCTGCCACAAGGTGGACCGACGACCTGGTGAGAGTCGCGGGAGTGCGGTGGATGCGAGAAGCACAGGATCGGTTGTTGTGGCGACGCTTGGGCCTATGTCCAACAGTGAACGTTTTTTGGCTGAAATGATGGTGAATGATGATGACACTGTGCTGACAATTTTTTATTCCACAAACCCCTATGCGAACGCATTCGCGAAGCAATTCAATGTGGTTTACGCGAATTATTTTTTCTAATATTGTTTTTCTAATTTAAAAAAATCTTTAGTATGGAAAAACTTCAACGAAAAATGTCACCACTGGGAGTTCCAGAGTCATGTACTGGATCCATGGAATGTTTGTACGATGCTTGTGACACTGTGTACCTATATCCAGCAGTTTTTCTAGCGTTGTCTAAGGGCTATATTTCACTGGAACACCATGGCGGCGCGACCAGTCGCCGCAACCAACAAAATGTATAATACAGCTCTACAGAAAGTTACCTGGACCTGGAAAGACCTGGTGTCCGTTTGGTTGCGCAAACAATTTGGCGGCGCCACCAACTCGGACGCGTGCACTTAAGGTCTATTTTGGTGTAGCGACTCTGGTGTCTCTATGGGGTCTACTTTGGTAGCTTACGGACACCATGGCGGCGCAACTGGTCGCGCCGCCAGGGTGTCCCGGTGAAATATACCCTAAGAGTCAAGCAAGGGTTTTGTTATTAAATAGATGGAGATTCTTACCGTGAAATCGCTGAGTACTTTATCGGGGATTTTTGTCTTGTTAATCTTCTCAAACTTCTTCATGATGGTCAGGGCTTTGTCGATCTTACCTTGAGATACCAACCACCTGAATAATCATAAAAACCTTGTTACGTATTATTGGGACATCACTAACACTCGCCGACAACACGCTTAACGTGCTTTCTTAGGCGGGGAAGAATCTTGATATGTTAAGATGGTCACCCATCCACAAATTGACCTCGGTTAGCGTTGCTTAACCTTTGAGGTCGACCAGTGCGGCTATTATTTTAGTGAAAAATGTTATAGAACATTATTTTTGTACATGCGAAACCTGAATATAATTTGTTCATAATCGTAACTACATCGATTCCAATAATTTTTAAACCATGTTATATTTATTCCCAAAAATATTTAAAAACTTGTGACCTCACAAATTAGACACCATCGACACTAAGTTCAAGTTCATAGTGGGTATTAGGAGCCAGCGCGCAGCTGGGTGCGGGAGCAAAACAACCCCTCAGTCGTCCTGATAACCCGGTGACCATGTATTTGTGCGGACAACCAGGTAACATAACAGCTTATAACTTTGTGATTTTTCATGTAGTAGGCCACGCCTCCGATTCCTTTGTTCTGTCCACGTGACTGAGCGTTGAGATGACGTCAGAACAAAGGAATCGGAGGCGTGGCCTACTCGAGGCGTTCGACGCAGACGAAACGATCGTAACTTGGCTAGGGGGGCTGAGAATCCATCCAATTCTGAATGATAATAACTTGATCTACAAAGCTTAATCGTAACTTTTATCTTATAGTAGTTAGAAACTTACCTAGCGCTCTCAGGGACCAGCCACGGCGTCAGAATAGCCAAAGCAAACGGCAAACTTGTGCCCATCGCAAACATCCGCCAGTCATCAGCCCACAGTGCAATCCAAGGGAGCAGAGACGCAGCCAGTGTGAAGAATAACGCGATGGACATGTTGGCCACGAACGTCCGCCATTTTGGTCCAACGTACTCGAGCACTGGGTTAAAATAATAATAATAATAAAAAGTCGTGTCAGCCAATGGCTTAACTAGGCATAGACTTTCGTCTTGAGACACTGTGGAAGAGAAGATACCGCGCAGCTTCTCGAACGCTATCCAGCCCAGTCGGATTCGACGATTGACCTCTTTCTCAAAGTTAGCCTATCCAACTGGACCGTCAGTCCCAGATAAACGTAGTCGTCCACAACTTCGAGTGTAGAGTCTCCGATCTTGATAGGAGTGGGTGCTACATGGCTGTTTACCATGACTTTGGTTTTGTCCATGTTCATTTTAAGTCCCACTCTTTCGGAAGCTCTACTGAGGTCACCAAGCATTGTACTGAGCTCCTCCGTAGTCTCAGCTATGGGTACTATATCTTTGGCAAACCGAAGGTGAGTGATATACTAGCTGACAGAAAAGAATGGAAGAAAATAACGTATCACGCCGTCCACAAGTAACACGGGACAAGGGCAGGAAAGACATGGTGATCAATTATAACTTACCAAGGATATACATCATGGTGAAGCAGTTGTCGAAAGCCAGTCCAACGAAGAACCGGCAGAGAGCAAACGTCAGGAAACTGTCACAGAATGATGTGCCCACACCAGCTATGAATCCTAGGAGATTGGTGCCTGTAAGATAAATATATAATAGATTATTACCAAGGTACAAAAAAGGAGAGCAGTGCTGGCCGAGTGGTAGCCAGGCCACCACTACTTTGTGTAATTTATTTCATCACCCCTCTCTCAAAACGGTGAAGGAAAACATCGTGAGGAAACCGGCATGTCCTAGAACCAAAAATTCGAAGACATGTGACATCCGCCAACCCGCAATCGGCCCGCGTGGTGGAATACGGCCCATTCCCTCTGCTAGAGAGGAGGCCTGGGTCCCAACAGTGACAACATTATAAGACTATGCTAAGGCATAAACAAAGGGCGTTTTCTTGAGGCCGAACTTAAATTTAGTTTTTAAATTATTAATTTAAAAACTTAGGACTATATTTCACCGAGACACCATGGCGGCGCGATCAGTTGCGCCACCATGGTGTCCGTAAGCTACCAAACTAGACACCATACAGACACCAGAGTCGCTACACCACACTGAGACAGTATCAAAATGGACCTTAAGTGCATGCGTCCGAGTTGGTCGCGCCGCCAGATTGGTTGCGCAACCACACGGACATCAGGTGAGTAACTCTCTATAGAGCTGTATACATTTTGTTGGTAGCGGCGACTGGTCGCGTCGGTGAAATATAGCCCTTAAAGGGATAGAGCTATTCAGTGTGAAAAAATAAGTCGTGCCCTGGAGGAAAACTACCTTAAATCCTTAAGTTGGCTCATTTTACTTAAAGGAGACATTCCTTTATTTTTAAAAAGAAACAAAACTGCATTCAAAGATTTCCTAACACTCGCTTGCCTCGAAAAAAAATAAGCACTCGCTATTTTATTACACTAATCGATAGAATTATTATTCATTTCTGACTCCCGAGAGCATGATATATGCTCTTGAAGTTCATTTGTGTTAGACTTTACTATAGGATAGCCAAGCTCTTTCAGCGCCTGGTTTCTCATAGATAGCAATTCAATTGCAAGATGCGTGATATTGCAATATCAATCGTTTTGTATACGAAAAATCATATCCAAACTCATTAGTTTCCAACATAACTGTGTATCTTTCGTTTACAATCTCATTAATAGTGCGTTTGCTATATTTTTTTTTCTATCTAGCCCTTACTGTCCCACGGCTGGACAAAGGCCACCCCCAAGTTCTTCCACACTTTCTTCTCTCGCACCGTCTCAAACCAGTCCTCGCGGTACGCGTCCAGATCATCCCACCACCTCTTTCTAGGCTGGCCTCGACAATGCTTTCCCACTGCAGGAATCCACTGCGTGGCGACGCTTGCCCAGCGGTCTCTGTGAATGCGGATGACATGACCCGCCCAATCCCATTTGAACCTGGCAGCCTTTTTGCCCACGTCTTTTATGCCCGCGCAGCGTGGCACCATGCGGTGACATATACATCACAAATTTTTAATTAGTACAAATACTTAAAGGGCTTATTAGCAGTGCCGGTTTTGCACTACCAGCACCCTGGGCGAGATTTCTACGGCGCCCCCCGTCTCCTATTGAAACTGATACGTAAAAAAAGCAAGAGATTTATCTATTATAATTAAATTTAATAGATACATTTGAATTAAAATTCATGAACTAATTACTACAGGGCGTGTGTGAAATGAAATTGAATGATCGCATTTGAATTTTAATTCAAATGCGATCTTGTAGGCGTTAAATGATTTGAGGGATGGTTTGATAAAGCACATAGCGATTTTTTTATACTGTGTGGAATTGAAATGGTTTACATTATATAGGCATTTATAGATACATAATTATGAACATTACAGTAATTATATTTAGTCGTTCATACTCGTAAGGTAAAATACAATTTATAAAACTCTACAAAAGAAATAGAAAACATCAATCATCATCATCATCTTCCTGTCTTTGTCCCATATTACATGGGATCAGCGCAAAACCGTTTTTTTTTTGTTATTGTTATAGGCTTGCGCTTAACGACTATCTCACCTGATGGAAAGCGTCTATGTGGTCGACGATGGAGCGAACTTGCCTAGAAATAACTTATTCACTCTTGACTTGAAGATCCCCAGGATGTAGTTATCAGGAAACACAGGGAATTCCACTCCTTAGAACTTGTACCTACGCACAATGAATGTGTTCCCAAAACGTTTTGTGCGTATAGGTGGGATGTCCAATACAACCGGTACAAAATCGACAGGCTAGCAACTCTGCGTCGATGCTCACTCAAGACTTTACGACTCGACGAGTGCATCGTTGCCAATGATCGTCTTGGCTCGCCTCTCGATTGTCTCAAGTAAACGTGCATCAAGCTGGTATCTTGCAGATCCGTCTCAGAGATGAGAGCAGTACTCCATACATGATCAGTTGTTCCGGTGTGAAGTACTGTCTGACCTTTACGACAATTCCTAACTTTTTTGTAGCCAGTTGAGCCTTTGCCTCGATGTATGACCCAAAGTTGACAGTTGTTGTCAACGTTACACCAGGAAGATCAAGATGGTCGGCACGGTTACACCCTGCAAAGTTGGAGCAGGGCAGAATTGGTTCCCTTTAGCGGAAAAAAGGCACGCCTTGGTTTTAGCAGCATTGGACCTGACCAAATTGGTATCGCCCCATTCTGAGACCCGCCTCCAAGGACAAGCTCAAGCTATCAAATATAGCCTCCCAGAGAGACTAGATCTGTGACCCATTAGCTCATGCGCTGGACATGTAACTCTTAGCCACAGTGCTGCGCGCTGCACACGAATGCATTCCCAAAGGTACCGGGCTTAGCAGATCGGTTATGTGCAGCAAGAACAATGTTGCCGAGAGCACTGATCCCTGAGGGAATACGGCATTAATGGCCATTTGACCGGACGAGCAGCCATCGCACTTAGTACTTAGGAAGTCTGCGATCCAAGCACACAATCCAGCAGGTAAACCGAAAGAAGGAAGCCTACTAATGAGGCCAGACCCTATCGAAAGTCGAGATGTCGAGGAAAACGGCAAACCGGTGCCTCTCGATGGCCCCACTGCAGATGTGAATGGCATATGTTTTTTTCTTCCATTCAGTCCTGTCACCGGCCACGCTATCACTAACTCCCTTTTCTTTCATATCACTCTTCACACAATTCATCCATCTTTTCTTTGGCCCCCCTCTTCCTCCCCACCACTATCCACATGCACCATCCACATGTATACCCATAACTCTTTTAGTAACATGCGTTTCATCCCTCCTCTTCACATAACCATACCAAAACAAACAAAAGTTCGTCAATCTAGATTGCGATATATCGAAGATAGATTTTTATCAGCTTAAGCTTAGAAAAACTCCTTTCCCCCCTAACCACAGTTACTGGCATAGTAATCAATATTTGCAATGTTAACTATACATTTGGATACAGCTCTTGCAAGTTGCGCTCTTAGATAAAATTTAAATTAAAGACAGGAGTACCCACATTCTGATCAGGCCAAAAAGATTTCATACTTCATCGCATAACATTCAACCATCTATAACTGATTTAGAGTCTACAATTAATTTCAGTTGCAGATTAGCATACAGTTTGATAATGTCTGATTTTTCTGGAATCTTTTTTATTTTGTACAAAAAAGACGAAAATGATCATTTGTTTTGTGGTCTATGCTATGTTCCAACCAAACTCTACATTTCATTCTAGTGTAGCCATCAATTAAGTTAGGCTTGTTCAAAAAAAAAGCTGAAGTAAAGGGGCGCCTGCGGCGCCCCTTTACCTCTGGCGCCCTGGGCGGTCGCCCAACCGCGCCCTACCCTAACGCCGCTACTGCTTATTAGAGAAGGTCTCGTTATTATTTAATTAATGTCTCAATAAATAATATTCATAAACAGCAAAGTTATTAGAGTTTGTTTATATCCCAAAATGTCACTCAATTTATGGGAATATTGTACAGGCTATTAATTATGAATGAAAAACAATGGAAAAACACTGCGCGTAGTATTTTCTAGGTAAAAATGGGTATTACCAGTCACTTAAGGAAAAATTATCAAAACTCAGATTTTAATCAATATTTTTTATTAATCCTTAAACTAACTAAACTTTAATAATTCTTCTGACAAAATCACAATAATTGAGATCAATAAGTAAGATACATTTGGCATAATCAAAATAATAAAAAAAAATGTCTTTGACCGGTATTAAACACCATGGCAGGTAATACCAGTCACAAGGTTGATAATACCGGTCAAAGTTTGTTTATGCATAAGTCACAGATATAACCCTCAGGAGAGTCCGCACCTGAGCAGTCAGCGTGAGCCCAAAGACCACACAGCACACACCTATACCACAATTCGTTGTTTCGCCCATAATCATCGCATATTATGCATTTATTTTCTAGGTCGTCATCAGCGTCAGTATCTTCGTCATCTCGCAAGTCAGTCATTTGTATTTCAGAATCTGACGTACTATCATCATCTTTTTGGTTTGTCTCTTGTAGCACTCTTCTTTTAGCCTTCTTAATTTCAGTTGGCTTTCTTTTCTTTTTTTTTGTTCTTTTTTCGGTATTGGTTTTGATCTTTTTTTTACCTTTTGTAACTTTTCTGTTTTCCTTTGCCACAAGAGCTTCTTTGTTAGGTGTTCCTGTTAAGATGGCTGCATGCAGTTTGCGAGAGTTGGCACGGATTTTGCTGTCTGTTGACTTATTTGGAATCGGCAATAGATCCATAGCAGTGATATTTTCAAGAGTTCCTGAAGTTGAAGGCTTTGGATCATTATATAAATTAATCTGTTGCTCAAGTTCAGAAGTAACTGTTGCATTATTAGGCGAGATTAATTCAATTACATTATCAAGCAGTGACGGCGATTGAGGTGGATTCGTTTGGATATGGGAAGAATCATCAATAGGTTCATCTAATATAATTTGGGCATCTGGCGTCTTATTGTCCCGGTCACGTATTTGTTCTGCCTCAACTACTACATCGTCACTGTTCAATATGTCAGCAGCTACAAAATCTTCGTCTGTAAACACATCCGGATTCAAAGGATATATTCCTGTAGCAGCAAAACCAGCTTCAGCCTTTGGAATGGTTGCTACCTTTTGAAAAGCTTTCCTAAACAGCGATGCCAGATCATTTTGGGTATTTTTTTTCCCTAATTGGTTCTTCATGAATAGGTTGCATTCTTGTTTATAAGCTGTTTTTAGAGGACCATAGATGGCAACATCTAGAGGTTGTATTCTATGCGAACCATGCGGTGGCAAAGACAACATAACAATGTTTTTGCTTTTGCAAAAGTCATAAGCTCTCAAAGAAATGTGACTCGAATGATTGTCGAGAATAAGCAAGATTGGTTCATTTTCTGAAGGTTTTGTGAAATCTGCGAAATGTTTCAGCCTATCTACAAAAAGATCTTCATTAATCCACCCATTTTTTGAGCATCGATAGATAGCACCACGAGGACCATCAGCTTCTAAAGCAGATGAATGTCTCTGTCGAGGATAAATTAACATTGGTGGCACGTAGGCTCCAGTAGCATTAACAGCACACACAGCTGTAACGGTCTTTCCTCTTTCTCCGCTAGTTATAGATCCTACACGTTGTTGTCCTTTCTCAGTCACAACTTTTCCTGGATCCTGTACTGAAGAAATTCCCGTCTCATCTACATTCCATATGTTTCTTGGTAAAAACTTATGTTTATCCATTAGCTCCGTAAGAAGTTTGAAAAATATAGCAACTTCATTCCTGTTAAAGGCAGTGACTCTATTAAGGCTTGTGCCTTGAGCTTTCCTGGCGGACAAACGATTTCTTTTCATAAACCCTTTTAGCCAATCCTTGCCAGCTAATTCAAGAGTATCATTAAAATTATGTTTGATGTTATTTTTTACAGCGTATTCATAAGCCATCTTTCTTATTTGAAGCGAAGTGCATCCATAATATATTTTACCAAGGAACTTAATTTGGGATGCCATTTCAACTTCTTGTTCCCTTGTGAAGACTGGATTTCTACCAAGCTGTGGAATATCACGATTCTTGGTCTTTAATCTTTCTTGAAGTGTCGAAAATGGCACGCCAGTGGTTCGAGCAGCTTCCCTAATAGCTTTTCCTTCATTCACTAGCTCAAAAGCCCTATTTAATTGATCTTGGCCCCATGATGCCTTAATACGTGGTTGACTCCTAGTTTTAGGCATTCTGAAATAATCAAAACATACTTCAAAAATCAAAATACTCATCTTATATCATTATTTTACGTGCGGGTAATACCGGTCAGGTTGACTGGCATTACCCACTTAGAAACATTTTCGTAAAAACATTTATAGGTTATAAAAATTGAGAGAAATGGTCAAATTCACTTTTCACATAAGTAGTTTGATAATTACGCTACAACAATTATAAGTAACAATGTAAAATAAATGCAATAATAAACACTCACCTCTTATTGTTTCCCTTCGTAAATTTACTACAAGTAAGCGCGAAAACGATCGACATGCGTTCATCGCAGAGTTCGGGCGGGGAATGAGCGGGGGCCCGGCGCGTTGACGTCGAGTAGGTTCACACTAGCGGTTGTGTATATGTACGTGCGCGGAAACGCAGTAGTTTGAGAGAAATAATATTGACCGGTATTATCTCCTGACCGGCATTACCCGGTTTTACCTAGCAATTATTATGAATGATTGATTCAATTATGAATTTACCAATTATGACAAATTTTCGTGGACAATGTTGGGATTTCGTTTTTTTTACTTTTGACTACACAAATATAATCAGTGACGGGTACGGAAAGAGCCACATTTTTTTGTACTAATTAAAAAAATAGAGGTGTATATACAAAATTTATATAATGAAACCCTTTTGTAATATTAAAATGATTTTAGACTCAATCCCAAACTGAAAATAATTAATTATGTTCTTTAGAATTTTGTCCTCTTAAATATCCTTGAAAGACTAAATTATAAGTCTCAAAAGTACTTATAAAACAATAAACTGAACGTTATAACTTACCAACTAAAGCAGGTATTCTTCCGTATTTATCAGCAATCCAGCCGAAGACCAGACCACCAACTATGGCTCCGCAGAAAAAGATGGCTTGCGCTGTTGCACCCAAGTTATCCTTCTCACATACCCAATCCAACTGAAAGTAAATAAAGATGGATTTAGAATAATAATAGCATAGTATATTAAGCCTAACTGAATTACATACCAACGAGTCTATACTTCGGGAACTCGGCATCAAGCAGCGTTTATCAGCGTTTATCACCTTTTTTGGTCACGTATGCCGCCGAGGGGAAGTGGCTATTGAGCGAATAGTGGTCCAGGGAAAGGTTGGGCCACGAGGAAGATCGCCTATGAGGTGGACTGACCAGATTAAAGCGGCAATAAATGGCTCATCATCACTGCACGAATGCACGAGGAAGGTGGCCATCAGAGAGGATTGGCGGCGTGTTGTGCAGTTTGCCACCAACACCTGAAGTGATGACCACGACCACTCTGTCAAGAGTGATATCGACAAGGAAGAAGATATTAAGCCTTACTGGATGGATTGTGTGAGAAGTGATATGGAAGAAAAGGGAGTTAGGCTACTGTCCACAGACGCGTAGCCTCATAAAAAAAAGTTGCCTCTGCGTTCTAGGACCACGGGTTACCCCTTTTCGGAAGTAGACCCATGGCCCTAGTAGGCTTCGGTTCTGCTGGGTCCCTACGGTTTTGCTGATAATTCTTTAAGCCGAGCGTGGAACACTACGCTTGGTTTTTATAGGACGAGCGGACGGTGAACAAGCCCGCGCCTACAGTGGCTGAGATCGTTCTGCGATTCGCGACACCCGGGGCGTCTCCTGTCGCGGTCGCTGGGGCGTGAGGATCTATCTACATTCTCTCACTCTTGCGGCCTCCTCCTTCGCTAACATTACTACTTCGCAGAAGGATGCGATCACATCCCATTCTCACTCGCTCCGAACCATGGCCTGAACCAAGGCCCGGCGTGAGAGTTCACCGCTACCGATAGCCTCCACGAGGACACGACGGTGCTTCACCAAAGCGAGGCATACTTCCTCTGTATGCTCCACCTTATCCTCCGACCGGTCCGCGCAATGGTGACACCCGGGCGTTTCTTTCGCCTGAATCCGGAACAGGAATCTCCCGAACTTACCATGTCCGGTGAGGACTTGTGTCATGTGGAAGGTGAGGAGGCCTTGGCGCTTCTCTAGCCACTCCTCAATGAAGAGACTTACTACCGCAATCGTAGCGGGCCCAAAATGATATACCATTCATATTCCAATCTTGTAGTGTTAATGACCCTTTTTCTTTAGGTAGGAAATCATCGCTTTTGGGCGGAGCGAGAGGGCCTATCAGACTTTTACTGACTGAAATCCACTTTTATCTAGGAACCCGGGATCCTGGAATGCAAGGCAAATAAGGATCTTGGCCTTGCGTTTCAGGTTCCCGGGTTTCCCTTTCGAAGGTGAACCCACGGCCCCAGTTGGCTTCGGCCCTGCTTGGCCCCTACGGTTTTGCTGACATCTCTTGAAACACTACGCACCGTAGATGACTCCATTGTGCGGACCACCCGGAGGACACGGTGGAGCACACGGTGGAGGTGTGTCCCGCTTGGGCAGAGCAACGCCGTGTCCTCGTGGGGGCGATCGGCGGCGGCGATCTCTCGCGCCGGGCCTTGGTACAGGCCATGGTCCGAAGCGAGGAGGAATGGCAGGCGGTCGCCTCCTTCTGCGAAGCAGTAATGCTAGCAAAGGAGGCGGCCGATCGCGTGAGGCAACGGTCCTCACGCCCCAATCGCCGCCGGGATTCCGATCCCGATTTCCGGCCATCGTAGGCACAGGCTTGCGGACGGCGAGCAATGGGTGGCTCGCCGTCCGACCGTCCGGTAACCGTCCGGACCGAGCCCAAGTCGTCGACGGCGCGTGCTGTTCCACGCGCGCCTCAAGGAGATGTCAGCAACTGTAGGGGCCTAGCAGGGTCGAAGCCTACTGGGGCCAAGGGTCTGATTCTGAAAGGAAGACTCGGCCCTGGTACGAAAGGCAACGAAGGAACAGGAGTGGGTTTTTAGTCAGTAAAAGTCTGACACTATCTCCCGCCCGCTCGTTTCGGACAGTTACCGAACAGCCAGACCACGAGCTACCCTTTGCTCGTCGTCCGCAAGCACACTTGATGACCCTTATCCATAAAGAAAAATACTACCAACTCACCTCTGAAGCAATCGTAGCGTAAGGCACATCGCTCCTATTGTACTCCCAGCCATGTTGACAAGGAACCACCGCCCATTCATCATCAGGAGTGGTTCTACCTTCAGCCAGAGCCTGACTGAAGTCTGCGGAGTACATACTGCATCGGTCGTGGGAGTAGGGGCCATTTGATGGCGGGATGGCTAGGGCTCGCCTGGAAAAATAAAACAGAATAGAAATTACTTTACTGTACACCAAAACTGTAAAGCGAGAACTACACCGACGAACACGTGAACCACGCCTGCCCCCCTAGCCAAGTTACAACCGTTTCGTTTCGATTCTCTTTTCGTTGATCGCCTTAAGTCGGCCACGCCTCCTATTTCTTTGTTCTGACCACGTGACTGAGCGTCGAGATGACGTCAGAATAAAGGAATCGGAGGCGTGGCCTACTCGAGGCGATCGACGAAGAGAGTATCGAAACAAAACGGTTGTAACTTGGCTAAGGGGGCTGATTTGTACGTAGCGGCGCGTTGCGTGGTGTCGCGTGGCGTGGATCAAATGTAGCTCTGCAAGTCTAGTTGCCATATAAAATTTATGGAGACCGACGCGCCCAGATCGGCGTACGTGGCCCACGTGTGCGCCATATAGTTCTACCTTAACCAATCTTAACCCTACTTTATACACGAATGGTGTTTTAATCTATCCGCTCTATACACGCACATTTGTAACAAAGATAAATAAATAATAAAAGCCATTCACCGTAGCCGAAATCGGCAAGACATAAGTCGTGGCCAGATCTTAAAAATGATCACTTCATGATGTGACCAACCATTTCATAAAATGGTGGCATTTCATGATATAGAACTTTGCCTGCTGGCCCATGATATGAGCAAACAAAGACCTGTACCATGACGCCTAAAGTAAGATAGTTTCATTCTTATTTCCAGTGTGTGTAAGAGATGGCGCTAGACAACCTGTATAGCTCTGTCTCTTACCCACACTGAAATAAGAATGAAACAATCTTACTTTGAACGTCATGGTAACCCCCCCGCAAATCAGTGAACACTGCGTTTAACAATATGACCAGCTAAATGCAGGAATTTTTCATGATATGGTAAAAAATAGCTGATCATATCGTAAAACAGTTATGTTGTCCACCGGGAGAGGTGCTGATTTCTAACGTCACTCAAATATTTAAGGGCCGCTTAAACGTTTGAGCAATCCGGTAGGTTACCTACTATTTTTTTAATTTTTTTTTTTTATATTTCATTATAATTTGACCAATTATTTGCTAGATGGACTTTAAAAGAGACTTTGACCCCTGAGTTTGTTTCGGTGTTTCTTCGCAGGGTAGTCAGCTAGGAAACACCGGCTCATCTAGTTTAAAATGACGAAAAAATTGACGTGTAAAAGTGTTTTTAAAAACCTATTTACATAATATATCATTTGATAATGTTTAAAAATGTAAATACTATGAATATATACAAAACGTTTACCTATTTAAGATAACTTGTTGAATGCGAATTTCTTGCGTATCTTTTTCATAATTTTTTATTTAAAATGCGTAAGAAATGCAGGTTAGCAAGTGCACGATTTCTTTAAAAAAATAGTTAATAGGCACAGTTTATACTCGAAAGAATAACTTTTGTTGTTTTTTTGCTTCACACTTTTTGTGTTATGGAATATCGTGTCTGTTTGCAAATTACTGATCAGCAGACTTCCTCTGTAAAAAGCATAATACTACTCATTTGAAGTCGGGCAAAAAATCTTTGCGACCAATTTATTTGATATATTATTTTATTAATAAAAAACCGGGCAAGTGCGAGTCGAACTGCGCACACAGGGTTCCGTACAACCTTACCTATGAAAACAGTTCAATTCCCGAATTGAGTTCAAAGATTTTTCCGAATCGCAAAGAAAATGTTTTTTGTGACGTTACTACAAATTTACATTTTTCAGATTGTTTGCTATGAGACCTTGCTTCATGCCAAATTTCAGGATTCTAGGTCAACGGGAAGTACCCTATGAATTTTGATTCCCTTGAGAGTATCGAAATACACTTTTTTTTTTGCGTCAGAAACAGCCGTAAGCCTATGGAGAAGAACTGGCAAGAAGCTCTATAATATTAAGGTCTCGTAAGTGGTAATTGGTTACTTCCGCACGAATCCGGTGCAGGAACCTCCCGAACTTACCATGTCTGGTGAGGACCTACGTCATGCGGAAGGTAAGGACGCCGTGAGGTCTTTCCAGCCGCTCTTATCTTTTTTCTTCGTTAACTCAAAAGTGTGTTTTTTTCACAGCTTCAAGGGACCGCAGATAAGTCTACCTAATTCCGATCTCTGGTTATTAGACAGTTCCCACGAAAAACAAACACTTAACTAGCCGGTTAAACATAGCCTAAAAATCACAAAATAAATCTCCTGGCCTTAACCAGAGGTCATCTAAACAATAACAAAAGGTCATTGTATTACTTTCACGGTCAGACCTAATGGTGCGAACAGAAACCGGCAAAACTATTGGCATCACTTTATTTCCTTAATTAATTGTTCAAATTATTTTTCGGCATACGAATAAATTGATCCATGTTAATATCCGGTGTTTTTTACCCGACTACGGCAAAGCCAAAGGAGGGTTATGATTTTGACAGGCGATGTATATAGGGTGACTGGTAATTAGTGTACGATACTTTTTTTTTTTTTTTTTTTTTTAAGGTGGGAAATCATCCAAATGACTTCTCGCGCTCTGGGTGGAGCGAGAGGGCGTGTCAGACTTTTACTGACTAAAACCACACCTGTATCCTTCAATTACCCTTTGCGTACTAGGACTACGGGTTTCCCTTTCAGAAATTCTCCGCGGTCCTAGCTAGCGGGCATCGGCCCCGCTGGGCCCCTACGGTTTGCTGACATCTCTTTGAGGAGCGCGAGTATCACCACGCGCTGTTGATGACTGGGCTCGGTCCGGTTAATTACCGAACAGCCAGACGGCGAGCTACCCAGTGCTCGACGTCCGCAAGCCCGCGTCTACCGTGGCTGGTAGTCGGGGTCGGAATTACGACGGCTAGGGCGTGAGGACCTTCGTTCCCTCACGCGTGCAGCCTCCTCCTTCGCTAGCATTACTGCTTCGCAGAAGGAGGCGACCGCCTGCCACTCCTCGCTCCGGACCATAGCCTGAACCAGGGCCCGACGCGAAAGGTCGCTGCCGCCAATTGCCTCCACGAGGACACGGCGGTGCTCCGCCCAAGCGGGGCGTGCCTCCACCGTATGCTCCACCGTGTCCTCCGGGTGGTCCACACAATGATGACACCCGGGCGTTGCTTTCGCCTGAATCCGATGCAGGAACCTCCCGAACTTGCCATGTCCGGTGAGGACCTGCGTCATGCGGTAGGTGAGGATGCCGTGTTGCCGCTCCAGCCACTCCTCAAAGAGGGGACTTACCGCCATAATTGTGGCGTGCCCAGCACTGGGTTGCGACAGTCGCCGTCGCCATTCCACCATGAGATCCCGCCGGAACTCTGTCCGCCATGCCGCGACTTGGCGCGGCAGCGGAGTTTCGCCCCGGCGTTGCATCTCCACGCGCAAATCGTGCAAGTATGCAAGGACTGTTGCCTCCAAATCCCATGGTGGCAGGCCAGCAAGGAGGCTCGCCGCTTCGCGGGAAATCGTGCGGTATCCCCGTATCATCCGGATGGCCATGACCCTCTGGCAAGCGTTCAGCATGGCCGCCGGTCGCTTTTGCAGCGACGGCGCCCACACCGGCGCCCCGTAAAGGGCCATGGACCGAACAATTCCCGCGTAGAGCCTCCGGCAGGAGGCGTCTGGACCCCCAAGGTTGGGCAGGAGCCGCTTTAGTGCAGCCCCGGTCCGTTCCAGTTTGGGAGTCAGACGTCGAAAGTGCTCCACAAAGTTCCATCGACTGTCGAGGACAAGTCCCAGGTACTTCATCGTCGACCCGACGTCGATGCGAACCCCTCCTACCGTTATTTGGGAACCCGGTGGTGGCGCGTTCCGAGGGCCATGAAAACACATGGCCTCGGACTTGTGCAGTGCCACTTCGAGTCCCAACTCTTGGATCCTGTCCACGACTGTCGCAACCCCGCGTGTCGCTAGTTCGGCCGCCGCCTGGTGTGACTCCCCCTGCGCCAGGACCAGCGTGTCGTCTGCGTAACAGACCACGCTGACCCCGTCGGGGAGGTCGCCGCGCAACACGTAGTCGTACCCGATGTTCCACAAGGGCGGTCCTAGTACCGAGCCCTGCGGAACACCGCACGACATCTCTCGCCGTCTCCACTCTCCCTCGTGACCAGGGTAGATGATGAACCTGTCCTTCAGGTAGGCCTCGATCAGATGACGGAGGTAGTCGGGCACCTGGTGATACCGGAGTGCCCTCCTAATGCTACTCCAGGGCAGGGAGTTGAAGGCGTTGGTGATGTCCAAGGACACCACCACTACGACCTTGCCCCGGGACACCGCATCCCCCGTCGTGAGGGCCCGCACGCGCATGATGGCGTCCACCGTGGAGCGCCCCCTGCGGAAACCAAACTGGCTGTCCGAAAGATCCGGCCCCACCCGCGCTAAATGCGCGACGAGGCGGTCTGCAATTACTCTTTCAAAGAGCTTGCCCACCTCGTCGAGCAGCACTATGGGCCGGTATGCGGACGGAGAGTCCGCAGGGCGCCCCGGCTTCGCTATAAGGACCAGTTTCCCGGTCTTTCAACGAAGTGGGAACTGGCCCCTCTCCAAACATGCGCTAAACAGCCCTCTTAGTCGAGGCCCGAGTTCCTCCATGGCCAGGACCCAAGCTTTCCCAGGCAAGCCATCGGGTCCTGGGGCGGTATTTTTGGCGTTTAGCCTTCGTACCGCCACTCTCATCTCTACCTCGGTCACCTCCGGAGTAACGTCATCGTCGCCGTCGTGGTCCGCGTTGGACACCGCGGGGGGCGGAGCCATAGACGGGGAAGAATGCTCCCCTCTCGAAGGGAACAGAGCGTTCACCACACCCTCCACGAGCTGGGGCCGGAGACTCTGTGTCAGCGGGGGAGCCCAGGCGCGGAGCTTATCCCGCACCATTTTGTAGGGGCGTCCCCACGGGTCTCCGTTCAGAGTCCCCAGCCACACGTCGCGGGCCTCTAATTTGGCCCGCCGTATTTCTGCTCGGAGGGTGCGCTTCGCCACCCTGTATCCCTCGTACAGCTCCGCCTCTATGGCCTCCGCATCCGGTGGGCGGATGCGGCGCCTGCGGTGTCTGGTGTACCGGCGCCGTGCGGCAACGCATGCTTTGCGCAGTTCCGCGATCTCCGACGACCACCAGTACACCTGACGCCGGGCACGTCCTGGCCGGACCCGGGGCATTGCCACGTCGCAGATTTCCGACATGGCCTCCCGGAACCACTCCGCCTCGACATCAATGTTGACAGGCCTATCTGGTGCTGGCACCCAGGCCTGTACAATCGCGGCTTCCAGGAGGAGCTCCCGGTCCAGCTGCTTCAGTGCCCACCGCGGACCACACTGGTTCTGTCGGACCGGCGCGGTCGAAGTCTGGGCGGAGACGTCAAACCGGATGTACCGGTGGTCTGAGTACGTCTCCACCCCCTCCATTACGCGCCAGTCGACGACGCGCGGAGACCGAGCGGGGCTGGCGAACGATATGTCTACCACGGACTCGCCCTGCCTCCGCACGCACGTGGGGACAGAACCCCGATTTAAGACGACCAGGCCTACCTCCAGAGCCCAGTCCTCCACCATCCGGCCCCGTGCGTCTGTGTACCGGGAACCCCAAGCCAAGTTCTTGGCATTGAAGTCCCCGCAGACAACCACGGGGAGGGATTGAAACTCGGCGACGACGATGCTCAACTCCATAAGGGAGTTGTGGAGATCGGCGAGAGTTCGGTTCGGGGAGAGGTACACACCTACCATAGCAATGTCCCCGAACCGTGCTGCAACGCAACCCCGTCCTCTCTTGACGCCCTCGAGGGAAGGGGTACCGGCGGCGGCCGACGAAATTAATGTCACCGAGCCGTTCAGGTCCTGCACCCAGCCAGCCCTGGGTGGAACGTAGTACGGCTCGGTGACCACAGCGATATTAATCGACCACTGCGCCATGCTCTGGAGCAACAGATCCTGAGCGGGGACGCAGTGGTTGATATTCGCCTGGAGGAGACGTAATGGAGCAATTATTGGCAGTCCATTACAGTCTCCTCCCGAGCTCTCTGTGAGGGCCCTGTCGCGGCAGTTACGGCGGCAGCTGTAGCGGCGGCAGCTGTAGCGGCGGCAGCAGCGGCGGTGGTGACGGCGGTGATAGGGGAGGGCCTCTTGGCCTTACTCCTGGCCTTGGTGGGGGGAACGCAGTTCCTGCTCCCAGCCCGGTGATCGGCCGGCTTGCCAGCCGCTGCACACACGTAACAGTGTGGCGCGGCGTTGCAGGCTACGGCTTTGTGACCAGGCCGACCACACTGGAAGCAGTGGTCGCTTCGGTCTACCTCCGAGGTGCAGTGGACCCCCGTATGGTGGCCCACCTGGCAACGGAAACACCTCAGAGGTTTGGGCTCCAGCAACTTCACCTGCGCTGACACCCAGCCCACCAGGAGCCTTCGGCCCTCCCCAGTTATGGCCTTGGCCGCCGACACGGGGCAGCTCACCGTTACGGTTCGCATGCCCGTGCTATCAGCACGGATAGTGCCTGCCCGCACCTGGTCGTCAGAACACCTTCCCGCCCTGACAATGGCGGCCACTACCTCGTCCTCCGTCACGGAGTCGTCCAGGCCCATAATGCGCATATCAATGCACTTCGTGGGCCTGGACACTCGGGCCACCTCCGCACTTAGGGACGCTCTGATCTTTTCAGCCAGAGCGTCCGCGGTAGGGCCGCTGTCCGCACCAGGAACCTCCAGCATGCGGCCCCCGGTTGCAGTGGTCCTCATACGGAAGCCCCCGGCGATACCAAGCTCGGTGAGGTCCACCGCCCGCTTCGCTTTGGTCATCACCTCATTGTAGGTCACGCCCTTCTTTTCCGCACTTGGCTGTAGTGTGATCACTACAGCTGCGGATGTCGGGGCGCGAAGCCTAGCCGCGAGGGCCCTCTTTTTGCGCTGCCGCTGCCTTTCGCGCTTCTTGGCCGCCCTTGCCGCCTTGCCAGCTTTTTTCCTCTCTCCGACCACTTGCCACTCGGCGTCGGCCGGAGATTCGACAGGCTGAGAAGGGGGAGATGGCCGGCTCCCCACCGTGGCTGGAACTCCTGCTGCCTTGCCCTTCCTGGGAGGGGCAGGTTTCCTCTGCCTCGCCGCCACCGGGGTCGACCTCACGGGTTCCGTTAATGCGGTTCCGCGCTTGGCTTGCTCCGATGGTCCCGGTTTAGGCACAGCAGCCGGGGCCACGGTGGCGGTGGCGTAAGACGTCGCCTTCCGCTGGCCAGAGGCCGCGAGTGGGGGGCGCAGCACTCCAGCACGGAGAATTGCTGCTGGACCTGCTTCTGGAACTGCTGTTGCAGCTGTTGCTGCTGCTGCCGGAAGGCAGCTAACTCCTGCCGCACCAGAGCCAGCACTTGGTTCTCCGGCTCGGGCTGAGGCTGTTTGCGCCCCCCTTTTTGTGCCATCTGTGGGGCGGCTACTCCTCGTAGCCCGGTCTGGTTTGCCCGGAGCCTCTCGTTCTCCTTTCGGAGAGTCTTTATGCTGGCCGCCTGGCGGGCGACCTCCACCCGCAACTCTCCAATGGCGTCCACCGCTGCGGTGCTAATTGAGGCTATGGCCTCGGGTATGGCTTTGTCTTTTGAGGCTTTCACCCTCTTTAAGGCCACACCCCTTATCACCGCCGCCACGACCTCCACGAATTTTTTGGGCAGCTCTTGGGTGGAGCAGCCCTCGGTGCCTGGTTCACCGTCGGATGACCCCGAGAGATTAACCTCGTGGCTGGACTCCCCAGAGTGGCGCCCCTCCTTGGCGATCTGCAAGGATCGATCCTGGGTGGTGAGCCCTCTCCCCTTTCCTACCTTTCGACCCGCCCCCCGACTTGAGGTGGGAATTTTGCGGGCCGAAGGCCTCAGCTCATCGTCACCGGAGGATGACCCCCGGCCATCGCTGGGGCGAGCGGGGCGCTTGAGGAATTCGTTCCTCCTGGAAGTGAGCTCCACCACCTCCATGTGCCCCAAACTGAGCGCAGAAGCAGTATCGGAGTCCGACTCCTCATCCGCGCTCACCTCCCTCAGGCCAAAGCGTCTGCCGACCTGTTCGTTTTCCATCGGCGCCGCAGACGTGCTGGGAGTGGATCCCAGGGACTCTGCGTCACCGGTAAGTGAGCCACCCTGGCTCGATGCGTCCACAGAAGACGGTAGAGGGTCCGAAGGACCGGTGCGGTGATTGCCCCCCCCAGAATACGAGGGGCAGCCCGAGCTCTGCTCGGGGAGGGATTCTCCTGCAAGCAGGTACCCTCCTGGGGTAGTTGTATTTTTATCATTCGCACTCATAGTTTTGCTGAACTCAGCTTCGCCTTTTTGGCAATGGGGTGGGGTCCCCAATAGACTCGTTCGCCATCAAGGTCATGTCTGCTGGGCAGACACGTACCTGAGGCGAACACTCCGCGGCAGTCCAGTTTCCTGGGCTCCGCCCCGTGTGTATTCCTCTTGGTCTGGTCTCTCACTTGAGGCCTTCCGGCATGAGTAGCTCTACCGGCAAAGCCCTCAAGATCATTGAGACACACAAGCCCCACCACGACGACAACGTGGGAATACAGTTGGTGGGGTAGTGTACGATACTTAAACACGTGATTGAGCTCATGATAACAAACAATTTTTATTATGGGAGCAAAGCCGAAATCGCGAAAAAAAATCAGCTGTTCAGTACATTTATGTTTGCCTAATGTACTGAACAGATGATCTTTTTTTCGCTATTGCGGCTTTGCTCCCATAATAAAAATTGTTTGTTGTCATGAGCACAATCACGTGTTTAAGTATCGTACAATAATTGCCAGTCACCCTATATATGTATGTGAGTATGTTCATCTGTTCCCTCATAGCTCCTAATCTACTTATCGGAACTCGACATAATATGAGGTATCGTTAGAACCGTCTTAATTGTCCGCTGAACATAGGCTACGTGACGTGTCGCAAAACTCGATATGGCGCCCTCTAGCGGACAAAAAGTAGTGAGTTAAAAATAAAAATGGAGATAAATACGCCGTTTGGTATCATTTGAAAGGGCTTCACTTGTACATTTCCAAAATATTGCTCAAATTGAAAGTGACGCCCTCTAGCGGACAAAATGTCATGTGTTAAATTTAACACCAAAATTGTTTAAAAACGACTACGACAAAAAAAAAAAAACGAAAGGAGAAACCGCAGTCACACGTTATAGGTACCAACCGAAACACATTAATTTCGTGTGACTGCGGCTTTTCTTTTTGTTCTGTTCTTGTTTTTCCAGTTACCTTGTTTATTTCAGCATTCTGAAAATCTTGTTTCATACTTTTTCAGCGTAATTTTTTTGTCGTAGTCGGGTTTTAGTTTTTTACAATTTCATTATTGGTTTTATAAATCTTTTGCCCGCAGCTTCGCCCACGTACATAAATAAAATACCGTAAAATGCTACAACATTGCCTGTATTTTGACGTTTTTATTTGATAAATCCTTCATTAACACGCTTTTATTAGCTTCACTTGTAACTATGTATGTAAGAAAATCTTGGAATCTTAATTTGACCCACTTCCCGGTCTTCGATTAGGATGAAATTTTGCACACGCTCTGAGTTCTGATGACAATACATGACTAGCTAAGAAACGTCATTACAAATCCAATATGGCAGCCTATAAAAAAAGCGTGGAGAGTTTTGTCCAAAAAGAGTAAAGATTACATAAACGCTCCACGCTTTCTTTCATAATAAATCATAGTAAATATTAAATAAAGATGATTACCTACTTATAACCATTTCGCATAGGTAATTATTTATCGTTCATCACGAACTGAAATTGTTTATGTTTACCTGCGATCTAATGAAGATTTGGCAAAGGGAAAACTCTTGAGTCATCAAACTAAATGTCCGAATTATTTTGTAATTTTTAGTGCGTGCTAAAAGCGTGTTTTTTAGTTTTATAAACTATTTTTTTTTTAGAGAAAGTCATATGTGTTTTCAATTACAATTCAATATTGTACTTTAAGCTATCGGGATAAAGTTCTTATTAGCCAAAAAAACTCCTATTAAATACCAAAAAATCCATTTAAAAAAGTAGGCAAAGTTAAGTTGCAAACTGCAACATTGCCTAGCCAAAAATATCATTGACTATTATGGGTGCTAAGGGGATGACGATTTGGCGCCTATTTTGCTTACAATTTCTTTTCTATATTAGACTTTATCTAGTCTTTAATTACAACATATATATATTTTTAACGATGGTAGGCAAAGCTGAACACGTTTTTATAGAAATCCATACAACCGTGAATAGGCTTGTAGTGTTGCTCCCCAAGGTAGATGAATTAAAACCTGCTACAACTTTGCCGACCGCGATTAGACTGTTTAAAATAAGATTTAAAGTAGAAAAACGAGTTAAAAAACAAAAAAAAAGGCATATTTTCTTTGCTATACAACTTATTACATTTGTAAATGAAGAATAAATACTCCCTAAATAAAATTTTCTTCCGAGCCCGTATAAACACGTCCACGACCACTGACATTAAAATTAACACTGACAATTTATTGTTGGATTATTTGAATGAATGATGCGTAAATGTTGTCATATAGATTATCGACTTGCTTTTAATAGTGCCACTGACAATAAAACCGTTTCTATAAGACAATTATTTAACATTTTTAGGATTTAGGCAATGTTGTACAGTAACGGCAATGTTGTAGCATTTTACCGGTATAGCCTATGTTACTTAGGAATAAAGCAGCTTTCTATCGGTGAAAAAAATTTTCGCAATCGGACCAGTACTTTTAGAGATTACCTTCTACCAACAAAAAAAGAAAAAAAGAAAAAAATAACAAAATTTTCCACTTTATAATATTTGTGTAGGTTGGTATTAGTGGTTTTTCTCACAATAATTATCTCTATCCGGGGAAGAATTAGGGAACATTTCCTGTCAACATATATGATCCATAAATATGTATGTATAGGTTTTATTTATTGTATCGTCATCATTTCAGCCGAAGGATGTCCACTGGTTTTTTTTTTAGGTGGGAAAATCATCTAATGACAAATCCCGCTCTTGGGTGGAGCAGGAGATAGTGTCAGACTTTTACTGACTAAAAACCCACTCCTGTTCCTTCGTTGCCTTGGTCCCAGGGCCTCGGGTTTCGTTTTCACACTACCCATGGCCCCAGTAGGCTTCGACCCTGCTGGGCCCCTACGATTGGCTGACATCTCCCTGAGGCGCGCGTGGAACAATACGCGCCGTCGACGACTTGGGCTCGGTCCGGACGGTTACCGGACGGTCGGACGGCGGGCTACCCATTGCTCGCCATCCGCAAGCCCGCGCCTACGGTGGCCGGAAATCGGAATCGGAATCCCGGCGGCGGTTGGGGCGTGAGGACCGTTGCCTCACGCGATCGGCCGCCTCCTTTGCTAGCATTACTGCTTCGCAGAGGGAGGCAACCGCCTGCCACTCCTCCTCGCTCCGGACCATGGTCTGTACCAAGGCCCGGCGCGAGAGATCACCGCCGCCGATCGCCCCCACGAGGACACGGCGTTGCTCTGCCCAAGCGGGGCACACCTCCACCGTGTGCTCCACCGTGTCTTCCGGGCGGTCCACACAGTGGCGACACCCGGGCGTCGCTTCCGCACGAATCCGGTGCAGGAACTTCCCGAACTTACCATGTTCGGTGAGAACCTGCGTCATGCGGAAGGTGAGGACGCCGTGAGGTCTTTCCAACCACGCCTCAAAGGGGACTTACCGCCATGGTGGACATAGGCCTTCTCCAAGTGTCGCCACAGCGAACGGTCCTGTGCATCCATCGGATTCCCGCAACCCTTACCAGGACATCGGTCCATCTTGTAGGAGGCCTTCCAACGCAAATTTTAAATATTTAAATAAAATTAAAAAAAAAAAACAGTAAGTATTCCACCGGTATCGAGAACAGGGTCCAAATTACTGACGGTTAGGGCTCCAGAGAAAGGAACCTCCTAACAATGCGAGCCGTGTCCAAAAGTACAGCTTTCTGAATCAAGCCCTTGGTCCAGCCGCCTAATCAGAGCCTCCTAAGGTGTTAGTCGAAGCTCTTGGCTAGTAAGCCATTGACTGACACGACTATTGGTATAATGATCGCCGAGTCCACATCCCACATATTGACAACCTCACGAGCCAAGTCAAGATACCTGATTATTATTATTAATATTTTCAGATGTGTCTGGTTTCGCCTGCATTCACGGGCCGAAACCGAGTAAATGCAGTGTGTAAAATGTTCAAGATAGGGTGTATTTTCCTCCTCCAACTGCATGAATTTTCTGACGATTCTGCATATGTTTAATATGGCGGCTTTCTATAGATTTATATAAACAGTCTCGTTATTATTATTATAGCTAGCCGGTATTGTCCCGCTGCTGGGCCCTCCCTCCATTTTTTTTCAATGATCACGTTTGTTTAGAAGCTCCTCTCAGGTGAAGCTCTCTTCCAAAGATTATTATTTCTCATGATCTTGGGTTGTCTTAAATTATCTAGGCTGTTCAGATTGTGGTCCAGCTGTTTTCCTAATATTGTCTTCCCAGCGCGCATAGGTAGACCACGCGCATAGGTGTACTAACTGTATAAATAGTAGATTCTTTTTTGTCTCCACAAGGTGGACTGATAGCCTGGTGAGGGTCGCGAGAATCCGATAGATGCGATATGCGCAGTACCGATCGTTGTGGTAACACTTGGCGCAGATGTACCTTTTTTTTAATAGATATAAACCAGTGTTTGACTGCGATCCCACTTGATGGTAAGCAGTGATGCAATCGTTGATGGTGAGGTGCACTAGTTTATTAATTTACTTTATGTCCAAGCAATGGACGTCTTTCAATTGAAATAATAATGATAATAAATAGATTTTTTGCATACGAATTAGAAGTCATCCTAAATGGTTACAAAAATAACAGAAGCCAATTTTTTGCCGATCTAAAGGGCAAGAAGACGTACCTATGCCATTTATCAAGGCGGCCATTAACCAAGGGCGATCACATCACGAAATAGAACGTATGTTGCCAGTACATAGAAGGTTATATCTGCGCAAATATAAATCATTTAGCGTTTTTAATGGTCGTTAAATTGCTTCAGGCTAATTCCTACAATTAAATGGGCTTTTTGTTTACACTACAATTGCTATAGGATGCAGTGACGTAGCTCAGTGACCAGCGGCAACCCAAGCGACCCTGGGGCAAAAAAAAACTGGGTCCCCTATTTTTTATGTAGAAAATCATCAAATAAGTTCCTCTTCTCTGGCTGAAGCGAGAGGGAGTGTCAGACTTTTACTGACTAAAACGAGTTTGTATAATTAAAGTAGTATTGCAACTTATTTTATTATCCCAAGCGAACGCGTGTAATTTCGCGCCATTTCGGTTAAACACCAAGCGAACCGCGCCGCACCAAGTGAACTATGCGTCCGCATAGTTTTTTTTTTAAATATATATTCCACAACTATCACACAACGCCGTCTAGTCCCAAGCTAAGCAGAGCTTGTGTTATGAGTACTTTTTTTTTTTTTTTTTTTTTTTTTTTTTTTCGGTGGGAAAATCATCTTATGACATCCCCCGCCCTTGGGCGGGGCGGGAGATAGTGTCAGACTTTTACTGACTAAAAACCCACTCCTGTTCCTTCATTGCCTTTCGTACCAGGGCCGAGTCTTCCTTTCAGAATCAGACCCTTGGCCCCAGTAGGCTTCGACCCTGCTAGGCCTCTACAGTTGCTGACATCTCCTTGAGGCGCGCGTGGAACAGCACGCGCCGTCGACGACTTGGGCTCGGTCCGGACGGTTACCGGACGGTCGGAAGGCGAGCCACCCATAGCTCGCCGTCCGCAAGCCCGCGCCTACGATGGCCGGAAATCGGGATCGGAATCCCGGCGGCGATTGGGGCGTGAGGACCGTTGCCTCACGCGATCGGCCGCCTCCTTTGCTAGCATTACTGCTTCGCAGAAGGAGGCGACCGCCTGCCACTCCTCCTCGCTCCGGACCATGGCCTGTACCAAGGCCCGGCGCGAGAGATCGCCGCCACCGATAGCCCCCACGAGGACACGGCGTTGCTCTGCCCAAGCGGGACACACCTCCACCGTGTGCTCCACCGTGTCCTCCGGGTGGTCCACACAATGGTGACACCCGGGCGTTTCTTCCGCACGAATCCGGTGCAGGAACCTCCCGAACTTACCATGTCCGGTGAGGACCTGCGTCATGCGGAAGGTAAGGACGCCGTGTTGCCTTTCCAGCCACTCCTCAAAGAGGGGACTTACCGCCATAATTATGGCGTGCCCATGTGTTATGAGTACTAGATAACTGATAAACATACTTATATATTTCTAAATATATACATATTATAGATAAATTACACCCCGACACAGAACAAATGATCGTGCTCATCACACAAACATTTGTCCTGGGTGGGAATCGAACCCACGACCTGCGGCATAGCAGTCAGGGCCACTAACCACTAGACCAACAAGCCAGTCAGATTTGATCGTTTCTGCGCCCCATTAGGGTCTCCGCCCTGTGCCTGTGCTGGCACCGCCCTAGTTACGGCACTGCATTCACATTATGACATTACTTTTGCGCCACCCGTTAGTTCGTACCGCCATCGCCACTCAAAAGACAATTATAGAAAAGTAAATATAGACACAGCGATTCCCGAGGCAACGATGCAGCGGACGAACTCGCCAGAAGGGGATCGTATATGGCAGCAATAGGACCTGAGCCCATTGTGCCGCTCCCCTTCGGATACCTACGCAATCTGGTAAGGAAACGAACTAGAGATCTACATCACAGACTATGGGAAGACCATAGTGAGTGCAGGCAGGCCAAGGAGGCACTTCCTTCCATCGATGGCCGCTTTACGAAACAGGCCCTACGACTGACCAAACCTCAGTTGCGAAAAGTGACGGCCGTAACAACTGGCCACGGGACCTTTAATAAGCACCTCTCTGTCATAAGAGTTACAGACAGCCCACTGTGTAGAGCCTGCATGGAGGAGGACGAGACAGCAGCACATCTGCTTCTGAGCTGCCCAGTTGTCGCTGGATACAGGGCAAAATACTTCGGAAACCCAGGTAACCTCCGCGAAATGGTCAATAACACCAAGGCGCCGCTGGCCTTCCTGGAGGAGCTTGGGTGGATCGAATGACGCATTTGTCCCACCCGTACGCAAAATACACACTTAGTCGTGGAGTTGCGGACATCAGCCCGAAATACAAATACAAAAAAGACAATTAAATTGACAAATTCCGCTCTTTTTGTCTCTCTCAGCGAATAGAGACGTAACTAACAAGCGTATAATTGTTACGGTGCTTGTACAACCTAAATACACTTACAACCTTCTGCAGGACGGACGTCCGCTTGGCTACGGATACAATGTATTGTCTTTTTTATAAGAAAGGGGGCATTGTGCTATTTTTAATTGAAAGAGCTGTAGCTTTAGGGATATTAAAAATATGAATAGTGAACACGCGAATGAACTTGGCAATCTTTATTTTTAGGGTTCCGTACCTCAAAAGGAAAAAGACGGAACCCTTTTAGGATCTGGTTCCAAATACATATATGTGGAAGCTTGTAATTAGCAATTTAGTTATTTACCATTGTCATTATGTTGTTATTAGTCTGTAAGCTTTCCTAAAATGTGAAAAATAAAATCATTTTGTTGTCCGTCCGTCTGTCTGTCTGTTAAAATCCTTTATCCCGGGAACGCGTGGAGGTATCGATTTGAAATTAAAACCATATACTCAAAGTCTGCGGTCTCTTGAAGTTGTGAAAACCTCAAATTTCTAAGTTAACGAAAAAAGAAGATACGGCCGTTTATGTCTCAAAAAAGGTATATTGCGACACTCTCGAGGAAATCAAAATTCATAGGGTACTTTTCGTTGATCCAGAATCCTGAAATTTTGCACAAAGCAAGGTCTTATAGCGCAGGTATAGAAATAAATCTGAAACTGTAAATTTGTTGTTACGCCACAATAAAAAAAAATTGTGATTCGGAAAAATCTTCGAGACTCCATTCGGGAATTGAACTGTTTACATAGGTAAGATTGTACGGAACCGTCAGGGCGCGAGTCCGACTCGCACTTAACGCAACGTTACTTGCAGGCAAAACCTCGAGAAGAAGTTGATTACCTAAAAAAATAAGAATAAGCAGTCCTGAACAACTTTTTTGCCAAAGACAAAATTAGCTGAGGCATTTGACTTCGTATGTATGAACAAAATTTGAGATCTTATCTGAAAAATATGAACCACGGGGCAGTAGTCATATTTACGAAAAAATACTTAAAATATCTGTAGAAAAAAATACATAAAACTACCTACTCCATTAAAGACGAAGGGAACTATTCAGGGGGTGCTCCAGGGAAGTATACTTAGCCCATTGTTCTTTTGTATTTTTTTTAAATGGGTCATCATCAAATGACCACCTCCACTCTGGGTTGAGCAAGAGTGTCAGACTTTTACTGACTAAAACCCACTTTGCTCCCTCAGTTGCCGTGTGAATTCCAGAGCCATGGTCACGTTTCCGAACAATTCCGCAGCCCTAGTAAATTGGTCTTCTAAATGAAAAATATCAGATCAACTCTTAAATTGCCTTAGAAATTTGATTTTGTCACTGCTTGCTTGGAGTAGCAGACTTGAGTAATTGATATTTCTTTTTGCTACATACCTTCATGCGTTCCTGAGAAAGAGTCTTGACAGATCCAAATTAAAGTATAAGTGAATAAAAATTTTGAAAGATGGCTACAACGTTTTGTTGGGAATTTTATGAAGCCTATATACGCACAAAACCGTTTTGGGAACAAATTCATTATGCGTACAGCTAAGGAGTGGAATTCCTTGCCGGAATCTGTATTTCCTGATATCTACAACCCGGGAGTCTTTAAGTCAAGAGTGAATAGGTTACTTCTAGGTAAGCGCGCTCCATCATCGACCGCATCGTCGCTTTCCATTAGTTGAGATAGCGGTCAAGCGCGAACCTATCAAGAATAAAAATAAAAGAAGCCGGATACTTGACAAAAAACAATATGGTGTTCATGGCCTTTTTATGAACAATCTTCTTAGAAGCTTTAAATAAACCTATCGTTAGAAGATACCTAAGTAAAAACTAGGTATTATATGTACATTCATTATCAAGAGCATTACAAGGCATTTTATATAAACGTGAGGAAACCAGCGGGGAATCAAAACCAGAACTTCATGTTCAGTAGAAGCTGACTTGCATTGCGACTACTTGAAATACGGCGAGTTAAGGTGGGAAATCATCCTATGACTTCTTGCGCTCTGGGTGGAGCGGGAGGGCGTGTCAGACTTTTACTGACTAAAACCACACCTGTGTCCTTCAATTACCCTTTGCGTTCTAGGACTACGGGTATTCTTTTCAGTAATTCCCCGCGATCCTAGCTAGTGGGCAACGGCCCTGCTAAGCCCCCACGGTTTTGCTGACATCTCTTTGAGGAGCGCGTGGATCACTACGCGCTGTTGACGACTGGGCTCGGTCCGGTCAATTAGCGAACGGCCGGACGGCGAGCTACCCATTGCTCGACGTCCGCATGCCCGCGTCTACCGTGGCTGCTAGTCGGGGTCGGAATTACGGCGGCTGGGGCGTGAGGACTTTCGTTCCCTCACGCGTGCAGCCTCCTCCTTCGCTAGCATTACTGCTTTGCAGAAGGAGGCGACCGCCTGCCATTCCTCCTCGCTTCGGACCATAGCCCGAACCAGGGCCCCACGCGAAAGGTCGCTGCCGCCAATTGCCTCCACGAGGACAAGGCGGTGCTCCGCCCAAGAGTGTCCACCCTTACGTTGTTAATACCTCTACGGTCCGGACTAAGCTTTTCGCCTCGTACATCGAAGGATTGGAACAATTTCCCGTGCCATTATAATTTAGGTGTCTTCAAGGCTAGAGTGAATAGCCTCTTAATAAACTAGTATGCCTCACCATCAACGATTGCATCACTGCTTATCATCAGGTGGGATCGCAGTCAAGCACTGGTTTATTTAATTAAAAAAACTGGGCAAGTGCGAGTCGTACTCGCACACTGAGGGTTCCATACAAACTTACCTAAGAAGTTCAATTCCCAAATTGAGTTACGAAGATTTTTCCAAAACGCAAAAAAAGTTTTTTTTTGTGACGTAACTACAAATTTACAGTTTTCAGATCTTTTCCTGCACTTGTGCTATAAGACCTTACTTCATGCCAAATTTCAGGATTCTAGGTCAACGGGAAGTACCCTATGAATTTTGATTCTCTTAAGAGTGTCGAAATGTACGTTTTACGACCGTATCTTTTTTCTTCGTTAACTCAGAAGTTGGATTTTTTCACAGCTTCAAGGGACTGCAGACCTGAGTATATGGTTTTAATTTCAAATCGATACCTCCACGCATTCTCGAGATAAAGGGTCTTGACAGACAGACAAACACACGGACAGACAACAAAGTGATTTTATAAGGGTTCCGTTTTTTTCCTTTTGAGGAACTGAACGCTAAAACCATTGACGTAGTAGAATTATTAATCGAATTTTGCGGTGCAAGGTCATGCATGGGTATTTCTATCTTGCGGTTAAGACATCCTAGAACGGTATAATTAGAAACCAAACCATTTAATTGGAATGTTTATCGAAAGATATCAATAGAATTAACAATTGTAATAAAAATAATCAGTTGTAGTCACGATATTGACCATTTTTGGTCACGACTAGTTTGTTTCGTAGATTTATTATGTTCCTTAATTTTTGTTCTTAAACCGGATTTAAGATCAAGTCTGTCGATTGATTTTATTTATATTCTGTAGGTACTCTATATTATTATCATGCAGTCTTAAGCAATGTAAAAAATAACATTTTTAAAAACAAGATCCTAATAAATGCCGTCTGATCGACACTTTGCGTGACCAGAGGGCTGGTTCGTTCTTCGCCCAAAGAATTAGCATTGCCATTCAACGTGGCAATGCTGCCAGCCTTCTGGCACACACATTTCCGGATGACAGCGATATGGAGGAGTACTTCGACGCCTGAGTGTATTTTGTGTTTTTGTATTATAAGTACATAGTTAGGTTTAGTATAATAGTATTTATAGATAATATTTAAGTCCCTACTATGACTGTACAAAAAAAGTTCCATTTTAAAATGGAAGAACACAAAAAAGAAATGAACGCCATATTGGATCTTTTGTAACGTAGTATATTTTTCAATTTACTTATTCGAAAACCCGCTCCTATCTCTACCGCTTTTATGCACTAGTGCGGTAAAGTGCGCAAGCTCACCATCGCCACAATTATTGTATTTATCTTATCAGGCTGGGTGCCGCGCAGCCCCCATGAGCCAACCCCCGTTTATTTATTTCTTCGTGAGTCTATTGAAAAACGTCGTTTGATACACGTGGATATTTGTCACTGCAGCCCTCGGCTCCATAAAACCCTCACCTGCGGCTCGGGCGAATTCCACCTCAGTCGCAATGACAAACTTTCTTTACTTGTTTCGAAATGTACTGTTTCGAATTCTTCACAATGAACCCCCTTAATTGATAGGGTGTTTAGAAAATAACCAGTCCGCCATTATAACCGCGGGGAATTTCTGAAAAGGAAACCCGTAGTTCTAGAACGCAATGGGCAACTGAAGGACACAGGTATGGTTTTAGTCAGTAAAAATCTGACACGCCCTCACGCTCCGCTCAGAGCTCGAGAAGTCATTAGTTGATATCAACATTAAAAAAAAAAATGTGGGGCAAAAATTTTTTTTTTAATTAAATAAATTAGATCATTAGTTGATAAATCTAGACAATTAAATCTTTAATTATTTTATGATTATCTTGAGACGTAAATATAAAAAGTATCAAGAATTTATATAATTGCCTCAAATTGCGCAGCAGACAATAAATAATTCATCTTTACGAGAAGTCACCATTATTATTTTATAATTAAATAATTTTCTAAACATTTATGAAGACATTTTATCTTGTTTTTAGGGTTCCGTAACTCAAAAGGAAAAAACGGAACCCTTATAGGATCACTTTGTTGTCCGTCCATATGTCTGTCTATCTGTCAAGACCCTTTAACTCAAGAACGTGTGGAGGTATCAATTTGAAATTAAAACCTTATACTCAAGTCTGCGGTCCCTTGAAGCTGTGAAAAAATCAAACTTCTAAGATAACGACAAAAAAAAAGATACGGCCGTTTATATATATATTTACGGGAGTAACTACTGAAGACGCAGTTTCGGCCCTCAGCTCGTTAGTTACTGAACATCTACATATACAGGAAAAAAATGTCTCTCGGTATTTCTAGACCTAAAAAAAACTTTTGACACCGTCTCTGTTCCAACTCTTGTGGCCAAACTAGAAAGAGTCGGAATAAGAGGAGTCCCTCTCAATCTCCTTAAAGATTACCTATCAGAGAGAAAGCAGAGAGTTAAGATAGGTGCATATCTCAGTGATGATGCAGACGTCTCATTTGGCGTGCCTCAAGGTAGCGTTTTAGGCCCTACACTCTTTTTAACGTATATCAACGATCTCTGTACCTTAAAAATCGAAAACGCTAGCATTTTTTCATACGCTGATGATACTGCTGTTGTATTTTCTGGAGATAGTTGATCTGAAGTTCAGCTTAAAGCTGAGATGGGTATGACCATCATTGCTAACTGGCTAAATGATATTTTGCTAACTTTGAACACAATGAAAACGAATTATATTTGTTTCTCTGCTTCAAACCGTTCACAACCAAATAAAGCCTTTAGCATTAAAGTGCATTCATGTAAGCAGAAAACCGCTAATAACGATTGTACATGTCCTTTAATTGGAAAAGTATCTCAGACGAAATATTTAGGTATCATAATTGACCAAAAGTTGTCTTGGTATTTCCATATCGAACATGTAACTCGTAGAATAAGGAAATTATGTTGGATATTTAAAACATTAAGACACGTCGTTCCAACAATCACAAATAAAAAAGCCGGCCAAAACAGAAATCTCTTAAATTAAATTAACATCGCACTTGCACAATCTATCATAACCTACTGTATACCGATATGGGGCGGTGCCGCAAAAACAAAATTTATAGAGGTGGAACGAGGACAACGAGCCCTCATTAAAATCATGTATTTTAAACGAATGAGACACCCTACTGAAAGTATCTATCAGATAAGCGGTCTACTTTCTGTTAGGAAATTGTACATCACACAACTGATTTAAAAAAAACACAAACCTCTTTCTTATGATAGTAAAATACTATCAAAGAGACGGAAAGATATGATTGCACAAGTTCCACAAACTAAAACTAAATTCGCTTCTATACAATACAATAAACGCTCTGCACAGATATATAATAAAGTAAACAAAGAAATATATATATACACTAAACAACTACGTGAATGTAAGAAATTGCTAATAGAATGGATAAAAACCTTAACATATGAAAGTACGGAAGCACTGCTGCAATACGTAAAATAAACCATCCCTTACACACTCCCGCAAACACACCACGACACGCAAGCCACACATACACACGCGCACACCAAACACAAACACGCGCATCCCACACACATATACAAATAGATTTTTATAAATATTAATATAGGTAATAGATAACTGTAAGTTGTAAAAACCAAAAACTATTGAAATATTGCCAAGTTATGGAAGAGTGGAGTCTCCTAATACAGGTATTATTTACTTAAAAGGAGGCTCCAATCACAATATATTGTTAAAAAAAATATATTTGGTTCTAAAAAATAAAATAAACAATTTGTAAACAATTTGTAATTTGTTTATGTCGCAAAAAACGTGTATTTCGGCACTCTAAAGGGAATCAAAATTCATAGGGTACTTCCCGTTGACCTAGAATCTTGAAATTTGACATGATGCAAGGTCTCGTAGCACAAGTATAGGAAAAAACGTGAAGACTGTAAATTTGTAGTCACAATTTTTTTTTTGCGTTTCGGAAACTCAATTCGGGAATTGAACAGTTTTCATAGGTAAGTTTGTACGGAACCCTCAGTGAGCGAGTCCGACTCGCACTTGCCCAGTTTTTTTACCGTATTTTTTTTCCAATTAATATATTTTTCTAACATGTATTTTTATTAGCATAACAGCATAGCATAATCAGCCTTTTAATGTTCCCACTGCTGGGACTCAGGCCTCCTCTATCTAGGAGAGGGAATGGGCCGTAATCCACCACGCGGGCCCAGTGCGGATTGGTCACATGTCTTCGAATTTTTGGTTTTAGGACATGCCGGTTTCCTCACGATGTTTTCCTTCACCGTTTTGAGAGCAGTGGTGATGAAATAAATTACACAAAGTAATGCGCCTGGCTGGGTTTGAACCCGCGACCTACAACTCGTAAGTCGGGGCCGTTACCACTCGGCCACCACTGCTCTTATTAGTATTTTTATTGTCAATGTATATTTTTTCTATGTGTGTTATGCGATTAATGGACGTCAAAGTTTTTAATGATAAAACAAGGATAATGCTTTAAATATTTATGTAAGTAGGTACATAAGAAATCAACTTTTTTGCCCGTCCTTTTTCCTACCGCATCCATTTGTGATCATACCAATGGATTTTTTTTTTGTACCAAGAGACAGTAATGGAACAGTTTTTTTTTTTCCACAACTATCACACAACGCCGTCTAGTCCCAAGCTAAGCAGAGCTTGTGTTATGAGTACTAGACAACTGATAAACCTACTTATATATATATATATATATTTTTTATTCTTGATAGGTTCGCGCTTGACCGCTAACTCACCTGATGGAAAGCGACGATGCGGTCGACGATGGAGCGCGCTTACCTAGAAGTAACCTATTCACTCTTGACTTAAAGATTCCCGGGTTGTAGCCATCAGGAAAAACAGATTCCGGCAAGGAATTACACTCCTTAGCTGTACGCACTATGAATGTGTTCCCAAAACGTTTTGTGCGTATATGTGGGATGTCTATTTCTAAATACATATTATAGATAAATTACACCCAGACACAGAACAAATGATTGTGCTCATCACACAAACATTTGTCCTGGGTGGGAATCGAACCCACGACCTCCGACATAGCAGTCAGGGCCACTAACCACTAGACCAACAGGTCAGTCAGGATGCGGTAGGACTTTGTTTTATACTATACTTACAATATTATTTTTAGTATATTGGAAACCTCGCGGTTTGAATCGTCGCTTTCCATCAGGTGAGTTAGCGGTCAAGCGCGAACCTATCAAGAATAAAAAAACCTGAATATATAGGGTGACTGGTAATTAGTGAATGATACTTAAACACGTGATTGTGCTCATGATAACCAACAACTTTTACTATGGGAACAAACCTGAAATCGCGAAAAAAAATCAGCTGTTCAGTACATTTATGTTTGCCTAATGTACTGAACAGCTGATATTTTTTCGCGATTTCTGCTTGTTGGACTGTTGGTCCGAGTGCTCATAAGATTTTCAAAGAATTATTCAAACGCTTAGTTGACACTTCGCGTGACCCAAGGGCTGGCTTTTACCTCGGTCAGAGATTAAGCATTGCCATACAACATGGCAATGCCGCCAGCCTTTTGGGCACACTTCCAGTCGTCAGTGATGCGGAGGAATTTTATGACGCCATATTTTAGCTAGTAGTTTTTGCCTTTAGTGTATATATAGTTTTAATTAGTTAAGTGCTTTTTTATCAATTAATTCTAATTAAAATGAATAAAAATAAACACACCTTTGTGATCTGTACGTAAAATAAATGGATTTGTGACATCATTCATAACAATTGCTACTAGAAAATACTACGCGCAGTGTTTTTCCATTTTGATCGTCATTTATTCATTCATCAATCCCCTGTACAATATTGCCATAAATTGAGTGACATTTTGGGATATAAACAAACGCTAATAACTTTGCTGTTTATGAATATTATTTATTGAGACTTTACATAAATAATAACATGACCGTTTCTAATAAGCCCTTTAAGTATTTGTACTAATAAAAAATTTGTGGTGTATAGGCCTCATAAATATTTGTTCGGCAAGAATCGAACCAGCGAAACGCAGCGCACCCACCATTTGCACCCCGGGTGTCACCACTGTGTGGACCGCCCGGAGGACACGGTGGAGCACATGGTAAAGGTGTGCCCCGCTTAGGCAGAGCACCGCCGTGTCCTCGTGGAGATCAGCGGCAACGATCTCTCGCGCCGGGCCTTGGTACAGGCCATGGTCCGAAGCGAGGAGGAGTGGCAGGCGGTCCCCTCCTTCTGCGAAGCAGGAATGTTAGCAAAGGTGGAGGCCACCGTTCTCACGCCGGGATCCCGATCTCGATTTCCGGCCACCGTAGGCACGGGCTTGCGGACGGCGAGCAATGGGTAGCTCGCCGTCCGATCATCCGGTAACCGTCCGGACCGAGCCCAAGTCGTCGACGGCGCGTACTGTTCCACGCGCGCCTCAAGGAGATGTCAACAAACCGTAGGGGCCCAGCAGGGTCAAAGCCTACTGGGGCCAAGGGTCTGCTTCTGAAAGTAAGACTTGGCCCTGGTATGAAAGGCAACGAAGGAACAGGAGTGGGTTTTTAGTCAGTAAAAGTCTGACACACCGCACACAGCGGGGGATGTCATTGGATGATTTTCCAACCGAAAAAAATTGCCGCCATTCGCTCAACCGGTTGTAAGATCCGCAAAAATAAATATATTGTTATTTACAATAATTAACGGATTGCGTCAACATTATTGAAAGCAATTGACTATTCAAGGTGATTCCTAAAAATAATAAAACTACTATCATTTTTGTAAACATCCGCATTCAGCACTTAACGTGTATGTAACTATATAGGGATGTAACGATACCATTGAGGTATCAATACTTTTACTTGATACAGTATCACTTATTGACTTACATACATACATACTTACATATTCAGCCTTTTAATGTTCCCACTGCTGGGACTCAAGCCTCCTCTCTCTAGGAGAGGGAATGGGCCGTAATCCACCACGCGGGCCCAGTGCGGGTTGGTGGATGTCACATGTCTTCGAATTTTTGGTTCTAGGACATGCCGGTTTCCTCACGATGTTTTCCTTCACCGTTTTTAGAGCAGTGGTGATGAAATAAATTACACAAAGTAATGCGCCTGGCTGGGTTTGAACCCGCGACTAACAATTCGTAAGTCGGGGCCGTTACCACTCGGCCACCACTGCTCTTCGTATTGACTTACTCGATATCAATTAAAAAGTATCGATATACTCTTAATTAGAAATTTGATTTTTTCACAGCTTCAAGAAACCGCAAATCTAAGTATATGGTTTTAATTTCACTCAATAACTCTACGCGTTCCCGAGATAAAGGGTCTTGAAGACAGACAGACAGACCACAAAGTAATTCTATAAGGGTTCCGTTTTTTTCCTTTTAATGTACGGGACCCTAAAAATTTTATAAAAGACATAAGTACAAAGATTATTTAAATTTAGTTAATTATTACCAAACATCGTTATAATGTAAATAACAAATTGTGAACATTTTTAGATAAAATTTTTAGACAACTTTTAGATAAAAGACATGTCAAAATTGTTTACATTTAGTTAATTACCTAAACAGGAATATAGACAGTTGAAATTTTCACAGAAGATGTATTTCTGTTGCCGCTATAACAACAAAAGTCATCATTTATTTGAAATAGAATCAGGAATTGTACCTACAATTCAAATCAGCTATTTTTCTTATTTTTAACTAGTATGATGCCTGATGACATTCATCGCCCAGAAACTGAATAAGTTTCAATAGATATATAAAAATACTAAAAATAGAATAAAATAATTATTTAAGTGGGACTCCTATACAACAAAAGTGATTTTTTTGCCGTTTTTTTGCTACGGACGGTACGCAACCCTTCGTACGCGAGTCCGACTCGTATTTGGCCGGTTTTTTTGCTACGTGCATCTAGTTGCAAGTTACTGATCAGCAGACTTCCTCAGTAAAAAGCATGATACTAGGTACTCATTATAAGTCGGAACAGCTGCTCAAACTTTATCAAGCGCAAGTTCGATCGTGTATGGAGTACTGCTCTCATCTTTGGGATGAATCTGCCCGATACCAGCTTGATGCACTTGAGGCAATTGAGAGGCGAGCCAGGAGGATCATTGGCAATGATGCATTCGTTGAGTCGAGGCTTCAAAGTCTTGAGCATCAACGACGAGTTGCTAGCCTGTCGGTTATCTACCGGTTGCATTTCGGGGAGTGTGCGTCGGAATTGCATAACCTAATTCCGCCAAGCCCGTTCCATCATCGGACCACTAGGCGTACGGTAATGCGCCACATGTGATACATGGTGGACATCCCACCTATACGCACGAAACGTTTTGGGAACACATTCATTGTGCGTACAGCTAAGGAGTGGAATTCCTTGCCGGAATCTGTGTTTCCTGATGGCTACAACCCGGGAATCTTTAAGACAAGAGTGAATAGGTTACTTTTAGGTAAGCGCGCTCCATCGTCGATCGCATCGTCGCTTTCCATCAGGTGAGATAGCGGTCAAGCGCGAACCTAACAAGAATAAAAAAAAAGGTTACAATTTTTTCCGACCAATTTATTTCACTTTATTGATATAAAAATAAAATAGTGTATTCTAAACTACATAGGATTATATATATTTTTTAACGTAGGATGTATTTATTTGCAAGAATGTTGAAAAACGTCGTTTTTCATTGCAGTCAAGGTAAAGTTGACAATACGCTATTAACTCTTTTTATTATTTTTCTTTATTATTCATACAACATTATTGTCGACTTTTAATAGGCATATCAAATGAATATCTAGATAAGTGTGTAGATATCTTTATATGTACAATATACTGCGGAAATCCTTTATTATAATTAATATAAACATTATTATTTTACTTAAGAATCAACATGATCTTTTCGGTCGCCCTTCAAAATAACTATTTGCATTACTAAAACGTTTTTAGGGTTCCGAACGTCCGAAAGAAAAACGGATCTCTTATTATAGGATAATAAGAGATCCACCCTTACGTTGTTGAAACTTCAACGGTCCGGACTAAGCGTTTCGCTTCGTCGTTTATACCGCGTACATCGAAGGACTGGAACAATTTGCCTGCTGCGGTCTTCCCGTCCAACTATAATTTAGGTGTCTTCAAGGCTAGAGTGAATAGGCTCTTAAAATAAACTAGTGCGCCTCACCATCAATGATTGCATCGATGCTAACCATCAGGTGGGATCGCAGTCAAGCACTGGTTTATATGAATTAAAAAAAAAAAAAGATCACACGTATACACCACAAATTTTTAATTAGTATAAATATTTAAAGGGCTTATTAGAAAAGGTCTTATTATTATTCAAGTAAAGTCTCAATAAATAATATTCGAAAACAGCAAAGTTATTAGCGTTTGTTTATATCCTAAAAGTCACTCAATTTATGGAAATATTGTACAGGCTATTCATTATGAATGGAAAAAACACTGCGCTGTATTTTCTAGGAGCAATTGTTATGAATGGTTGATTCAATTTACCAATTATGATACATTTTCGTGGACAATTTTGGGATATCGTTTTTTTACTTTTGACTACACAAATAGGTGATCAGTAACGGGTACAGAAAGATAGAGTCCCATTTTTTATTTGTAGTAATTAAAAACTAGGGGTGTATGTCAGTCTATCACAGCCGAATTAACTTGACCGATTGAGTTTTTGAGAGAATTTGGTAGATACAAGAATATTTGTGACCTACGGGCATGTAATAAAAATAAATGAATTTTGAATAATTATGCTGCTGGCGTGCAAAACAGAAGAAAAAAAAAACGTAAAAAAATAATAATTTCAAAGTTGTATCAAGTAAAATATCTAATAAAATTCCTCACAAATATTTTGAGGGTTTCAAATTATTTAGTTTTTTAAATAAATAGCCTTAAAGTTACTTGACAAGATAAGTATTTATCTTAGGTATATCTTTAGACTGTAGTTTCAGAGATAAGGGCCCATTTCTTGTCTCTGTCACTATAGAATCTAAAATTTTGAAAAAAAGAAAAATAAAATGTTAATTTTACTTTACTCATAGATTATAAAAATACCTACAAAAAGTGTATGTTAAAAAACTAAAATTCAATTCAAATTTAAAGACAATTTTTTTTATTTCACATAGGCCTACATGGGCACTTATAAAACGTCAGAAGCTAGTGCACGGTTCCAAATTGGTCGTTTCCTATGGAGAAGAAACTCCATGGTTACTCTAAAAAAAAAAATTGATGTTCTTACAATAATATATGATTAGTTCGGAACCCTTTGCGTGCGAGTCCAAATCGTACTTGGCACTGGTTTTTTGCAATCATCATTTAGATAAGAAATTCATTTGTTTATTGTTAAAAGCCATGACTGTTTAATTTACTTAGTGGTTGTAAGTGCTAATGCGAGTACGAGCACTTGGGTTTGGTTTCCGGGTCAGGAAAGATTGCCTGGCCGGTCTAGTTGTCAGTGACGCTGATTGCTATGCCGGAGGTCGCGGGTTCGTTTAACGGCCTATTCATGACTTCGGTCTTAGCGGTTCGGGTGCGGCGAGCGGGGCGGCATCGGTACGCGGGCGCGCGGCGCTATGAGCGGTGTCTCGTGGCATGCTTCAAACGTTTTCATACTTTTGATCTTACCGCTCGCCGCCCCGCACTTAGCTACCGCTCACAGCGGCAAGGTTGTGAACGGGCTTAACTGAGCACTTTAAATTCATATATCTTTCGATATAGACAACCGATTTCAATGAAACAAAGTCTAAGTAATATATTTAATTATACACAATTTTAATTTATAAAACTTATCTACATCGATTTCGTACATTTCACGTGATGCGTGCACAACTAAGACTTTTCTACATATTTATTATATTAGTCATTAAAAGACTGACACTCCCTCCCGAATCCAGAGAGGGAGAAGTAATTTGTAGATTTCCCAGGCAAAAAATAAATAAAAAAGATATTAATAATGTAATTATTTTGTGATTAAATGTTGTGCAATGTTAGTCAAAGTCAACGTTGTATGGAGATGGCTTTTTAAGTAGATGTTTGAATAATTCGTTCTTTATTAACTTTAGAAGAAAAAACACTATTAACGAATCGTATCCGTCTTGGTTTGTGAAGATTTGTATTAATAACAAAATAATAACTTATTTAACACACACAGTTTTTTACAATGACGTTTTAGACGTAATTCTGCTGTCAAGTATGACAGAAAACATTAATAAATCTGCATAATTTGAATATTATTATGTGTAGATAAATACAAGGTTCTAAATTAACATTATTTTAGCATATACGAAACCTGAATATAGTTTGTTCAGAATCAGTAACTGAATTGATTCCAATAATTTTTACACCATGTTATATTTTTTCCCAAAAATATTTGAAAAGGTTACAAGTTGGACACCACCGACACTAAGTACAACACAAGTCACGGCAGGTCATAGCGGGCATTAGATGCCAGCGCATAGTTGGGTGCGGGAGCAAAATAACTCCTCAGTCTCGCGGAGGGCCCGGTGACAATGTATTTGTGCGGACAACCAGGTAATATAACAAGCTTACAACTTTGTGATTTTTCATGACGCAGTTATGAAATTTTGTACATAGATTCTTTAAACAAAAATACTAGACACGTGTTTCGGGTTTCGCATATGTATGTATGTATGTATGTAAAACTAATGTTGTATAGTATACAACTTGTAACTAGAATAATGCACACCCTTATAAGCTCCACATTAGAAAATTAAGAGTTGCAATGATTGTAACTCTTAATTTTCTTTATCCAATACATACCTAATTTTTTATATTTATTTTTTATTTGATATAAACCAGTGCTTGGCTGCGATCCCACCTGATGGTAAGCAGTGATGCAATCATTGATGGTGAGACGCACTAGTTTACTAAGAGCCTATTCACTCTAGCCTTGAAGGCACCTAAATTATAGTTGGACGGGAAGACAAATGTTAAAAAAAATTGTTAAAGCAAGCAAATTGTTCCAGTCCTTCGATGTACGCGGTATAAACGACGGAGCGAAACGCTTAGTCCGGACCGTTGAAGTTTCAACAACGTAAGGGTGGGTACTCGCCGTACGTCGGGTTGTCCGATGGTAGAAAGGAGATGGCGGAATCAAGTCATGCAATCCCGCGCACACTTTTTCATTTTGAAAAAAGAATAACGTACGTACCTTTAATATAAAGTTTATTTGAACTTATAATTCACTTCACAGCAACCCGTTTTAAAAAACGGCAATTTCATACTTTAACCCCTAATATATTATATTCGAGATCTGTTTGTAGTTCAGCTTGATTGATTGAATGACTGTAGACACTGAATACACATAGCAGTCGGCTAGGTTAATTAACTTTTACGTAATGGGTGATTAACTATCTTGTAGTTGATCTTCGACATGTGTTTCAAGTTTCAATTTACAGACAAAGATTTGTATCGTGGCCTTGGAACACAAAGGGCAACTGAAGAAAAACGTTTTTTTTTTTAAATTTCACTTTCTCTTTCCAATTCAATAAAAAAAATATATATATTATTTTCGACTGACCTGTTGGTCTAGTGGTTAATGTCTCTGACTGCTATGCCGGAGGTCGTGGGTTCAATTCCCACCCGGGACAAATGTTTGTGTGATGAGCACGAACTTTTGATCTGTGTCTGGGTGTAATTTATCTATAATATGTATGTACTTAGAAATATATAAATATGTTTATCAGTTTATTTATTTATTCTTTATGCACACAAAAGTACAGAAGCGGACTTAATGCCTTAAGGCATTTTCTACCAGTCAACCTTTGCGTGATGCAGAGACAATTGTCATCAGTTGTCTAATACCTACCCATATGCGTATTTACATTCTGTACATGGCCAGAACGCATCCTTATGAAACTGCTCGCGTATAGATTGTAGTGCAGTTTTTAAATTTGCGATTACAATGTATACAAGAGTAGTACGCAAATACTCGCGTATACTTTGTAGTAGCCAAAGTTCAAATCTAATCAATCTAATGCTAATCGTGTATAGATCGGAATAGGCGCGAAAACCTCTAGATTCCAAACTATACGCGCATTTTGATTTGTTGATCTCTCTTTCTATTATATGGTAATCATATCTGCGTATCTATTCTAAACATTGAATCATCTTTCGGCACGTGTTGTTTGTTTTGATTAGCGGTTTTTTGTTGTCTCTGCATGATTTATTATAAAAAAAGTGGTAAATACGTTTGTTTACTTAATACAAATGTGAAAAATGATTACCAAAGAAGTGTCTTTGGTAATCATTAATTTACTCAGTAAAAACTCTTGCAGAGTGCTGCAAGAGTTTTTACTGAGTAAATGTGGTGAATACAAAGAAAAACTGTTTGAATTTGAATCTTCGGAAAAGTTTGAAGTAATCATCAAGTGCAAGCTGGGAGCCCAAATGATTCACTAACATTAGAGGGGAATCTGGCGGTCGGCGGCCGCTGCCGCGGCACGCTCGCTGCGCTCGCTCGCCTGCACGCTTTAGTGATCACTGTTCTAACCTAACCTAACCCACATGATCGCTTCGTTAGCTCGCCATCGTGTTCTAATGGTCACTATTCTAACATGAACTAATCCAGGCGCGATTATTCCGATCTACGCACGATTAGTCCATATTCGTACTGGCACTGTATATTGTAGAATAAGGTCAGGTAGTTAGGTCACTACGAAGTATACGCGAGTATTTGCGTACTACTCTTGTGTACATTGTAATCGCAAATTTAAAAACTGCACTACAATGTATACGAGAGCAGTTTCCAATGGATGCGTTCTGGCCATGTACAGAATGTAAATACGCCACCCCTATCACAAGCTCTGCTTACCTTGGGACTAGACGGAGTTGTATGATACTTGTGGAAATTATTAATTGATATAAACTTGTGCTTGACTGCAATCCCACCTGATGGTAAGCAGTGATGCAATCGTTGATGGTGAGGCGCACTAGTTTATTAAAAGCCTATTCGGGTGGTTTATAATCAGCAAAAGTCTGACACGCCCTCCTGCTCCGCTCAAGAGCGGGAGAAGTTATAGGATTTTGTTTTCAAGATTCGTTTGGTTGTGGAGTTTTTATACAAACGATGTCTTTTATATTCCACTAGCTTCGGCCCGCGGTTTTGCCCGTGAACGACCTGTGTGGCGCATTGGTACAACGTTCTACCTATGTTATCATCGTGCCTCGAGTTCAAATCTCGGTCAAACAAAATAGTCTTTTTGTATTATAATAGATTATAGTAATGTTCTATGATAACAACTGAACATACTTGTAGCAATTTATGAAGTAAACAAGAAAGAAAAAAATTTGTTTTCTTATCGGTCACCACGCTAAAAAGTGTAACTTGAATTAATATCAAAGAAAAAGAAATACTGCATAAATAAAATAAATAAAAAATTATAATTGCATAAGTTGATACAAAATGCTATGCAATAGCTTTACCGCGGCAGTCCCCGAGTGCCACACTTTTTTTTTTTTGCAACATAAACGTCCGTATATTTTTTTTTCGTTAAATCAGAAGTATGATATTTCACAGCTTCAAGGGGCCGCGCATTCCCGAGATCTTGACAAATAGACATACAGACAGACAGACGGACAACAAAGTGATCCTATAAAGGTTCCATTTTTTCCTTTTGTGGTACGGAACCCTAAAAGGTCACACACAGGCACTAACTTTTGCCTTTATAATAATTGAATGTCGTAAAACTGGTATGTGATCAATGTTCTCAATGAAATCTATGTACATAATTATATACATAACACTATTATAAATTATACAACCTTGCATATAAAAATACTTTAAATTCTGTCCTAAATAAAGCAGAACCGGATGATATGTATTAGTTGACAGTTTTGGAATGATTGCAAATCATAGAGCGAGGAATGATTAGAGATGTCAATGCTACATAGAATCAGAGGCGTAACGTGGATTAATTTAGACGTGGTTGAAGCACATCAGCTAGGCCTTTTTCTGTCATAAATTCGAAAACGAGACAGCGACTGTCGCAACTCAGTGTTCGATGGGTTGGTATAGGTATACATATAAGGATAAACTGACTGACTGACATATCAACGCAAAGCCGTAACTACTGGGACTAGGAACGTGGAATTTTGCACAAGGTTTCCTTTTATGACGTAGGTGAGCACTAAGAGACGATTTTTCAAAATTTACCCCCTATGTATGTATTATTTCCTGTTGTGTTTTACCTGATAAATATCACTTATTTCTGCTTAGGTGGCGCTAGTTTTCGTTCACAGAATTCCTCAAGCGAGATGCTCTGGAAACACGATGCGCCGCCACTTCGGACTATTCCTTACTCTATAGTGCAATCACGCTATCCTTGTTTGGTCACTGATAAAAATTGGTAGGTTGTACACTTCAAATTATTTTGTTTTTTAATGTTCCTCTTTCGGTTCTACACGGTCAAATTAATTTGATGTTAGTAATGGAAGCAGAAGTCCTCAAATGGTACAACATTATCGGAAGTTATTACTGCTACTCGTATTTGTGTTATTTTATGTTGCACTAGCAGCTGTCCCCTGCGGTTTCACGCGCGTCTTTGATCACTGCTCCACTTCCGTAGGTCGTAGTGTACCTATAATTATATTCTTCGCCAGACTAGTCAGTAGGTACATATCATCATCTTCCTGCCCTTGTCCCGTGTTATTTGGGGTCGGCGCAACATGTTTTTTTCTTCCATTCTGCCCTGTCACTCGTCATACTATCACTAACTTCCTTTTCTTTCATATCACTCTTCACACAATCCATCCATCTTTTCTTTGGTCTCCCTCTCCCTCTTCATCCATCCACATGTAAACTCATAACTCTTTTAGTAACATGCGTTTCATCCCTCCTCTTCACATGACCATACCAAGACAAACGATTCCCTTTCAACTTTTCAGTCACTGGCGCCACTTTCAAACTTCCCCTAATATACTCATTTCTCACTTTATCCATTCTCGTCACACCACACATCCATCTTAACATTCTCATCTCTTCATCTCTCAACATCATCAACAGTAGGTACATATATGTATGTATATAAATTTCTTTGGCACCACAAGCCCTAGAGCCTAAACTACTCTTAGTTGTGAAAGTGACATTGGGTACATCAAAATTATTATTTCATTAAACCCATGAAGCGAGCAAATTTGCTCCGTGATTAAACCTCAAGCGGACGCCGGCGTTCACTCGTTCATTGTCTTTTTATTGTGTCTCTAATTACGGTAATCAAAAGGTAGACAGTTATGTACAATATCAAAATAAAGGGTTCGAGGAGACGATTTTAAAAGTTTAAAATGTAGGAAAATAACACTAAAATAGGAAATACAAAAGGTTGTAAGTATCAAAAAAACTGAAATAAATTTCATTTAAGTAACTTATTAAAAAAATTTCGACCAATCACAGTCGTTCTTATGTGACATTTTTAATAATTGTTATGGCAATAATTTTTGTTCCAAAAACTGAGCGCTTAAGAATTAAAATTTTAAAAAAAGAACACTCACCTTTCTTCAATAGTCAAATTCGCCAACTCAGGTATCCAACACCAATGTTGTTCAGGCACGAGCGTCATAAATATTTGTGAAAAATAAACAAATGCCACAAAAAATGCAAAAGGAATCATCAATAAAAACAATATCTTCTGGTACAGTCCAAATTCTCCTACATATGGCAACAGATCATCAAAATCTGTATTTTTCTTCTTGGCAACACTATCTGTTGACACATTTTTTGGTGTGGCAACATCAGAGCTGTCATTCTCGTAAGCTTTGTTGACGAAACCACCGCTTAAATCTATGTTTGATAAATTATTTGTCGTCGTGTTTTGGGTATCGTCCTCGGAGGCGTATGAGTTTCTTTCTTGTGGTGCCATGTTTAAGATTTTTGCATAATCTTTTTTCTTTATGGTGGCAATTTTGATCTGGAACAAAGAAAAACTAATATTAGAATATAGTATAGTATAGTCGGCCATGTAATGTTCCCGCTGTTGGGACTCAGGCCACCTCTCTAGGAGAGGGAATGGGCCGTAATCCACCACGCGGGCCCAATGCGGGTTGGTGGATGTCACATGTCTTCAAATTTTGGTTCTAGGACATGCCGGTTTCCTCCCGACGTTTTCCTTCACCGTTTTGAGAGCAGTGGTGATGAAATAAATTACACAAAGTAATGCGCCTGGCTGGGACTGAACCCGCGGCTTACAACTCGTAAGTCGGGGCCGTTACCACTCGGCCACCACTGCTCTCAATATTAGAATATTAGATAATTTTTAATTATTTAATTAATATTAGAATACAGAATTTAATTTATATCATTTGCCCGTCCCATCATCGGACTTCCAGACGTACGGCGTTGTGCCACCCGGTAGATTGCTCATAGTGGACATTCCACCCATACGCACTAAACGTTATGCGTACAGCGAAGGTATGGAATCCTACCGGAGTTTGTGTTTCCTGATAGCTACAATCTGGGACTTTTTAAGAGGAGAGTCCCTAAGAAACACCAAAAAGGCACTTAGAATTTTCAAAATGTCTAAAAATACACCGCACTAAATTACATAAAAAAATAATGAAGAACCTAAATAGATGTGCCAACAGTTTCATCACGAGATATTTGCAAACCTATCCTTAATTTTGAGAAAAAAGGTTAGTTAAATAACATCGCGCTGCGACCCATGGGAGCAGTAACCAAAAACGAGGGTGACAGCTTTTTTTTAGGTAGGAAATCATCCAGTGACATCTCCCGCCCTCGAGCGGAGCGGCATTTCAAACTTTTACTACCTAAAACCCACTCCTAGTTCCTTCGTTGCCTTGCATTCCAGGGCCGGGTTTCCCTTTCAGAAGCGAACGTGGCATAGTAAACCAGGCTTTGTCCCTGCTGGGCCCCTACGGTTTTGTTGACATCTCCTTGAGGCGCGCGTGGAACACTAAACGTGGGTGACAGCTTGTAATAAAATAATAAATTAACGAAAAAATACTGGACCTTAAACCTTTTCAAAAATGGTCAGGTAAGTATTTAGATTTTGCTCTGCAGCATTTTTTGACAGGTCAAGTCGAAAAAGGCGTTCCAATTTATTGACGGGAAGTGACCTTCTACTCCCTGTCATGTCCTTGCTGTACCACCACGAAACGGATGTGGTACAGAATAGGTATGGTACTTTTCTTATTGCGTTTTGTTGTAAGACATTTTTAAAAATAACCTGTTGTGATGTTTCTGTTAATGTTTTTGGCTTCGACACTAGGCCCTTTAAGTCATGTCTTCGTATGAATAGTTAATTGGTTTACCATTAGAATATGGATATAATAATATATATCTTTATATATTAGGGGTTAAAGTATGAAAATGCCGTTTTTTAAAACGGGTTGCTTTGAAGTGTTATATCTTTGGATTGACTTGGAATTATAAGTTCAAATAAACTTTATATTAAAGGTACGTTATTCTTTTTTTTTAATTAGGTATTTATTGGTTTCTTTGTGTTTTGTATTTTCTGTAATATCCCTTACTATAAAAGCGAAATACCACTTACTGATTGATCACGAAATCTCAGAAACTATAACACCTACAAACTTAAAATTTGGCAGGTAGGTTCCTTATAGGATGTAGACATCCGCTAAGAACGGATTTTACGAAACTCCACCCCTGAGGGGGTAAAACGGGGGTTGGAAGTTTGTATGGAGAAACCTACTATCACGCGGGCGAATCCGCTAGTAGAAGCTCGTATATATAGGGTGACTGGTAATTAGTGTACGATACTTAAACACGTGATTGTGCTCATGATAACCAACAACTTTTACTATGGCACCAAACCTGAAATCGCGAAAAAAAATCAGCTGTTCAGTACATTTATGTTTGCCTAATGTACTGAACAGCTGATATTTTTTTCGCGATTTCGGCTTTGCTCCCATAATAAAAATTGTTTGTTATCATGAGTGTGCTCATGATAACAAACAATTTTCATCACTATCACGTGTTTAAGTATCGTACACTAATTGCCAGTCACCCTATATATGTATTTATTTGCTAAAAACACGGTATTTAAGATGGTAAAAGAGAACAAACATGTTTGGCTAACTATTCATGCAAATATGGATGTACACATTATATTGTTATTGTAGTGCATAAGCATAATCAGCCTTTTAATGTTCCCACTGCTGGGACTCAGGCCTTCTCTCTAGGAGAGAGACTGGGCCGTAATCCACCACGCGGGCCCAGTGCGGGTTGGTGGATGTCACATGTCTTCGAATTTTTGGTTCTAGGACATGCCGGTTTCCTCGCGATGTTTTCCTTCACCGTTTTGAGAGCAGTGGTGATGGAATAAATTATACAAAATAATGCGCCTAACTGGGTTTGAACACACAACCTACAAACTCGTAAGTCGGGGCCGTTACCACTCGGCCACCACTGCTCCCGTTATTGTAGTATTTGTAGCAAATGTATCAAGTCAACCTTATCGGCAAACTTCGTTGAGGTAGTCGACAATACAGGAAAATTTTCAGCTCCATTTTACCGACATCGCGCTTGTATCAATGATTCCACACATTGTCCAGTTGTGCAGACACTTGAGATACAAAGCTACATCAATTTTCACATCATAATATCCACTAGAAATCAATTTGCGAATATTCAAAACTAATACTGAACTTTATTCGCATAAACCAGCCAAATGCAAGTAGGACTCGCGCACTAAGGGTTCCGTACCGTGAAAAAATCACGTTTGTTGTATGGAAGCCCCCTTAAATATTTATTATATTCTGTTTTTTAGTATTTTTTATTATAGCGGCAACAGAAATGCATCATCTGTGAAAATTTCAACTGTCTAACTATGACGGTTCATGAGATACGGTCTGGTAACCATATTTGATCGGTGCTGGTGACAGACGGACAGACAGACGGCTGGACAGCGGAATCTTAGTAATAGGGTCCCGTTTCACCCTTTGGATACGGTCATACGGAACCCTAAAAAAACCCGCGGTAATAAAAATATACGCTAGCTACTCGCACAAGCAAATCTCACTAACGCGTGACGTCACGTCAACGAAACGTCATCCGCCATTCACTAAATAATCGACCTTGAAGCAACAAAAGTGTCTACTTACATAAGTCCGCGTGTAAACCTTAGGTAAGGTCATGGTATGAGTGAACGACCACGTTTGACAGAACTATAAGTAGTAGTACTATATGGAAGACAGTATTCGTGATGATTATTTATTTATTTATTTACTAGTTTTTGTCAGCGGCTTCACCCGCGTAAAAGTAACTTTCTTTTATATCAAATTATTTATCAAGCTCAAGTTCGATCGTGTATGGAATACTGCTCTCATCTTTGGGATGGGTCTGCCAAATACCAGCTTGATGCTCTGGAGTCGATTGAGAAGCAAGCCAAGAGGATCATCGGTGATGATGCACTTGTCGAATCAAAACTCCAAAGCCTTGAGCACCGACGCCGAGTTGCTAGACTGTCGGTTTTCTATCGATTACACTTCGGGGAGTGTGCGTTGGAATTGCACAATTTAATTCAACCAAGTCCATTCCATCATCGGACCACTAGACGTACGGCGTTGCGCCATCGGTACATGGTGGACATCCCACCCATACGTACAAAGCGTTTTGGGAACACATTCATAATGCGTACAGCTAAGGAGTGGAATTCCCTGCCGGAGTCTGTGTTTCCTGATAGGTACAACCTAGGGGTCTTTAAGTCAAGAGTGAATAGGTTACTTCTAGGCAAGCGTGCTCCATCGTCGGCCACATCATCGCTTACCATCAGGTGAGATAGTGGTCAAACGCGAGCCTATCAATAATAAAAAAAAACAAACTTCCACCCCCCACTTTAGGGGAGTGGGGGGTTAGAAAGAAACAAAAAGTATCCTATGTCACTCTCCATCCCTTCAACTATCTCCACTTAAAAAATCACGTCAATTCGTCGCTCCGTTTTGCCGTGAAAGACGGACAAACAAACAAACACACACACTTTCACATTTATATTATTAAGTATGGATTTTTATTTTTAGTACAGCAAAATTGCCATTAATACCTACTAAAATAAGCTGGTTTTTTTTTTAGGTGGGGAAAGTCATGTATTTAATGACTAATCGAGCTCTTGGGCGGTGCGGGAGATAGTGTCAGACTTTTACTGACTAAAAACCCACTCCTGTTCCTTCTTTGCCTTCGTCCCAGAGCCCCGGCTTTCGCTTTCACACTACCCGTAGCCCCAGTAGGCTTTGACCCTGCTGGGCCCCTACGATTTGCTGACATCTCCCTGAGGCGCGCGTGGAACAGTACGCGCCGTCGTCGACTTGGGCTCGGTCCGGACGGTTACCAGACGGTCGGACGCCGCGCTACCCATTGCTCGCCGTCCGCAAGCCCGCGCCTACGGTGACCGGAAATCGGGATCGGAATCCCCGGCGGCTGGGGCGCGGGGGCCACTGCCTCGCGTGTGCGCGTGCACGTGCGGCCTCCTCCTTTGCTAGCATTACTGCTTCGCAGAAGGAGGCGACCGCCTGCCACTCCTTCTCGCTCCGGACCATGGCCTGACCTGACCGCAAATTTGAGTACATGGTTTTAATTTCAACTCGATACCTCCACGAATTCCCGAGATAAAGGGTCTTGACAGACAGACACACAGACGAACGGACAACAAAGTGATCCTATAAGGGTTCCGTTTTCTCCTTTTAAGGTACGGAACCCTAAAAATGGTTTTAATATATTAATAGTCGTTGTTTAGAAAAAAAAAACCTCAACGTGCTATAGTCACTATGATTATAGAGTGTACGTGGTTGCGATAATCACGTAACAACCGCAAGGCAACGCTTTGTAACCATTGGTCATTCACCGTGACCCTCACGCAGTTAACTAGAACTGAATACATTATACAATGCTTTGGTTGATTAGCAAAATAAGTGAGAATAGATAAAGTGAGAAATGAGTTTATTAAAGGAAATGTTAAAGTCTTTTCAGTCACTGGCATAGTGACTGAAAAGATGAAAGGTAATCGTTTGTCTTGGTATGGTCATGTGAACAGGGCCTCAATCAAGTCTGCTATTACAATAGTGTCAGAATGGTCTATCATTGATTTCATAATTGTTGATTTTGACAAGTTTGGTAATCTACTAATATAATGGCGTCATTATGACTTTCCAATGGTCAACCACTGACACTCCATTGAAAGAAGTGGCATAGAATGGTAATCTCGTACATATTGATATATGAATATCTGACATATGCGGTAATCTGCTAAAACTTTGACAGTTCCTTTGATCAGGGACCTACCATTAGAACATCGTTGTGAAGTCATTGCTTATAATAAGCTCGATATTGTCATTCTATCACAACTCTATTGCGGGTCCATTGACCGATCAATAGTTGATCATTATGAATTAGCAGATTACGAACTTTTTGCAAAATGACAGTGGGGTCGTGTTGGAATGACGAATTTATAAAAATAGCTGACTTAGGCCCCAGGAGGGATAAATCGCGTGTTATACTAAAGAGTACCGCACAAACTTACCTATGAAAACAGTTCGATTCCCGAATTGAGTTCCGAAGATAATTCCGAATTGTAAAAAAAGTTTTTTTTTGTGACGTAACAACAAATTTACTTTTTTCAGATTTATTCGTATACCTGTGCTATAAGACCTTGCTTCATGCCAAATTTCAGGATTCTGGGTCAACGGGAAGTACCCTATAAATTTTGATTCCCTTGAGAGTGTCGAAACGTACGTTTTTTGCGACATAAACGGCCGTATCTTTTTTCTTCGTTAAATTAAATGTTTCATTCGAAAAAAAAAACCGAAAACAAAAAAAAAAAGAAATCACAACAAAAAAAAACACAAAAACAAACAAACAAATCGATAACTCCACGCGTTCCCGAGATAAAGAGTCTTGATAGACAGACAGATAGACGGACAACAAAGTGATCCTATAAGGGTTCCGTGTTTTTCCTTTTGAGATACGGCACCCTAAAAAAGACCAACCAACCTTGAAACTTCAACCTCAAAAATCAATCGTTAACCAAACCATCCACGCAAGATCTTATATAACAGTTCTCAGAACTCATGGTCACGGGTACTAACAGTGAATTACAAAAGTTCGACCTTGCTTAGTTACGTGAACAATTTGAACAATTGCCTGGCGTTTACTCATTGCGTTTGACCATACAGCCACGAGACAGAGACCCTACCAGAAGCTCTTAACGCGATCCAGTTGACGACCTGAACTGAACTGTTTAAGGGATAGAGCTTTATACTCGTACATATAGTATAAAACAATGTCGCTTCCCGCTGTCTGTCCCTATGTATGCTTAGATCTTTAAAACTACGCAATGGATTTTGATGCGGTTTTTATTAATGGATAGAGTGATTCAAGAGGAAGGTTTAAAATATTATAATACATGTATAATATAGTAGGGAAACACTGATAATTTTAGAGGTTTCTAATGTGATGTCGTAAATAAACACATTTTTAGCGCCTACTTACATTGCAAACGATGGCTGAACCCTACGAGATAGATCAAAATAATGTACTACAGTATTGTACACCTTAAAAAAGTCAACAAAAAAAATCCGCGATGGTATATATCTATCTCTTAGGGATAACCCACAATGACCATTTTTTATCCATTACTTTTTACGAGAAATAATGGCTTATTTACGAAGCGATTTTAAGCAATAAGTACAGCATTAATTCTTATCCAATTAAATACCTTAAATACATTGTTCATTTAAATATAGATCAATATAGCCCTTTACAGCATGTAATTTAAGTGAATATTTTTGAAGATATTTCAGATTTAAAATGCAGGGACATAGCGGTTGTATATAAAGACATTAATATTCTGTCTGTTTAGTATCAGCATTCCACCCGTGCGAAGCCGGGGCGGGTCGCTAGTAGGATATATATATCTATACACCACTAATCTTTAATTAGTACAAAAACTTAAAGGGCTTATTAGAAAAGGTCTTGTTATTATTTAAGTAAAGTCTCAATAAATAATATTCATAAACAGCAAAGTTATTAGCGTTTGTTTAAATCCCAAAATGTCACTCAATTTATGGAAATATTGTACAGGCTATTGATTATGAATGAATGATTTAATTATGAATTCACCAATTATGAAAAATTTTTGTAGACAACTTTGGGATTTCGTCTTTTTTTTTACTTTTGACTACACAAATATGATTAATTCGGGTAGGGATAGAGACCCATTTTTTTGTACTATTTAAAAAACTTGGCAAGTGCGAGTGACTCGCACACTGAGGGTTTCGTACTAACTTACCTATGAAAACAGTTCAATTCCCGAATTGAGTTACTAAGATTTTTCCGAATCGCAAAAAAAAATTGTGACATAACAACAAATTTACAGTTTTCAGATTTTTTCCTATACTTGTGTTATGAGACCTTGCTTCATGCCAAATTCCAGGATTCTGAATCAACGGGAATCCTATGAATTTTGATTCCCTTGAGAGTGTCGAAATAGACGTTTTTTGCGACATAAACAGCCGTAACTTTTTTTTCGTTAACTTACAAGTTAGATTTTCTCACAGCTTCAAGGAACACAGACCTGAGTATATTTGGTTTTAATTTCAACTCGATACCTCCACGTGTCCCCGAGATATAGTATATTGACAGACAGACAACAAAGTGATCCTAATCCTATAGATCGCTGATTGTACAGTGTTTTTGGTCTAATCGTGAATCTATCGTACAACTTAATTGATTCACTGATTATGAACTTGACACAGTCGTGTTGTGAATGATAAGACTGACCGTGATTTTTTTAGAGGACAGCTCACCATTAATCTACTTAATATCTACTTAAACGGTTCTCAATAAGTGTCTTTCAAAGTAAATGCTTCTTTAGGGGTTTAAAAATGACAGTTGAGTCTTTTTATGAAGGCTAAATTGTCAGATTAGCCTAGTTGCTAGCCTGTCGGTTTTTTAACGGTTTCTGAGAGTTTGTGACGGAATTGCATACCTAATTGCACCAAGCCCGTTCCATCATCGGACCACTAGACGTACACAACATTTTCGGAACAAATTATCATTGTGCCTACAGCTAAAGAGTGGAATTCCCTGCTGGAGTCTTTTTTTTCGGTGGGAAAATCATCTAATGACATCCCCCGCTCTTGGGTGGTGCGCGAGATAGTGTCAGACTTTTACTGACCAAAAATACACTCCCCACACCAGGGCCGAGTCTTCCTTTCAGAATCAGACCCTTGGCCCCAGTAGGCTTTGACCCTGCTGGGCCCCTACGGTTGCTGACATCTCCTTGAGGCGCGCGTGGAACACTACGCGCCGTAGACGACTTGGGATCGGTGCGGATGGTTACCGGACGGTCGGACGGCGAGCTAACCCTGCTATAGTCTGTGTTTCCTGATAGCTACAACCTAGGGGTCTTTGAGTCAAGAGTGAATAGGTTACTTCTATCACATCATCGCTTACCATCAAGTGTAACAGTGGTCGTCGTACATTTTACGTGATGCGCGCACATATAAAAACTTCTACAGACTTATTTTATGTATAGATAAATTACACCCAGACACAGAACAAATGATCGTGCTCATCACACAAACATTTGTCCTGGGTGGGAATCGAACCCACGACCTCCGGCATAACAGTCAGGGCCACTAACCACTAGACCAATACTACTGATATGTATAAAAAGTAAGAACACGATATGATCATCTCTCTAGCCTTTTCCCAACTCGCTTGGCGTCGGCTTCAAGTATAATGTAGATAAGTAATAATAATTAAAATATAAAAAACTAATTTAAAAAAAAATTGACATTTAATTAATTCACTGGCAGCTCAGATGGTCAGACTTCAAAGTGAGATCAAGGTATATTATTTTTATTCTAAAACTGTCGATAGATATCTAACGAAACGTATACTTGTAATTAATGAATCAATTTGTAATCGGGCCAACTATTACGTACGTTAGGGTGACCAGTTTTATCTCACAAACTTAGTAGTTACTTTGTAAGTATAAAATAATAATAAAAATCTTCCACAACTATCATACAACGCCATCTAGTCTCAAACTAAGCAGAGCTTGTGCTATGAGTACTAGACAACTGATAAATAGGACACACGACAGGACGGCCACGAGTAAGTATGCATTTAAGCGAAAGTTGCGGAATTAATTTCTACACAATTAGCAGAATCATCTCAAAACTCCTTTACTGTGTTTATATATAATTTTATGTATGTATGTATAGGTATGTATTTTATTAAATAAGTATGTATGTTTAGTTTTAGTTTTATATATAATTTTGTAATCCTTGTTGTCTAAATAATATTTTCTTTTTTTTTATGCACCTGCCATATTGTCTCTCCACTACCCTAGGTTGACTGGTAGAGAATGCCTAAGGCATTAAGTCCGCCTTTGTACCTTTTGTTGCATGAAGATTAAATAAATAAATGAATAAACATACTTATATATTTCTAAATACATACATATTATAGATAAATTACACCCAGACACAGAACAAATGATCGTGCTCATCACAAATTTTGTCCTGGGTGGGAATCGAAACCACGACCTCTGGCAATAGCAGTCAGAGCCACTAACCACTAGACCAACAGGCCAGTCAAATATTGTCCCGTACATCAGATCAATAGTAATGCAATTGTTTTTCTATAATGTTGAAAGTAACTAGGTGATGTGGCAGTACTTTAAATAATAGTAGATTATGTGACTAGGGGATAAAGCAGTGTCTTTAAGTTGCGGGCGGCATGTTGATTTCCGAACGAAACGAAGGTTGTTAAGTTTAGTCCCGAACGATAGTGAGGGATTTATTTAATTAACTCGCGAGCATTGCGAGGGAGTTAATAAAGAAACCTGAGTGAAGTGAGGAATTCAAGCCACCCAAGACAAAGACAGTTTTATCCCCGTGTTGAATACTCTACTTTTAACAAATCATATATTAGAGAAATTTAAGTATTATGTACAATTTAATCTTAACTATCACTCAACATGTCTCGAGATTTGAAACAAACAAATTTCACTAAGTACCTACTCTAAGATTCTATAGTTTCAATTTTCTTTATCGTTCCCGCTTTTTTATTACTTTTTTTTTCAAAACTCGTCGGTAACCACGACCACGTTTTATTCTGTTTTTTTTTTTGTTAGTGGCCAGTTTGAATTTTGAATAAACTTGTTTAATGCACGTACATTTTAGTTCACTTAATGTTGACAGTTTTTGACGTTCCAAATTCAAATCTCATTATTCCCTAGGGATCGCCCATACTGCATTATCTCCCTAGGGACAGAATGACTTGCTTTAAGTGATGATTGTATGACATATAAAAGGGCATTATCGAGCAGGTGGTGTAAAAATAAATAAATAAATCCCAAACTATACTACACGATTCATACGCTTTAAATTATGCTTTTGAATGCGGACATATGACATTCTCAACAGAAGTGTTCATTGACACAATAACATGTCACCTCAATGATCTAGAAAAACTAACCTTGGTTTGACATAATTATACACGAGTTAAAATAATTACCAAAGGATATACTTATGACATCAATCAAATACGACTAATGATGGACTAATGATTTGAGCTACTATACTCCATTTGTTTAGGTAGTTAACTAAACTTAAACAATCTTGATTAGTCTTTTTATTAAAAAAAAATCGTAAAGACATACAAAGATTATTTAAATTTAGTTAATTACCAAACATCAGTATAGGTAAATAACAAATTGTAAACATTTTTATATAACACTAGCTGTTGCCCGCGACTTCGTCTGCGTTAAGTTTGTAAAACTGTACAATCATTCTGTGCTTGCAATTCATTTTGAAAGCATCGTAATTATTTATTGTACTTTCACATAAAACTGTTAAAGGTAAAAACGCAAATTATCTTCAGGATACATGTTATGTACTCGTCCAGATCCAGATGTATGAACGTCAATGAATAGAAAGAGTATGTAAGGGTCGTAGCAGTTGGCATTTCTGCCTACCCCAAGGGAAAAGGCACTAGTTTATGTATGTTTCTGGTTTATGTTCTGGTAAAACAACATTGTCACAGTGAGCACGTCACAATCGCAGCGGTAATGCCTGTCTTTGAGGAGGGGCTACAGAGGCGTCACGGCATCCTCTCTTTGTGCAGGACTCACCGGATGTGGGTGTTTCGGGAGGTATCTGTATCGAATTCAGCGAAAAGAAACACTCGAGTCTCACCATTGTGCGGATCGCCCGGAGAATACGATGGAACTTACGGTGGAAGTCAGTCCCGCTTGGTAGGAGCGCCGGCGCCGCCGTGTCCTCATGGAGGCGATTAGTGGAAAAAATGCCAACCAGTAGCCTCCTTCAGTGAAGCACTACGATCGAAGAAGGTGGCTGAAACTATGTGGGATGATGAGGGAAGTGATGCTCCAGCTGTTGAAAGCCGCACGGCGATTGCGGTGGAGCCGTCCGGTCAATCTGGTCAAAGCAATCCTGAATCGACGGCGCGTAGTAATCTACGCGCGACTCATAGAGATGTCAGCAAATGGATAGGGCCCTCTAGGGCCAATGTCTGCTAAGGCTGCGAGATTGTTCGAAAGAGTTACCTCCTGTAAAATTATCGCCTCAATAATGTTTCACTGAAGAGTTTAAGCCGTCAGACAGCTTTGTTAGAGGTAAACGAAGGAACATAATCGGGACACCGAGCTTCAGCTTGATAACGTTTGCACTGATGGTGCAAAGCCAAAAAGCCAGTGAATCCAAAAATTACCATCATCATCAACTATCTTCCTCCACAACAGTACTTATGAAGAATTTTCGAGAGCATGCTTGAATTGATTGTTGCAGCTTGATCATTTGGGGCGTAAAAATTACTTGTTCATTTACCTAGGATTTTTTGGTGTGTATTTGACTGACGTCCTTGTATATCAGACAAATGTTATTCCATAGTGGGAACTACCCTATGAAGAGTCTCCAACTTTTGAATGAATTTCGGTGAAATCTTGAACGCGTGTATCCCTGTCCAATCGAACTCGCATATTGATGGCCAAACCGAGAGGTCACTGACGCCGATTGCCTCTATGAAGACACAGCGGTTCACCCAAGCAGGATAGACCTCCAACGCATGCTACAACGGGTCCTCCGGGCGATTTGCAAAATGGTAATATCAGGGTACTTCCAACCGAATCCGGAACAGAAACCGCGTGAAACACCCTCAACAGTCCTGAGCTTGTGTATCCATAAAACAATGAAATTCCGGTAAACAAATGTAGCAGCCGATTAGTGTTATCCCTGAGACTGGCCTCCCTCAGAGGGTTGTTCCAGTGTTGGTCTCCACTCACTGCAAGGAGGTAACGTACGGATGTCGACGTAAGGCTACAAGGAATCTGAGATACATCATACGTTGTCGAACTGTGATCAGGAACGCAAAACTTTCGACCCCGTTTTATATGAAGCAGTGACTGCTAATAATAAAACACAACATTATTAGGCCGCAAGGTGCCATCATCCCGGAGGACACGGTGGAGCACACAGATGTGTGTGTTGTCCTCCTGGAGGTAATCGGCGTCAGTCACTTCTCGCGCCGGGCCTTGTGACTTTGGGCTATGGTCCAGAGCGAGGAGGAATGGCAGGCGGTCGCCTCCTTCTGCAAAGCCGTAATGCTAGTGAAGGAGGAGGCCGCACGCGTGAGGGAACGAACGTCCTCACGCCGAGCCGAGATTCTGACCCCAACGACCAGCCACGGTAGACGCGGGCTCGCGGACATCCAGCAATGGGTCGTCCATAGCCGTCCGGTCGTCCGGTTATTGACCGGACCGAGCCCAGTCGTCAACAGCGCGTAGTGATCCACGCGCTCCTCAAAGAGATGTCGCAAAGAGCAACTGAAGGACACAGGTGTGGTTTTAGTCAGTAAAAGTTTGACACGCCTTCCCGCTCCAACCAGAGTGGGAGAAGTCATTGGATGACTTCCACCCTTAAAAAAAGAAAAATAAAGGTGCCATCATTATCATTATCATTTCAGCCGTAAGACGTCCACTGTTGGACATAGGCCTCCCCAAGTGTCACCATAATTACCGGTCCTGTGCGTCTCGCATCCATCGGATTCCCGCGACCCTCACCAGGTCATCGGTCCACCTGGGGGCCTTCCAACGCAAGGTGCCATGCTACCCCTTCCGAAAATTTGGCCGTGTTATTTTAAAGTCAATAATTAAATACATATAAGTATTTACTTTTATCGCCTTTGGTTGGTATCCCTTGAATAATCACGGTCAATTAGCTTGTTACAACCACGGGGAAAAAAAGCAGTAGGATTAAAAATGCCTCCGTCTAACTCCAGTATAACCATAACGGTTTTCGTCCAATTTTAAACAATAAAACTGTCTGCAAACTTGGGCGATAGTCATTCTTCCGCCACTCAGAAAATTACGTAAAATACACAATGCCATCTATCAAATATGACGTTCAACTATCATTGTCATCATTATTTCTACTTTCAGTCTTTAGATGGCGTTGCGAGTATCTGAATTGCGTGTGGTGCTATATTTACAACATTTTAGTACGTGATTTTACTCGCCGCTTTGATTTTATTATGTGTTTTGATTAGTTTTTACAAAATATTTAGAAGATATCGAATAGAAATGTCAATTTTATTTTGAAAAAATGGTAAAAGTTATTTTATTACAAAAAAGAAGATAAAATAATGACAAAATTTTTAACTGTAGCTGGGAATCGAACTCGTGGCAAATGCCGTTCAATATCGACATTTTGGATTATTGCTCACCCCCCATAGCAAATAGCGTGATAATATGTAGCCTAACAGTTGACCCGGCCTATAAGGATTATGTATGCAAAATTTGAACAGGATTGGTTCAGTAGTTTTTTCGCCAATTAATACCAACGCTCCACCATTTTACTGTTTTATTATATGTATAGATTTTTAGATCACTTTTAGATAAAAGACATGTCAAGATTGTTTACATTTAGTTAATTATCTAAACAGATGGAGTATGTATACCTATGAAATTCACAAAAATTGTTCAAGGAATTATGTTTTCCTATTTTATAAACCATAAACGCTTTTGAAAAAAAATTTTCGTCATTCAGTTCAGAATTTCGATTTAATGTGCAAGGTTTCTATAACTATGTATATTTTCTTTACATTTAGATTTATGAATACATATACATTAAGAAGACGCAAAATAGTAGATTTTCAGAGGTCTTTACTATATTAGTTTTATATAAAGTAATGTTTTTTTTTTAATAGAAATCTCGATAATATTCACACTGGATCCTACCCTCGAATATGTTCTCTCTCTATAATTCAAAGGTTTGCTGGAAGAAAGCTCATTGCTGAGTTAAGCTCGCCTTTGTACATGGACTGTCTGAGATCCATATATTATGTTATGTTTTTGTGTACAATAAAGAATTAAGAAGATAATTATCGGTGTTTCCAAAATATCACCAGTTGTATGGAAATGTATCTTAGGTTGGGTGCTCTTAATTTGAGATTCCATAAGTCGCATTCTAGTAAAGTAATAAAGGTTATCGTACATCTCTGACCCACATCTAGGATCCAACATGGCTGCTCATGGAGTTAAATCACGTTTTAAACTGACCCTGTAGCGTTGCTCATTTAAAATTATATACATTGGTTAAGTTGTGTAGATTTTACGTCCTTTTAAACATTTTATTAACTGACTTCTAAAAAAGGAAGAGGTTCTCGATTCCAATGTTTGTATTTTTTTTTATGTTTGTTCGTGCATAACTTCGTCGCTTGCCAACTGATTTGAAAATTTTTTTTTTGTTGGAAATGGTATACTTCCTAAATGGTCCCATAGTCACCAAGTCGGGATCTGATGATGGAATCTTGGCGAAATCGAGGGAACTCCTCAAATATTATAGGCAACTATATAGTGATTTTGGTATTTTCATCGAGAACTTAAGCATTTACAGTCACAAAGTAACATTTGATGAAATTGAACTGATGAAGAAGACCAGAAATGGTCAACGGAACTTCACACTCGCATAGTTAAGCGACTATGACAATACAAATAAATGAATGGTTCTGTATAGTTACGTTGAAAATGGTATCATCGAAGTGATCTGAAGATGATGATGGAGCCGGAAGGTAGGCACTGGAACTCCGTAATTAATCAATGTAACCTAGCCGTGTTTGGACTTATTAGAATTGTTATGAGATGCACTTTGCCTATAAGGTACAATCGAACTGATCTGATGATGGAGCCGGAAGGTGGAAGGTAGACACAGGAACTTTATAATAAAACAATGTAACCTATCAGTGTTTGGGTTAATTGGAATTATCATTAGAAATAGGCGCTCATGGATTAGCATCTACTTTTACTCCTAATGAAGGAACAGTTCAAGAATAGATTACATCTGTAGCAGTAACTAAAATTCGAATTTGATTAGCATAGCATAGTCGGCCTTATAATGTTCCCACTGCTGGGACTCAGGCCTCTCCTCCTCCTCTCCAGAAGAGGGAATGGGCCGCAATTCACCACGCGGGCCCAGTGCGGGTTGGTGGATGTCACATGTCTTCGAATTTTTGGCTCTAGGACATGTCGGTTTCCTCACGATGTTTTCCTTCACCGTTTTAAGAATTTGATTGTTTATTGGTAAAATAATTCGATTATCAACATCTAATAATCGAAAATCTCTAGAATTACACTTATAAACAAAGAACAAAAAAAAAAAAAGTAAAAAAAAAAAAAGTTAAAAAAAAAAGTAAAAAAAAAAAGAAAAAAAGAAAGAAAAAAAAAAGAAAAAGAAAAGAAAAAAGAAAAAAAAAGAAAGAAAAAAAAGAAAAAAAAAGAAAAAGAAAAAAAAGAAAAGAAAAAAAAAAGAAAGAAAAGAGAAAGAAAAAAGAGAAAGGGAGAAAGAGGGGGGAGAAAGTTTTGTTACTAATTTGGTGTACAATAAAGTTTATTCTATTCTATTCTATTCTATTCTAACACTTACAAAGTGTATCCCAACTAAAAAGTGTGAAAAGAAACTTTACAAAAAAAAACCGACTACATACAAAAAAAAAAAAAACACTAAAAAGATAAAAAAACTTTAATTTCGGAAGTCGGTGTTAAATAAGATACAAATAATACCGAGAAAAAGTTTTTTTTTATAAATAACTATCTTGACTGACTTGACTATTAGAACTCTTTTAAAATGCAAACAATGTAGTGTAGTCAATCTTCAACCAATATCTTAGTCACCCTACTAAAGCTGTAGAGTGGTGAGGCATATTTACCTCAAGGATCTATTTCGCAACGGCTCGCTCCTGACGATGCTGATATATTTAACTAGTATTTCATTCGACCGCACCCGTCTTGGCAGGCTATTATTAGTGTTCACTTTTGTGTGTGGCGAAATTGTCTTTAAGTAATTTATGACTTGATTGTCCAACGAAATATCAAATGCAATGTTTTGTTTAGACCAGGGGGGCTGCAATATAGACCCTTCTCGCTGGGAGGAGGCGGCAAAAGATAGACTTGGTTGGAGACGTGTAATTAAACAAAACGTCTATGCCTTTGAAGACCAACGTAAGAGAGATCTCGACTTCAGGCGAGATACCATCAAGAATAAGCCGCCCTCCAACATCCAATACCTATACAACAATGGTGTTTTAACGTGCCCGCACTGTGCACGCACGTTTACAGCAAAGATAGGCTTTATTAGTCACATCAGAGCACATGATCGTAACCAGTCACCGTAGCCGAAATCGGCTAGGGGAGTATATATAGACCAGGGGGGCTATTGGCTAACTTTTTCAACAAAAGTTGACAACTAGCATTCGTTGCACACTAAACTTAGATGTCAACTGACAATTTCATAAAATTGGTATTACGTATCACACAAGTGACTAACAAACTACGGTGGAAATGTGGTGAATTATAAAAATTTACGGTGCCTATTGTGACCACTCTAAAATTTTATCGACTAATAAACAGCTTCAAAAGCTTACACAATCGTATCGATACAATAACATCTGTCAAAACGTGTTACGGTGGCTATCAAAGGCACCAGTGGCTAATGACGTCACTGCAGTTGGTCACTGAAGATAGGCAATACGAAACTAGCTGTTTGACAGTTCAATGATGCACATTGTTAACAAGTGATCATCACTTGAACTGTCAACAGTTACGCAATAGCCCCGCAGGAAATATTAGTGCAATAGTAAAATTGAAGAGCTGCTGGTCTGTGTTTTTTTTTTTTGAGGAGAAGTCAGAGAAGTAGCGTGGACAAATTTGGACGTGGGCGAAAGCACATCAGCGAGGCCTTTTCGAAAACGAGACAGCGACTGTCGCAACCCAGTGTTCGACCACATTGACGCGTACCACCAGGTGAAATAGAGGTCAAACGCGAACCTATAAATTATAAAACAAAACCCTCGTCGTTAAAGAGCCCTCGCACACGCGAGGTCCCTTTGGGTGCGAAGCCGTGAGCGAGGGCCCACTTCACCCACGCCTAGGTACGCTGATATATTTATTTATTTAAATTTTCTTTATGTACAGTAGTGGTACATAGGCGGACTTAGTGCAACAAGGCATTCTCTACCAGTCAACCTTTGGGTTAAAAGAGACAACCTGGTAGGTTTGCACAATAAACAATTATCAGATACTTCAAACAGAAAAAATAAAAATAAAAGTTATTTATAATAATAAAATACATGTATATGCCAAAAAAAATATCAAATCATTAAGAGAACTTAATAATAATTCTGACGAAGACCAAACTAAAGTTGAGAGGACTTCAAGTAGTAGTTCCGAATTTTACGCTTGACGGAAAATTTACTATCATCATCATCATCATCATCATTTCAGCCGGAAGACGTCCACTGTTGGACATAGGCCTCCCCCAAATGTCGCCACAATGACCGGTCCTGTGCGTCTCGCATCCATCGGATTCCCGCGACCCTCACCAGGTCATCGGTCCACCTTGTGGGAGGCCTTCCAACGTTGCGTCTTCCTATCAACTTTTTATAAATATACTAGACAAACCTTTCTCATTTATTGGTCTTTCTATTAGTGAAAACCGCATCAAAATCGGTTACGTGGTTTAGGAAGAATTTGCGGGATAGTTATACAAACAGATGCAGAAAGCTATTTCAGGTTTTCTTACCCAAAAAAAAAGTACTCTTGATTGAGAATACTTCTTTCTAGTCGATATCCTCTCATTTCATGTGGATGGATGCAGAGGGAGAGGGAGACCAAAGAAAACATGGATGGATTGTGTGAAGAGTGATATGAAAGAAAAGGAAGTTAGTGATAGCATGACGAGTAACAGGGCAGAATGGAAGAAAAAAACGTGTTGCGCCGACCCCAAATAACACGGGCAGGAAGATGATGATGATGATATCCTCTCATTTCTTATGTGACATTAGACCTATTTCTTGTGTCAGTTATTTGGTACTAGTTCTGCTTCAGAGGTAACTGGGTCTAGGTTATAATCAACTAAGAAATATGGGTCGTTGTGAAGCGATCGCGATTGTTTTTTGTTCAATTTAGTGAAACTTCCAGAAACCGCGATTTGTCGTGATTGTTTTTATAGTAATTACAAGATAAATGAGAAAAGTTTCGTCATGGCCTAGTGGGTAAGACACCCGCCTCTCATGCATGAGGTTTTTTTTAATAATAAAATTTAGGGCTTGACTGCGATCCCACCTAATGATAAGCAAGTAGTAGTGTCATCAAAGCGTTTTGTTAATGTTTTCAAATTTTCGATTTGAACAAAATGTTTCACTTAATTAGTGTAGATATCTAAGTAGATAGTTTATTAATTTATGTATGTATTGTTTAATTGTATGATATTTATGGTTTATTAGTATATCTATTCTTGTACCTATTCGCCTTTTCTCTCTCTTTTATTGCTCCTACCACTATTTATCTCTGCATCACCCAAAGGTTGACTGGTAGAAAATGCCTAAGGCATTAAGTCCGCCGTACGTTTGTGCATAAAGTATTTAATAAATAAATAGGCAGTGATGCAATCGTTGATGGTGAGGCGCACTAGTTTATAATAGTCTATTATAATCACTCTAGCCTTGAAGACACCTAAATTATAATCGGATGGGAAGACCTCAGCAAGCAAATTGTTCATTTACACAGTACAATGCGTTCCAAATAAGAATAGGATCGATTGCCATGTTATGACGTCACGTAATACTGGCAAATCGCAGGAAATTGGGCAAAATTGAAGAACTCAGAGATGAGCAAAATTGAAGAACTGGATTCTGATTAAATTTTTTTCGTTCACAGCACAGTTCGTAAATAAATTAAATTTTAGAAATTTCTTGTTTTGCTCACCCTATATTCTTTGATTTGACAGTATGACGTGACGTCACAACATGGTAATCGATCCTATTCTTATTTGTATAAAGAATTCTAAGTTCTTTTCATTCGGTTCGTTGGACGCGCTCGACTCGGAAAAGTGTGCGTTCATTTACAATAGCCAAGATCCTCGACCAACACCTTAGGAAGCTCTCGTTAGGCGACTGGATCAAGGGTTTGATTCAGAAAGCGGTACTTCTGGACACGGTTCGTGTAGTTAAGAGGTTCCTTTCTCTGGAGCCCTGACCTCACCGGTATAAAAAAAATAGTATTGCGATTCGGAAAAATCTTCGTAACTCAATTCGGGAATTGAACTATTTTCATGGGTTAGTTTATACGGAACCCTCAGTGCGCGAATCCGACTCGCACTTGCTGGATTTTTTTTACATAGCAAGGGTAAGATGACAGCAAGACGAAAATATGCATCTTTAAGATGATAGAAAAGGATAGGTAAAGTTGTCAAAAAATAAACGGTCCGTTTTGACATCTGTCAAACTCAAAACGAATACTTTAAATACGCAAAAAGAATACCTACTCGCAATATATTCCATCATATTATTTAACGCGCCAAAAAAATAAATATATTTTTTTAAAACTATGTAATTAATTATTATTTTATTGTTTCTTTCAGTTTCGTTCCATGTTACATTCTAGGGTATTTCTCAAATGTCAAAACGGACCTTTATTGGCGATTGCGGTGCTGGCGAAGCTAAGGGTGATCGACGGACGGCGACAGCGTTGGAATGCTGGGTGACGTCACGGGATCGGCATGGCAGTTCAAGTGCTCGGGCTGCGGTACTCCGAGCCCCGACAAAAAACCTCTTGACTTAAGCATGGGAACTGTAGCAAGACCCAGTGGTTCCATCAAATATTAAGATGTTATTCGTCCAGTTTTAAACTAATCTTTGTGTAAGACAGTCACTGTGATTTGTATTAATATAGTTTTGTTCATGGTCCGAGTCGTTTCACTATACAGTTTAAGCACGGTAATATTATCTATACAGTATTCCAACTTCATACAAACGGTCGAAACGCGAGCTATACCTACGCGCCTCGATCTCGAGGTGCGTTCGGGATGCAGACAGTCGCGTCTGTGCCGCGCGATTTTATCAATAAAAATAAGTTCAAGTACATATTTATATATTTAATACGACGAGTAGGATATATTGTACTGTTTTTGGTTGCGTGAATTCTTCATTTAAAACCAAACATATAATTGTAAAGTAGCTGCAGGTATCTCTAACTAAGTAAAAGATATTCCTTTTTCTCCACCTTGTCCATGTTTCCCAAAACAATTTTTAATTAAGCTTTAGAATGCGGATTTTTGTATTTTAAAGTTTAATACTTAATAAAGCATTTCGTAGGTAGGCATACATGTCTCAATCGAGGCGCAAATATTTTTCGGTCTCAAATATTGAACACTTCCTATTCAATTCACAAAGTATTTTATTTGTTTATATAAAAAAGTATATTCACAATCACAAAACTAAATGGAAACACAAAGAAGGCAAATGTAATTAAAATGCTGGAGGCGGGCAGCCATAGTGCGGGCAGCCCTATCGCATGTTTACGTACCGCGCGGCTGTAGGCATTTATTTCAAAGATACGGCCGAGTTACAATATATAGATAATATTACCGTGGTTTAAGTATTAGATAATACCTTTTATTTTTTTTACGTGTTTTGCTATATCGTATGAATCCGACAGCTGTCATCCGCACCTTTCTATAGCAACTGTAGTGTATGGTATAGGTAGGAAATGACATCTAAATATAATATATTTTTTTTTTATAAAAAAGTAATTAGTATCGTTCATTCATTTAAAAATCCGCACAGAATAAATTATTACCCATTACTTTTGTACTGACTAATTATACTACCAATTTAATAACCTCATTGAAATCAATCTAAATTCCACCTTACATACCTTGATTTAAAGTCCACAATCGATTTCCTAGTGTCTAAAACTAATATTGTACGTGCAACTTTATTATTGCGGTTCGTTTTAGTTATTGATGGACTTATTTCTTTCCATTTAAGGTTGAGTTTTGATTGATGGAGTATGTTGATAGTTGTATTATTTAGTTGGTAAACGCCGACAATGACCTCTTTTGATACTTATGACCACGAAGGAGTAATTTTACGTTAATAATTGTTTGTTCGAAAGAGAATTAGTAAAAAATGGACAAGGCTTATTAATAAAACAAGCTTGTTCTTTTAATTTGCAATTGAATTGTTTTATTACGATTTTGTTGTCGCTAACCGGCAAAATTGTCATAAGATTCAAAGATTCAAAAGCATTTATTTCAAATAAACCATTTACAGGCACTTTTGAAATGTCAAGAAGTCAGTCAGTCAGAAAAAATGATGCTAATTGCACATTCCAAAGAAACTCCATGGACACTCTTTTCAATCATGTTTTGCAATTACAAATATCTCTGTTACATGTTTCTTATCGCTATCATGTGACTGTGACATGTGCGCATATGTGTGCATAATAAAGATCATCTACTTATGTAGCATTAAGATGGGCCAACCTGTGATACATTTTAACGCCCGGAGGATACGATGGAGCATACGGTAGAGGTGTGCCCCGCTTGGACAGAGCACCGCCGTGTCCTCGTGGGGTGGGATCGGCGGCAACGACCTCTCGCACCGGGGTTAGGTACAGGTGACGGTCCGGAGCGAGGAGGAATGGCAGGCGGTCCCTTCCTTCTGTGAAGCAGTAATGCTGGCGAAGGAGACGGCCGCACGCGTGAAGGAACGGCGATTTCCAGCCACCGTAGGCGTGGGCTTGCGGACGGCGAGCAATGGGTAGCTCGCCGTCCTGACCGAGCCCGATTCGTCGAAGGCGCTTAAGAATGTTGAAATTTTTTTCCAAAAAAAAATTAAATAAAAGAACACGTAAGTTTTTCCCGGAACAAGTTTTTCGCTCCGTTGACGACTTGGCAAGGTCCGAACGGTTACCGGACGGCGAGCAACCCAATGCTCGTCGTCCACAAGCTCGATATGTCACTTTTGAATTTTGTTCTAAAACGGGTCAAACTACTTATAATTGCAAATGTTTTTAAAACAGCTACTGCCATATCTACCTACTTTATGAATTCTTGTACCTCCGGTACTGAGAAGTAAGGCTGTTTATAATTGCTCTATTCACTAAAATCACGCATTTTTTGTTGTTATCCGTAAAAAAAAAATATGAATTAATTCACCGCTTTTTTACTTCACTGCTCTGCTGGTATAATAGTGATCTAAAGTGACGTGTTACTGAGATATTTCGGAAGCAAATGGTCCTTTTTCACTCGCCTATTGGCAACATCGAGCATGGTTTTAATTTTGGTCGGCAAATCATCTTATGACATCCCCCGCTCTTGGGCGGAGCGAGAGATAGTGTCAGACTTTTACTGACTAAAAACCCACTACTGTTCCTTCGTTGCCTTTCGTATCAGGGCCGAGTCTTCCTTTCAGAATCAGACCCTTGGCCCCAGTAGGCTTCGACCCTACTGGGCGTCTGGGTCTACAGTTGCTGACATCAACTTGAGGCGCGCGTAGAACAGTACGCGCCGTCGACGACTTGGGCTCGGTCCGGACGGTTACCGGACGGTCGGACGGCGATACCATGGTTTAAAAGCATGTTATTTCATCTAACGCAATCCAACGCGATGTTTGACGTAAAGGCAACGCGAAAAAAGAAAGATAACGCCTGAAAACTCTGTCAGCATTCGGTCATTCCGTGATTTACTCGAATATTTTACAAAACTTGTTCCAGGAAATACGTGTTTTTTTTTAAACCCTTAAAAGTTTTTGAAAAAAATTGGCGTCATTTAGTATCTTGATTAAATTTGCAAGGCTTCTATTGTAATAATTCTTTTACTTTTTTAATTTTTGAGTAAATTACGTAGTGTTAAAGTTCATGCAAAATAGCAGATTTTCAGAGGTCTTTACTGGATTAGTTTTGCACAAATTTATAAATTGATTTCAATAGAAGCCTAGATAATATCCACAAGATACTGTGTTTCCAAAATATCTATTGAAAAATGTGTAATAACGTCATAATCGCGTAAGAGCGGTTGTATGAAAAACAGTGAAAATGTATGTCGAGTTGCATCCCCTTAAAGTGGAACTACATTGGGCACACGTGGGCAACGTACGCCGATCTGGGCGCGTCAGTCTCCATACATTTTACATGGCAACTAGACTTGTAGAGCTACATTAGACTCACGCCACGCGACGTGAATCTACGTACAAATCAGGCGTTCTCCACGTGTGTGTCAGTCTAATGTAGTTCTCACTTTAATCCTACGCTGTTTACTTCACTGCATCGCTGGCAAAGAGCAGTGGTGGTCGAGTGGTAACGGCCCCGACTTACGAGTTGTAGGTGTCGTGGGTTCACCCCCAACCAGACGCATTACTTTGTGTAGCATAGCATAGCATAGCATAGTCGGCCTTATAATGATCCCACTGTTGAGTTGGGATTACTTTGTGTAATTTATTTCATCACCACTGCTCTCAAATCGGTGAAGGAAAACATCGTGAGGAAACCGGCATGTCCTAGAACCAAAAAAATTCGAAGACATGTTACATTATGTATTAATCCGTAGTCGCACTATGTATTAATTCGTCTACAGACGAATCATTTTTGTTTGCACCATCATCGTCGGTATCAGATTGACAATTATGGATTCTATGGTGCTGATTTACACGTGATCGCAATTTTAGTAAGAAATTGAATTTTATTAAAGCACTAGAAAAATCCAGTAGCCACTAAAACCAATATTTCGCAACTAAATGGGGGGTTAAAACCACCAGTTTTAGTGGAAAATCCACTAAGTTGGCAACACTGGCCGTACGCCACTAGACTGTTTTGTCTTGATGGTGTGCGCCGTGTCTTAGACAAAACAGTCTTATCGTTAGACAAGTCTGCGACGTCGTAGCCGAGTCTGTCTAAGACAGTCTTGTCTTAAGTGTGGGCAGGCCTTAAGTGAAATAAAAAAATAATAATTTGAATTTTGAATTGAATTTGAATTATGGGTCGTTTCAAGGAGTATCATGTTACCCAGAAACTGGGTTGTGGAGGTCAGATAAGCAATCGCTCAATGTGAACAGGTTTTGTTAAAAAAAGTGAGAAAGTATAGATATCAATCATTAAATGTCATTGCCCGTTGCTTAAAAATAATTAATATGGCCGACACTAACAATCGGTGAAATGAATTAAACCTAGGTTATATTTTGACAGGTCAAGAATATTTATTGTCCAAATTTTTGATCGTATTGTGAGATAACAGTTAATGATATTTAGATTGCTTTTAGTACCCACCTATAAGGTGTCTATAAGAAGGATAATCAGCCTTTTAATGTTCCCACTGCTGGGACTCAGGCCTCCTCTCTCTAGGAGAGGGATTGAGCCGTAATCCACCACGCGGGCCCAGTGCCGATTGGTGAATGCCACATGTCTTCGAATTTTTGGTTCTAGGACATGCCGGTTTCCTCACGATGTTTTCCTTCGCCGTTTTGAGAGCAGTGGTGATGAAATAAATTACACAAAGTAATGCGCCTGGTTGGGTTTGAACCCGCGACCTACAATTCTTAAGTCAGGGCCGTTACCACTCGGCCACCACTGTTCAATATGTCGTGGCCAGATCTTAGAAATTGATCACTCCATGATATGGCCAAGTAAAACTGGCCAGATCGTTTTAAACGTTAAAATTTGATGATGTCGATTTTTTTCGCTTGTTTTCCCTACTCTTTTCAAACGGCTTTGATCTTTAGAAATATGTTTACACAAAAAATAACTTGGTTAAGTGTTCTTCAGAATGTACATAGAATATGTAAATCAATCGATATTTCGCAAAGAAAATGGTTTTAAAGGTCAGCGGGCCGCTGTTTGGGCTCTGTATCAGGTTGAGATACACACACACAGATACACAGACACGTCAAACTTATAACACCCCTCTTTTCTGTCGGGGGTTTTTTTTATTGGGTGGGAAAATCATCTATTGACAAATCTCGCTCGAGTGGGAGATAGTATCAGACTTTTACTGATTAAAACCCAATCCTGTTCCTTCTTTGCCTTCGTCCCAGGGCCCCGGGTTTCACTTTTACACTACCCGTGGCCCTAGTAGGCTTCGACCCTGCTGGGCCCCTACGATTTGCTGACATCTCCCTGAGGCCTATCAATCCTACCAATTATATATTATGTCGTTATTGTTATTTGTTTATTTTAAGGTGTGCGCCATATTTAACGTAAATAAACTGTTTTTCTTTCTTTCTTTCTTTCTGAGGCGCGCGTGAAACAGTACCTCCGCGCCGTCGACGACTTGGGCTCGGTCCGGACGGTTACCGGACGGTCGGACGGCGAACCACCGATTGCTCGCCCTCCGCAAGCCCGCGCCTAAGGTGGCCGGAAATCGGGATCGGAATCCCGGCGGCGGTTGGGGCGTGAGGACCGTTGCCTCACGCGATCGGCCGCCTCCTTTGCTAGCATTACTGCTTCGCTGAAGGAGGCGACCGCCTGCCACTCCTCCTCGCTCCGGACCATGGCCTGTACCAAGGCCCGGGGGTTAAAAATATCATGGTGTAAAAAATTTTTTTTTGCAAATGTATTTGTCATACGAAAAAATCATTATGTTGATAATATTGTACATGAATCTATAATAAGCATTATATAGGGTGACTGGTAATTAGTGTACGATACTTAAACACGTGATTGTGCTCATGATAACCAACAACTTTTATTATGGGAGCATAGCCGAAATCGCGAAAAAAATATCAGCTGTTCAGTACATTAGGCAAACATAAATGTACTGAACAGCTGATTTTTTTTCGCGATTTCAGGTTTGTTCCCATAGTAAAAGTTGTTGGTTATTATGAGCACAATCACGTGTTTAGGTATCGTACACTAATTACCAGTCACCCTATATATTTTTTTCAAACTTATTAACTTTGCCGTTACCAAGGAGTAGGCTTCAGAATGTCACTGTTATAAGGCACTGCTCGGGAGCAAGGGCCTTAAGAGGCTCCTTTTTCACTCGCCTATCGTCAACATCGAGCATGGTTTCAAAGCTTGTTGCTTCATAACGCAATCCAACGCGATGTTTGATGAAGAGGCAACGCGAAAAAAGAGAGATAACGCCTGAAAACTCTATGAGCTTTCGGTAATTCCGTGATTTACTCGAATATTTTACAAAACTTGTTCCAGGAAATCCGTAATGTTTTTTTTTTTTTAATTTAACAGTTTGTAGCGACATCTATGGCGTCACATAAGAACTAATCCTGCATCGCACAATCAAAGTTCTCCGCGCGATTAGAACATATAGAACAGCCCGAAATCATCTATCGGGCAGTAGCCCACTAGACATAACACCCGTCTGGTTGGAGGATCCTCCCTTTTCAACGGAGGTATATGGGGCTTTACTCTCTGTTCCACCTACCTCTAAAAGTTATTGAAAAACAATGTTGTCATTCAGAATCTTGATTAATTGTTATATTTATTTGACTTTTTTAAATTTTTGAGTATATTATGAAGTGTCAATGCCATAGATGTCAATGCTCATGCAAAATAGTAGATTTTCAGAGGTCTTTACTGGATTAGTTTGAAACAAATTTACAAATTGATTTCAATAGAAGCCTCATGGCCTGGCACGCGACGATGGTAAGAGACCGGACGGTATGTCTTTATTTCCGTGGAAGATGGGTAGGCCTTTAGTGTGGGACGCTACCTGTGTCGACACTCTTGCGCCATCCCATCTTCCTAGATCTTCGTGCTGTGCTGGTGCTGCAGCTGCGGCTGCGGAGAACGTCAAGCGGCGGAAATATAACAACCTCGTCGGCAGTTATATTTTTGAGCCGTTTGGGGTTGTAACTCTTGGGCCGTGGGGTCCGAGTGCTCATAAGCTTTTCAAAGAATTATCTAAACGCTTAGTTGACACTTCGCGTGACCCAAGGGCTGGCTTTTACCTCGGTCAGAGATTAAGCATTGTCATACAACGTGGCAATGCCGCCAGCATTTTGGGCACACTTCCAGTCGACAGCGATGCGGATGAATTTTATGACGCCATATTTTAGCTAGTAGTTTTTGCCTTTAGTGTATATATAGTTTTAATTAGTTAAGTGTTTTTCTCAACACACTTGCTCAGAAAGTGACTCTTATTGCACTGCACTTAGGTATATAATGGCACTCGTTTCCAAACTGTGACATTTTGATTACCATTACGCACTAGTGCTATAATGTAGTTAAAACCTTTTTGTTCAACCTCTTTGTTCGCAAAAAAAATTTTGAATTCGAATAAAATTCCCATTAAGTTTTTGCGTTCAATAGTATATAAATAAGTGTCTTACTTACTTATTTCATTCAATTATTATGTTAAAATGGACAAATTTAACTTGTACAAACGATTTATTTAATAAAAATCATTTAAGTAGTAAATAAATCGTACATTCAAATAAAATTTGTTTTTTTTTGTGGTCTATGGCCGCCATTTTAAGATGCGCGCGGTTTTAGACGTAATTTTTTTTATTCCATTGAAGTTCAGTGGCTGTATTAATTAAATAAAATTAAATACTACAAAATAATTAGAAAATGTTACATCCGTATTTTATTGTCACTACGAAGACATTATCGTAAAAACTTTTCACGCAAGAAAACATAAATGTAAGACTAGGCAGTATGATCAAAGTACCTTAGCCTTCCTCTAGGGGTAAATAAAAAAAAATGATGCGCGTGCTTATGAAAACAGATTTTTACCGCCATGTCACAGAAAATTTTACTACTTTTACTGTTGTTTTCTTCACAAGTGTATTGAAAAACGTCGTATGACACACGTGAGTAATTAATGATTACCGTTCTTGGCTCTTAAAACCCTCGCCACGGCTCGGGTCTAAATACCGCCTCGACGGTAATCACTAACATTACACACTTATATCATAATGTACTATTATTGAATTATACAGTTAATTTTATAGAAGCCTAGATAATATAATATCCACAAGATATTATGTTTGTAAAATATCTAATGAAAAATGTGTAACAACGTCATAATCGCGTAAGAGCGGTTATATGGAAAACAATGAAAATGTATGTCGAATTACTTGCCCTTAAGTTTTTCTAAGCAATTATGTAAAACAGAAGGTGCAAAATAATTATTTTTAAATTGGCGAACGCTATGTAATTTGGCAGCGTAACCTCACTTCAAGTCCGGAGGCATGTTTTGTGTGTATTTGTTATGCAAATGAAAACTTGTAAAACAATGCGGAATATAAAATATATAATGATAGAGGGATATTATTTCCTTGTTTGTATTATAATTATTTTGGGTATACGATTAGAATATGTACTCAGGTTTATCATATGGTCTTGTGAACGATGTGAACTGGGTTCTTGTTAAAGAGAATTAAGTAAAGTAAGTAAGTTAGTTTATTAAGTATTGAGTATTAAATCAATAATGTTAGGTCTTTACGTATGAAATTGCCGTTTTTTAAAACGGGTTGCTTTGAAGTGTCTTCTTTGTTGTCAATATCTTTGGATTGACTTGGAATTATAAGTTCAAATAAACTTTATATTAAAGGTATGTTATTCTTTTTTCGAAATTAGGTATTTATTGGTTTCATTGTGTTTTTTATTTTCTGTAATATCGCAGTATTGTGATCATGTATTTGTGCGGCCAACCAGGTAACATAACAAGCTAATAACTTCGTGATTTTTTATCGTACACTTATGAAATTTTGTACATAGATTCTTTACATAAAAATACTAGACACGTGTTTCGGGTTTCGCATATACTAAAACTATTGTTGTATACATACATATTGAAAACTAAAGACAGAAATATAAATGACGACTATCAATTTTGATAAACCTATTGGAGATCTTAGTTTAATGTTATTTACTCGTATGTTTCTTTAATGTTGTAATTCTTTCTTCCGGCAAAATTAAAAGGAATCGTCCAAGCATGTGTGTTCTTTCTCAATAAATCGTGTTGTGTGCAGTTTACTAATTAGGGCTAATTACACCAAGTATGCATTTGTATCAGCTGGATGAATAGATTGTGTGAACGATACTATATAGCTAGGCGTGGGTGAAGGGGCCTCTCGCCCACGGACTAAAACTCACTACTATGTTCTTTCTTTGTCTTTCCAGGCCTTTTTTTTATTTTTTTATTCTTGATAGGTTCGCGCTTGACCGCTATCTCACCTGATGGAAAGCGACGATGCTGTCGACGATGGAGCGCGCTTACCTAGAAGTAACCTATTCGCTCTTGACTTAAAGATTCCCGGGTTGTAGCCATCAGGAAAAACAGATTCCGGCAAGGAATTCCACTCCTTAGCTGTACGCACTATGAATGTGTTCCCAAAACGTTTTGTGCGTATAGGTGGGATGTCCACCATGTACTAGTGGCGCATTGCCGTACGCCTGGTGGTCCGATGATGGAACGGGCTAGGCGGAATTAGGTTATGCAATTCCGACGCACACTCCCCGAAATGCAACCGGTAGAAAACCGACAGGCTAGCTTTTTGGCGTTCCAGGACCCCAGGACCCCGGGGTTCCCTTTCGAACGACCCATGGATATTTTCTGTATCTGGACATTAAAAGAGACTGACTTCTGAGTTTGTTTCTATGTTTCTTCTCAGGGTAGTCAGCTAAAAAAAAACCAGCCTCATCGAAATACGAAAAAAAATACTTCACAATAATTCAGTTTGGTGGACAATTTTTAGGGTTCCGTACCTCAAAAAGAAAAAACGGAACCCAGGATCACTTTGTTGTCCGTCTGTCTGTTTGTCTGTCTGTCAAGACTCTTTAACTCAAGAACACGTGGAAGCATCGACTTGAAATTAAAACTTGTATACTAAAGTCTGCGGTCCCTTGAAGCTGTGATAAAATCAGACTTCTAAGTTAACGAATAAAAAAGATACGGCCGTTTATGTCGTATATGCAAGGTCTTATAGCACAAGTATACGAATAAATCTGAAAGCTGTAAATTTGTAGTTACCTACGTCACAATTTTATTTGTAATTCACAAAAATCTTCGAGACTCCATTTGGGAATCGAACCATTTATATAGGGTGACTGGCAATTAGCGTACGATACTTAAAGACGTGATTGTGCTCATGATAACAAACAGTTTTTATTATGGGAGCAAAGCCGAAATCGCGAAAAAAATATCAGCTGTTCAGTACATTAGGCAAACATAAATGTACTGAACAGCTGATTTTTTTTTCGCGATTTCAGGTTTGTTTCCATAGTAAAAGTTGTTGGTTATCATGAGCTCAATCACATGTTTAAGTATCGTATACTAATTACCAGTCACCCTATATTGGTAAGTTTATACGGAACCCTCAGAGCGCGAGTTCGACTCGCACTTGCCCAGTTTTTTAAAACTGGTTTTTAATTATTTTTTTTAATATTATAGTTCTTATTTTAACCTAAAGGTTGACTGGTAGAGAATGCACTAAGTCCACCATGTAACACTATTATCTATACATAAAGTTGAAATAAATAAATAAATGGAATGCATTGCGTGTTGAAAACATTACTGCGGCCACAAAACGAAAGGTGTTAACCTAGGTAGATATATAAAAATACCTCCTTTGTAGTAAACAATAATAATTCACATATAAACTCTGAATCAAAAGTATTAACTTACTTACTTTGTTAATTTAATTACCTATATCTACGAGTAAATACAAGTATGTCAGAGAGCGATGGAAATTAGCATACTAAACATACAAAGAAAACAGAAAAAGGAATACAGAAATAAGAAATACAACAAAAATAATAGTATTTATATTTCGGAAATCTGTGTTTCCGACTTCCAAAATTAAAGTTATTTTGCACTTTTCAGTGTTTTTTTTTTACATTGAAGTCGGTTGTATTTTTTTTGTATTTTATTTTATTTTACGGTTAGATTACATTAATTTATTACAGAGTTCCGGCGCTTAACTTCAGGCTATATCATCAGATCAGTTCAATATATTCCCCTTCTTCTTTCAGTCAGTCATCGACTACACGTACCTATAAACAAAGCAATTTTACTTATTACGACGGTTCTGCTGTGATCCTATGAGGAGTTCTGTTCCATATCTTCGAATTTCATGATCAGATCATAACAATATTTCTATGGGACCATTTCGGAAGCATAACCTTTCAAGAATAAAAAAAAAAAATCTAAATCGGTTCACAATTGACCGAGAAATCGGTGAACATACATAATAAAAAAAAACATACATTCAGCCGAACATAGAACCTCCTCCTTTTTGAAGTCGGTTAAAAAATGAAAAAGGTCTTGTATATTTGTGTAACTTTTCAGACCACCTGTGTAGTGTTATTAATTTGCTGTTTAGTATAAAATATTGTATAAAAACAGACAAATACCCAATTGATGCAGCTGTCTGTACAGGCATAGAAACTTGGTTTTTCAATGAATGAGAATAGATGGCTTATTTAATTGTTTACGCGCCAAGAATAAACAAATGCACGCGCTGTAAATAAGGTCGTTTTGTTTTTTTTTTAGTAAATAAACAGGTCAGGGGCTTATGTCAGCACTCGACGTGTTGGCTCACAATGGGCCTCATTTTTTTTTAAGGTGGGAATATCATCTAATGACAAATCCCACTCTTGGGCGGAGTGGGAGATAGTGTCAGTCTTTTGCTGACTAAAAACCCACTCCTGTTCCTTCTTTGCCTTCGTCCTAGGGCCCCGGGTTTCGTTTTCACACTACCCGTGGACAATGGGCCTCATCAGAATACTTAAAGTTACCCAAAGAACGAAAGAAAGAAAGAAAGAAAGAAAGAAAGAAAGAAAGAAAGAAAGAAAAAAGAAAAAAGAAAGAAAGAAAGAAAGAAAGAAAGAATAAAAATAATTTATTTTTCACAACACAAGGCACACGTACATTGTAGGTACGTGTGCCAATGCCAATTTAGGTAACACGAAACAAAAAAACTGGGCAAGTACGAGTCGGACTCGCGCCGTTTAAACTTATATGTAAAGAGTTCAATTCCTGATTGGAGTCTTGAAGTTTTTTTCCAAATCGCATAATTTTTTTTTTGTGACGTATCAATAATTTTTCAGTTCAGATTTATTCCTATACTTGTGTTATAAGACCTTGCTTTATGCAAAATTTCAGGATTCTGGGTCAACGGGAACTACTCTAGAATTTTGGTTCCCTTGAGTGTTGAAATATACGCTTTTTGCGACATAAACGGCCGTATCTTTTTTTTCCGTTAACTTAGAAGTTTGATTTTTTCACAGCTTCAAGGGAATGCAGATTTCAGTACATGGTTTTAATTTCAACTCAATACGTCCAAGAGTTCCCGAGATAAAGAGTCTTGACAGACAGACAGACAGACAGAAAGACGGGCGGACGGACAACAAAGTGATCCTATAAGGGTTCCGTTTTTCCTTTTGAGGTACGGAACCCTAAAAAGAATGCAGAAGAAGCAAATAGAATACAGTTGTGTGCCTCACGACTGCACAGGGCAATGGAAAGGGCTATGCTTGGAATTTCCTTGCGTGATCGCATCAGGAATGAAGATATCCGCAGGAGAACCAAGGTCGCCGACATAGCCCGAAGAATCGCTAAACTAAAATGGCAGTGGGCAGGGCACATTGCTCGCAGAACAGGTGGTCGATGGGAACGAAAGGTTCTGGAGGGGCTACCACGTATTGGTATAGCGTTGGAAGACCTCCTACAAGATGGACCGATGACCTAGTAAGGGTTTCGGGGTGCGAGACGCACAGGACCGTTCACTGTAACGAATTTCGGGGAGGCCTATGTCCAACAATGGACGTCTTTCAGCTGAAATGATGATGATAATAAAATAAACAGGTCAGAGATTATAATAAGCGATTTTCACTACATTATATAAAGTCGCTTCCCGCTGTCTGTCTGTCCAAATGTATGTTTAGATCTTTAAAACTGCGCAATGGATTTTGATGCGGTTTTTTTTAATAGATAGAGTGATTCAAGAGAAAGGATTATAAGTATAATACATGCATAATATAGTAGAGAAACACTGGTAATTTTAGAGGTTTTTAACGTGATGTCGTAAATAAGCACATTTTTTTTGCGCTTACATTGCAAACGCTGGCTGAACCCTACGAGATAGATCAGTTTAGGCAGGTAGGTAACGGCTCCCGACTTACGAGTTGTAACTCTCGGGTTCAAACCTAGCCAGGCGCATTACTTTGTGTAATTTATTTCATCACCACTGCTCTCAAAACGGTGAAGGAAATTAATTATTTACACGTTAATTTTATTACGTACAAGTACTGCCCCCCTAGCCAACTTACAACCGTTTCGTTTCGATTCTCTTTTCGTTGATCGCCTCGAGTCGGCCACGCCTCCTATTCCTTTGTTCTGACCACGTGACTGAGCGTTGAGATGACGTCAGAATAAAGGAATCGGAGGCGTGGCCTAATCGAGGCGATCAACGAAAAGAGAGTCGAAACGAAACGGTTGTAACTTGGCTAGGGGGGTTGAGGTCCTATTTCTATCCGCGGGGTTTAAACTAAAACGGATGAAAAAAGATTGCACGTAGCGGAGATGAGAATGTTAAGATGGATGTGTGGTGTGACGAGAATGGATAAAGTGAGAAATGAGTATATTAAGGGAAGTTTGAAAGTGGCGCCAGTGACTGAAAAGTTGAAAGGGAATCGTTTGTCTTGGTATGGTCATGTGAAGAGGAGAGATGAAACGCATGTTACTAAAAGAGTTATGAATTTACATGTGGATGGATGGAGAGGGAGAGGGAGACCAAAGAAAAGATGGATGGATTGTGTGAAGAGTGATATGAAAGAAAAGGAAGTTAGTGATAGTATGACGAGTGACAGGGCAGAATGGAAGAAAAAAACGTGTTGCGCCGACCCCAAATAACACGGGACAAGGGCAGGAAGATGATGATGGCCTTTAAACTAAGGCTTTCCGGGTGATTATAAAAAATATAACCTTAGGCGTGAGCCACCGCTCCAGCCATAGTTAGCCTTCTATCCTAACCTGTGTGTGTCGGGGTGCCCTAAAATTACGTCAATTCCTTCTCTGCAATAGTATTTTACACACATTGATATTAACTAACACTGAGGTTACATAATATCTATTAATACTGTAATATGAAAGTATTGTAACCAACCACTTTTTTAAAAGAGTAACCATGGAGTTTCTTGCCGGTTCTTCTCCATAGGAAACGGCCAATTTGGAACCGTGCACTAGCTTCTGACGTTTTATAAGTGCCCATGTAGGCCTATGTGAAATAAAAATATTTTACGCCCCAGGTATTCTATACATTGCCTAGGTATTGTATAGAATACCTGAATTATACAGAATGCCAGTAACACATATATATATATAAAAGGAGAAACTGAATGACAGATATATCAACGCAAAGCCAAAATTACTGGGTCTAGGAACATGAAATCTTGCACAAGGTTTCCTTTTACGATATAGGCGAGAACTAAGACAGGATTCTTTTATCTTTAACTTGAATGCGATCCCACCTGATGGTAAGCAGTGATACCATCGTATTTAATTTTAGATAATAGGATTTTTTTTTCTTTGCTTGACTGCGATCCCACCTGCTGGTTAGCAGTGATGCAATCGTATTATCTAAAATTAACCCCTCAAGGGGATGAAACAGGGGTCCAAAATTTATATATATTTTATTTTTTTATTCACACAACGCCGTCTAGTCCCAAGCTAAGCTGAGCTTGTGTTATGAGTACTAGACAACTGATAAACATACTTAAATATTTTATAAATACTTATTATAGATAAATTACACCCAGACACAGAACAAATGATTGTGCTCATCACACAAACATTTGTCCTGGGTGGGTATCGAACCCACGACCTCCGGCATAGCAGTCAGGTCCACTAACCACTAGACCAACAGGCCAATCATATGGCGAAACCTAATTTCACGCTGCTGATGCTGGCAGAAGTTAGTGCGATATATAAAAGGAGAAATTGACTGACTGACATATCAACGCACAGCCGAAACTACCGGGACCAGGGACATGAAAAGCAAAAGGTTTGCTTTTATGACGACAGGCACTAAGAAGGGGTTTCTGGAGATTCAACCTTTAAGAGCATCTAACTCCGCGGGCTTGCGGACGGCGAGCAATGGGTGGCTCGCCGTCCGCGGACACTATCACCCGCTCCGCTCAAGAGCGAGATTTGTCATTACATGATTTTCCGACCTAAAAAAAAGGGCATCCAACTCGACATACATTTTCACTGTTTTTCATACAACCGTTCTTACGCAATAATGACGTTATTACACATTTTTTATTAGATATTTTGGAAACACAGATAAATACTGTGTGGATATTATCTAGGCTTCTATTGAAATCAATTTACAAATATGTGTAAAACTAATCCAGTAAAGGCCTCTGAAAATCTGCTATTTTGCATGAACTCTGACACTTCATAATTTACTCAAAAATTTAAAAAGTCAAAAAAGTATAACAATAGAAGCCTTGCAAATTTAATCAAGATTCTGAATGACGACAATTTTTTTCAAAAACTTTAAGGGTTTAATAAAAACACGTATTTCCTGGAACAAGTTTTGTAAAATATTCGAGTAAATCACGGAATTACCAAATGCTAACAGAGTTTTCAGGCATTATCTCTCTTTTTTTGCATTGCCTTTTCATCAAACATCGCGTTGGATTGTGTTAGATGAAGTAACAAGCTTTTAAACCATGTCCGATGTTGACGATAGGCGAGTGAAAAAGGACCCTCATAAGTAAATAGTTCCTTTTTGAAGAGCAGTGGTGGCCGAGTGGAAACGACCGCGACTTACGAGTTGTAGGTCGCGGGTTCAAACCCAGTCAGGCGCATTACTTTGTGAAATTTATTTCATTAACACTGCTCTCAAAACGGTGAAGGAAAACATCGTGAGGAAACCGGCATATCCTAGAACCAAAAATTCGAAGACCTGTGACATTCACCAACCCGCACTGCGCTCGCGTGGTGGATTACGGCCCATTCCTTCTCCTAGAGAGAAGGCCTGAGTCCCAGCAGTGGGAACATTAAAAAGGCTGATTGTGCTATGCTATGTAACCTTTAAGGTGGTGAAAAGAGGGTATTTCGTTAGTATGCAAAATCTCATTCCGTGTACCAATATTATGTACTTGAAACTTAGAACGTAAAGTAGCCCAAGTACATAATAAAGGTTTTTATTATTTGTTTTCCAAATAAAACAAAATGCTCTCGTGCAAAGCCGGGGCAGACAACTAGTCCTGTATATAACAAATCACAGCTCTGTAATCAAAGATCGACTTCCAAAAACACATACTCAAAACCACCCTTAAATAACAAAAAAAAAACTCACCAGTGCTCCCTATTCTCGGAAGTCGGAAACTCGAAACTCGAAAGTCGGAAGTTCGAAAGTCGGAAAACTGGAGCACAACACTACACTTCACTAGGTACTATTGTATTACAACATTACCTATCGTGGCAAACGCTGTACGCGCCTACATCGACTGAGGCGAAGTATCTAGCCTTGCCGCTTAAATACCGGGGTTGAGGTAGGGGCGGAGTGGAAGATGCGCTATAAAATATAGTCCATTCGGGGTGAGTGTTTAATTTGTATGTTAAACGCGATATGAACTAAAAAGTGTACTTCAATATGGGATTATTAATTAAGTATTATTCAATATGGGATTATTAATGAATTATTATTCAATATGAGATTATGAATTAATTATTATTCAATATGAGATTATTAATTATTTATTATATAAGACAGCACTGAAGTAATCTGCCAGCGGTTTTACCCGCGTAAAAATAGGCAATTTACCCGAGAGAAATACTTCCGGGATAAAAAATGTTCTAAGTGTCATTACCTATCATCCAAATCTGTTTATCTGATGGCCTAACAAACATATACACAAACACACTCATAATTTATTTACCTATACATACAAACTTTTGCATTTTTAGGGTTTCGTACCTCAAAAGGAAAAACGGAACCCTTATAGGATCACTTTGTTGTCCGTCTGTCTGTTGGTCTGTCCGTCTATCAAGACCCTTTATCTCGGGAACGCGTCAAGTTATCGAGTAGAAATTAAAACCATATACTCAGGTCTGTGGTCCCTTGAAGCTATAAAAAAATCAAACTTCTGAGTTATCGAAAAAAAAAAGATACGGCCGTATATGTCGCAAAAAACGTATATTTCGATACTCTCAAAGGAATCAAAATTCATAGGCTACTTCCCGTTGAATCAGAATCCTGAAATATGGCATAAAGCAAGGTCTTACAGCACAGGTATAGGTATAAATCTAAAAACAGTAAATATGTTGTTGTGAAAAAAAATATACTTTTTGCAATTCGGAAAAATCTTGTTCCAGTCTTTCGATGTAGGTACATACGTGGTAGGAACGACGAGGCGAAACGCTTAGTCCGGACCGTAGAGTTTTCAACAATGTAAGATCCGATGGTAGAAAGATGATGGCGGAATGTCTCTCCACTCTCCAAAATGCATCTATATATTTGTTTCTTCTGTCAACAGTTACGCTATCATTGACTCCCTTTTCTTTCATTTCACTCTTCACACAATCCATGCATTTTTTATTTGGCCTAAATACTATTTTTTCAGTCAAAATATTTCCGCAGTGCGATACTACATTTTATAACATCGCTTCCACTACACAAAAACCTTAGCAAGCCATTGAAGGCTTTACGCACTCAAGCTAACCATCGCAAGATGACCTCCGTTTACAATTATATTACGAACTATTAGAGGTCAAACTATACTAGTTTTTGTTTTGATACAGTTCCTACACTCAACATAGTTATGACGTCATTTTTGACGTGAATTAAAACAAAGAAATTTGCACGATATTTTTAATTTTATTTTAAAAGGGTATGATTTTTTGAAAGGACCAACTCTTTTTCGAACCAATTGTGTGGTTGACGCATTTTTCATATAGCTTTTAACAATTACAATTAAGAATGAATATTTCCAATCCTTTCAAAATTAAATCCGCGTTGTATTATATGTATTTTATTAGTTATGTATTGTATACAATCGGGAAGCTGCGCGGTATCTTCTCGTCCAATATACCACAGTGTCTCAAGACGAAAGTCTATGACCAGTGCGTGTTGCCAGTGATGACATATGGCTCCGAAACGTGGTCGCTTACAATGGGCCTCATCAGAAGGCTTAAAGTCACTCAAAGGGCAATGGAATGGGCTATGCTCGGAGTTTCCTTGCGTGATCGCGTCAGAAATGATGATATCCGCAGGAGAACCAAGGTTACAGACATAGCCCGAAGAATCGCCAAACTTAAGTGGCAGTGGGCAGGGCACATTGCTCGCAGAACAGATGGTCGATGGGGACGAAAGGTTCTGAAATGGCAACCACGTACCGGAAGACGCAGCGTTGGAAGGCCTCCCACAAGGTGGACCGATGACCTGGTGAGAGTCGCGGGAATCCGATGGATGCGAGACGCACAGGACCGGTCATTGTGGCGACACTTGAGGGAGGCCTATGTCCAGCACTGGACGTCTTTCGGCTGAAATGATGATGATGATGTATACAATTATGTAAATAGTACACCACGATCTACCTGTGTATCTTTTTTCCTTCTCTATCAAATCCATCCTAAGGTTGTCTGTAAAAAATCGCTTTTAGCGATAAGACCGCCCGTTGTGACATCTTATTAATTTTCTATTGTAATTTTATTATTGGTGTACAATAATAGTAGATTATGTGACTAGGGGATAAAGCAGTGTCTTTAAGTCGCGGGTGGCGAATTTTAATCCCGAACGATAGTGAGGGATTTATATAATTAACTCCCGAGCATTGCGCGGGAGTTAATAAAGAAACCTGAGTGAAGTGAGGAATTCAAGCCACCCAAGACCAAGACAGCTTTATCCCCGTGTTGGATACTCTACTTTTTACACCATCGGTGAGATAATTAAAAGACAATTTAGTAAAAGAAATCATATAATACAGAAATATAAGTATTATTTACGAGTTAATCTTAACTATCACTCAAAATGTTTTGAGATTTGAAACAAACAAAATTCACTACTCAAAGATTCTATAGTTTAAATTTTCTATAACGCCCCGCTTGTTCATTACTTTTTTTTTAGAAACTTTTTTTATTCTGTTTTTTTTTTTTGTTAGTGGCCAGTTTGAAATTTGAATAAACTTGTTTGATGCACTACATTTTAATTCACATAATGCTGACGGTTTTTCACGTTCCAAATTCAAATCTCATTATTCCCTAGGGATCGCCCATACTGCATTATCTCCCTAGGGACATAATGACTTGCTTTAAGTGATGGTTGTATGACGTATAAAAGGGCATTATCGAGCAGGTGGTGTAAAAAAAAATATTCTATCTATCCATGCTTTCATACTGTCCATACTTGATATTATAAATGTGAAAGCAACTCTGTCCGTCTTTTTCTTTTAAGGTGGGAAATCATCCAATGACATCTCCCGCCCTTGGGCGGGACGGGAGAGCGTCTCAGACTTTACTGACTAAAACCCACTCCTGTTTCTTCTTTGCCTTCGTTTCAGGGTCCCGGGGTTCTCTTTCGCATCACCCATGGCCCCAGTAGGCTTCGACTCTGGGCCACTACGGTTGCTGACATCTTGAGGCACGCGTGGAACACTACGTTCCGTCGACGACTTGGGGTCGGTCCGGACGGTTACCGGACGGTCGGACGGCAAGCTACCCATTGCTCATCATTGTGCATTAAGCCTACCACGGCTGTAATTGTTTGGTACATACAAGTTACAGATAAGGTTGTGTAGATCAGGAGCATCTATAATTCCCCTGAGTATTTTGAATGCCACAGTCATCTGGTCGCGTGACCGTCTAGCTTCTAAGGAATTGAAACCCAAGCAACCCAGCAGGAATTTCGTGGAATATAAAAAAGGATAATAGCCATTAAGACGTTTAGTAGTGGGGCCATGGGGTCCGAGCGCTCATCGAGTTGTTCGGGATATCAGCAAACAGCTGGTCGACTCTTCGCGTGACCAGAGGGCTGGGCTTTTCTTCGGTCAACGAATCAGCATTGCCATCCAGCGTGGCAATGCTGCCAGCGTTCTGGGCACTTTTCCCATTGACATCGATGTGGACGAATTTTTGATGCCCTATGAGTTTTATTTCTACCCGTTTGTACATATTATTATTTTCAGTTTGTTTATAATTTTATTAAGTTATAATATTTAATAGTTAAGATGTATATATAAATTAATAAAGAAAATTTAGACGTTTATAAAGATTCCTTAGGAATGCTTTTTGCACGTTTTCTAAAGTTACGAGTAACATAGGTATATTGTTTTTCAAAAGGATTCTCAACGCAAGCACTTGGCTCAAGCTGCTACGGACTAATACACCGAAAACAAGTTTGATGACATGGAGACTGTGCAAATCGTGAAAGTTTCTTAAAACAAAACCAAAACGCCTAATAGAAAGCATAACGAGAGGTTCCCACCATGCTCCCTACGCGTCCCCTCTACCTTATGTCAATATTTGAAATAAACTAATTACAGCTGGGATGAAATATTACTAAAACAATTATAATTATACATGTGGATGGAAGAAGTGGCAGCCAGAGAAAAAACTGGGCAAGTGCGAGTCGGACTCGCGCCGTTAGGGTTCCGTACAAACTTACCTATGAAGACAGTTCAATTCCCGAATTGAATTACGAAGATTTTTCCGAATCACAAAAAAAAATTGTGACGTATCAACAAATTTACAGTTTTCAGATTTATTACTATACTTGTGCTATAAGACCTTGCTTTATGCCAAATTTCAGGATTCTAGGTCAACGGAAAGTACCCTATGAATTTTGATTTCCTCGAGAGTGTCGAAATATACGTTTTTTGTGACATAAACGATGTATTTTTTTTTCGTTAAATCGGAAGTTTTATTTTTTCACAGCTTCAAGGGACCGTAGACCTAAGTATATGGTTTTAATTTCAACTTGATACCACCACGCGTTCCCAAAATAAAGGGTCTTGACAGACAGACAGACAGACAGACGGACGGACAACAAAGTGATCCTATAAGGGTTCCGTTTTTTTATTTTGAGGTACGGAACCCTAAAAAAGATTTCTTTTTGTGTTACTTGTTCTTAAGTATAACACTTTGTACAAAAATAAATACAGGGACATTCCTCGACAGTCACAAGTCGGGGCATGGTGGAAAGAGTTCCGGCGAGATCTCATGGTGAAATGGCGACAACGACTGTCGCAATCTCAACCCAGTGCTAGGCAACCCATAATCATGGCGGTAAGTCCCTTCGTTGAGGAGTGGCTGGTGATGCGTCATGGCGTCCTCACCTTCCGTATGACGCAGGTCTTCATCGGACATGGTAAGCTTGCGAAGTTCCCGGTTGTCGCAATTGTGTAAACCGCCCAGAGGACACGATGGAGCATACGGTGGAGGTGTGCCCCAATTGGGACGAGCACCGCCGTGTTCTCGTAGAGGCAATCGGAGGCCTCTCGAGCCGGGCCCTGGTTCAGGCTGTGATCCGGAGCGAGTAGAAATGTCAGGAGGTCGCTTCCTTCTGCAAAGCAATAATGCTAACGAAAGAGGCGGTCGTACGCGTGAAGAAACGAACCTCCTCCAGCCGAGATCTAGACCCCGATTACCATATTTAAGAAAAGAAACGATTTGGCCAAGTATGCCCCCTTTTTAAGGTGGGGAATCCAATGACTGACAAAAAATCCAAAGACTTTCTGCTCCAGGGCAGGGCGAGAGGGCGCGTCAGACTTTTACTGACTAAAATCACACCTGTGTCCTTCAGTTACCCTTTGCGTTTAAGACTACGGGTGTCCTTTTCAGAAAGTCCCCAGGGCACTAGCAGGCATCGGCCCTTCTGGGCCCCTACGTTTTGCTGACATCTTTTTGAGGAGCGCGTGGATCAATACGCGCTGTCGATGATTAAATTTCGGAAATCGCCCTGTGACTCCTGAAACCTTGAGATCATCCTTACTGCTACGGCATATCAAATTGATATTGGTATAACTCAAGCAGATCTCCTTGATCTATACACAGATTGCAAATATATAGATTCCACAATCGTTATTGATTTGCTAGTTACAAATCAATAACTAGAAACACGTGTTTCATATCCTTTTAGAAGGACATCAAAATCTTTATACGTCCGGGCCGTTACGAATGTCCTGCTTGAAGTACAAGCACAAAAGAGATATAGGAACAGAAGTTAATCTACATACAAAGTGCGCTCGACCAACGCACACATAGACATCGCTCACGATATCTCGAATCGGTTGAAATCAGTGCGACCGCGAGTGTCATCCACCTGGGACAGGCGTCTGTGAACTTTTTAAAAATTTTGCAAATCGGTCCATAAACGACGGATTTCTGAGGTAACAAACATTAAAAAAAATAATGATAAAAAAAACAACCGAATTGATAACCACCTCCTTTTTTTGAAGACGGTTAAAAATAAGTTTTTATAACTATTCAGTCGGTGAAATATCCTTTTTTAAGTTACCAGTTGTTTCAGAGGTTTTTTTAGGTGGAAAAACACCCAATGACTTCTCTCTCTCTTGGGCGGAGTGAGAGGGCTTTTATATCAGACTTTTACTGACTGAAAACCACTTATGGCCCCGGGGGTTCATTTTCACTTAATCCATGGCCCCAGCAGGCTTCGTACCCAGTACACGTCGTCGACGACTTGGGCTCGGTCCGGACGGTTACTGGATAACCGGACGGCGTGCTACTCATTGCTTGCCGTCCGCAAGCCTACGCCTACGGCAGCTGGAAATCAGGATCGGGATCCCGGCGGCTGGGACGTGCGGTCGCCTCCTTCGCTAGCATTACTGCTTCGCAAAAGGAGGCGACTGCCTGCCATTCCTCCTCGCTCCGGACCTTGGCCTGTACCAGAGCCTGGCGCGATAGATCGTTGCCGCCGATCGCCCCCATGAGGAAACGGCTCTGTCCAAGCGGGGCACACCTCTGCCGTATGCTCCACCGTGTTCTCCGGAATTGTTTCAAAGAGGTAAGTTTATATTTAAGTTTTTGTTTCTGTTCTTCCTGTTTCATTCTCAACATCAGTTGTTTAATTTATTGTAGATAGGAGTGGCCGAGTGGTAACGGCCTCGACTTACTCGCGGGTTCAAACCCAGTCAGGCGCATTACTTTGTGTAATTTATTTCATCACCACTGCTCTCAAAACGGTGAAGGAAAACATCGTGAGGAAACTGGCATGTCCTAGAACCAAAAATTCGAAGACATGTGACATTACCAACCCGCACTGAGCCCGCGTGGTGGATTACGGCCCATTCCCTCTCCTAGAGAGGAGGCCTGAGTCCCAGCAGTGGGCTGATTATACGAGTGGCACTACCACAATACTTTTTGTGCATAGGTCAAAGCCAAAGCCGACGATCCTAGCGCGACCGCCGAGCGTAGATATGAAAAGTAAAGTACATACAATGCGTTCCAAATAAGAATAGGATCGATTGCCATGTTGTGACGTCACGTCTTACTGTCAAATCGAAGAATTATTATGGTCAGCAAAACAAGAAATTTTTAAAATTTAATTTATTTACGAACTGTGAACGAAAAATGTTTAATCAGAATTCAGTTCTTCAATTTTTCTCATCTCTGAGTTCTTCAATTTTGCCCAATTTCCTGCGATTTGACAGTATGACGTGACGTCACAACATGGCAATCGATCCTATTCTTATTTGGAATGCATTGTACATGAGATTAACTTCTGTACCTATCTATTTTGTGGTACAAAGTACCCAATCTTTAATGACATCCGTGCAATAAATATTATTGGTTAATAGGCACTTGTTTAAATATTGTTATTAATGGGACTAAAAACATGTTTAATTGTATAACAACAGTTTGATTTGGCCCATTCGCTGGTCAATAATCAAGGTCTTTGTGTCAAATTACTACCAGTTTCTAGGGTTCCGTAACCAATACTATGACTCCACGTCTGTCTGTCACCAGACTGTATCTCATGAATAGGGAATCCAATCTCGCATCAAAATCGCGATCCCTTGTAAATACTCGTAGTTCAATTCCCGAATTGAGTTACGAAAATTTTTCCGAATCGCAAAAAAAGGTTTTTTTTTTTGTCACGTAACTACAAATTTACAGTCTTCAGATTTATTTCTATACAAGTACTTGCTTCATGCCAAATTTCAGGATTCTAGGTCAACGGGAATATGCTATGAATTTTGATTCTCATGAGAGTGTCGAAATATACGTTTTTTGCTATATAAACGGCTGGATCTTATTTTTTCGTCAGAATTTTCATTTTTACACAACCTCAAGGGACCGCAGGCATATATTTTTAATTTCAACTTGATACCTCTACACGTTCCCGAGATAAAGCGTCTTGACAGACAGACAGACGGACAACAAAGTGATCCTTTAAGGGTTCCGTTTTTTTTTCCATTGAGGTACGGAACCCAAAAAAAGATTATCCAAGTACACACGAGACATTTATTGCATAAGTGTGTATGCGCTTAGGTACACAGGTGCACTCTTTGTAGCTTTAATCTCGTAGTCCGATGGGGTTTTTTTTTCGTTGTGAAAATCATCCAACGACATCCCTCGCTCTTGGGCGGAGCGCGAGGGTGTGTCAGACAATTCCTTTCGGAAGCAGACCGTTGGCCCCAGTAGGTTTCGACCCTGCTGGCCCCCTACGGTTTGCTGACATCTTGAAGCGCGCGTAGAACAGCGATGACTTGGGCTCGGTCCGGACGGTTACCGGACGATCGGACGGCGAGCTACCCATTGCTCGACGTCCGCAAGCCCGCGCCTTCGGTGGCCAGATAGTCCAGGGAGAGACCGGGCTCAGGGCCTCAAGTCTGCTATTACAATAGTGTCAGAATGGTCTATCATTGATTTCATAATTGTTGATTTTGATAACTTTGGTAATCTACTAATATAATGGCGTCATTGTGACTTTCCAATGGTCAACCTCTGACACTCCATTGAAAGAAATGGCATAGAATGGTAATCTCGTACATAATGATAAATTAATGTTTGACGTATGCGGGAATCTGCTAAAATTTTGACAGTTCCTTTGATCAGTGACTTGCCATTAGAACGTCATTGTGCAGTCATTGCTTTTGATTAGTTACGAGATAATATCTCGATATTGTCATTCTACCACAAGACCATTGAACGATCAGTGATCGATCATTATGAATTAGAAGATTACGAACTTTTAGCAAAATGACAATGGGATCGGGTTGGAATGACGAATTTATGAAAATAGCAGACTTGGGCCCCTGGACAAATGGCTTTACATCTTTCGGAGACACGGGGGAATCACTCCACCAACTTCCAAACTCCAGGCTATAGAGTCATTCAACACACAGCACTTTTTGCCCGACCCGGATGTCGAACCCAGGACCTAACGCTCAGCAGTCGCGCTTGGGGTCACAAGACCAACGAGGCGGAACGAGACGGCATTTTACATAGCACTAGCTGTCCCCCGCGGTTTCTCCTACATCTTTAGTTACTGCTCTGCTCTCGTGACTGTTAGCGTGATATTATATAGCTTGTAGCCTTTCTGAAAGAAAAAAATAAGTGTGGCACTCGGGGACTGCCGCGGTAAAGCTATTGCATAGCATTTTGTATCAACTTATGCAATTATAATTATTTATTTATTTTATTTATGCAGTATTTCTTTTTCTTTGATATTAATTCAAGTTACACTTTTTGAGCGTGGTGACCGATAAGAAAACAATTTTTTTTCTTTCTTGTTTACTTCATAAATTGCTACAAGTATGTTCAGTTGTTATCATAGAACATTACTATAATCTATTATAATACAAAAAGACTATTTTGTTTGACCGAGATTTGAACTCGAGGCACGATGATTATTATCTGACTATTTATTTGACAATTGACATATGTATACGAATTTTGATAACAAGGTAGTAATAAGTCGATTATATTGAATGTATTGTAACTTCCAAAATAATGATTTTGCATGCCGTAAGGCAGAATGTAACGGAAACACCCAACTCTGTACCATCTTATAATTGTACCTAAATTGCTCGCAAATAAATAATTCTGATTCTGATTCTGATGATAACATAGGTAGAACGCTGTACCAATGCGCCACACAGGTCGTTAACGACTTTTCTAAAATAGGTGTTCGGTCTCTGTCGGCCTCCAAGCCACAAATCCGTGCCCGTCGGAGTGGGGAGCGTGAGGTAAATTTTTCGTTACGGAATTTCTGGATTCGGTCCCCGCGCTCAAGGCCCGCGATAGAAGCTATGCAATAGCTTAAAAAAAGAAAGAAGAAAGAAAGAATGAAAAACAGTTTATTCACGTGAAATGACGCAATCTTAAAACTAACTAACAAACATAATTGATAGGGAAGATATGCGTCACATCCGCGCAAAACGGCCGAACGCTCAGCATAAAGCTGCGGCCTCACGCATTATGCGATGAGCTCACAGCGCTGGTTTTCAGCGTGGGCCGGTGGCGGTGTCGACATAAAGACGCCCGAACGGTGCAGTGTACAACAAGATTTGGATAGAAAAAGAAAATAAAAATACATATGAATTATAAATTTAAAAAAGTTAGATTAAATTTAAAAAAAAATAACGTGACAAATACATTTATATAAAGTGGCAACACCACGACGCGCCAATTTTTTTTTTTAATTCGAACCATTTTTTTTATTGATAGGTTCTCGCTTGGTAAGGCGATGGTAAATTATGTTGTGGTCCACGGTGGAACACGCTGGCCTTGAAGTAACCTATTCGCTCTTGACTTAAAGACCCCTAGGTTATAGCTATCAGGTAACACAGACTCCGGCAGCAAATTTCACTCCTTAGCTGTACGCACAATGCATGTGTTCCCAAAACGTTTTGTGCGTGTGGGCGGGATATCCACCATGTACCGGTGGCGCATCGCTGTACGCCTGGTGGTCTGATGATGGAACAGGCTTGGCGGAATTAAGTCATGCAATTCGGACGCACACTCCCCGTAATGCAACCGGTAGAAAACCGACAGGCTAGCAACACGGCGTCGATGCTCAAGACTTTGAAGCTTCGACTTAAAGAGTACATGACGACCAATGATTCTCTTGTGCTTCAGATTATACAACATTATTTTTAGTGTATATATATGCGAAACCTGAATATGGTTTGTTCAGAATCAGTAACTGAATCGATTCCAATAATTTTTACACCATGTTATATTTTTTCCCAAAAATATTTTTTAAATGTCACAATTGGACACCACCGACACTCAATACAACACAGGTAACGGCAGGTTATAGCGGGCATTAGGCGCCAGCGCACAGTTGGGTTCGGGAGTAAAACAACCCCTCAGTCGCCTTGAGGGCCCGTAACCAAGTATTTGTGCGGACAACCAGGTAACAAAACAAGCTTATAATTTTGTGATTTTTCATGATACAGTTATGAAATTTTGTACATAGATTCTTTAAATGAAAATTCATAATATCTATATATCTATCAACCAAAAATCTTTGAGTCAAGAGTGAATAAAGGTTACTTCTTGACAAGTGAGCTCCATCGTCGTCCACATTGTTGCTTTCCATCAGGTGAGTAAGACAGTGATCAAGCGAGAGCTAATTGGTGATCCAGATTTGGTTAAGTCCAATCTACAAAACCTCGAGAACAGTAGTAGGGTAGCCAGCTTTTTGGTATTTTACAGGCTGCATTTCGAAGAGTGTGCGCAGGAATTTCATGACTTGATTCCGCCATCTCCTTTCTACCATCGGACAACCCAACGTACGGTTAGTATCCACCCTTATGTTGTTGAAACTTCTACGGTCCGGACTGAGTGATTTGCCTCGTTGTTTATACCGCGTACTTCGAAGGACTGAAACAATTTGCCTGCTTCGGTCTTCCCGTCCGATTATAATTTAGGTGTCTTCAAGGCTAGAGAGAATATGCTCTTAATAAACTAGTACGCCTCACCATCAACGATTGCATCACTGCTTACAATAGGTTTTTTTTTTTTCTGTGGGAAAATCATCTTATGACATCCCCCGCCCTTGGGCGGGGCGGGAGATAGTGTCAGACTTTTACTGACTAAAAACCCACTCCTGTTCCTTCGTTGCCTTTCGTACCAGGGCCGAGTCTTCCTTTCAGAATCAGACCCTTTGCCCCAGTAGGCTTCGACCCTGCTAGGCCCCTACAGTTGCTGACATCTCCTTGAGGCGCGCGTGGAACAGCACGCGCCGTCGACGACTTGGGCTCGGTCCGAACGGTTACCGGACGGTCGGACGGCGAGCCACCCATTGCTCGCCGTCCGCAAGCCTGCGCCTACGATGGCCGGAAATCGGGATCGGAATCCCGGCGGCGATTGGGGCGTGAGGACCGTTGCCTCACGCGATCAGCCGCCTCCTTTGCTAGCATTACTGCTTCGCAGAAGGAGGCGACCGCCTGCCACTCCTCCTCGCTCCGGACCATGGCCTGTACCACGGCCCGGCGTGAGAGTTCGCCGCCGCCGATCGCCCCCACGAGGACACGGCGTTGCTCTGCCCAAGCGGGACACACCTCCACCGTGTGCTCCACCGTGTCCTCCGGGTGGTCCACACAATGGTGACACCCGGGCGTTTCTTCCGCACGAATCCGGTGCAGGAACCTCCCGAACTTACCGTGTCCGGTGAGGACCTGCGTCATGCGGAAGGTAAGGACGCCGTGTTGCCTTTCCAGCCACTCCTCAGAGAGGGGACTTACCGCCATAATTATGGCGTGCCCATGCTTACCATAGGTAGGATCGCAGTCAAGAACTAGTTTATTTATATCAATTAAAATCTATTGATTAGCGCGTTCAAACAAAAAAACTCCTCAGCATTTATTTTATTGGTACAGATGATTGACTCAACGTTCAAACTCTCATAACATAGAACTGATTCATAATTTTTTTGTTCTATATTGATCCTAGCCACTGACCCATATCTTAGCGCTAAGTTTGACCTAATTCCATTGGTTTTTTGTTCTAAATTAGTCTTAATAATATGTCCTTAATTAGGTTTTAATTATAGATTTTTTGTGGGTCGTAGGTCGCTGTGGGTATCCAAGTGTGTTATGGGTGCTGTACCAAAAGTTTTGTTGAGTTTTAATGTCCTCGTGACGGCGATCGGCGGCGGTGACCTCTCGCATCCGGCCCTGATTCAGGCGATGGTAGGAAGTGAGGGGAAATGAGAAGCAGTCTCTTTCTACTACGAAGCTGGAATACGAGTGAAGAAAATAGCAGAAATCGTCAGGGGGACACCCCGAGTGTTTGCTTGCAGACGGTGAGCAATGGGTAGGTCGCTGGCCGGCCATTCGGTGAGGACCAAGCTCGAGTTGACGATGTGTTGTCTTCTATACTCGCCTCAAGAAGCTGTCAGCAAAATGGACAGCGAATTTTTATTATAATTGTTGTTGTATCGGCAATGGAAATACATATTCTATGTAAATTATAGATTGATATTATTATTATACCCGCAACCGTTACCAAGTCATCGGTCAACCTTGTAGGAGGCCTTCCAACGCTACGTCTTCCGATACGTGGTCGCCATTCCAGAACCTTTCGGCCCCAACGGCCATCTGTTCTGCGAGCAATGTGCCCTGCCCATTGCCACTTTAGTTTGGCGATTCTTCGTGCTACGTCGGTAACCTTCCGATGGATGCGAGACGCACAGGAACGTTCATTGTGGCGACACTTGGGGGAGGCCTATGTCCAGCAGTGGACGTCTTTCGGCTGAAATGATGATGATGATTATTATTATTTTACCTGCTGCGGTCTTCCCGTCCAACTATAATTTAGGTGTCTTCAAGGCTAGAGTGAATATGCTCTTAATAAACTAGTGCGCCTCACCATCGATGATTGCATCACTGCTTAACATCAGGGGGATCGCAGTCAAGCAAGGTTTATACCAATAAAAAAAAACAACTCAGATAGAGTAGAAATTTTCACAGTATGTGTATTTCTTTTCGGTTTATCAGATACAGTCCGCTGACAGACGGACGGAAAGCTGAGGCTTAGCAATGGGGTCCCGTTTGCACCTTTTAGTTACCCAAGAAAAGAAAACGTGTTAAATCTACGGATAAATTAAAGAAATACAAAGTATTCATTGACAGCTAGGGACAGTTTAAATGTAATAAGGAAAAATATGTTTTATTTTTACGGTTTTCGCACAATTTTCATAAGTTTTTTCTTCATAGGAACCTTACTGAGAGTTCAACAAATAGCTTTTTAAAAAAAATCATCAAAATTAACTCAGTCAGTCTTGAGTTTTGCGCGTAACAACATTTAGCCATTTATGTTTATTTAAATAAAATATTATTTTATAATAACGCTCATTAATAAAATATTAACAATATTAGGCCTTTAAAATCGTGACTGATCGTGATAGCTACTAGATTTGAATTTGATTGATTAATTAATCCTACAATCTGTCAAACTCCTGTCAAAATGGATTAGTAGAACGATTCGTGATTCAAGACATAAATAATTATGAGTTCTTTATAACCAAGGTAACTTTACGTACACCTATTTGTCAAATGATTTACGCTTTTTTGGGTGGGAAATAATAAACTTTCCCATTCTGGATGGAGCGAACTTTTGCCTTTGAAAATGAAAATGTATTTTTACACCACCTGCTCGATAATGCCCTTTTATATGTCATACAACCATCACCTAAAGCAAGACATTCTGTCCCTAGGGAGATAATGTATTATGGGCGATCCCTAGGGAATAATGAGATTTGAATTTGAATCGTCACAAAACCATTATTTTGAAAAAAAAAACACATTAAAAGAATTAAAATCAAATCAATCAAACCGAGTCTCTAAAAAAAGGTAATGAAAGAGCGGGTGCCTTATAAAAAATTTAAACTATAGTTTAATCTTAGAGTAGTAAATGTTGTTGGTTTCAAGACTGATAGTCAACATTAACTTGTAATATAATACTGATATTTCTCTTATATGTATTATAATTTGTTTCAGTAAAATTAAATTGTATTTTAATTATTCGTTCCCAAAATGTTTTGTGCTTATAGGTGGCATGTTCACCATGTACCGGTGGCGCATTGCCGTACGCCTGGTGGTCTGATGATGGAACGGGCTAGGCGGAATTAGGTTATGCAATTCCGACGCACACTCCCCGAAATGCAACCGGTAGAAAACCGACAGGCTAGCAACTCGGCGTGGCGTCGATGCTCAAGACTTTGAAGCCTCGACTCAACGAGTGCATCATTGCCAATGATCCTCCTGGCTCACCTCTCAATTGCCTCAAGTGCATCAAGCTGGTATCGGGCACATCAGTCCCAAAGATAAGAGCAGTACCTACTCCATACACGATCGAACTTGCGCTTGATAAAGTTTGAGCAGCTGTTCCGGCGTGAAGTATTGTCTGACTTTCGTGAGGGTTCCCAGCTTTCAGCTTTATCTAAAAGCTGTCTTTGTCTTGGGCAGCTTGCATTCCTCACTTCACTAAAGTTTTTATTTTAACTCCATCGCACTGCTCGGTAGTTAATTCTCCGGATTTTTAATCCCGACGAACGGCGAGTATCCACCCTTCTGTTGTTGAAACCTCTACGGTCTGGACCAAGCGTTTAGCCTCGTCTTTTATACTGCGCAGCAGGCAAGTTGTTCCAGTCCCTCGAGGACTGGAACAACTTGCCTGCTGCGGTCTTCCCGTCCGATTATAATTTAGGTGTCTTCAAGGCTAGAGTGGATAGGCTCTTAATAAACTAGTGCGCCTCACCATCAACGATTGCATCGATACTTACCATCAGGTGAGATCGCAGTCAAGCACTAGTTTATAGCAATTAAAAAACAAATTAATCCCTCACTGGCGTTCGGGATTAAAACCTAATATCCTTCGTTTCATTCGGAATTCAATGTCCCCGCGATTTAAAGACACTGCTTTATATCCTAGTCACATAATCTAATATTTTATTCGCTATACTATTCCAAATATAAACAGCTATACTAAAATGTCGCTAACATAGTGACCTCCCTAGTCTTAAATGGTGGATTACAGCCCACTCCCCCTCACTGGGAAGACACTTGAGCCTCATATAAAAGCATGTGGGCCGTAATCCACCACTTGGGACTAATGCGGGTTTGTTACAAAGAAAACAGGTTATTTATTTTAGGGGTGCGTTTAAGAGCCCTTCTGAAATGTACATAAAAACGATACTAGGTACCTATTTTCGGCTATATCTGTTACTTATACCGCTTTGGGAGGAGCGAGAGTCTGAGTGTCAGATTTTTACTGACTAAATAAAACCCACCCCTGTTCCTTCAGTTGCCATTTGAGTACCAGGCCCCCTAGCCAAGTTACAACCGTTTCGTTTCGATTCTCTTTTCGTTGATCGCCTCGAGTCGGCCACGCTTCCTATTCCTTTGTTCTGATCACGTGACTGAGCGTTGAGATAAAGATGACGTCAGAATAAAGGAATCGTAGGCGTGGCCTAGTTGAGGCGATCGACGAAGAGAATCGAAACGAAACGGTTGTAACTTGGCTAGGGGGGCAGGGCTGTATTGATTCTTTCGTATAAACCCACAGCCCTGGCAAGCGAATCCTTTTTGTAACGACTTATCAACTCAGTCCATTGTGCAGAGCATGCGTGGAGTCGGTGGAAACTGTAGCGCACGTGCTCCTCGAGTGCACAGCCGTCAGTGAAATAAGAACACGAACTTTGGGAGCACCGAATCCACTCATAGACGCCCTGACTCCTGAGCAAACTGAAAGGACTGATCTGCTTCTGAAGTGAGCTGAGCCAACATGGTCCACCGAGGACTAATTGCGGAAACCAGTTCACAAAGATAAAATAAGTTAGAACTACATTAGACAGACGCACACGTGGACCACACCAGCCCCCCTAGCCAAGTTACAACCATTTCGTTTCGATTCTCTTTTCGTTGATCGCCTCGAGTCGGCCACGCCACCGATTCCTTTGTTATGACGTCATCTCAACGCTCAGTCATGTGTTAAGGAATAGGAGGCGTGGCCGACACGAGGCGATCAACGAGACAGATAGACGGACGGACAACAAAGTGATCCTAGGGTTCCGTTGTTTCCTTTTGAGGTACGGAACCCTGAAAATGATAAATAGCATATTTATCATCGCTGCAGAATAAAATCTTCTTCCTCTAGTAATCGTTATTTTAGTCGTTACCATCTTTTCTTAGCCACATCGTAATAAAAAAACAGGCTAGAAAAAAAATGCAAAAAAAGATCACGAACTTTTTGCACTAAACAAGAATCATACCGAAGACCTCAACTGACAGCCACTCTTTACAAATTATATCTACTATAATGAAGATTACTTTAAACGCTAAACAAATAAATTGGAACCATTAAAAATAACAGTAAAATCTAAAGAGAACCAGTTAAAATCTTTTTATAGTACTTGTATTTTTTTTTTAAACGGAAGCGCGCCAAGGTTTTGTAGTTCATTCGTCCGTACTCTGATTGATTCCGTCTGCTTCACCGTATTTGCATAAAAAAGGTAACAACACTATATCTATGCTTTTAATAAAGCCTTTTTTTTGTTGGGATTCATCAAATGACCTCCTAACCTTCCGCTCTGGGCTGAGCGAGAGTGAGTGTTATGATTTAACTGACTTTTTCTTTTAAATGATATAAACTAGTGCTTGACTGCGATCCCACCTGATGGTAAGCAGTGATACAATCGTTGATGGTGAATCGCACTAGTTTATTAAGAGCCTATTTACTCCAGCCTTAAAGACATCTAAATTATAATCGGACGGGAAGACCGCAGCAGCATAAGCTAATCCGAGGAAGCTTTATGGTAGCCGAAATACAGCATATGATGGAGGAGAGCCGCTTGCAATGGTATGCGCAGAAACGAAGACCACATGACTAGACGCGTATTAGCCATAGAAGAGGGCAAAAGAGGAAGAGATCGACCACCGACTACCTGGAGGCGAACCATCCAGAATGACAAGGAGCCTAACGCCAGAAATGACGCAAAATAGCCTAGAATGGCGTAAAAATATCAGGAGGGCTGACCCCAAATAGGGAACAAGCCAGGGGATTGTTTGATTGGGAAGACCGCAGCAGGCTAATTGTTCCAATCCTTCAATGTAGGCGGTACAAACGAGCCGAACTGCTACCTGAAACCCACCTGTATTCTTTCGGTTTCTGGTTACTTTGCAGGGCAAGGGCAGGTTCTGCGCCCTGGAGACAGCGAGCTACCCATTACTCGCCGACCGTCTATGTCTATGTGAGTATGGTTTCCGCATATAGTCCTGCGGACCATTGTACGTGGGCCATGGCGGCCATAATCTTAGGTGGGCTTATTCCTCTTCGCACACCTCAGCGTAATTTCGCCAAACCCGTTCCATCATTGTACCACCAGACGAACGGTGACGTACCGCCGCTACATGGTAAACACTGCTCAGGGTTTCGTCCGCCTCTTTTTCTTGCATTACTGCTTCGCAGAAAGAGGTGACCAGCTCCCATTCCCTCCGTACCATGGACTGAATCTGGGCCGTTTCGCTTCACCCTAGAGTGAGAGAAGTTATTTGTTGGTTTAACCGAAAAATGGTTGCCCATCCCAGTCCTAGACGCTTATGATGCAATATCTCTATATTCAAGTAGATAAAGGGTCCCTCAGCTAAAATATTATTCATCAAGCCTGAACAAAAGCACTTCTGATCATATTAAGATTATATTATATTTTCATACACTTATTATATTAAGGTCAATGTAAGGCTCTGTGCAGAATAATAATAATATTTATCGATGTACAAAACTAACTTACAAAATAAAAATAAAAGTCTTAAAGACCGGACGCGCCATCTCATCTTCCGCAGCGGCTGCAGAGAACCTCAAGCGGCGGAAATATAATAACCTTGTTGGTTATTATATTTCCGCCGCTTATATTTTCGAGCCGTTTGGGGTTGAAACTCTCGGATCGTGGGGTCCGAGTGCTCAGAAATTATTTAAAGAACTTTCAAAACGCCTTGTTGACACTTCGCGTGACCCAAGGGCTGGCTTTTACTTCGGACAAAGGATAAGCATTGCCATTCAGCGTGGCAATGCCGCCAGTCTTTAATGTACCCAACAATACCAGTCGACAGCGATGTGGAGGAGTTTTTCAACACCGTACTTTAGATTGCTTTTTTTAGTACTTTAGGGCTTTTATTTTGATTTTGTAAGTTAGTTTTAATTACGTTATTATTAGATTTAAATGTATATAAAATGAATAAAGATAATAGTCGATGTACATTAATGACATAGTTCTGGCAGGGGTCTTTTCATGAGGGCTATGCTGGCGGAGACAGACAATTGGAGAGAAATGGCGTCCTTCTGTGAGACCGTGATGGTCCAGAAGGAGGCCGCTGAGCGGGGTCCTCTCACGATCCCGCTCAGCGGCCTCCTTCCTCCTCCTACTCGTAGAAGGAGGTATCAGAGGGTCAACCGCCTTGACGCCTAAAACGCTGAAACCCCGCTTGCAACATTTAAGGTAGGCAGGACTCCGAGGTCACGGGCTCTCAGAGTGGGGACTCTGTCCGCCCGCCAAGTGACTTCAGGAAAGACAGTGGCACAGTGATCACGTGCTACCGTGCACAACGAGGCTGAGGGAAGACCTCTCACAGTCTCCTCAGGGATGTGCCCTAACAGGCGTTGTACAGAAGGGGTTCCGGGGTGGTCTTTTAAGAGGTCACGGGGCCCTCTTCCATGTGCTGATGGTGATCACCGGGGTGATTTTAGTGAGGTAAAAATCCCAGACTCCCTGGTCTTTTCCCCAAAATTCCAGGCGCCTTTTGAAGGTTTCCCCACGAAAACAAAAAAAAGTAGTCTTTACATAGTTCTTATTAACCAGTGTCCATTTAAGCCTTACAAACCCATAGCCCTATGGATTTGAATATAATTTGTTTCGGTATTGTCTTAGAAGGAGAAAAATGTAGAGTATACCAACACGGGGATAAAGCTATTAGTAGGTATTTGTATCGGACGGCTTGAATTCCTCACTTCATTCTATATTAACTCCCTTGCAGTGCTCGGGAGTTAATTACATAAATCTCTCGCTGGCGTTCGGGCTTAAAACTCAGGACTACTAAATAAGGAGCTCAACGACTTCACAAACAATATCAAAGAAAAGACATTTGGGTACTGACACTGTGCGTGTGTTTTGTACATATTACAAAGTATTACCCAAATTCGTCGCGGGCTTGCGGACAGCGAGCAATGGATAGCTCGCCGTCCGATCGTCTGGTAACCCTCCGGACCGAGCTCAAGTCGTCGACGGCGCGTACTGTTCCTCGCGCGCCTCAAGGTGATGTCAGCAAACCGTAGGAGCCCAGCAGGATCGATGCTTCTGAAAGGAAGACTCGGCTCTGGTATGAAAGGCAACGAAGGAACAGGAGTAGGTTTTTAGTCAGTAAAAGTCTGACACGCTCTCTCGTCCGCCTAGTAGCGAGGGATGTCAAGGAAGGATTTTCCCACCGAAAAAAAAAACTACCTAAATGCGTTGTCTATCAGTACTGGCTCCAGTCTACACCCAGCCTAACCCAAGCCACGTATTTAGAGCACAGATAATCAAGCACGTACGAACATCGTCACTCGAGCGCGAACGACTACTCACAAACAGCTTATAGCATTTAATTTTATATTTAATTACATCTTATATTATACGTTTAACTTTAGATCTTATTTATGAGCCAGTGTATAGAACTGTTTTAGATTGTATGTATGTTATGCCGGCAATCTGTATACTCCGGTATTCTATACAATGCCTAGGCAATCTATATATATAAAAGAAAGTCGTGTTAGTTACACTATTTATAACTCAAGAACGGCTGAACCGATTTGGCTGAAAGTTGGTGGGGAGGTAGCTTAGAACCAGGAGACGGACATAGGATACTTTTTTTTTTGTGTATGGTAGAGTAGGGTAGAGTAGGGTAGGGTAGGGTAGAGTAGGGTAGAGTAGGATGTAGTAGTCAGTTGACGGGAGCGAAGCCGCGGGCAAAAGCTAGTAGTTCTATAAATGAATGGTTTCAGGAATAATATACAAGTAACAATTTAAACAAAAATTACATATACTCGTAGTTTGTGTGTAAAAGTTAATATGATAAAATATATGACTTATTATTTTCATATGACTGTATCAAACCCGAGAGTAATAAATTATATAACTGACATTGTTTAACGTGATAAATATCTGACTTGCTATTGTATTGGACTGTATCTAGGTACTATATAAGGTGTTAAAAAATTAACTTTAAGCATTTCGAGCGGACATTGTACTTCTCATTATGAACAACTTTTACTATGGGACCAAACCTGAAATAGCGAAAAAAAAAATCAGCTGCTCCATACATTTTGACGAGTTATGCGAACATAAACAGCTGATTTTTTTTTGCGATTTCAGGTTTGGCCCCATAGTAAAAGTTGTTCATAATGAGGAGTACAATGTCCCCTCGAAATTCTTAAAGTTATTTTTTTAACTCCTTATATAATTGACATTAGGCATGGCCGTATTTCAGCGACATTAGGATTGAATTATTATTGTTATTAAATACCTATTTCTTCTCTATTTCTTTGTATAAAAAAACAACTTCACATGCCATATGCAGGCTAAATAGAATATAAGATTAAATAATGTAACATAAATAAGAAACCATCGAATGTAATTACTCTATTTTTATGTGAATAAATGAATATGAATATAAATGTATAAAATACCTAAAACGTGTAGGAAATATTATTTATTTTATACTTTGCCTAGATATTTTATATAATACCGAATGCGCAGCCGGTAATGTAAGGCTAAGGCGGTAGCTCCTCTCCCGCTTTAGCCTTCAAACCTAACCTATCCCTGTCGGGGTGCTCTAAAATTACGTCTTTTACTTTCCTGCTCTCGTCTTTTACACACATTGATTGTAATAGAACATACTAGAATCGTTGAGATTGCTCGTTCCAAACAGTAGGCTGCGCTCAGGACACAGGGAAAGGCTATTTAAAGTCCCGGTAGCTCGCACAAATCTGTTAAAGTTCGCACCCGTGACTCGGGTGGTTGAAATACTTACGAGTAATAGCATCTCTCTGCGGTTAGATATTTGTTCTTGCACATTGGCGGAATTCGAGGGGGTGACACTAAGTGTGTTGTCCTCTGTGTAACTTGTGCCGATTCTCCGGGTGCTGCTTGAGACTGACCATCGACTATTATGTATGTTGCCTACTACATTAATGGATATTTGATCAGTCTGTGGGTGGCGTCTCAAAGTGCGGCTATTTTGCAACTACATTTTGTTATCTTGGGTATACCTGTTAAAACAATCGTATGTGTTAATAAACAAATAAACATGTTTCATTGGCCCGTCATCTTATAAGTGGGTCGGTTAACATTAATAAATATAGATCAAAATCTATTTATTTTACACATTGCCGGTGAACCAGCAATGTGTAAAAGTAACGGTACTCTATACAATCCGTAGGAATTGTATACATTAACGAAGTAAAGTATGTAATGTACAATTAATAATATTCATAAATATTTCATATATTGCCTGGGCGCCCCCGGTATTCTATACATTGCCTAGGTATTGTATTGAATACCTGAATTGTACAGACTGCCCGATTTTTGAATAAATTAGTTAATTAGACCAAACTCGCCTAACATTATTTTTAGTTTATACGAAACCTGAATTTATTTTGTTCAGAATCAGTAACTAAATGGATTCCAATAGTTTTTACACTATGTTTTATTTTTTCCCAAAAACATTTAAAAAGGTCATAAGTTGGACACCACCGACACTAAGTACAACTCAGGTCACGGCAGGACATAGCGGGTATTAGGTGCCAGAAAACAGCTGGGTTCAAGTGCAAAACAACTCCTCAGTCGCCTGGATGGCCCGGTGACTATGTATTTTTGCTGACATAACAAGCTTATAACTTCGTGATTTTTCATGATACAGTTATGAAATTTTGTACATAGATTCTTTACATAAAAATACTAGACACGTGTTTCGGGTTTCGTACTAAAACTAATGTTGTAGGTATATAAAAGGAGAAAACTGACTGACTGACATATCAACGCACAGCTACAGCATCTTGGAGCGTGAAATTTTGGACAAGGTTACCTTTTATGACGACAGCGAGCACAGAGAGACGAGGACACGGCGGTGCTCTGCCCAAGCGGGGCACACCTCTACTGTATGCTCCACCGTGTCCTCCGGGCGGTCCACACAATGGTGGCACCCGGGCGTCTCTTCTGCACGAATCCGGTGCAGGAACCTCCCGAACTTACCATGTCCGGTGAGGACCTGCGTCATGCGGTAGGTAAGGACGCCGTGAGGTCTTTCCAGCCACTCCTCAAAGTGGGGACTTATCGCCATAATTATGGCGTGCCCAGCACTGGGTTGCGACAGTCGCTGTCGCCATTCCACCATGAGATCCCGCCGGAAGTCTTTCCGCCATGCCGCGACTTGGTGCGGCAGCGGAGTTTCACCCCGGCGTTGCATCTCCATGCGCAGATCGTGCATGCGTGCAAGGTCTTTTGCCTCCAAATCCCACGGTGGTTGGCCAGCAAGGAGGCTCGCTGCTTCGCAGGAAATCGTGCGGTATCCCCGCAGCATCCGGATGGCCATGACCCTCTGACTTGCGTTCAGCTTGGGCGCCGGTCGCTTTCGAAGCGACGGCGCCCATACCGGCGCCCCATAAAGGGCCATGGACCGAACGATTCCTGCATGGAGCCTCCGGCAGGAGGCATCTGGACCTCTCTCGCTCCTCGAAATTCCATCGGCTGTCGAGGACAAATCCAAGGTACTTCATCGTCGACTCGACACCGATGTGAACCCCTCCTACCGTTAGTTGGGAACCCGATGGTGACGCATTCCGAGGGCCGTGGAAGCACATGGCCTCAGACTTGTGCAATGCCACCTCCAGTCCCAACTCTTGAACCCGCCATACTTGGAACATGGGATTCGATGGTGTTCAATGATACTTTCTTAGCGTAGTAGGTACTACACACAACAATGTGAGTGAAAGAGACAAAATACTCATAAATAAATAAATATTTATATTTTGTAAATGTTCAAATATTCAGAATTTGTTTTATAATAATAATAATAATTCATTTATTTGCCTGAAATATCTTATAATACAACAGGTACAAGGTTCTTCATGCTCCGCCTTATATTAAGCATGCAAATTTTAATTCAACTAAATTTTGTTTCGTTTTAAAAAACAATCATTTAACTTATACAAACAATCCTATTTATAATATGTCAATTAGATAAATGCCAATAAAATAAATTAAATAACAAAAATTTTAAATTAAAATAAAATTTCAATAAAATAAATTACAAATGTCAAACCCAATAAAAAATTACACTAAATTAAATTACAAAAATCAAACAAAAAAAAATTAAAATAAAATGTCGTTAAATTAAAAATGCAAAAAAAAATCTAAAAATTAAATAATTCATTTGATAATTAATTATTAAGTCCGGCAAAGTTTCTTAATTGGTTTTTTATCGGTTGGCATAACGTCGAACAAAATGTGAATAGATACGTTAGTTGTCGTTAGTTGTCGTTTTATTAACAATAAATTGTATTTAATTTACTTTATATATATGTTAGTTTATAAGGTATTTATCTATGGGCCAAGATGCCTGAAAATAAATGATTTATTATTATTATTATTATTATTATTATTATAACTCCTATGCTTAATGCATGCCGTAGCAGGCTTATTCGATTCTCAGGTTTATTCTTAGGCGTTTTTGAGAAATAGGTCAACCGTCGAATCCGACTCGGCTGGGCAGCGTTCGGGAAGCTGCGCGGTATCTTCTCGTCCACAGTTTCTCAAGACGAAAGTCTATGACCAGGGCGTGTTGCCAGTGATGACATATGGTTTCGAAACGTGGTCGCTTACAATGGGCCTCATTAGAAGGCTTAAAGTCACCCAAAGGGCAATGGAAAGGGCTGTGCTCGGAGTTTCCTTGCGTGATCGAATCGGAAATGAAGATATCCGCAGGAGAACCAAGGTTGCCGACATAGCACGAAGAATCGCCAAACTTAAGTGGCAATGGGCAGGGAACGTTGGGGCAGATGCAGTGTTGGAAGGCCCCCTACAAGGTGGACCGATGACCTGGTGAAGGTTGCGGGAACCCGATGGATGCGAGACGCACAGGACGGTTCATTGTGGCGACATTTGGGGGAGGCCTATGTCCAGCAGTGGTAGTCTATCGGCTGAAATGATGATGATGATGATGATGATGGTGGCAGGCTTTAAGCTGTTGATCCCCGCATTAACGCCGGCGTTCACGCGCCATTGTCTTACTATTGTGTCTCTAATTACGCACTCAAAAGGTTAATTAAGGCTACACTATATGATTTAAGAATACTGAATCTATAGCACGTATAATGGTGTATGCTTTACCACAGACTCAAAATGTCACTTTGTTGTGACTGCGTATTGACAATTCTAGTTTTAAGATCGATCTATAATAATCGACTACGTCAATGCTTTTTCAATATACTTCCCACGGCTTTTAGGCACGCAATAGACTGTTTTCCGCACTAGTGCAGAAAAGTGCGCGGGCTCACCCCCGCCACTATTTTATTAGTGTTATTACATGTATCGTATCAGGCTGGGCGCGCGTCGACCCCCACGAGTCGCCGGTCGACCCCCGTTTATTCATTTCTTCGTAAGTGAATTAAAAAAAGTTGTTTGATACACGTGCAGATCTGTCACTGCAGCCCTCGGCTCCAAAACACACTCGCCTATGGCTCGGGCGAGTTCCGCCTCGGTCGCAATGACAAACTTTCTGCACTTGTATCAAAATATACTATTTTGTCAACTGTGATTTGTTGTTTTATTTTTGTACCCCTCTAAGAATATGTAAAGCGCGCGCGCGCGCGTGTGGGCTGTATTGTATGTTGTGTTGTGTGTGTATGTATGTATGTGTGTGAGTATGTGTATGTGTGTGTGTATGTTGTGTGTGTGTGTTTGTAGTTTATTGTTATTTTTGTTTTTGATTTGTTTACTCAGCGATTTTAAGTATATAATGTGTAATCCTTGCTGGCCGATCAATACGTCTCACCGTCGATGACGGCTGGTGCTGAAAATCAGCGCTGAGGCTCTGTCTTACACGAGCCCCGGCATTTTGCTGAGCGCTGGCCGTTTTGCGCGGATGTGACGCATATCCTACCACTAATAATATAAGTCGTTATTGTTATCTGTTTTATTTTTAAGGTATGCGCCATGTTTGACGTAAATAAACTCTTTTTCTTTCTTTCTTTGTTGGTTGTCCTTAAATAAATGAATAAACTTCTCGTTGAGGCTACTTGGCTAAACTGTACTATACTGGACAACGAGTTTTACGCTCATAATTTTTTATTGGAAAGGTTTATGTCTAAAAAGTAATTATGCAGTCTCAATGTTAGGAAACATATAGTTTTTGAGAAAAAAGATAATGAAAATCGATAATTTTTCGTAATATTTGACGCCATTTTGACAGATTTCGTTCACTTTTTACTTTGTTTGTAATATTATGACAAAGGTTTCATACAGCCACAAATTTTGGTGTTTAATTTATCAACCTCTTATTATTTAGTTTTTAGTAAGAAATAATAAAAGTGAGATGAGATAATTTTTTTGCATACTAAATATAGGGCACTCTGACTCGGATAGATTAGGTTAGGTTAGGGTTATTTTTTTTTAAACCACCCAGAAAACTTTTTTTTTTCATCAACAACAACAATTTGAATCTTGAATATCTCCAAAAGTATGTGTTTCCTAGATTCGGGAGGGGGTTCGGGGGGGGAGGGGATACCTCCCCCCTCCTCCCCCCACCCCAAAAAACGCATTATTTCGTTGTCCAGTATAGTACAGTTTTACCGGCTATTTTAGTGCAGCCAGACACTATGTCTAGCGTATCTACTTTTTACCCATCTGACCTTACAGTTCAAATCAATCTCATGAACAATGACTAATAATTAAGACGAATTCCGTGCGCCCACCCATCCTTTTCCACGCCTCGGTAGGCGCCACTTAACCGCAACGATACACAGACGTTGACAGAACAAAAAAAAAACAATTACAAGTATTTCTTTCTTTACTTAAAGTGGAGCAAGGTTAAATAATATTGTTAATATTGTCAAAATTATTATTAATTGTAGGTAGTAGTAAAAAAACAGGGCAAGTGCGAGTCGGACTCGCGCACTGAGGGTTCCGTATAAACTTAGGTACCTATGAAAAACATTTCGATTCCCGAATTGAGTTACGAAGATTTTTCCGAATATCAAAAATATATTTGTTTTGTGACGTAACTACAAATTTACAGTTTTCAGTTTCTTCCTATACCTGTGCTACAAGACCTTGCTTCATGCCAAATTTCAGGATTCTGGGCCAACAGGAAGTACCCTATGAATTTTAATTCCCTTGAGAGTGTCGAAATACACATTTTTTGCGACATAAACGGCCGTATCTTTTTTTCGTTAACTTAGAAGTTTGATTTTGTCACAGCTTCAAGGGACCGCAGATCTTAGTATATGGTTTTAATTTCAACTTGATACCTCCACGCCTTCCCGAGATAAAGGGCCTTGGAAGACAGACAGACTATCCACAAAGTGATCCTATAAGGGTTCCGTTTTTCCTTTTGAGGTACGGAACCCTAAAAACAGACAATGTTTTTTATCATGCAAAAATATCAGTATTTGTCTTCCTAGGTACATTTCTGATTTGACAACGTTACACTTCCGTCTTCATGACATTCGCCTCCATCTATGTCATTATATAAAGAGTCGCGTGCGTGTACGCGTGATCTAATCAGAAATGAAGACATCCGCAGGAGAACCAAGGTTAACGACATAGCCCGATCAAACTTAAGGCTGAACTAGTCGTGGGCTCGAACTCGCTGATGGGTGAGGCCAAAAAGTGCGATGTCTTTTTTTTTATTCTTGATAGGTTAGCGCTTGACCGCTATCTCACCTGATGGAAAGCGACGATGCGGTCGACGATGGAGCGCGCTTACCTAGAAGTAATCTATTCACTCTTGACTTAAAGATTCCCGGGTTGTAGCCATCAGGAAAAACAGATTCCGGTAAGGAATTCCACTCCTTAGCTGTACGCACTATGAATGTGTTCCCAAAACGTTTCGTGCGTATAGGTGGGATGTCCACCATGTACCGGTGGCGCATTGCCGTACGCCTGGTGGTCCGATGATGGAACGGGCTAGGCGGAATTAGGTTATGCAATTCCGACGCACACTCCCCGAAATGCAACCGGTAGAAAACCGACCAATGTCTCGTCTGACATTGTGTCCGACATCGATAATATCAAGTATAAGCAGTTAGACGCTAGTTTATATGCACAACGTATTGTTCGCACGCACACAAACACCGTTCCGAACTGAAACAACATTAGACGGTGCGTAAAATCTGAGAGTAGAGCTTAGGAAAATCGAGTTTTATGAAAAAACCACTGCAGAAATCTATTACAAATAAATTGTATAGAAGTCTTCGGTAATAAAGCTTTGTCGGTACCGACTTCGTTTTGGAGATTTAATACGATTTTTGTTACTTTTTTACACCTAAAGTTGCGTTAAAATCATCAAAAAACAGAAACTTTTTTGGCTCATAACTTTTTAAAGGAATGTTTTTTGTTTTTCTGTTTCCACACAGACAAAATTAATAATAAGATAAAACCATATCATGTTTTATTTTAGATGTACCTACCTACAATGTCAAACGGTGGTGTTAAACCCCCCAAAATTTGTATGGAAAAAGTATCGACTAGTGGTAACCTTCAGTGGCAATAGGCAGGACACAGATCGAAGAACAGATTGTCGATGGAGACGAAAGATTCTGGAGTAGCAACTGCGTACTGGAAGACGCAGCGTTGGAAGGCCTCACATAAAATGGACCGATGACTTGCATGTACATAAATTATTTATTTATTTAAAACTTTATGCACTAAACATTGTACAAAGGCGGACAGCCTTAGGCATTTTCTACCAGTCGACCTTAGGGTGGTGCAGAGACATAACATGGTAGGTGCAACTTAATAGAAGACTGACAGAGAGGAAACAAGAACAATAATAAATTTATACCTACTTAGATACATACATACAAATAAAGAATGATATAGAGAAAACAAAAACGAATACAACAATTCAAGAGTGTGATGAATCTACCAACTTCTTGCGAAAGTGTTCTCGTGCTTTCATTTCAATTATTGTTATTGTTACACGTTTGGTTCACGGAATTCTTGTTAATTGCAATAATGGACGAATGGATGTCCCCTATAACACAGGACTTTCCTAGCATGGGGATATTCTCCCAGCTCACATAAAGGCAATGCTTGTACAGTTCTTAATCTTTCCTATGATTGACTATGCTGATGTGTGCTACTATGACCTGAATGCAGATATCCTCAATAAACTGGACCGCCTTCTGAATAACTGCATTCGATTCGTCTTCAATCTTCGTAAGTATGATCATGTATCAACGCATCGATCACTTTTAAAATGGTCACCCATTCGCCAGCGTAGTGCGTTAAGGGCCTTGACAACCCTGTTTTCTTTTCTAGATAACCCTTCTTCTCTTTCTTATCTGACTTCAGAAATTCAATTTCTTTGCTCTGCGCACAATAAAAATCTTCTTCTACGATGTTAGACGCACCGCTCTGGGTTTGTCCATTCCTTTTTCTTTGTCCAGGCGATCTCCCTTTGGAATGCGCTCCCTCTGAACATCAGGACGGCAACCAGTCGGTTGTCTTTTAAAGTGAAAGCACGAGAACACATTCGCAAGAAGTTGGTAGATTCATCACACTCTTGATTTGTTGTATTCGTTTTGATCTCATTAACATTCTTTATATGCATGTATGTATCTAAGTATATATTTATTATTGTTTTTATTTCCTCTCTGTCAGTCTTCTATTAAGCTGCACCTGCCATGTTATGTCTCTGCACCACCCTAAGGTCGACTGGTAGAAAATGCCTAAGGCATTAAGTCCGCCTTTGTACAATGTTTCATTAGTGCATTGTTTTTTTTAAGGTGGGAAAATCATCTAATGACAAATCTCGCTCTTGGGCGGAGCGGGAGATAGTGTCAGACTTTTACTGACTAAAAACCCACTCCTGTTCCTTCGTTGCCTTCGTCCCAGGGCCCCGGGTTTCGTTTTCACACTACCCATGGCCCCAGTAGGCTTCGACCCTGCTGGGCCCCTACGATTTGCAGACATCACCCTGAGGTGCGCGTGGAACAATACGCGCCGTCGACGACTTGGGCTCGGTCCGGACGGTTACCAGACGGTCTGACGGCGAGCCACCCATTGCTCGCCGTCCGCAAGCCTGCGCCTACGGTGACCGGAAATCGGGATCGGAATCCCAGCGGCGATTAGGGCGTGAGGACCGTTGCCTCACGCGATCGGCCGCCTCCTTTGCTAGCATTACTGCTTCGCATAAGGAGGCGACCGCCTGCCACTCCTCCTCGCTCCGGACCATGGTCTGTACCAAGGCCCGGCGCGAGAGATCGCCGCCGCTTCATTAGTGCATAAAGTTTGGAATAAATAAAAAAATTACACATAAAATAAAATATAAAAAAAGAACTTGTAGACTTAATATGTAACATGTCATGTATTTTCTTTCTTTGGTCAACTTCTTAAGAGTCGCGGGAATCCGACGGATGCGAGACGCACAAGACCGGTCGTTGTAGCGACACTTGGGGGAGGCCTATGTCCACCAGTGGACGTTTTTCGGCAGAAATGATGATGATGATGATAGATGCGTGGCCTACTCGAGGCGTTCGCGCCGAACGATACGATTGTAACTTGGCTAGGGGGGCTGATGGTAAGCGTTGCCTTAAATACCCCAAGTTACTTATAGCTTTTAGGAAAAAGAAAAGGGAGTCAGTGATAGCGTGACAGTTGGCAGGAAGTTGGCAGGACCGAATGGAAGAAAAAAAAAAAACCCAGCCAAGTGCGAGTCGGAGTCGCGCAGGAAGGGTTCCGTACCATTATAAAAAAAATCACGTTTGTTTTATGGGAGCACCCTAAAATATTTTATTTATTCCGTTTTTTTTTATAAAGTACCTATTTGTTATTATAGCGGCAACAGAAATACATTATCTGTGAAAATTTCAACTGTCTAACTATCACGGTTCATGATATACAGACCATTGGCAGATGGACAGACAGACGGACGGACAGCGGAGTCTTAGTAATAGGGTCCCGTTTTAACCTTTGGGTACAGAACCTTAAAAACGTGTTGCGCTGACCCCAAATAACATAGGGCAAGGGCTAGGCTTCGAACAGGAATTCCGCAATGAATGTATTCTCAAAATATTTTATGCATTAGAGCTCTGGGATTTGTACTAAAGCTTTCGTAAAATTTTTAGCCAGCCAGCAAGATTGAATGCTACCTTTTTAGGGTTCCCCGTACCTCAAAAAGAAAAAACGGAACCCTTATAGGATCACTTTGTTGTCTGTCTGCATACGCTTTATCTAAGAAACGCATGGAGGTATCGAGTTGAAATTAAAACCATATACTGAGGTTTGCGATCTCTTGAAGCTGTGAAAAAAAGAAACTTCTAAGTAAACGAAAAAAAAATATGGCCGTATGTCACAAAAAACGTATATTTCGACACTCAAAGGAACCTAAATTCTAGAGTACTTCCTGTTGACCCAGAATCCTGACATTTTGTATAAAGCAAGGTCTTATAACACAAATATAGGTATAAATCTGAAAACCGAAAATTTGTTGTTACGTCACAAAACATATTTTTTTTTACGATTTGGAAAAAACTTCGAGACTCCAATTAGGAATTGAACTCTTTTCATAGGTAAGTTTGTACGGAACCGTCAAGGCGCGAGTCCGACTTGCACTTACCCAGTTTTTTCCATAAAGTCAAAGATATGAGTCCCGATTTGGGAAGTTTTTGTTCATAGTCCACTCAACTTTAAAAACCAGCGGTTTAACCGTAAAAGATTGACGGAAAATATTTTTAATCAATTAAAATTTAGTAATTCAGGAAGTAAAGTTAAACCTTCGATTAATGTTAACCAACAATCCTCATTTTATTCAAAATTAAAATAAAAACATTAACATTGAGTGTCATTTTTATCACAAATACGTTAATTTATCGTAAATATAAGATTACCCTGACCTGATTAATGTTTTTAATTAACTATAAACCGTAAAAGGGATATAAAAAATATAATGTACAGTCCAATCTTTAATATCTATTTTATATCATAGCAAAATATCAAAATCAGCCTTTTAATGTCCCCACTGTTGGGACTCAGGCCTCCTAGGAGAGGTGTGTCTCCGCGTGGTGGATTACGGCCCAATCCCTCTAGGAGAGGGAATGGGCCGTAATCCACCACGCGGGCCCAGTGCGGGTTGGTGGATGTCACATGTCTTCGAATTTTTGGTTCTAGGACATGCCGGTTTCCTCACGATGTTTTCCTTCGCCGTTTTGAGAGCAGTGGTGATGAAAGTAATGCGCCTGGCTGGGTTTTGAACCCGCGACCTACAACTCGTAAGTCGGGGCCGATACTCAACCACCACTGTTCTTTTTTTAGGGTTCCGTACCTCAAAAGGAAAAAACGGAACCCTTATAGGATCACTTTGTTGTCCGTCCGTCTGTCTTTCAAGACCTTTTATCTTGGGAACGCGTGGAGGTATCGAGTTGAAATTAAAACCATATACTCAAGTCTGCGGTCCCTTGAAGCTGTGAAAAAATCAAACCTCTGAGTTAACGAAAAAAAAGACACGGCCGTTTATGTCGCAAAAAACGTATATTTCGACACTCTCAAGGGAATCAAAATTCGTAGGGTACTTCCCGTTGACCCAGAATCCTGAAATTTGGCATGTAGCAAGGTCTTATAGCACAGGTATAGGAAAAAAATCTTAAAACTGTAAATTTGTAGTTACTTACGTTACAATAAAAACGTTTTTTGCAATTCGGATTTAAAAAAAAATTCGTAACTCAATTCGTGAATTGAACTATTTATACAGGTGAGTTTGTACGGAACCCCTTAGTTTGCGAGTCCGACTCGCACTTGCCCAGTTTTTTATTGAGGTTGAATAATCATACTATTCGTAACGACTTCTACTTTTTAGCGTGTCGATGATAAAACATTTTTTTTTCCAATCTAAATTCCGTGCCTGGCCCAGTATTCGGCCACGGCAATGCCGTCCACTGATGCTGTCATTAGGTCCCTACGTGAACAGGTAATAGGGCACGTGATGCAGGATGGAAGGTGGGACATGGTCTGCGGAGAGACGGAAGATCGGAACCGTCCGAAAACCCCCATCTGTGAAGATTGTCTTTGCTGCGCCCAACCTGGATAAAGACTGTTAAAGATCTGTAGGTACGTTGTTTCTACGTTGGAAATCTTAATATGAAAAAAAAACGGTTTTTTTATTAGCTTTCATGATTATAAGAACTGAGATATTACAGAAAATACAAAACACAAAGTATCCAATAAATACCTAATTTAGGAAAAAGAATAATGTACCTTTAATATAAAGTTTATTTGAACTTATAATTCCAAGTCAATCCAAAAATATAACACTTCAAAGCAACCCGAGGGTCTTGATAGACGAACAGACGGGCAAAAAGTGATCCCATAACGGATCCGTTTTTACCGACTGTGGTGTTTTTTTTTAGGTGCGAAAATCATCTAATGACCAATCCAATCTTGGGCGGAGCGGGAGATAGTGTCAGACTTTTACTGACTAAAAACCCACTCCTGTTCCTTCGTTGCCTTCGTCCCAGGGCACCGGGTTTCGTTTTCACACTACCCATGGCCCCAGTAGGCTTCGACCCTGCTGGGCCCCTACGATTTGCTGACATCTCCCTGAGGCGCCCGTGAAACAATACGCGCCGTCGATGACTTGGGCTCGGTCCGGACGGTTACCGGACGGTCGGACGGCGAACCACCCATTGCTCGCCGTCCGCAAGCCCGCGCCTACGGTGGCTGAAAATCGGGATCGGAATCTCAACGGCGGTAAGGGCGTGAGGCCCCCTCCTTTGCTAGCATTACTGCTTCGCAGAAGGAGGCGACCGCCTGCCACTCCTCTTACCGACTGAGGTACGAAAATTTATAAACAACCTGTGCGAGATCAATCAAGTCGAACCTAATTCACCGGATACAATTCCAACTCCAGGATGCTACTGAATCACAAAAGAATCCATTTTGTTTTTGTCATAATTAGCAGACGTAATTATTAGCAGCATGATTTGCCATCCGTAAAATATACTAACGGTTGTTAAAATATAGGAACTGGAAAAGGGTTTCCTTGTTGCCGAATCGGAAGTGACCTTGTATAAAATTAGAATTTCACTCGCAATAGTACGGAGGAAGGTCAAGGTCAAACCATTTTAAAAAGGCCTACTAGAATGTCTGTCTTTTTTTTTAGGGAAATCATCAATTTAGAGTAGTCTAGAGCTGCCCAGAGGTGCCTACAATTGCCCAGACGTGTCTAGAGCTGCCCAGAGCTGCACAGAACTGCCTAGAGTAGCTTGGAGCTGCCCAGAAAAGTCTTGAGCAGCGCAGGGCAGCCCAAAACAGCCTAGAGCAGCTCAGAGCTGCCTAGAGCAGCCCAGAGCTGCTTAGAGCTGCCCAGATTTACCTAGAGCCACCCAGTGCTGCCCAAAGGTACCTAGAGCTGCCCAGAACTGCACAGAATAGTCTAGAGCAGTGCCGAGCAACCCAGAACAGCAGATCTGGGTAGAGCTGCTCAGAACTGTCCAAAGCTGCCTAGAGCTACCTAGAGCTGACTATTTATTTTAATTTTCTCTACCTCTTACGGTTTATGAGATACAGTCCGATGACAGACGGGCAGACAGATAGACAGCAGAGGCTTAGTAATAGGGTCACATTGGCACCTTTCGGACTGGGAACCTTAAAAAATTACCTAACTTTAAAACACGAAATCTGCGCCCGGAAGCCTTTTACCCAGATCTAAGACCATAAACCATTATGTAATGACATCGATAATGTTTTTATACATCCAACATTGTCAGTTTGTCACGCTAATCAAACAACACTAAAAAAAAAAACAAAACAACAACACGATTCGTCTGAATAACACCCAATTAATTATGAATCATAAACCTAATAAAAAATGGACAAGTGCGAATCGGTCTCGAGCACAAAAAATGACGTTTGTTGTATGGGAGCCCCACTTAAATATTTATTTAATTCTGTTTTTAGTATTTGTTGTTATAGCGGCAACAGAAATACATCATCTGTGAAAATTTCAACTGTCAAACTGTCACAGTTCATGAGATAAAGCCTGGTGACTCACGGACAGACGGACAGAAGTCTTTATAATAGGGTCCCGTTTCATCCTTTGGGTACGGAACTCTAAAAACTGGTTCAGCAGTTTTGGAGTTATGAGTACACGAACGTACCTGATTCTTTTTTTTGGTTGTTATTAAATTGTATTATAATATTAGATAATGTAAAAAGTTGTAGGTATACCTAGATCATTAAATTGGGTCAAGTTCGAAATCACTGTCACTATCAGCGACGCGTGCGCAGTCTCAATCAATGATTATTTAAAAAAGTACTTTTAAATTGCTAAACATATTGTTAGACTTACAAGTCACCCAAAGGGTAGTGGAAAGGCTATGCTCGGAGTTTCCTTGCGTGATAGAATCAGGAATGAGGATATCCGCAGGAGAACCAAGGTTACCGACATAGCACGAAGAATCGCAAAACTTAAGTGGCAATGGGCAGGGCACATTGCTGGGCATAGGCCTCCCCCAAATGTCGCCACAATGAACGGTCCTGTGCGTCTGGCATCCATCGGATTCCCGCAACCTTCACCAGGTCATCAATCAGTCCACCTTGTAGGGGGCCTTCCAACACTGCGTCCACCGGTACGTGGTCGCTACTCCAGAACCTTTCGGCCCCAACTTCCATCTGTTCTTCGAGCAATGTGCCCTGCCCATTGCCACTTAAGTTTGGCGATTCTTCGTGCTAGGTTGGCAACCTTGGTTCTATTGCGGATATCTTCATTTCTGATTAGATCACGCAATGAAACTCCGTTTGTACGTAAGTGCAATCAAAATTGTAATTTTGAAGGACATACGAAGTATAGACTCCAGCTCTCACAAAGGTTAGATGTTCTAATTACTACTTACTTTTAACTTTTGTAGCTTTTTGAGAGAAACAAATAAAATATTATTATTATTTCCTTTATTTATTTTTTATATACTTACTTTTAAATATTTCTTTAAAAAATACACATATAAAAAAAACATATAAAAATATAAAAAAAATAGTAGTCCACCGGTGTCGGGAGCAGAGTCCAATCTACCGGGGGTTAGGTCTCCAGAGACCGGATCCTCCTCAATGCGAGCCGTATCGAGGAGTACTGCCTTCTGTATCAGGCCCTTGATGCAACCGCGCAACGACAGCTTCGACAGATGGTCGTCTAGGCTTTTGGCCATCAGGCCGTTGGCGGTAACGACAATCGGCATAATGATAGCCGAGTCCACATTCCACATGTCGGCTATTATTATTATTTTTATACATTTATTTATTTATCTTAGGACCTCAGTCCTGGAAGGCGTACGAGGAGCTGAAACCAACTCGCAGAGGCCCTTTTAGACGCTTTTAATAGGACGTGGTACAAACCGGTGATTATCCCTGTACGCACTATGCTAGTGCATCCAAGGACAACCCCCGGTTGGTGGGAAACTGTTGCGACATATGGAAAACTAAGATATAAGGCTATGGTTATTGGAGTCTTAACCCTTTAACGCACACCTTAACTTTTTTTTAAATTTATGATGATTTTAAGTGAAATTATATTCAGTACTGTTATTTATAATAATATGTAGTGATATATTTTTCAGAAAGTTGTTATTTTCCGAGAAAACCCAAAAAAACTAGTGGCCAGTGTACTGACCACCGACCGTTCTGCATCAGTAACTCTCCCTGTATAATCACTGGCCTGTAAACTAGACACCGTAGATAAAAACCGGTTGCTTTTTACATAATAAAATGAAATTTCTGTGTATTTCATAATTAGTTTTTAATCAGTCTCCAAAAAAATAACATAATTAGTATATCATTTCAAACAAAATTTTAGTATTTCTTCTTCTTAGTCTAAAAACATAAAAAAATCAATATCAAAGTGTTTTCTCCTCTAAATTATTAATAAATTAATCGAAAAATCAAAAATTACTATTGGTATTGTGGTGTTCAAAATTCAATAGAAAAGGATAATTTGGATAGGCGATGATAGCAGAGGCAGTGAGGGATGTGGCGGTGCTATTGGGGGTTGTGGTGAAGGCTGTGGTGGAGAAGCTGGTGGAGGAATTTGCGGAGATACAGATCCGTGTGGGAGTTCTGAAGAAGACTATGATTGATGACTATAACTACGGGTACTAAAGCTGCTAGTATTCGAGACAATATCGTCAAAACAATCATCAGCGTCGGAATCACCACCAATATCAGAATGGATGGCCTGGTCATCAGTAATGGCCATAATTTCTGCCCATTGATCTTCACTCAGTATCTCCAGATCCTGTGTGCTAAAATTCTTTCTAAAACAGCAGAAAAACTAGAATGAAAACACAATAACTATACGTACCTACAAATCGACATTTTTCGATATGAAAAAATAGCTAAAAAATTACGATAATAAGCTATAACTACCGAACCCGTATATTTGTGCTTATTGCACTATTTTATCCTAAAAATAGACTATATACTTGGTATAAAATGATGTAATTGATAAGCATTAATCGAAATATATACTTATGAGACTACCTCCAACACACATGTGTAATTTCTAAGTTAGATTTTTTCAACACACCTGTCTGGTTTTAATGGCAAAATAACATTGTTTATTTTATGATACTCGATTATATTTGTACGCAATAAGAAAGTTTATACTATAACCAAATCGTTTTACTCACCTTTTTTACGAAGACATGTTTTTTCCTTGCACTACACACCGAAATACTTGACGTCTACTTGTGTTGACAACAAATACTAGTGCAGGTATGCGCAGTGGCCAGTTGACAGGCCACCGTAAAAAAAGGCGCCAATTTTGCATTGCATGTGACGTCCTTGAGCACTGGCTAGTTAAAATGCCAGCGTGCTTTATTGGTTATCGTTTATGATCATAAGGTTCAACATTATTAAAAAAGTCTTTGAATTATCGACCTTAAAGTGATCGTCCAGTTTACTGGCCACTTTGTATGGGCCGTCCTATAAAGGGTTAAGTGGACTGGTTACCAGGAATTATGTTAAGACTATGGCCCCTGCCTGAACAATGTTATTAATTTCGATCGATTATTATTACATGCTGAATTTCGTCAAAAGGTGTTCAGCCGTTTGAGCGTAAAAGATTAACAAACACACATTCATAAAAACCCTTCACCTTTGTAATAATAAATAACATAGGAATTGCACTGGCTCTTATTTTGTGGTGCGAGAGGAAATGTCAGACTTTTACTGACTAAATAAAACCCACATGAGTTCGTTCAGTTACCCTTTGTGAGGGCCACAGTAACGGTACTTGAGTATAGACCGGATTATTTGGTATAAACAGCTTACCTCCACATGTTCCCGAGACAAAAGGTTTTTACAGACGGACAATAAGAGTTCAGTTTTTTGCCGATTGAGGCACGAAACCCTAAAAACAATCAGCAAGTATATAAAAAATGATTCAAAAAGTACATAAAAATTAACAATCTAGATAGTATTCTGCGTCACTTGTCTCATTTTCCAAGGTTAGAGCACAGAATAGATATAAACAGAAGTTCAACTCCTTACAACTTCGAAACACTCGCTTTAAGTGTTATTAATGTTATTATATTTGACGCTGCTTCGATATTTTGAGTATCAAAAAACGTCAAGAATGACAGCTGACATCTGACAAGCAAGGGTTGACGTTTCTACACTCTGACGCAACTCCAGGTTCTGTTGCACGCTACCGTCGGACAGATCATAATCCGTTGACATCGCATTCAAGACGTATTCGGTGGAGGGTCGCTGTATTCTAATTAATTAGACTAACCACTAGGAGCACTCAACTCGGTCTACCAGGCAGAATGTGCTGGCATCACTCTAGCGGCCAACGCTATAGTAGCCAGAAAAGTGACGGATACTATATCCGCATAATCTCCGACAGTGCCTCAGTACTACAATCGCTAGAAAAACCCGCAGAAGGTTGTTGAAACTCACACAAGAATGCCACTTTGCTCTAAAACGCATCACAGTGTTAAATAATAACACTGTGACACTGCAGTGGATCACTGGGCAACGACGCAGCTAATGAGTTGGAAAGACAAGGGTCTGACACGGTGGTCTTCGGACCAGAACTCATCGAGCCAATAAAATTAGCCGTAAAATTATATTTTGTAGATATATATTTTTATAATTTAGTTTATGTATTGTATCTATTTATGTATTTTATATACGGTTATTGATATATATAATTATGTATTATTAGATTTAATTTAGATAATATAGTATATATATATATATATTAATTTTCTAACTTATTTGTATACACTGTGTCTACATGTCTCATCCAACTCTCCTGTCGCAGGTCTGCTGGAAGAAATTTCATTTGAAATAAGCAGTACCTTTGTGCTCTTCTGTCTGCTTTTGTTATTTTCATTTTTAAGTGTTTGTGTGTACATAAATAAATAAATAAATACCTTTTAGTCAGCTGCGTGGTTGGCTACGAGAGCACACAAATGCACAAGCGGGGAGGTAGTGGTCCCTGGCACCAGGCTGCAGGCAGGCTAAAGAAGCCATGCCAAGCTTAAATAGAACCCTAATCAGCAACCTTCTGCGACTGGACAGAGGCAGCCTGCGTCTGGTGGCAGGATCCATCACCGGACACTGCTACCTGAACAAACACTTCTTCTGTGCAGAGGATGCATGAAGTCAGAAGAAAGTGTCGCGGATGTGCTCCTCGGGTGCACAGCCGTCAGCGAGATAAGAACACGAACCTTGGGAGCACCGAATACACTGATGGACGACCTTAGCAAACTGAAGAGACTCATCTGTTTTTGGAATGAGGTGGGCTGGTTGGAGTAAAGAGCGCCATGGCCCACGCACAATGGTCCGATGCGGACTAAGTGCGGAAACCAGACCACAAAGATAAGATAAGAAGGTTAATTAGAAAATGCTGATTGTGATTCTGTTGATATTTCAATTACTGGATTGATTAAAAAAAAATCTTTTATCAGTAGAACACTACTTTATCACTGAGTGACATAGGTTGGTTGAAACTAGCTAGCAGTAATAAAAATAAAAAAAAGATCATTCATAGTCACAGCGTGTCTAAGTTTTCATGCGCTCCCATTCTTTGCTTGGAGTCGACATTCTGCACTTATCTATTCTGTGGCTTTTCTTAGTTCATATGACTCGGAACTTTTAATAAATAATATTTTCTACTTATTCAAGTTTATGAAACAAGTTAATTTCTTCCTTTATTGTTTATTATATGGTTGTTTAATGATTTTAAATGTAGAACTGTTTTGTGCGGCAAAAGCAAAGAGGTTTTTACTCTTTTTTTTATATGTAAAAATGGTCCTGTATTTTTTAGTATTGTTTTTTTTCTTTTTTAAGAGCGCCGAGATCTTATTTCAAGTTTTTTTTATATAAAAATTATATCTTGTACGTCCCGTCTTTCCTTTCAATGGGTTGAAAGGCAATGTCATGGCTAGAAGGGATTGCATTGACATTGATACTGCGAGATAGTATTTTTTTATTCTGTGCTTCGAGCCCTTTGTTGAAAAGATTAAAAATATCAAGCATTTAAGAAGGTCCTATTTCCCTCGCCTATAGGCAACATCGAGCATGGTTTGGTAAAACTGTACTATGCTGGACAACGAAATAATGGGTTTTTTGGGGTGAGGGGGAGGGGGGGGTGTCCCCTCCCTCCCTCCCGAACCTCCTCCCGAATCTAGGAAACACATACTTTTGGAGATATTCAAGATTCAAATTTTGAGGTTAGGAATCACAAAATTGTACATTTTATGCAGTTTTGGGGCAGATTTGGGGGTTTTAGGGAGGAGAATCACCCTAAACCCCTTGGACTATACCCCCACAGTAGCAATTGTATACTTTCATGTATTTAAAAATGAAAAAATAAATGTTGTTTTCGGGGAGCGCTCTAGTACCATTGTCTACAAATATTTGTGCACTGAAATATAGTTTTCTGGGTGGTTTTAAAAAAAAAATAACCCTAACCTAACCTCCCACTGTAGCAATTGTATACTTTCATGTATGTAGATGAAAAAAAAAAATATTGTGTCGGGGAGCGCTCTACCATGATATAAAAATTTGTGCACTGAAAAATAGTTTTCTGGGTGGTTTAAAAAAAAAATAACCCTAACCTAACCTCCCACTGTAGCAATTGTATACTTTCATGTATTTAGATGAAAAAAAAAGTATTCTGGGTGGTTTAAGAAAAAAATAACCCTAACCTAACCTCCCACTGTAGCAATTGTATACTTTCATGTATTTAGATGAAAAAAAAAGTATTCTGGGTGGTTTAAGAAAAAAATAACCCTAACCTAACCTAATCTAGAGTCAGAGAGCCCTATATTTAATATGCAAAAAAATTATCTTATGACTGATAAGAATCGCTCACTGGCGCTAGCGCAAGTATTTTTGTACTTCGATTCTCGTTACAAAAAATAAGTCTTATTTTTTTACTTTTTTTAAATATTATTAATTTAGCATTGGACAAGCTAAATTCACTTAATGATGTGTCATTTGGCTATATTATTCGTCATTTTTAATGTAAATAAAAGAAAATTTGCGTTTTCTTAAATATTAATTGTGGCTGTATGAACTAATACCTTTGTCATAATATTACAAACAAAGTAAAAAGTGAACGAAATCTGTCAAAATGGCGTCAAATATTACGAAAAAATATTTTTTTTATTTTATTTTCATTTTATTTTTTTCTCAAAAACTATGTTTCCTAACATTGAGACTTTGCATATTACTTTTTAGACATAAACCTTTCCAATAAAAAATTATGAGCGTAAAACTCGTTGTCCAGTATAGTACAGTTTAGCCCATGGTTTAAAAGCTTGTTATTTCATCTAATGCAATGAAACGCGACGTATGACGAAAAGGCAACGCGAAAAAAGAGAGATAAAGCCTGAAAACTCTATTAGCATTCGGTCATTCCATGATTTACTCGAATATTTTACAAAACTTGTTCCAGGAAATACGTGTTTTATTTAAATCCTTAAAAGTTTTTGGAAAAAATGGTCATCATTTAGAATCTTGATTAAATTTGCAAGGCATCTATTGTTATACTTATATAACTTTTTTTAAATTTTGAGTAAATTATGAAATGTTCATGAAAAATAGCAGATTTTCAGAAGTTTTTACTGGATTAGTTTTACACAAATTTATAAATTGATTTCAATAGAAGCCTAGATAATATCCACGGGGCCTAGCAGGGTCGAAGCCTACTGGGGCCAAGGGTCTGATTCTGAAAGGAAGACTCGGTCCTGGTACGAAAGGCAACAAAGGAACAGGAGTGGGTTTTTAGTCAGTAAAAGTTTGACACTATCTCCCGCCCTACCCAAGGGCGGGGGATGTCATAAAATGAATTTCCAACCGAAAAAAAAAGATACTGTGGTTCAAAATATCGAATGAAAAATGTGTACTAACGTCATAATCGCATAAGAGCGGTTGTATGAAAAACAGTGAAAATGTATATCGAGTTGCATCCCCTTAATGTTTAAAATTGATTTATAAATCTTCTTCTTCTTTTTAATCGATGGTAAACTTGAACTGTTTGGCCCAGTAGGTGGCTACTTTAACTGCAGCCAGGGGCGCCGACTCCGTGGATGCTCGGAGGCTCAGGCACCCATGAGAAATAAACAGTGGGTGCCAAGCACCCCTGAGAATAGACATCAAGAAACAGATCAGTAATCGCCTTTTAGGGATGGGCGTTTTTTCATCAACCGATGACCCGTTTAGCGCAGTAGTTTAGAGCGCCGGTTGAGACGCAAAAGTCGCGGGTTTGATTTCCGCACCAACACAAATGTTTGTTGATGAAACAGATATTTGTGTTGGGTCTGAGTGTTTATGGTACCTTCGTTGTTCCGCAGTATGTAAGTAGGACATTTATTTATTTATCGGTCGATCAGTGTGCATTTTTCTTCTCACACTTCGCCACTTTTTCGAGTCATCAAATGAGCATGAGCACCCATGAGGTTTTCTAAAAGCCGGCGCCCCTGACTGCAGCATTTGTGGCACTCATTAAATCCTCCAAAGTGCAGGTGTATGGGCACTTGGGGCATTCTAATGTGTGGCTCATGTTTTGAACAGGAGCACCGCACTCACATTGAGTATCCGACGGGTCTATAAAACCCCATTTCACCAAGTTGTCTTTTCAGCGGCCTCTCTAAGTGCGCAACCGATTTAGAGCTTTCCATATAGACCACTGCAATTCACGTCCAGGCGGAAGATGTTCTTGGGGATTTAAGAAGTCGGATGGTGGTGGTGGTGATAGTGGTGTTCTTACGCACAAAACGGTTTTGGGAACACATTCATTGTGCGTACGACTAAGAAATTAATCGCGTTTTAACGTTTGGCTCGCATAACCGCGTTTAGCCGCTGTCACTAGTGTCACTTGTCTGTATTTTTCTTTTGTTGTATTTTTACAAGTGACACTAGTGACAGAGCGGCTAAACGCGATTATGCGAGCCAAACGTTAAAACGCGATTTGTTTTATTGGTGAATTCCGCCTTATGGAGTGGAATTCCGTGCCGGAGTCTGTGTTTCCTAATAGTTACAGCCTGGGGATCTTTAAATCAAGAGTAAATAGGTTACTTCTAGGCAAGCGTGCTCAAGCGCTTGCCTATAAATAATACTAAAAAATCCGGGCAAGTGCGAGTCGGACTCGCGCGTGAGGGTTCCGTACAACTTACCTATGAAAACAGTTCAATTCCCGAATTGAGTTACGAAGATTTTCCACAAACAGCAAAAATAAAAATTTTGTGACGTAACTACACATTTACAGTTTTCAGATTTTTCCCTATACTTGTGCTGTGAGACCTTGCTTCATGCCAAATTTCAGGATTCTAGGTTAACTGGAAGTACCCTATGAATTTTGATTTCCTTGAGTGTGTCAAAATATACGTTTTTTGCGATATAAACAACCGTATCTTTTTAATTCGTTAACTCAGAAGTTTCATTTTTTCACAGCCTCAAGGAACTGCAGAACTAAGTATATAGTTTTAATTTCAACTGGACACCTCCACGCGATTCCGAGATAAAGGGTCTTGACAGACAGACAGACAGACAGAAGGACGGACAACAAAGTGATCCTATAAGGGTTCCGTTTTTATCTTTTGAGGTACGGAACCCTAAAAATAATAAGAAAGCTCCTAAGCTGTCAATTTGAAGAAATTAAATGGTCACCCATTTTAAAACTAACTTACCGAACCACCCAAATGTGAATGCCATAAATAAAATGTGTAACTATTAATAATTTCAATTTATTGTTATCATATTATTAATGGTAATATTGACAGCATTGAGGTAGGTTGTGACCGTGACTATGTCGTAAAACATTAAGATAATCTGTAATACATAATAATATGGATAATATTGATTCAACGACGATATATATTGCCATTTCCGTATGTAGAAAAGGTAAATGACGATCTACGTCAGTAGTCTCACGCGTGAGGGAACGAAGGTCCTCACGCCCTAGCCGACGTAATTCCGACCCCGACTACCAGCCGCGGTAGACGCGGGCTTGCGGACGTCGAGCACTGGGTAACTCGTCGTCCGGCTGTTCGGTAATTAACCGGACCGAGCCCAGTCGTCAACAGCGCGTAGTTATCCACTCGCTCCTCAAAGAGATGTCAGCAAACCGTAGGGGCCCAGCAGGGCCGATGCCCGCTAGCTAGGACCGCGGAGAATTTCTGAAAGGGAAACCCGTAGTCCTAGAACGCAAAGGGTAATTGAAGGTGTGGTTTTAGTCAGTAAAAGTCTGACACGCCCTCCCACTCCACCCAGAGCGCGAGAAGTCATTTGGATGATTTCCCACCTTAAAAAAAAAAAGAATATAGTTTGTTCAGAATCAGTAACTGAATCGATCCCAATAATTTTTACACCATGTTATATTATTTCCCAAAAATATTTAAAAAAGATCACAAGTTGGACACCACCGACACTAAATACAACACAGGTCACGGCAGGTCATAGCGGGCATAAGGCGCCAGCGTACAGCTGGATGCGGGAGCAAAACAACCGCTCAGTCGCACAGATAGCCCGGTGACCATGTATTTGTACGGACAACCAGGTAACAAACAAGCTTATAACTTTGTGATTTTTCATGATACAGTTTTGAAATTGTGTATATAGATTCTACATACTAGACACGTGTTTTGGGTTTCGCATATACTAAAACTATTTTTTTTTTTAATTGATACAAATCTGTGCTTGACTGCGATCCCACCCGATGGCAAGCAGTGATGCAATCATTGATGGTGAGACGCACTAGTTTATTAAGAGCATAATCACTCTAGCCTTGAAGACACCTAAATTATAATCGGATGGGAAAACCGCAGCAGGCAAATTGTTCCAGTCCTTCGATGTACGCGGTATAAACAACGAAGCGAAACGAACAGCCCCCCTAGCCAAGTTACAACCGTTTCGTTTCGATTCTCTTTTCGTTGATCGCCTCGAGTCGGCCATGCCTCCTATTTCCTTGTTCTGACCACGTGACTGAGCGTTGAGATGACGTCAGAATAAAGGATCGACGAAAAGAGCATCGAGACGAAACGGTTGTAACTTGGCTAGGGGAGCTGTTATATCTAGGGTGGATCGAAAGGGCCTATTTGACTTTTATTGACTAAAACCCACCTATTTTTCTTCACTTGCCCTTTGCGATCTAGGACCATGGATTTCCTTCTCAGAAATTCTCCACTCCACATTCTAATGTCTCCTACGGTTTGCTGACATCTCTTTGTGATGCGCGTGGAACACTACGCGCTGTTAACGACTGGCACGAGGGACGACGAGCTACCCAATGCTCGTCGTCCGCAAGCCCGCTATAATAATAATAATATTATATTTGACTTAGCACACGAGGTTGTCGACATGTGGAATGTAGACTCGGCTATCATTGTACCGATTGTCGTGACCGCCAATGGCCTCATAGCCAAAAGCTTCGACGGCCATCTGTCGAAGCTGTCGTTACGCAGTTGAATCAAGGGCCTGATACAGAAGGCAGTACTCCTTGATACGGCTCGCATTGTGAGGAGGTTCCTGTCTCAGGAGCCCTAACAACCGATAGCTTGGACCCTGCTCCCGACACCGGCGGACTACTATTTTTTATATTTTTAAATGTTTTTTTTTTAATATGATTTAGTTAAAAAAATATTTAAAAATGTAATTTTTTTGTATACTCAATAAATAAAGTGAATAATAACATTGTTTACTTCGAGCAACAAGACTCATTTAGTGTTAGTAAAAATAAAACAAAGTCAAGTCAAAAGTCAAAAAGTTTTTATTTTACATAGGCCTAGGTACATGGGCACTTATAAAACGTCAGAAGCTAGTGCACGGTTCCAAATTGGTCGTTTCCTATGGAGAAGAACCGGCAAGAAACTCCATGGTTACTCTTTTAAAAAAGTGGTTGTTTACAATATTTTCATATTACAGTATTAATAGACATTATGTAAGAACAGTGTAGACCAGTCGATATTGTACCCAAAAGCACAATAAAAATAATCTTAGTAAAAAAAAAAGTGAGTCGTAATAGGAAGTAACCTAAGAATTCGCGGTGTCTACAGTGTTCTTACATTCACATTATAAAAAACAAACTTACAACTATGTTAGTGACACAAATAAAACTACAAAATACATTCACACTCACAATAAAACAATCATTGCTTCAGCACCCCAGCTGAGATACTGGAGCAATTATTCAGAATACAGCAGTCCAGTCTGTCAGCAATCATGCCCAAGATGCCGCTGGGACTGGCTCGCACCCTGCGCACCAGGGATGCACATCTTTTACGCATTAATGCATCATCATCATCATCATCATTTCAGCCGAAAGACGTCCACTGCTGGACATAGGCCTCCCCCAAGCGTCTCCACAACGACCGATCCTGTGCGTCTCGCATCCACCGCACTCCCACGACACTCACCAGGTCGTCAGTCCACCTTGTGGGAGGCCTTCCGACGCTGCGCCTTCCGGTGCGCGGTGGCCACTCTAGAACCTTTCGGCCCCATCGACCATCCGTTCTACGAGCAATGTGCCCTGCCCACTGTCACTTTAGTTTGTTTTGGCATTAATGCATAAAAGCAATCAACTCGCATTTCTGCAAACATCCCTGATGCGCTACAGAAGCGAGGCAGCCCCATCAACACCCTAAAAGCATTATTATACTGCACGCGAAGGGCACTGTACGATTTTTGCGTAAAACGTACCCACAGGCTACAGGTGTAGAACGATGAACAGAAGGTTCTAAAAAGTTTTCTTAACCTCCGTAGAAGCTCGCTTAAACCTGCAGGCAATCATGTTCGCTCTTACCGACAGTGCCCTCCGCTCTCTCTCAATGTCGTCATCGTCCCTAAGGCTAGCGGTCAGGATATGCCCAAGGTACTTAAATGAGTGCACTCTCGATAAAGGCACACCATTAATCTTTATTGGAGGTACCGTTACTGGACACTTTCCACCAGCCCCAAACATCATCACAACACTCTTTTTTACATTATACACTAGGCCATGAGCATAGGCATACCTCTCACATATACCCACAATCGCGTGAGGCAAAGGTCCTAAGCCGTAACACGTACGTAACCGTCCGGACCGAGCCCAAGTCGTCGACGGCGCGTAGTGTTCCACGCGCGCCTCAAAGAGATGTCAGCAACCGTAGGGGCCCAGCAGGGTCGAGGCCTACTGGGGCCATGGGTGATGCGAAAGTGATCCCGGGGCCCTGGAAAAATGGCAAAGAAGGAACAGGACTGGGTTTTTAGTCAGTAAAAGTCTGACACTATCTCTCACTCCGCCCAAGAGCGGCGGATGTCATTAGATGATTTTAACACCCGAAAAAAAAGCACACCCACAAGTTTCCTCAGTCCACAGACTGAGGCACTGAGCAGCACCATGTCATCTGCATAACTAATATTGTTGACACAACACATAACATTATACATATATTATTGCACATTACATTATTCTTTAAGATTTCCTTATAATATTGATTTAAATCGACAAAAAATACCGAATAAACACTTTACCCTAAATTAACATACAGGCATATAATTTTAATCATTAACTTTAGCAATAACAAGCTCACATGTTAACGAGATCGATTTTAAAAATAAGTATTTGAATGACGATTTAAACGGAGTTGAGGCCGTCGCACACCAACTCGTTTAAAAATAAATTAGCTTCTTTAGATGTCTTTATGAGAAAAATTAAAGAGCATTAATTTCCTTTCACAATAACATAGTACATATATTATATAACATTAGTTTTAGGTTAGTTTAGGTAGTTTTTATTATCAACCCGAAACACGTGTCTATTTTTATGTAAAGAATCTGTGTACAAAATTTCAAAACTGTACCTTAAAAAATTATGTTAGGTACCTGTTTGTCCGGACAAATACATGGTCACCGGGCTATCCAGGCGACTGGGGGTGGTTTTGCTCCCGCACCCAGCTGTGCGCTGGCGCCTAATGCCTACTATGACCTGCCGTGACCTGTGTTGTTTTAAGTGTCGGTGGTATCCAAGTTGTGAGCTTATTTAAATATTTTTAGAAAAAAATGTAATATGGTGTAAAAATTATTGGAATCAATTCAGTTACTGATTCTGACCAAACTATATTCAGGTTTCGCATAAACTAAAAATAATTTTGTACAAGTATCACAACACATCACGATATTATCTTAACGTTCAGTCACATCGTCAGAACAAAGGAACAGGAGGCGTGGCCGACTCGAGGCGATCAACGAAAAAAGAATCGAAACGAAATGGTCGTAACTTGGCTAGGGGGGCAGGAATGAAGATATCCGCAGGAGAACCAAGGTCGCCGACAGCTACCGAAGAATCACCAAACTTAAGTGGCAGTGGGCAGGGTACATTGCTCGTAACACGGATGGTCGATGGGGCCGAAAGGTTCTAGAGTGACGACCGCGCACCGGAAGACGCAGCGTTGGAAGCCCTCCCACAAGGTGGACCGATAACTTGGTGAGAGTCACGGGAATGCGATGGATGCGAGATGCACAGGACCGCTCGTTGCGGCGACACTTGGGGAAGGCTTATGCCCCGCAGTGGACGTCCTTCGGCTGAAATGATGATGAGGTGTAGTTCTAGTCAGTAAAAGTCTGATACGCCCTCTCGCTCCACCCTAGAGGGGTTAAAATTAGTTAATTCCGTGATTCATCAGCCCCCCTAGCCTAGTTTCTACCGTTTCGTGTCGATTTCCGTTCTCCAATCGGTAACGACTAGGTGTCAGCAATTGTAGAAAACGATAAGTTGGTAGCCATGTTGACGCGCCTGAGTCGGCCGCTCGTTTTACAAAGTAGCGTTTTTATAACAAAGGATGTAGCGTTGAACATTGTAGAAACGATAACAATTCATTCTATCATTTTGAACGATGTGAACTTGGCTACGAATTTTTTTATTCGTTTGTTCTGACCACGTGACTTTACGTTGAGGTGATGTCATTCCCATACATTTGATTCGTTTTCGACTAGCGTTAACGATTGCAGATTATCAACTTGGCTAGGGGTGCAGATGATTTCCCACATTGAAAAAAAAAATGGTGTGCGCAGTCCTTTAAACACAGTTACCAGTTTTCGAGGCTAACCGCTTCTTAAGTGAGTAATAAGCGTTATTTGTGATTACGTATAGAAAGGCAATGGCCTTAGTGTTGTGGATTCCAAATCATCTATAAATAATGTGTTTATTGATTTATTTGTTTTTATTGTCGTCGATTGTCTCATTAAAGGGCACAGATTTTTTACTGTCGAGTGTATGGTTACTACTAGTTTTACTGTTGAAGTTTTTTTCTTTTACTAGCCTATACTGTCCCACTGTTGGGCAAAGGACTGACTTGACTTTTGACTGGACTGTTGGTCTAGTCGTTAGTGGCCCTGACTGTTATGCTGAAGGTTGTCGGTTCGATCCCAACCCAGGACAAATGTTTGTGTGATGAGCATGATCATTGTTCTGTGTCGTGATGTAATTAATCTATAATATGTATGTATTTAGAAATATATAAGTATGTTTATCAGTTGTCTAGGACTCATAACACAAGCTCTGCTTAGCTTGGGACTAGACGGCATTGTGTAATATTTGTGGAATATTATTATTATTAAAGGCCTCTCCAACTTCTTCAAGATATTCTTTCCTTGAGCCACCTCGAACCAGTCCTTGCGGTAAGCATCTAGGTCGTCTCGCCACCTCTTCCCAGGTCGACCTCGGCGGCGTCGTCCGTCTTCAGGTACCCACTTTGTGGAGACTCTCTTTCACTTTTTGGAGTTGAAGTTAATTAATTATTCAAATAGTTTTTCTTCACAACTATGTTTAAAATTGTCGTATTTAACGTGAGTTTTGATGATTAATGTACTCGACTCTCTTAAGACATTCTAAATACTGCCTACGCTATAATCACCACCATTAAACACTTCTAACGTATTGTACTGTTTTCGTTAACTCAGAAGTTTGATTTTTTCACAGCTTCAAGGGACCGCAGACCTGAGTCACATATGGTTATAATTTCAATTCGATACCTCCACGCGTTCCCGAGATAAAGGGTCTTGACAGAAGTACAAGAAGTACAAAGTGATCCAACAAGGGTTCTGTTTTTTCCTATTGAGGTACGGAACCCTAAAAATAATAAACCGGGTGAGTTTCAATCAGTAAAAGTCTGACAGTCCCCCCCGTTCTAGACAGAGTATGATGAGTCATTTGATAGCTTCCCACCTCATGAACGCAATCATATATTTTTAACACCGTGGTGGCCGTCATCGTCAGGGCGGGAGGATGCGCTGCCGAGCAGGTTCGGGCGGGCACCATCCGTGCTGACAGCACGGGCATGCGAGCCATGACGGTTAGCTGCCCCGTGTCGGCGGCCAAGACCATCACCGGGGAGGGCCGACGGCTTTTGGTAGGCTGGGTCTCTGCACAGGTGAAACTGCTGGAGCCCAGACCTCTGCGGTGCTGCCACGTGGGGCACCATGTGGGGGCGTGTTGTGCCGCGGAGGTGGACCGCAGTGACCGCTGCTTCCAGTGCGGTCAGCCCGGTCACAAGGCGGTTGAATGCCGTGCAACGCCGCACTGCTACGCATGTGCGGCGGCAGGCAAGCCGGCCGACCACCGGGCTGGGAGCAGGTCCTGTGACCCCCCCACCAAAGCCAAGGGCAAGGTCCGGAGGCCCATCCACCCCGACGTCCTCACCGCCGCAGCCTCGTCGTTGGCTGCCGCCGCTGTCGCCGCTGCAACCCCCACAGCAAGGCCCTCACGTGGGGCTCGGGAGGAGACTGTAATGGACTGTCAATAACGGCCCCATTACGTCTCCTCCAGGTGAACATCAACCACTGCGCCCCCGCTCAGGATCTGTTGCTCCAGAGCATAACGCAGTGGTCGATCAACATCGCCGTGGTCTCCGAGCCGTACTATGTCCTGCCCAGGGGAGACTGGGTTCAGGACCTGAACGGCTCGGTGACCCTAATTTCGTCGGCCGCCGCCGGTACTCCGTCCCTCGAGGCCGTCACGAGGGGACGGGGTTGCGTGGCAGCACGGTTCGGGGACATTACAGTGGTAGGCGTCTACCTGTCCCCGAACAGAACTCTCGCCGATCTCCACATCTCCCTTATGGAGCTGAATGCTGTCGTCGCTAGGTTTGGTTCCATCCCCGTGGTCGTTTGCGGGGACTTCAATGCCAAGAACTTGGCTTGGGGTTCTCGGTTCACGAACCAGCGGGGTCGGATGGTGGAGGACTGGGCCCTGGAGACAGGCCTGGTCGTCCTAAACCGGGGTTCTGTCCCCACGTGTGTGCGGATGCAGGGCGAGTCAGTGGTGGACATATCGTTTGCTAGCCCTGCTCTGTCGCCGCGTGTTGTTGACTGGCGCGTCATGGAGGGGGTGGAGACGTACTCAGACCACCAGTACATTCGGTTTGACATCTCCACCCAGACCTCGATCGCGCCGGTCCAACAGACCCCGTGTGGTCCGCGTTGGGCGCTGAAGCAGCTGGACCGGGAGCTCCTCCTGGAAGCCGCGATGGTACAGGCCTGGGTGCAAGCACCGGACAGGCCTGTCGACATTGACGTCGAGGCAGAGTGGTTCCGGGAGGCCATGTCGCAAATTTGCGACGTGGCAATGCCCCGAGTTCGGCCAGGACGTGCCCGGCGCCAGGTGCATTGGTGGTTGCCGGAGATTGCGGCACTGTGCAATGCGTGCAATGCTGCGCGGCGCCGATACGCCAGACACCGCAGTCGCCGCATCCGCCCGCCGGATGCGGAGGCCAGAGAGGCGGAGCTGTACGAGGGATACAGAGTGGCAAAGCGCACCCTCCGAGCGGAAATAAAGCGGGCCAAGTTGGAGGCCCACAACGTGTGGCTGGGGACTCTGAACGGAGACCCGTGGGGACGCCCCTACAAGGTGGTGAGGGAAAAACTCCGCCCCTGGGCTCCCCCACTCACGCAGAGTCTCCGGCCCCAGATTTTGGAGGGTGTGGTGAGCACTCTGTTCCCTGCGCGAGGGGAACACTCTCCCCCGCTCATGGCTCCGCCACCAGCGGTGTCTAACGCGGATCACGATGGCGACGACGACGACAATGCTCCAGAGGTGACCGAGGTAGAGATGAGTGTGGCGGTACGAAGGCTGAGTGCCAAGAATACCGCCCCAGGACCCGACGGCTTGCCTGGGAAAGCTTGGGTCCTGGCCACGGAGGCTCTCGGGTCTCGATTAAGAGGGCTCTTCAGCGCATGCATGGAGAGGGGCCAATTCCCACTTCGCTGGAAGACGGGGAAACTGGTCCTTATCGCAAAGCCGGGGTGCCCTGCGGACTCTCCGTCCGCGTAACGGCCCATTGTGCTGCTCGACGAGGTGGGCAAGCTCTTTGAAAGAGTAATTGCAGACCGCCTCGTCGCGCACCTAACACGGGTGGGGCCGGATCTGGCGGACGGCCAGTTCGGCTTTCGCAGGATGCGCTCCACGGTGGACGCCATCATGCGCGTGCGAGCTCTCACGACGGGGGATGCGGTGTCCCAGGGCAGGTGAGTCGTGGCGGTGTCATTGGACATCGCTAACGCCTTCAACTCCCTGCCCTGGAGTAGCATTAGGAGGGCACTCCGGTATCACCGGGTGCCCGACTACCTCTGTCGTGTGATCGAGGCCTACCTTTCGGACAGGTACATCATCTACCCTGGTCACCAGGGAGAGTGGAAACGGCGAGAGATGTCGTGCGGTGTTCCGCAGGGATCGGTACTAGGACCGCCCTTGTGGAACATCGGCTACGACTACGTGCTGCGCGGCGACCTCCCTGACGGGGTCAGCGTGGTCTGCTACGCAGAGGCGGCGGTCGAATTAGCGACACGCGGGGTTGCAATAGTCGTTGATAGGATCCAGCAGTTGGGACTCGAGGTGACGCTGCAAAAGTCCGAGGCCATGTGTTTTCACGGCCCTCGGAGCGCGCCGCCTCGGCGCTCCCAATTAACGGTAGGAGGAGTTCACATCGGCGTCGGGTCGACGATGAAGTACCTGGGACTCGTCCTCGACAGCCGGTGGAATTTCGAGGAGCACTTCCGACGTCTGGCTCCCAAACTGAATCGGACTGGGGCTGCCCTCAAGCGGCTCCTGCCCAACCTCGGGGGTCCAGACGCCTCCTGCCGGAGGCTCTACGCAGGCATCGTCCAGTCCATGGCCCTTTATGGGGCGCCGGTGTGGGCGCCGTCACTGCGAAAGCGACCGGTGGCCCAGCTGAACGCGTGCCAGAGGGTCATGGCCATACGGATAGTGCGGGGATACCGCACGGTTTCCCGCGAAGCGGCGAGCCTCCTTGCTGGCCAGCCACCATGGGATCTATAATAATAATAATAATAATAATAAGGTTTATGTGGTCCCTATCGTCCTTTCCACAACAGGTGTCATCCCGCATCATCTCCTCCATAGTCTAAAGTTATTAAATCTTAAAGATACCCTTTATATACCCTTACAAAAAGCAGCTATCTTAAATACATGTCGCATTGTCAGAAAGTTCTTACAAATAGACGAACACGAAATAGGTCTACTTCAGAACGCATCCACCACATAACATACCACACGCTACATTTACTTGGCTTGGCCCGTAAATGTAGTTAAATACCAGCCTAAGAGCTGAGAAGTAAAAACAGAAACAAAAATAATAATAATAATAAGTTTATTTGCCATAAGTTTAGGTACACCGGTAATACATATTTACATTGAACATAATAATGCTAACACAAGTAAAACAATGGTCCACATACTTGACAAAATTTATAGATGCCCAATGACGGTATACAGAGAAAAGTTCTTTACCTCCCGTGCTAGTCAAAGACTGTGTTACGGCAAGGTAAGATTCTCGCTCATAGTATAATAGTCATAATGTAAACACGTTAAGACACTTTTTACCAATTACATTTGTTTTGCTGTGAATCATAGATAATGATAACGAGTTACAAGTTTAGCGTAAAACAAGTAGTATATGCAAAGAAATCAGACAATGCAACCACTAACGTTATTTCGATATAAACAAAATGTTTTCACAATAACAATATTAGTTCAGAATTTGTAATACAACAAGCATGTTAAAAAAAATAAAAATATAAAAAAATATAAAAAAGGTGTTGCTAAAGTTAAAATAACAAAACTAAAATAACGAAAGATGTAGTAATTTATATAACCTGAAAGGTATCTCTATACCATCCCAAGCTCCACAGCAATCACCCGACGCTTCAGTCCCATTAGTAGCTATAAATATCTATATATGTATATGTAGATAAGACCAACACATCGGGCACCAACTCACGAAGCCCGAGACAATACAAAACAATATTCTGTCACAAAACTATTCCTATCCTTATTACTATCAATATTACCAACTAATAAAAATGTAGGAAAATGCATTTGGTATTCATATTTTCCTTTTTTTTTTTTCTTTTTTTTTTTTTCCTCCTTTTTTTTTCTTTTCCTTTTAATATCCTTAGCATAGAAACACGTTACAAGAGAAAAGTCCTAATGCAATGTATTTATTATACGTGTGTATATGTATATATTTATAATACAAACAATGTTTGTGTACTAATCTTCAATTTATAATGATTACTTTATAATGTATATATTTATATATATTACATATATATATTACATATTATATTATATTACATACATATATTCATATTATAATGTTTTATTGTTTTATAAATTTATATAGTACTTATCTTTATTCAATGAAATATACACTTATAAATAAATAATTACTGACATATTTGTATAAATTTTTCAGTCTGTTCATAATCCAACTTACTCAGAAACTCATCCAGAGCCCTTCTACACACAAATCTCGTCGTATCTTTAAGAGGTTTAATTTTACTTATGCGATTGTACAATAGAGGAGCCAAGAAATAAGAGAAACACTGTGCAAATGTGGTTTTGCATGCTGGGACGTCATATACCTCATGCACTCTTCTGAGAGATTTGGTAGCAGGTTTTTCATAAAAGTGTTGTCTTAGGACTATTTTTTTAATAAAAAGTTGGCGAATATTTAGGACTTCAAACTCTTTGTACAGCGCAGTTGTAGGATATCTAAATTTTTTAAAATTAATCACTTTTAGAATACATCTATGAGCCCTTTCTATTTTTAAAAGAGTACTTTTTCTAGCACCACCCCAGGCAGAGATACCATAAGTTACTATCGATTGGCACAGTGCAAAATAAACATTTTTATTCGTAGCTTTGTCTTTTAAGTTTCTTATTTTTTTAAAAATCGGTATAAGTTTACGAATGCGAGATTTTAGATTTTGAATATGTTGTTTCCAATTTAAGTTTTCATCAATTTCAACTCCAAGATATTTAACACTTTTACTAGGAGATAAGACAGGGCACCTACAAATACGTGCAGCAGAACAATCAGAGGAATAAACTTTTAAATTAAAGTCAGTAGGCTGTAAATTATTCCTTATACTAAATGTTATAACTTTTGTTTTTTGAATATTTAATGTAAGCAGATTGCAATCAAGCCATTCAATTATATTTTTAAGACCAATTTCGGCTGACGATTTGACGTCACTCCATGTTTTTTGTTGAAATAAGATAACAGTATCGTCAGCAAAAGTGATTACTTTTGAGCCAGGTAATTCAATGTTACAAAGATTATTAACATAAATCAAGAACAATGTTGGTCCAAGTACTGATCCTTGCGGAACACCGAAACCAACATTATGCTTAGAGCTAAGGTTATTACCAATTTTTACAGCCTGTGTCCTATTACTAAGATAGTTTTTAAAAAGATCAAGTGGTACACCTCGAATACCCATAGCCTCCAACTTGCAAATTAGCAGAGGGATTGAGACAGTATCAAAGGCTTTGGCCAAATCTAGGAAAACACCAACACATCTATTCTTGTGGTCGAGATTACTAGCTACGTTAGTAACTAGATGTTCAACCGCATCTATTGTTGATTTGTTCCTTCTAAATCCAAATTGATTATTAGAAAGAACATTATTTTTTTCCATATAATTTACAAGCCTAATGTTTATTAGCTTCTCCAGGATTTTAGCCATAGTAGGTAAAAGCGATATTGGACGATAATTAGCGATACTGTCTCTTTCCCCCGACTTAAAAACTGGTATAACAATTGAGTCCTTTAACACATTAGGAAACTTTCCACACGTAAAACATAAGTTAAATATGTGTGTTAAAGGTTTAATGAGAATGTTTACACTTCTTTTCAAAAACACAGATGATATTCCATCCCAACCGGTAGAATTGGTACTTTTTAAGGACATAACAACATTATAAACTTCTGTTTCATCAGTTTCCAATAAGACATAGCTGCCGCTCGAGAACTGGTGAAAAATGGATATCAATGCTGATTCTTTGTCCGAAGAAAAGCCCAGCCCTCTGGTCACGCGAGTCGACCAGTTGTTTGCTGATATCTCGAACAACTCGATGAGCGCTCGGACCCCATGGCCCTAGTGTTTCAACCCCAAACGGCTCAAACATATAACTTCCGATGAGGTTATTATAAATATGTTACACAATTTCATTAAAAAAGGGACGACAAAAAGGAAAAAAAAACATAACCGTTCTTGCAGTCGGGTAAAAAAAAAACCGGGCAAGTGCAAGTCGGACTCGCGCGCTGAAGGTTCCGTACAAACTACAATTTCCGAATGGAGTCTCGAATAGTTATCCGAATTGCAAAAAAGTATTTTTATTTGTGACGTAGATAACAACAAATTTACTGTTTTCAGGTTTATTCCTATACCTGTGCTATAAGACCTTGCTTTATGCCAAATTTCAGGATTCTGGAAAAGTGCCCTATGAATTTTTATTCCTTTGAGAGTATCGAAAATAAGTTTTTTGTGACATAAACTGCCGTATCTTTTTTATTCTTTAACTTAGAAGTTTGATTTTTTCACAGCTTCAAGGGGTTGCAAACTTGAGTATATGATTTTAATTTTAACTCGATACCTCCACGCGTTCCCGAGGCAAAGGGTCTTGACAGACAGACAGATGGACAACAAAGTGATCCTATAAGGGTTCCGTTTTTTCTATTTGAGGTACGGGACCCTAAAAAAGAGTAAAGTAGGGTTGGTGGAAGAAATTAAATCACATAGACCCAGGTTTTTTTTTTTTTTTTTTTTTTTTTTATTATTGATAGGCTCGCGTTTGACCACCATCTCACCTGATGGTAGTGGATGGATAGTGTTAGAGAGAAAGAAAATAGTTTGATGGTTGAGATCAGTGTTCCGCAAACTTTTTGTGTACACCTAGGAAAACGAGGAAAATTTTGAAGGAATTAAATTTGAGAAAAAAGGAAGGAATTAGGATTTTGTTGATTAATAATATTTACAAAATGTAATAAATAACGAAAAAACGTGTATTTCGACACTCTCTAGGTAATCAAAAATCATGGGGTACTTCCCGTTGATCCACAATCCTGAAATTTGGCTTAAAGCAAGGTCTTATAACACAGATATAAGAATAAATCTGAAAACAGTAAATTTGTTATTACATCACCAAAAAAAAAACTTTTTTGCGATTCGGAAAAATCTTCGTAACTCAATTCGGGAATTGAACTCTTTTCATAGGTAAGTTTGTACGGAACCCTCAGTGCACGAGTCCGACTCGCACTTGCCTTTTGTTCTTTTTTCTAATATTGATTTACTTACTTATAAAATAATGAACAAGCGGCACTTTCGTCACTCTGAAGGATCGTGCAAATGTGACGATATGAAATAATCGCGTTGCAAAATCATAATTAAATGCTACAGTCATTAAAATTATGCTTATCTTTATAGTTATTAAACTTAATGGTTCATTTTTAATTTAAGTATTTCATCTTGCTTAAATAATCATCGTAATAACCTTGAGTTTAAAGGAACAGTTTCATACTGGTGTCTGGTTCATGCAGGAGAACCAAGGTTATCGACATAGCCCGAAGAAGTCTCTAACTTTCATGTCTAAAATCTTTTTAGACATGAAAGTTAGAGACTCCGATATATAAACCCGTGAGAAAGCTCCGGTAAATCCTAAGATATCCGTACTTAATGGTTTATCTTTGTTTTCAGAGTTGTATTTTTTCATAGCTTTTAGCAGTACTTCTTTATTTTTGGTGTTTTGGTACTCAATAACAATAGGTCCATTCTTCCTACCTCTCCTATAAACAGCCGTATGTTCATCAATTGGTGGTATTTTTAGGGTGTTATATACGTTATTGACAATATTCTGCACATTTTCGTTATCATGATGTGGAATATTTCTTATTTCTATTGTGTTTTTCAGAAATTGCTTTTGTAAAACATTTACCTGAGTTTCCAATAGGTTAATACGCTCTATAGCTGCTTCATGCTGTGTTTCAAGGGTCAACACCCTGTCGCGGATATCCTTGTAATTGGCAGCATTTTCTTCGAGTTGTTTTTTTATTTCAAGGTTGGACTGGAGTATCTCGCTATTTTGCAGTTTAATTACAGTCATCTCAGTGGTCATCATTTCTTTGAAGGACTCTAGAAGGTCATTTTTTAGGTCCTCAAATTGTTGTTCATCAGGATTTCTCCGTTTTCTCAAGTTTATATTTCGTATAATTTCTTGGTCTTGTGATACATTTTTGAGGGTAAGATCAGGATGCGACGAGGACTTAATTGGTGATCGTTGCATTTTATCTGGATTCCTTGCGTATACTACACCCGCTGGCCGTCTCACGGCCGTACGTTCAATCCGTGTACTTGTAGTAGTTTCGATGGCAAGCGGTGTGAGTGACGACGTCACACGTCCAGTACGCGAACGATAGCAGCGGCGCGGGCGTCAGGAGCAGGACAATTATGAGGTGGTTCCTTTTCCCTCGCGGGTCGCGGGTGCACGGGCGCACCTCCGCTGCGTGGATGGTAGGTGTACGCGAGAATGGCAATTAGGCAGTCAAAGTTATGCACTAGTATCGGGTAAAGTAAGCAACTTATTAATGCGGAGCAAAGGGTCACACGTCTGTTCTCGATGCGAGTTTGGGCGAGAAGGATCTGGTGGCAACAGGCCTTGCACGCATGCACGATCTGCGCGTGGAGATGCAACGTCGGGGCGAAACTCCGCTGCCACGACAAGTTGCGGCATGGCGGACAGAGCTCCGGCGGGGTCTAATGGCGGAATGGCGACAGCGACTATCGCAACCCAGTGCTGGGCACGCCATAATTATGGCGGTAAGTCCCCTCTTTGAGGAGTGGCTGGAAAGGCACCTTTTAGACCTTACCTTCCGCATGACGCAGGTCCTCACCGGACATGGTATATTCGGGAGGTTCCTGCATCGAATTCGTGCGGAAGAAACGCCCGGGTGTCACCATTGTGTGGACCACCCGGAGGATACGGTGGAGCACACGGTGGAGGTGTGTCCCGCTTGGGCAGAGCAACGCCGTGTCCTCGTGGGGGCGATCGGCGGCGGCGATCTCTCGCGCCGGGCCTTGGTACAGGCCATGGTCCAGAGCGAGGAGGAGTGGCAGGCGGTCGCCTCCTTCTGCGAAGCAGTAATGCTAGCAAAAGAGGCGGCCGATCGCGTGAGGCAACGGGCCTCACGCCCCAATCGCCGCCGGGATTCCGATCCCGATTTCCGGCCATTGTAGGCGCAGGCTTGCGGACGGCGAGCAATGGGTGGCTCGCCGTCCGACCGTCCGGTAACCGTCCGGACCGAGCCCAAGTCGTCGACGGCGCGTGCTGTTCCACGCGCGCCTCAAGGAGATGTCAGCAACTGTAGGGGCCTAGCAGGGTCGAAGCCTACTGGGGCCAAGGGTCTGATTCTGAAAGGAAGACTCGGCCCTGGTACGAAAGGCAACGAAGGAACAGGAGTGGGTTTTTGGTCAGTAAAAGTCTGACACTATCTCCCGCCCCGCCCAAGGGCGGGGGATGTCATAAGATGATTTTCCTACCGAAAAAAAAAAAAAAAAAAAAGACGGCTTATACTTATTGGCCCCAACGGCCATCCGTTCTGCGAGCAATGTGCCCTGCCCACTGCCACTTAAGTTTGGCGATTCTTCGGGCTATGTCGATAACCTTGGTTCTCCTGCATGAACCAGACACCAGTATGAAACTGTTCCTTTAAACTCAAGGTTATTACGATGATTATTTAAGCAAGATGAAATACTTAAATTAAAAATGAACCATTAAGTTTAATAACTATAAAGATAAGCATAATTTTAATGACTGTAGCATTTAATTATGATTTTGCAACGCGATTATTTCATATCGTCACATTTGCACGATCCTCTAGTGTGACGAAAGTGCCGCTTGTTCATTATTTTATAAGTAAGTAAATCAATATTAGAAAAAAGAACAAAAGGCAAGTGCGAGTCGGACTCGTGCACTGAGGGTTCCGTACAAACTTACCTATGAAAAGAGTTCAATTCCCGAATTGAGTTACGAAGATTTTTCCGAATCGCAAAAAAGTTTTTTTTTTTTGGTGATGTAATAACAAATTTACTGTTTTCAGATTTATTCTTATATCTGTGTTATAAGACCTTGCTTTAAGCCAAATTTCAGGATTGTGGATCAACGGGAAGTACCCCATGATTTTTGATTACCTAGAGAGTGTCGAAATACACGTTTTTTCGTTATTTATTACATTTTGTAAATATTATTAATCAACAAAATCCTAATTCCTTCCTTTTTTCTCAAATTTAATTCCTTCAAAATTTTCCTCGTTTTCCTAGGTGTACACAAAAAGTTTGCGGAACACTGATCTCAACCATCAAACTATTTTCTTTCTCTCTAACACTATCCATCCACTACCATCAGGTGAGATGGTGGTCAAACGCGAGCCTATCAATAATAAAAAAAAAAAAAAAAAAAAAAAAAAAACCTGGGTCTATGTGATTTAATTTCTTCCACCAACCCTACTTTACTCTTTTTTAGGGTCCCGTACCTCAAATAGAAAAAACGGAACCCTTATAGGATCACTTTGTTGTCCATCTGTCTGTCTGTCAAGACCCTTTGCCTCGGGAACGCGTGGAGGTATCGAGTTAAAATTAAAATCATATACTCAAGTTTGCAACCCCTTGAAGCTGTGAAAAAATCAAACTTCTAAGTTAAAGAATAAAAAAGATACGGCAGTTTATGTCACAAAAAACTTATTTTCGATACTCTCAAAGGAATAAAAATTCATAGGGCACTTTTCCAGAATCCTGAAATTTGGCATAAAGCAAGGTCTTATAGCACAGGTATAGGAATAAACCTGAAAACAGTAAATTTGTTGTTATCTACGTCACAAATAAAAATACTTTTTTGCAATTCGGATAACTATTCGAGACTCCATTCGGAAATTGTAGTTTGTACGGAACCTTCAGCGCGCGAGTCCGACTTGCACTTGCCCGGTTTTTTTTTTACCCGACTGCAAGAACGGTTATGTTTTTTTCTCCTTTTTGTCGTCCCTTTTTTAATGAAATTGTGTAACATATTTATAATAACCTCATCGGAAGTTATATGTTTGAGCCGTTTGGGGTTGAAACACTAGGGCCATGGGGTCCGAGCGCTCATCGAGTTGTTCGAGATATCAGCAAACAACTGGTCGACTCGCGTGACCAGAGGGCTGGGCTTTTCTTCGGACAAAGAATCAGCATTGATATCCAACGTTCTGGGCACTTTTCCCATTGATATCGATGTGGATGAATTTTTTGATGCCCAATAATTTCTTTTTGTACCCGTTTGTAAATATTATTATTTTTAGTTTGTATAAATTCCTATTTAGTTATTAATATTTATTAGTTTTGATGTTCGTTAGTGTAATTGAATAAGCAAATAAATTTTACAGTTAAAGTTTAAAAAAAAAACTATTCAGAAAAAAAAAACATTTTAATATATTTATAGTTATGTATTGTGTTTTATATAGAGATTGATTAATTTGTTAGCAGTACACCGCAGACTACCCCCTGTATTATTTTAAGTTCTTACGATCCATCCTAAGGTTGTCTGGTAGACATCGCTGTCAGCGATAAGACCGCCATTGTACCCATAGATTTAAGTTTATGTATTATAAGTTGTGTTACTTTTTTGGTGTATAATAAAGTTTATTCTATTCTATTCTAGATTATTAGATGTATGATGACGTACGTACAAAATATTTGTAGTTTCGAATTTATCAGGTGTCCTGTCATGTTATGTCAATATTTCTATGTTATTAAATTATACGAAACTTCGCTGTATCGCTCGTTTTGTTTATCAATTTCAATCCGGGACGGGTGATATCATATTTGTTGGAAATTAAATAAATTGTTAACTAGCGAAGAATTTTATGATAGACATCTGAAACGCAAAGGGCACCTGGAGGAGGGTGTGTTTTAGTTAATAAGTCTGAAACTCCCTCTCGCTTCAATCAGAGCAGGAGAAGTTATTTAATAATTACTCTCCTAAAAAAAAAAAATGGCAAGTGCGACTCAGGAAGTCAGGACTTGTGCACTGAGGGTTCGGTACAAACTTACCTATCTATATAGTTCAATTCCTTAGTCTCGAAGATTTTTCCGAATCACTAAAAAGTTTTTTTTTTCGGAATTTTGATTCCCTTGAGCGTGTCAAAATATACGTGTTTTGCGACATAAACAGCGTATCTTTTTTTTTCGTTAACTTAGAAGTTTGATTTTTATCACGGCTTCAAGGGACCGCAGACTTGAGTATATGGTTTAAATTTCAACTCGATACCTCCACGCGTTCCTAAGATAAAGGTTCTTGACAGACAGCCAGACAGACAGACGGACAACAAAATGATCCTATAAAGGTTCCTTTTTTTTCCTTTTGAGGTGCAGAACCCTAAAAAAGATAAAGTAACTATAGAAATCAATAAATTAATGCCTAATTATACACCGTGCCTCACACATCAAGTCAAGACAATAGGTTACTTCTAGGCAAGGGTACCCCATCGTCGACCACATGTTCCTCGCTTACTATCATGGGCCCAAGGCTGCTATTTTATTAATTCGTCATTCCAAAACGATCCCATTGTCATGTTGCTAAAAGTTCGAAATCTGCTAATTCATAATGATCGATCATTGATCAGTCAATGGTCTCGTAATAGAGTTGTGGTAAAAGGACAATATCGAGCTTATTAAAAGCAATGACTGCACAATGACGTTCTAATGGTAGGTCACTGATCAAAGGAACTGTCAAAATTTTAGCAGATTACCGCATACGTCAGGCATTCATTTGTCAATATGTACGAGATTACTATTCTATACCACTTCTGTCAATGGAGTGTCAGTGGTCGACTATTGGAAAGTCATAATGACGCCATTATATTAGTAGATTACCAAAGTTGTCAAAATCAACAATTATTAAATCAATGATAGACCATTCTGACACTATTGTAATAGCCATCGATATATATGTACTAAGTCGATGGTAATAGCAGACTTGAGGCCCAGGTGTCATAGTGGTCAAGAGTGGGAAAATTACATTTTTTTTTTGTATTCCTAATTATAAAAAAATAAAATAAAATAAAAATTGTTTATTGACACAAAAATTTACATTTGTATTTAAGTATGCATAGTCTTAGGATATTTGTTACAATGTAAATGTACTGATACTGATTCCCAATCTAGGCCAGGAGCCTGTATCTTGGGAGACAGTGTTCAGTCGCAAAAAAGGTAAACAATACTGTTCGTACAATGGGTCGCTGTTTATACTTAAGTTATAGTACGCTAGCAATTTTATATCTGAGGGTGATTGATAGTATGTCATGGTGTGTGTCTGTGAGTGTGCGTGTGTGTGTGTTTGTGTGTGTGTGTGTGTATGATATGTAGTTTTCTACCGAATTATTTCATTCAGATAGATCAAACATAGATAACAATTTTGAGACCTTACATTTTTAATAATCTTGCGTGAGAATGACGTCAAGTGAACACGTGTGTACCAGTCATAACCTTCTGGAGAACTACGTAGGTACAGTCACGCGTCAGAATATGTGACAATCATGCAAAATTCAAAAGCGATATTAAGTATTTCAATTAGGTATTTAAGTCAAGAGTGAATATGAAGACAAGCGTGCTCTTTCGTCGACCAAATCATCGCTTACTATCAGTCTATGCTAATTTAGTGAAGCGGAAAGGTTTTTTTTAGTGTTTTGTACCTCAAAAGGAAAAAACGGAACCCTTATAGGATCACTTTATTATCCGTCCGTCTGTCTGTCTGTCTGTCTGTCAAGACCCTTTATCTCGGAAACGCGTGGAGGAATGGAGTTAAAATTAAAACCATATACCTACACAAGTCTGCGGTCCCTTGAAGCCGTGAAAAAAATCAAACTTCTAAGTTAACATAAAAAAAAAGATACGGCCGTTTATGTCGCAAAAAACGTGTATTTCGACACTCTAAAGGGAATGAAAATTCATAGGGTACTTCCCGTTGACCTAGAATCCTGAAATTTGGCATAAAGCAAGGTCTAATAACTCAAGTAAGTATATGAAAAAATCTGAAAGCTGTAAATTTGTAAGTTACATCCCAAAAAAAAAACTTTCTTTGCGATTCGTTAAAATCTTTGTAACTCAGTTCGCCAATCTCTGGAATTACCAGTCGGATTGGAAAAAAATCTTTTCAATACACTTAGTCGAAAACCCGCTCTTATCCCACCGCTTTTAGGCACGCAATAGACTGTTTCCCGCACTAGTGCAGAAATAGCGCGTGCTCTCCCCCGCCACAATGTTATTTATTACATGTATCGCATCAGGCTGGGCACGCGTCGACCCCCACGAGTCGCCGGTCAACCCCCGTTTATTCTTCCCGTATCTTCGTAAGTGTATTGAAAAAAGTCGTTTGACACACGTGCAAATTTGTCACTGCAGCCCTCGGCTCCATAACACACTCGCCTACGGCTCGTGCGAATTCCACCTCGGTCGCAATGACAAACTTTCTGCACTTGTATCAAAATGTACTATTCTGCATGTGAAAGCCAGATACAAAATGAATAGATAGCCTTATATACCATCACACTATACTCAAAAAAGCAGAGCGGTTTGGTTGTATGGACGGTGTGTGTGTGGTGTAGGTACTCACTGGGTAGTGGTGAATAAATAAAAGTCCTTGCTGAATCTTCAGATATATTCCTCACACACAACACTACAACACTGTAGATTAGAAGGCGCAAGCAAGCTAAGCACAAGCAGGATAATATACAGTTAGAACACAGTCTTTGCAAGTCAGCAATGATTTAGCGCGGGTATGTGTCGAGGGTCACCAATTTGGAGGTATGCGGAACAGAGTGTAAAGTCCCGCAAACCTCCGTTGAAAAGGGAGGATCCTCCGACCAGACGGGTGTTATGTCTGGTGGGCAACCGCCCGATTGATGATTTCGGGCTGTTGTATATGTTCCAATCGCGCGGAGAACTTTATAGCCATAGATGTCGCTACACGGTAACCAAAGACGCAGGTGAAACCACGTGTGATAGCTAGCCAGAACTGCCACGTAGTTGTCAGGCATTTTTGCTGAACTGCCCCTAGCAAAGTTACAACCGTTTCGTTTCGATTCTCTTTCGTCGATCGGCTCGAGTCAGCCACGCCTCCGATTCCTTTATTCTGACGTCATCTCAACGCTCAGTCACGTGGTCAGAACAAATTAATAGGAGGCGTGGCCGACTCGAGGCGATCGACGAAAGAGAATCGAAACAAAACGGTCGTAACTTAGCTAGGTCTGCTGGACCTATTTGGCGCAGCTGTAAGACACACATTGTTAGTTTTCTTTGTTTTTTAATCTGAAGTTTCTAAATGTTGTTTCTACACTGTGTATACAACATATACAGAGGTGGCGCATATGGCACACATAGATGTGCCAAATAAAATCTTTTTTTGGGTTCCGTACCTCAAAAGGAAAAACGGAACCTTTATAGGATCACTTTGTTGTCCATCTGTCTGTTTGTCAAGACCCATTATCTCGGGACCGCGTGGAGGTATCGAGTTGAAATTAAAACCATATACTCAAGTCTGCGGTCCCTTGAAGCTGTGAAAAAATCAAACTACTGAGTCACGAAACAAAAAAGATACGGTCGTTCATGTCGCAAAAAATGTGTATTTCGACACTTTCAAGGGAATCCGTTGACCTAGAATCCTGAAATTTGGCATGAAGCAAGGTCTTATAGCACAAGTATAAGAAAAAATCTGAAAACTGTAAATTTGTAGTTTCGTCATCGTTCCGATTCGCACTTGACCGGTTATTTTTTTTATTCTTTCTTAATAATAAAAGCGATTTTCTCCTAAAGTCAATTAATTTGCCAAATCTTTTCCCAACTATATTGTTGGACTCCAAGTCGAACCGGATTCAGCTGTACTTCTGCCAGCTCGAAACCTGAACATACTTTGTTCAGAATCAGTAACTGAATCAAATCCAATATTTTTACACCTGTTAGATTTTTTCCCAAAAATATTTAAAAAAAGATAACAAATTGGTCACCACCGACACTAATTTGGGCATTAGGCGCCAACGCACAGATGGGTGCGGGAGCAAAACAACCCGTCAGTCGCCCGGATAGCCCGGTGACCATGTATTTGTGCGGACCACCAAGTAACTTAAAAAGCTTACAACTTCGTGATTTTTCATAATACAGTTATGAAATTTTGGACATAGATTCTTTACATAAAAATACTAGAGACGTGTTTCGGGTTTCGCATATACTAAAACTATTGTTGTATAAAGATAGATAGAAGAAATGCCTTTCTGACCTCCACAACTCGGTAGCTAGGTAACACTTGTCAAACGATGTTTTTCAATACACTTACGAAGGTATAAAAATAAATGGTGGTTGACGTGTGACTCGTGGGGGTCGCTTAACGCCCAGCCTGATACGATAAATGTAGGTACTAATAAATTGTGGCGGGGACGAGCTCGTGGACTTTTCCGCACTAGTGTAAAAAATAGTAAATTGTGTGCCTAGAAGCGGTAGGGATAAAAGTGGGTTTTCGAGTATTATTTTATTTTTTCTTACAGTAAGATATTTATGCTAATGACTGTACCAACATGAACAATATGTTTTATTGCAACAATTAATTTCGGAAATACGTTTAATGTTTGAGCTATAAAGTTTACATTTCCGCTTCCGTTTTAATTTGACAAGTGAGATAATGTCGCGAAATATTGAATAAAGGAAATAGTTTTTATTATACACTTGTATGACGTCAAGAGGGACCTTGCATGGTCACCCTAGGCGAGAATATTATGAATCTGCATAACGTTAGGTTTGGTGATAAATTAATTAGAAATTTGACAACTGAGGAGCTCGAATCTAGTAGATAACAGAAACTTAAATCTAATCTAAACGTAATTAAAACTAACTTACAAAATAAAAATAAAAGCCCTAAAGTACTAAAAAAAGCAATCTAAAGTACGGCGTCGAAAAACTCCTCCACATCGACTGGCGGCATTGCCACGCTGAATGGCAATGCTTATCCTTTGTCCGAAGTGAAAGCCAGCCCTTGGGTCACGCGAAGTGTCAACAAGGCGTTTTGAAAGTTCTTTAAATAATTTGTGAGCACTCGGACCCCACGATCCGAGAGTTTCAACCCCAAACGGCTTGAGAATATAACTACCAACAAGGTTATTATATTTCCGCCGCTTGAGGTTCTTTGCAGCCGCTGCTGCAGCACCGGCACAGCACGACGAGCTAGGAAGATGAGAATAGTAGATTATGATACAAGTGTCTAATGTTGGTGATTACTGCTGAGGTGGTATTTAGATACAGTACGGCCGTTATATTTTGGCGAGCCCGAACTTTGCGCAGAAGGCTGCGCACGAACGTTTTTTAGGAACAAAATGGTGGCATGAGGCGACGTGCGCGGGGGGCGGAGGTCTAGGCGACGAGATTGACTCTATGTAAACACAATCGACCCTTTATTCAATCAAATATCGCAATCGATTTTTATCGATTTGGAATTTATTAAGTAATTTTTGTTTCTATGAGATATTGAACGGAATAGATTTACAAACATAGTGAATGTTGTCGTTAGTAAACGAGAAAAAAACGTATATTTCGACACTTTCAAGGGAATCAAAATTCATAGGGTACTTCCCGTTGACATAGAATCCTGAAATTCGGTATGAAGCAAGGTCTTATAGCACAAGTATAGGAAAAAATCTGAAAACTGTAAATTTGTAGTTACGTCACACAAAAAAAAACTTTTTTGCTATTCGGAAAAATCTTCGTAACTCAATTCGGGAATGGAACTGTTTTCATAAACAAGTTTGTACGGAACCCTCAGTGCGCGAGTCCGACTCGCACTTGCCCAGTTATTTTTTCGTATTGAAACTCTTTGCGCCCCAGGGGCTACCCTGCGTTCTAGGATCACGGTAACTCTTTTAACACTTCCATCGGCCCTAACGGGTATCGATCCTACAGGGCCCCTACAGTTTTGCTGATATCTCGACCCAAGCTTGATCCTTACCGGACAGTAATGTGAATGTGAGAACACTGTAGACTCCGCGAATTCTTAGGTTACTTCCTATTACGACTCACTTTTTATTATGATTATTTTGAATGTACTTTTTAGTAAAATATTGACTGATCTACACTGTCCTTACATAATATCTACTTATACAGTAATATGGAAATATTGTAAGAACCACATTTTTTTTAAAAGAGTAACCAAGGAGATTCTTGCCGGTTCTTCTCCATAGGAAACGACCAATTTGGAACCGTGCACTAGCTTCTGATTCGATCACGCAAGGAAACTCCGAGCATAGCCCTCTCCATTGCTCTTTGGGTGACTTTAAATCTTCTGATAAGGCCCATTGTAATCGACCACATTTCGAGCCATATGTCATCACTGGCAACACGCACTGCTCATAGACTTTCGTCTTGAGACACTGTGGTATATTGAACGAGAAGATATCGCGCAGCTTCCCGAACGCTGCCCAGCCGAGTCGGATTCGACGATTGATCTCTTTCTCGAAGTTAGACCTTCCCAACTGGACCGTCTGTCCCAGGTAAACGTAGTCGTCTACAACTTCGAGTGTAGAGTCCCCGATCTTGATAGGAGTGGGTGCTACTTCGAATCAGGAATGAGGATAACCGCAGGAGAACCAAGGTTACCGACATAGCACGAAGAATTGCCAAACTAAAGTGGCAATGGGCAGAGCACATTGCTCGCAGAACAGATGGCCGTTGGGGCCGAAAGGTTCTGGAATGGCGACCACGTACCGGAAGACGTAGCGTTGGAAGGCCTCCTACAAGGTGGACCGATAACTTGGTAACGGTTGCAGGAGTCCGATGGATGCGAGACGCACAGGACCGTTCATTGTGGCGACACTTGGGGGAGGCCTGTGTCCAGCAGTGGACGTCTTTCGGCTGAAATGATGATGATGATGATGATGACTAGCTTCTGACGTTTTATAAGTGCCCATGTAGGCCTATGTGAAATAAAAATCTTTTGTCTTTGACTTGAATTTGGTCGGCGAGCAATGAGTAGCTCGCCCTCCGCAAGCCCGTGCCTTCGGTGGCCAGTATTCGTCCTGCGACTCCTGACGCCTTACTCCTACCTACCATACATTACGTGCAGGTGTAGTTTCATGTGAAAATACCATGTTTGGTATTCGCTGTTAGCATTAAGCTGAGCTTGTTTTGTTAATCTGATACGAATAGCTGGAAAGGACTAGGCTGTGTTCACACTGTGGCAGGTTACTAGGTACCTACTTTCTTTCTCATTGTTATAGGTTTCATCCCATGAGAGCAGTGGTGGCCGAATGGTAACGGTCCCGACTTACGAATTGTAGGTCGCGGGTTCAAACCCAGCCAGGCGCATTACTTTGTGTAATTAATTTCATCACCACTGCTCTCAAAACGGTGAAGGAAAACATCGTGAGGAAACCGGCCTGTCCTAGAACCAAAAATTCGAAGACATGTGACATCCACCAACCCGCACTGGGCCCGCGTGGTGGATTACGGCCCATTCCCTCTCCTAGAGAGGAGGCTTGAGTCCCAGCAGTGGGAACATTAAAAGGCTGATTATTATTATTTTTATTTTAGGTTTCATCCCTGCTTGAACTGTAGGGGGCAATCCTAACATAAATATGATGTCAATGCTATGCACATGCAAGTGTAAAAAAAATGGGCAAGTGCGAGTCGGACTCGCGCCCTGAGGGTTCCGTACTAGCTTACATACTTACTGATTTTTTTTTTCCGAATCTCAATTTTTTTTTTGTTTTGACGTAACAACAAATTTACAGTTTTCAGATTTATTCCTATATCTGTATTTTAAAAACTTGCTTTAAGCAAAATTTCAGCATTCTGGGTCAACGGGAAGTACCCTATGAATTTTGATTTTCTCGAGAGTGTCGAAATACGCGTTTTTTTGTGACATAAACGGCCGTATCTTTTGTTTTCGTCAACTTAGAAATTTGATTTTTTCACGGCTTCAAGAGACCGCAGACTTGAGTATATAGTTTTAATTTCAACTCGATACCTTCACGCGTTCCCAAGATAAAGGGTCTTGACAGACAGATAGTCAGACAGACGGACGGACAACAAAGTGATCCTTTAAGGGTTCCGTTTTTCCTTTTGAGGTACGGAACCCTAAAAATGCAGAAATGCCCCTGAGTGCCTAATGGGAAGAGCGCATAACATCTAAATAGACACTAAAGTAAAATAATTTACATAAATGCATGCAATCGTTGCTCTGTCTATGTCAATGCATCTCCAAATGTAGGTCGCGTTCAAGTGATACATGAGCCTACATTCGGCTAATTTAACTAATTTAATAGTCAAGTTATTTTTCCATGTAAATCCACCGTATAAGAACCATACCTATAACCATACCTAAGTATATATTTAAAACTTTGATGCCCTCGCATTCTACCAAGTTTTGTGACAAATTGTTTACGATCCAGCACCCCTAGCCAAGTTGATAATCTGCAATCGTTAACGCTAGTCGAAAACTAATCAAATGTATGGGAATGACATCATCTCAACGTTAAGGCACGTGGTCAGAACAAGCGAATAGAAAATTCGTAGCCAAGTTCACATCGTTCAAAATGATAGAATGAATTGTTATCGTTTCTACAATGTTCAACGCTACATCCTTTGTAATTGTAGAATGACATTGTAGAACGAGCGGCTGACTCAGGTGCGTCAACATGGCTACCAACTTATCGTTTTCTACAATTGCTGACACCGAGGCGTTACCGATTGGAGAACGGAATTCGACACGAAACGGTTGTAACTTGGCTAGGGAGGCAGGGCCTCAAGTCTGCTATTACAATAGTGTCAGAATGGTCTATCGTTGACTTCATAATTGTTGATTTTAACAAGTTTGTTAATTTACTAATATAATGGCGTCATTATGACTTTACAGTGGTCAACCACTGACACTCCATTGAAAGAAATGGCATAGAATGGTAATCTCGTACATATTTACAAATGAACGTCTGACGTATACGGTAATCTGCTAAAATTTTGACAGTTAATTTGCTCAGTGACCTACCATTAGTAGAACGTCATTGTGCAGTCATTGCTTTTAAGCTCGATATTGTCATTCTACCACAACTCTATTACGAGCCCATTGACCGATCAATGATCGATCATTATGAATTAGCAGATTACGAACTTTTAGCAAAATGACAATGGGATCGTGTTGGAATGACGAATTAATAAAAATAGCAGACTTGGACCCAAGGCGGTGCGTTTGTGGAACGCGTTACCGTTACCAATTAGGCAAGCCCAGTCACTAGTTTCCTTCAAAAATCAAGTTAAAGACCATTTCGTTTCTCTCTAACGCTATCTTGGTTCTACTTAATTTAATTTCTTCCACCAACCCTGCTTTACTTTTTCTTTTTTGCCGTTTTTTAATGAAATTGTGTAACATATTATATTATGTAAGTACATTATATATATAAATTATTTCAAAGTTATGTATTGTGTTTTATATAGGTATGTAATTATTTTTCTTGCCTCACACAATCGTATATAATATAAACTAAAAATACATACTAAAAGAAAACGTAAAACTAATAATTATTATTTTTTAATTATGTTAAAATCGAGCTAAGAACTGATACATGATTTATATTTAACTTTTGATGCACCAATGATCAAGCAAGTTTGGTCCAATTTTTGATTTATGTATCTAAGACAATTTAGTTTCTGCTTATATAAAAACTTTTTATGGTGGCAAATCATTTAATGACTGACTGAAACCCCCTCCTATGTTCCTTCTTTGCGTTACCTAGTATCCGTTTCATTGTGGCTCCATTATGTACAAAAGCTAACAGTAAACATGCTCCAATTTCAACAATTACAGGTGCAGTACTTCATAACCTCAGTCCAACATCAGATAACTAGGAAACGCCACCATTATACATGAAAAATCAACAATTCCATCACTATTTGAAAATCTTTAAAATATTTCAAAAATAATAATCGTCGTTGACAAAATAAATTCTACAACTAAAAATGATTTTGAAAAGAATAGTAAAGTTCCATTTTCGAATGTAGAATTCGCGTTTTAATAGTTAAAAAAATAGGTTTTATTAAAATAATGACGAATAATATTTATTTTGTTCTAATATTTGTATTGTTTAGTTTTAAAAATATTTTAAGTGTAAAAAGTAAAATTGAATGTGGTTATAAGGTACGTATCACATCTTATATGTAACATATTCCTTTATCATTCATCATATCATCATCACAGAGCCCAGACCTTCTACCAGAGCCTCCGGATTTTCCTCTGAGGTTACCTGCCCCCCTAGCCAATTTACAACCGTTTCGTTTCGATTCTCTTTTCGTTGATCGCCTCGAGTCGGTCACGCCTCCGATTCCTTTGTTCTGACGTCATCTCAACGCTCAGTCACGTGGTCAGAACAAAGGAATAGGAGGCATGGCCGACTCGAGGCGATCTACGAAAAGAGAATCGAAACGAAACGGTTGTAACTTGGCTAGGGGGGGGGGGGGGTTGACGTAGTGAAACTCGCTTGTGTTTCTGCATCAACCATATATATGACTGGTCTGTTGGAATAGCGGTTAGTAACCCTGACTGATACACCGGACGTTGTGGGTTCGATTCCCACCCAAGAAAAATGTTTGTCTGATGAAAACTATAATTTGTTCTGTGTCTGGGTATAATTTATCTATAATATATGTATGTATTTAGAAATATATAAGTATGTTTAATAATTTTCTAGTACTCATAGCACAAGCTCTGCTTAGTTTGGGACTAGGTGGCATGTGTGATAGTTGTGGAATATATTATGCATGATGCATCAGCATTTATGATTTATGCTTTGCATTCAATACACGAAAGGTATTTTATTTCTGTAAAGTCAGAAACTGTAGATACACTATAAGGTTACTTAGGTCATGCAATTTTTTTTTATTCTGTCGCTATTTAGCGATGTCCAGTCAATCTACAGATTAGATAAAAAATTTTTTTATTCAGTCTCTAATGTTCAGTCAACCTACAGATTAGATATTTATTTTTTTATTCTGTCACAATTTAACGATGTCCAGTATTGACTGGACAACACAACAGCACAACACAACATTCACACAACATTCTGGACAGAATAAAAAAATTGTATCTAATCTGTAGCAATCTACAATAATGTAGATTTTGTTGTATGTTTTTGTTGTATGTTATGTAGATTGCTACAGATTAGATACAATTTTTTTATTCTGTCGCTATTAAGCGATGTCCAGTCAATCTACAGATTAGATACAAATTTTTTATTCTGTCGCTATTTAGCGATGTTTAGTCAATCTAGCGATTAGAAACAATTTTTTTATTCTGTCGCTATTATGTGATGTCCAGTCAATCTACAGATTAGATATATATTTTTTATTCTGTCGCTATTAAGCGATGTCCAGTCAATCTACAGATTAGATACAAATTTTTTATTCTGTCGCTATTTAGCGATGTTTAGTCAATCTAGCGATTAGATACAATTTTTTTATTCTGTCGCTATTATGTGATGTCCAGTCAATCTACAGATTAGATACATATTTTTTATTCTGTCGCTATTTAGCGATGTTTAGTCAATCTAGCGATTAGATACAATTTTTTTTTTATTCTGCCGCTATTTAGCAATGTCCAGTCAATCTACAGATTAGATAAAAAAAAATTATTTTGTCGCTATTTAGCGTTGTCCAGTCAATCGACAGATTAGATACATATTTTTTTATTCTGTCGCTATTTAGCGATGTCCAGTCAATCTACAGATTAGATATGTATTTTTTTTTTCTGTCACTATTTAGCGATGGTCAATCTACAGATTAGATACATATTTTTTTTTTATTTTGGCTCGGATTGGCTTCCACCATCTCTTTCAATTCACCTGTGTGGGCGGGCGGTCTTCCACGTGGTTCGTTCTTCAAATCAAAGTTTCCATCACGAAAGCGTTTAAACCAAAATCGCACGCTGCGTTCATTAGCAGTCCCCTCTCCAAACCAACATTGATATTGCGAGCTGTTTTTGCCGCGTTAGTTCCGCGTCGGAACTCGTATTCAAAAATCACTCGAATTTTCGAAATATCTATTTTTCTTGTCTAAGCCGAATAAAAAAAAAACAACTGAAAGTCGATAATCGAATGTTGCACATTTTTTAAAAGAAGAACTTCATAGGTACCATGTGAAAAAAGTTTCAGTCAAAAATCTCAAACTAAGAAGGTTCTATGTCAATTCGAAGTACCTATTACAATAAAACGGCAATTTCATACTTTAATAGGGGTTCCTATTACTTTTGTAAAAAAAAATATAACGTGGTGTAAAAATTAATTATTGGAATCGATTCAGTTACTGATTCTGAACAAACTATATTCAGGTTTCGCATATACTAAAAAAAATGTTGTAGTTCCGTCCCTTTAACAGTTCAGCTTAGGTCATTAAATGGATCGCCTTAAGAGCTCGTGGTAGGGCCTCAAATCTGACTTAAGAGGGTCTTTCTCCACTCGCCTATCGTCAACATCGAAATTGGTTTAAAAGCTTGTTGCTTCATGTAACGCAATCCAACGCGATGTTTGATGAAGAGGCAATGCAAAAAAAGAAAGATAACGCCTGAAAACTTTGTTGGCATTCGGTAATTCCGTGATTTACTCGAATGTTTCACAAAACTTGCTCCAGGAAATACCTGTTTTATTTAAACCCAAGTCTTTCTAAAAAATTGTCGTCATTCAGAATCTCGATTAAATGTGCAAGGCTTCTATTGATGTACTTTTTTATATTTTTTATTACATTATGGAGGGCCAAAGTTCACGTAAAGTAGCAGATTTTCAGAAGACTTTACTATATTAGTTTTACACAAAGGGCCCATTTGATAAACAAGTTTTGGCCAAGTAATGCCCAAGAAAGAAACCAATGATAGGTATTAGGATTGATATCGTAGATAAAGAAATAACCGCTATTTTTTACCTAGAACTTGGTGGAACATTACAAACTGTAAATAGAAATTAATGAAAAAAAATATATGCACAATTATAGTTTTCAAGTTTTTATTAATTTTCATTTATATAAGTTATAAGTACATCATCAAGGAATTGGGCTGAGGGATTTACATTTGATTGATACCTTGCCCAGCCCCAGAACCACACAATCGTCATTACGTGGGCACAACACCCTACTGTCCTCCGTATTAGACACTGCAATAATCGACTGAGTTTTGAATAATTCTTCTTTTGTTTTCCGAGGGTATTATAACAGATAAATATTGGCAAAATTTAAGTTGTAAAATTAGTATTTTTATTGTATTTATCACATAGATGGGCAAGTACATGGCCAAGAATAGGCGATTCCCTTTATGTTTTGATTTCTATAGAAGCCTAGATAATATCCACAAGATTGTGTGTGGCTGTGTATCCAAAATGTCTGGAGAAAAATGTGTAATAACATCATAATCACGTAAGAGCAGTTGTATGAAATTGTACTTCGAAAAGGACGCTCTTAAGATTACATTTTGGCCATTTTGTTTTAGCAATGTCCACAAACAAGAGACGGTGCTTTAAACGTCCATTTGATACCCCATTCCCACATGGACGCTGGATGGGTGAAGACCTTCGACGAATACTACTATGGAAGTAAGTAAAGACAAGATATTTAAGTAACAAGAAACAAAAATAAAAACGAAACAAAAAATATGGTTGTATGCCCCACGGCTGCACCAAAATAGGTCCAGTTCAGCATGAATGCCAGACAACTAGTGCCTGACGCTGGTTTTCAACTGAACCTGTGGTTGTGACACAGCGGACGTAAAACAGTTTTGGAGTAAGTAATTACATTTTTAACTGTTTAACCACCTGAGTCCCAGCAGCGGGAACATTATTGACTTAACTGATTTTGACGACAGTTTCTAACACAGAAGCAAGATGGTCGTCGTCATAATTATGATCTTGGTTTGTTACAGCTAAAACTACAGTCAGCACTGCAAATGTGCAGCTCATCTACCATTCCGTGCTTTCTGAACTGCTGCATGACAAGAGACGAAAGTAAGTTCTTGACGTAAATCCACCACACCAACTTGTATAGAAAAAATATATAAAAGAACAGTGTTTTTTTTTGTAACGTAACTACAAATTTACAGTTTTCAGATTTTTTCCTACACTTGTGCTATGAGAACTTGCTTCATGCCAAATTTCAGGATTCTAGGTCAACGGGAAATACCCTATGAATTTTGATTTCCTTGAGTGTCAAAATATACGTTTTTTGCGACATAAACCGAAGTATCTTTTTTTCTCGTTAATTTTCCTTTTGAGGTACGGAACCCTAAAAAAAGAACTATTTGCGTGTGTGAGATGGGATCATCCAATGACATCCCCCGCTCTTGGGAGGAACTCGAGGGCGTGTGTGGTACGCACCCACCACTATACACAAACGTGTGTACAAAACGACAAAATAAATTAAGCGTTTTTCAAGGTCATTCAAGTTGTACAGACGTATGTACAATCGGCGGGCACTCAAGAGGTTAAAACCATATACTCAAGTCTGCAGTCCCTTGAAGCTGTGAATAAATCAAACTTCTGAGTTAACGAAAAAAAAGATACGGCCGTTTATGTCGCAAAAAACGCATATTTCGACTCTCAAGGGAATCAAAATTCATAGAATACTTCCCGTTGACCTAGAATCCTGAAATTTGGCATGAAGCAAGGTCTCCTAGCATATAGGAAAAAATCTGTAAGCTGTAAATTTGTAGTTACGTCACAAGAAAAATCCTTTTTTGGCGATTCGGAAAAATCTTCGTAACTCGGTTCGGGAATTAAACTGTTTTCATAGGTAAGTTTGTACGGAACCCTCAGTGCGTGAGTCCGACTCGCACTTGCCCAGTTTTTTATTACGACGGCAGTATTGCAGTGAGCGCTATGTACGCCTTAATTGTCATGTGCATTAGTCCTTTTGTTTTAAGATCTTTTTTTTTTATTGATATAAACCAGTGCTTGACTGCGATCTTACCTGATGGTAAGCAGTGATGCAATCATTGATCGTGAGGCGCACTAGTTTATTAAGAGCCTATTCACTCTAGCCATGAAGACACCTAAATTATAGTTGGACGGGAAGACCGCATCAGGCAAATCTCTCGGCAAATTTATCTTTCTGTGGATGTGAATTTTTAAAATCTTTGGCTGTCATCATCATTTCAGCCAAAAGACGTCCACTGTTGGACATAGGCCTCGCTCAAGTGTCGCCACAATGAACGGTCCTGTGCGTGTCGCATCCATCGGATTCCCGCAACCTTTACCAGGTCATCGGACCACCTTGTAGGAGGCCTTCCAACGCTGCGTCAAAAGCTAGCATATGTGGATCTACTTCATTTAAATAAATAAACTACAATTACTTTGCAAAACAAAATAGCAACATAAGATAAGAAACATAGACTTAGGAATCATATGAGCCATTTTCTCCACACCCCCAATATTTTTTTAACATTTGCTGCGAAATAAAAACTCTCATATACTCTTCCTCTCCACAGGTTCACCTTCTCCGAAACAGCGTACTTCTGGCGCTGGTGGAAGGAACAGCGACCCACCACACGAGCCACCTTCAGATCCTTGGTCCAGGAAGGCCGCTTGGAGTTCGCTGGCGGCGGCTGGGTTCACAACGATGAGGCTACTCCTGATTACCTGCATATTATTGACCAGTTTACTTGGGGATTGAGGTGAGTTACCATCATCATCGGGTCCAGAGGCGTAGCGTGGACTGATTTAGACGTGGGCGAAGGTACATCAGCGAGGCCTTTTTAGGGTTCCATAGCCAAATGGCAAAAAACGGAACCCTTATAGATTCGTCATGTATCTGTCTGTCCGTCCGTATGTCACAGCCACTTTTTTCCGAAACTATAAGAGCTATACTGTTGAAACTTGGTAAGTAGATGTATTCTGTGAACCGCATTAAGATTTTCACAAAAAATAGAAAAAAACAATAAATTTTGGGGGTTCCCCATACTTAGAACTCAAAATATTTTTTTTCATCAAACCCATACGTGTGGGGTATCTATGGATAGGTCTTCAAAAATGATATGAGGTTTCTAATATCATTTTTTTATATACTGAATAGTTTGCGCGAGAGACACTTCCAAAGTGGTAAAATGTGTGTGTCCCCCCCGTAACTTCTAAAATAAGAGAATGATTAAACTAAAAAAAATATATGATGATAATATACAATACCTTATAAACTTCCACCGAAAATTGGTTTGAACGAGATCTAGTAAGTAGTTTTTTTTTAATACGTCATAAATCGTAAACCGCAATTTACCTTTCAAGTTTGTACGGAACCCTCAGTGCGCGAGTCCGACTCGCACTTGCCCAGTTTTTATTTCATAAATTCGAAAACGAGACAGCGACTGTCGCAACCCAGTGTTCGACCGCATCGTCACTTACCATCAGGTGAAATTATAGTGGTCAAACGCGAGCCTATCAACAATAAATAAACCCTCGTTTTTAAAGAGCCCTCGCTTGTGTGAGGCCGACTATCTACCATATAATTTTAAATATCTGATTATATTTTATGTAATAAAACGTAAGTACCTATTTCACATTTTTCAAAAACACACAAGTCCTAACCCTACAACAAGAGCGGCCTGTTCAAAGCGCATAACGGGCATACTAAAAGAGACTCCCGTTACGTGGACTTAAGGTGCATTTTGATTCGTTACTATGCCCGGTAGGCAAATATAATCAAGGTCACGTCCGAGCCGTGCAATGTGTTATGAACTTTATTAACGTTGTTAGTAGGTTTGTATTCGCAAATTTTCTATCGACGAGTGAAACTTCTGTACCTTGTACTTATTCTGTGGACCGGATGCAGCATTATCATTTTACTTGGATCGACAGCCTATCATACCTCCACAACCCAGCTGGGCAACTCAATACTCCTTGAATACACTTATTATTAATAAACTTTTAGTGACTTAAACCCACCTGTGTTCCTTCAATTGCCCATTGCTTACCAGGGCCACGGGGACTCTGAACACAGATGAAATAAAACAGTATTATACACCCCTATTTTTTAATTAGTTCAAAAAAAATGGGGCTCTATCCGTACCCTTTACTGATCATAAAGTCGGACTCGCGCACTGAGGGTTCCGTACAAACTTACCAATGAAAACAGTTCAATTTCCGAATTAGTTACAAATATTTTTCCGAATCGCAAAAAAAGTTTTTTTTGTAACGTAACGACAAATTTACAGTTTTCAGATTTTTTTCTATACTTGTGCTATGAGACCTTGCTTCATGCCAAATTTCAGGATTCTAGGTCAATGGGAAGTACCCTATAAATTTTGATTTCCTTGAGAATATCGAAATACACTTTTTTGCGACATAAACGGCCGTATCTTTTATTTTCGTTTACTCAGAAGTTTGATTTTTTCATAGCTTCAAGGAACCGCAGACCTGAGTATATGATTTTAATTTCAACCTCCAGGCATTCCCGAGATAAAGGGTCTTGACAGACAGACAGGCAGACAGACAGACGGACGGACGGACAACAAAGTTATCCTATAAGGGTTCCGTTTTTTCCTTTTGAGATACGGAATCCTAAAAAAGAAATTCCAAAATTGTCCACGAAAATTTGTCATAATTGGTAAATTCATAATAGAATCAATCATTCATAACAATTGCTACTAGAAAATACTACGCGTAGTGTTTTTCCACTTTGATCGTCATTTATTCATTCTTAATCAATAGCTTGTACAATATTTCCATAAATTGAGTGACATTTTGGGATATAAAGAAACGCTAATAACTTTGCTGTTTATGAATATTATTCATTGAGACTTTACCTAAATAATTAGTAGACCTTTTCTAATAAGCCCTTTAAGTACTTGTACTAATTAAAAATTAGTGGTGTGTAGCTGTACTTTCGAACAATCCCGCGGACCAGGCTCTTGGTGGAGCGAGACGGATTGTCAGACTTTTACTGACGGGTTTTTCATGCGATCTCCTTCGACATCACTTCTTTTTCTCTTTAACCGCTTACGTCGGATTAATCCGACCAATATTTTCTTATTCATGGGAATGGACACGAAAAGGTTTGTCGTGTTTTTCCGACATAAGCGATTAAAATTTTAATTTGCAGAAAACTGAACGACACTCTTGGCCCGTGCGGCAAGCCGAAGGCTGCGTGGCAGATAGACACATATGGACATACGAGGGAACAAGTTTCCTTGCTAGCTCAGATGGGATACGATGGACTATTCATAGGTAAGTCCAAATCATCAGGATCTCAACGGAAAGACAGGCGTGCAAAGAGGCTAATTGGTGATCCAGATCTGGTTAAGTCCAATCTACAAAGCCTTGAGCACAGGCGTAGGGTAGCCAGCCTTTCGGTGTTTTACAGGATGAATTTTGGAGAGTGTGCGCAGAAATTGCATGACTTGATTCTACCATCTCATTTCTACCATCGGACAAGCCGACGAACGGCGAGTATCCACCCTTACGTTGCTGAAACCTCTACGGTCCGGACCAAGCGTTTCGCCTCGTCGTTTATGCCGCGTACATCGAGAGACTGGAATAATTTGCCTGCTGCGGTTTTCCCGTCCGATTATAATTTAGGTGTCTTCAAAGCTAAAGTGAATAGGCTTTCAATAAACTAGTGCGCCTCAACATCAACGATTGCATCTATGCTTACCATGAGGTGGGATCGCAGTCAGGCATTAGTTTACATCAATGAAAAAAAAAGACGTCCAAGGCTGAGCAGAGCGTTCGCGACTATGAACAAAAGAGATAACGCCAATTACGTTTGCATCAGAGGATCGAAAAAAACACCAAAAATATTTTAAATAAATTTAATTACTAAATTTAATTACTATTTTTTTTTGCACAGATAGATTTTTATTTATGTACAATATGTATTACACGTTTATTTCAAAAACACTTAACTAATTAAAACTATATATACACTAAAGGCAAAAACTACTAGCTAAAATATGGCGTAATAAAATTCCTCCTCATCACTGTCGACTGGAAGTGTTCAACCCAAACGGCTCAAAAATATAACTACCGACGAGGTTGTTATATTTCCGCCGCTTGAGGTTCTCCGCAGGCGCAGCACGATGAGCTGGGAAGATGGGATGGCGCAAGAGTGTCGACACAGGTAGCGTCCCACACTAAAGGTCTATCCATCTTCCATGGAAATAAAGACATACCGTCTGGTCTCTTACCATCGTCGCATGCCAGGCTATGAGGTTCCAAAACAGCTGGAACGCCGACGGCGACGGTGACAAGGGCTCGTCGGATAATGTCGTTAATATTCGCGTGCCGCGCTATGCGTCCCGCGCTTCGACCGCATGACAGGCCGTGGTGACCGAGGCTGTTGACAACTTCGCCACAGTGGCAGCGATTTTTTTTTTTTTTTTTTTAGGTGGGAAAATCATCTTATGACAAATCTCGCTCTTGGGCGGAACGAGAGATAGTGTCAGACTTTTACTGACTAAAAACCCACTCCTGTTCCTTCGTTGCCTTCGTCCCAGGGCCCCGGTTTCGTTTTCACACTACCCATGGCCCCAGTAGGCTTCGACCCTGCTGGGCCCCTACGATTTGCTGACATCTCCCTGAGGCGCGCGCGGAACAGTGGCAGCGATGAGGAGAACAGCTAGGAGCGCCAAGGTGTAGGGCAACAGCTAGGTGGAAAGTAGTATCAAAAAAAAAAAATACAATTTAAGCCTATGAATGATGATCCTAACTCGAAGTGGGATGATAGAATGATCATTCTTACAAATATTGCTAAAACAACAAGTTGCGAAATCTATTGTCGTCTTAGATACATCAGCCCCCCTAGCCAATTTACAACCGTTTCGTTTCGATTCTCTTTTCGTTGATGGCCTCGAGTAGGCCACGCCTCCGATTCCTTTATTCTGACGTCATCTCAACGCTCAGTCTCGTGGTCAGAACAAAGGAATAGGAAGCGTGGCCGACTCGAGGCGATCAACGAAAAGAGGATCAAAACAAAACGGTTGTAACTTGGCTAGGGGGGCAGCGATTTAAATAATTAATAAATATTGGTGCGGATGCAACATCAGTAGTTTTCATGTCATTGCACTATGTAATTCACCTGAATTGTTGGTATTCGGTCTCCTTCACTGTCATAAAAAAAAAGTATAGTGAAAAAGACGGATGTAAAAAGATTTCACGTAGCGGAGATGAGAATGTTGAACACATCCATCTTATGTGTGGTGTGACGAGAATGGATAAAGTGAGAAATGAGTATATTAGGGGAAGTTTGAAGGTGGCGCCAGTGACTGAAAAGTTGAAAGGGAATCGTTTGTCTTGATATGGTCATGTGAGAAGGAGGGATGAAACGCATGTTACTAAAAGAGCTATGAGTTTACATGTGGATGGATGGAGAGGGAGACCAAAGAAAAGATGGATGGATTGTGTGGAGAGTGATATGAAAGAAAAGGAAGTTAGTGATAGCATGACGAGTGACAGGGCAGAATGGAAGAAAAAAACGTGTTGCGCCGACCCCAAATAACACGGGACAAGGGCAGGAAGATGATGATGATGTTGGTATTCGGTTATTCCGTCATTTATTCGAATGTTTCATAAAACTAATTGTTCCAGGAAATACGTATTTCCTTAAAAGATTTTTTTTTTTGTCATTTTGCAAAATAGCAGATTTTCAGAGGTCTTTAGTGGATTAGTTTTACACAAATTGATGTTTTGATTTTAATAGAAACTATCCACAAGATATCTGGGTATCCAAAATATCTAGAGAAAGATGTGTAATAACATCATAATCACGTAAGAGCTGTTGTATGGAAAAATAATCTTGGACTGGCCGCTCATAAATAAAAGTTTGTAAAAACAGCATTGACAGTTATTGTAATTCGATCGTGCATGTGATTTCTATTAACTCGATTCATTCGAGCATAAAATCAGCTATTTATATTTCTAAAGACTAATATAGGCTCAATTTCCTACGACCTTTGCCTCATGACAACTGTCAAAGAAATAAACCACTGCTTGACGTTTGTACCATAAACGAAATATGTGTGGGAAAAAAAAAAATAAAGGCGCGAACTTCCTTCGGCCTTGGCCTTATGACAGCTGTCTAAACTTTTTAGACAAGTAGGCTGCAGTGGCGTAGCTAACGAAGTGTTAGGCGGGGCAACGCTATGGGGCCCCCAAGTTCGAGGGGCCCTGAAAACCAAACCACTTATTGAACTACCGAAAAATTTGCCCACCTTCGAAATCTAAATAAAATAGCTAGCAACACTACTTTAATAATGGTAACTCGTTTTAGTTAGTAAGAGTCTGACCTTCCCTCTCGCTCTGCCTAGAACAGGAAAGGTTATTTGATGTTATAGGAATTGGAGTTTCTTACAAGTCAATTTCTATAGATATCTACGCTTTGAAACGTGTAATTTAGCTTCACTTTTGATGACTGACCGCAATTTGACAATTAAAAATGCCTGTAAAAGGTTTATTGAAAACTAGCTTTTGCCCGCGGCTTCGCTCCCGTCAACTGACTACTATATCCTACTCTACCCAACTCTATCCTACCCTACCTTACTCTACCCTACTCTACCCTACTCTACCCTACTCTACCCTACTCTACCCTACTCTACCCTACTCTACCCTACTCTACCCTACTCAAAAAAAAAAAACCTATGTCCGTCTCCTGGTTCTAAGCTACCTCCCCACCAACTTTCAGCCAAATCGGTTCAGCCGTTCTTGAGTTATAAATAGTGTAACTAACACGACTTTCTTTTATATATATAGATAGATAAATGTTTCTGATTTCCCAAGTAAAAAAGGGGCCCCAGATATTTTTTAGCTCCAAGGCTTTTGGTCACTTAGCTACGTCACTGAGTAGGCTGTGTGGCGTAATTTACATATAATTTGCTTTAAGAGTCAAACTATTGCATAACATTATATCATACCTACGTAAAATACTTACTTAAATTCGCAATTAAGCAACGTTACTGTGTTCCGGTTTGCAAGGTGCGTCCGGTTTGCATCTAAATTGGTCCAGTTATTCTTGAGTTCTGCGCTTAGCGACACATTTATTCATATCTCTTTATTAGTGGTTACCACTAGCGGTGTGTCACTGTGTAAGCTAGATTAAGAAAAACATTTCGTTTATTTGTTGGTAAAAAAACCTTTTGAGTAACGTATTGAGAGACACAATAGAAAGACAATGAGCGAGTGAACGCCGGCGTTCCCTTGGGGTTTAATGAATACATTGTTTGAATGGTCTTTTTTTTAAAGAGGGAAATCATCTAATAGCTTCTCCGCAGTGGGATGGTGTCAGATTTTTACTGACTAAAAGCACACCTGTATCCTTCAGTTGCCCTTTGCGTTCTAAGACCACGGGTTTCCTTTTTAGAAAATCCCCGCGGTCCTGTCGGGCATCGGCCCTGCTGGGCCCTTACGGTTTGCTGACATCTCTTTGACGAGGGCGTGGATCACTACTAGCTGTTGACGACTGGGCTCGGTCCGGTCGATTACTAGTCGGCCGGACGGCGAGCTACTACCCATTACTCGACGTCTGCAAGCCCGCGTCTACGGTGGCTCGGGTCGTGGTCTTGGTGGCTGGGGCGTGAGGAAACGAACATATTTCCTCACGCGTGCGGCCTCCTCCTTCGCTAACATTACTACTTCTCAGAAGGAGGCGACCGCCTGCCATTCTTCCTCGCTCCGGACTATAGCCTGAACCAGGGCCGGGCAATACAGGTCGCTGCCACCGATTGCCTCCACGAGGGTACGGCGGTGCTCAGCCCAAGTGGGGCACACCTCCACCGTATGCTCCACCGGGTCCTCCGAGTCGTCCACACAGTGGTGACACCCGGGCTGTGACGCCTCTCCAGCCACTCCTCAAAGAGGGCACTTACCGCCATGATTATGGCGTGCCCAGTACTGGGTTGCTACAGTCGCTGTCGCCATACCACCATGAGATCCCGCCGGAACTCTCTCAACCATGCCGCGTCGCGTTTCCACGTGCAGATCGTGCATGCGTGCAAAGACTATTGCTTCCAGATCCCATGGTGGCAGGCCAGCAAGGAAGGTCGCCGCTTCGCGGGAGACCGTACGGTTTCCCCGTACCATCTGGATAGCCATGACCCTCTGGGACGCGTTCAGCTTGGCCGCCGGTCGCTTTCGCAGCTACTCAATCTCACTCCACCCTTGGAGAAGTTATTAGATGATTTCCGACCTTATAAAAAAAGAAAAAACAGATACAAACTTTCATCTTTATTATTTTACTGTAAGTTCGTAAATATGTACACAGTGCCGGATTAAGCTAGCGTGGGGCCTGTAGCAAACTCTACCAAGGGGCCCCCTAAATCTTTATAAATGACAACGAATTAAAAGTCTTTTAACTTATTTTCAAACAGGCCCCGAAGCTCTTAGGTAGCGATGGGTCCATAGGTATTGTCTTTATTTAAAATCTCGCAACTAGTTAGAATTCATATGACACAGATATCTTGACATGTTTTAACGTCCACGCGGGGCCCCCAAATGCGTGGGGCCCGTAGCATTTGCCACTCTTGCTACGGGGCTAATCCACCACTGTATGTACGTCATTACAAACACATTTTTTTTTATAATTTGGATATTAGTAGTTAGGTCACTGAATATGTCTGCATAATTGCATAATTAACTAATCAATGCGGTAATTGGATAAGCTTGAGCGACTTCAAAATCTCTGTATCAGGTTCATATTTGGCTTGCGCAAGTATGACCACGTTTCTGAATTTCGTACTAAGCTCAAATGGCTTCCTATTCGCCTTCGCCGGAACGCCCACATACTTTCTTTGCTTTATAATGTGCTATTTAATCCTTGTACCCCGTTTTATCTTAAGGAACGCTTTCAGTTTCTCAGTGACACACATAGTAGGTCCTTGAGATCATCGGAAAACCTAAAATTAAGTATTCGCACGCATTCCACTTCTTTCGTTGACAAATCTTTCACAATTCAAGCAGCTCGTTTGTGGAATGCGTTACCCTTAGAAGTGAGGCGTGCTCAAACGCTACCTACGTTTAAAAAAATGGTGAAGGAGCATTACCTTTCACTTTGATTTTTTTCTTCTCCTGGCTCAATTATATATTTAATATTTATTAGTATTTTTTTTTTCTTATATTGTATGTATGTATTTGTATTATTCTGTCTTATTAGTATTTTTCTGATGTTGTACACTGACAGCCCTAAATCCATCTCCTCTCTTTCAGTCCATCCAAAGGTTGTCTGTAAGAGATTGCCCTGTGCGATAAGACCGCCCATTGTACACTTATTTTTAATTATGTTTGTCCTTATTTTTGTTTATGTGGTGTACAATAAAGAATATAATAAATAAATAAATAAATAAATAAATAAATAAATAAATAAATAAATAAATAAATAAATAAATAAATAAATAAATAAATAAATAAATAAATAAATAAATAAATAAATAAATATTGGCTTAGCATGTCATTATGTTATTATTGAATAATTACTTAATGTCATTACCTATGTACATTAAAATTGAACCTTGTTATAAAATAAATAATGGCGCTACACAACAGCGGTGCGCCTTAATTTTAACTATCTCCATATTTAAACATCTAGAGAGTGATCTTATTAAAGCGTACATCATCATCATCATTTCAGCCGAAAGACGTCCACTGCTGGACATAGACCTCCCCCAAGTGTCACTACAATGAACGGTCCTGTGCGTCTCGCATCCATCGGACTCCCGCAACCGTTACCAAGTCATCGGTCCACCTTGTAGGAGGCCATTCCAACGCTACGTCTTCCGGTACGTGGTCGCCCATTCCAGAACCTTTCGGCCCCAACGGCCATCCGTTCTGCGAGCAATGTGCCCTGCTCATTGCCACTTAAGTTTGGCGATTCTTCGTGCTATGTCGGTAACCTTGGTTCTCCGGCGGATATCCTCATTCCTGATTCGATCACGCAAGGAAACTCGGAGCATAGCCCTTTCCATTGCCCATTGGGTGACTTTAAGCCTTCTGATGAGGCCCATTGTAAGTGACCACGTTTCGGAGCCATATGTCATCACTGGCAACACAAAGGCGTACAATTTAATAAATTAATTTATCATTGGAATTTTATTATTACAGATTTGCACAACTAAACTAAGTATTTATACTAAACCTAAAGTATACATATACCTAATACAAAAACACAAAATACACTCAGGCGTCGAAGTACTCCTCCACATCTCTGTCATCCGGAAATGTGCTCAGAAGGCTGGCAGCATTTCCACGTTGAATGGCAATGCTAATTCTTTGGGGGAAGAACGAGTCAGCCCTATGGTCACGCAAAGTATCGATCAGTCGGTGTGAAATTTACTTGAAATGGAGACGCGCATTTAATAAATTATTTGTAAATATATGCAGTTTGTTCGCCACAAATCAACCATGCCTTTTATCCTGAGTGATCCCTTTTTTTTAACACGCTTTTATTAGCTTCACTTGTAACTAACTATGTATGTAAGAAAATCTTGGAATCTTAATTTGACCCACTTCCCGGTCTTCGAATAGGATGAAATTTTGCACACGCTCTGAGTTCTGATGACAATACATGATTAACTAGCTAAGAAACGTCATTACAAATCCAATATGGTGGCCTCCCCAAGATGGCGGACTGGCTGTTTGAAATCCACCCCCATGATATGGGTATATATAAATGAAAGGGTTTGCTGTCCGGAAAACGAAAAAAAAAAGTCACGTGACTTAAATCCAATATGGCGGACAGGATTTTGTAATTTTTAGTGCGTGCTAAAAGCGTGTTTTTTAGTTTTTTAAACTATTATTTTAACTTGAAAGATTACTCTCTAGAATACTGTAATTCAATTCAAATATTTTATTTCAGATAAACATCTATATAATGTTAGAAATAGAACTTAGCCTAAGATAAGCCTGAGTATGGTTTCCGCACTTAGTCCTATGCGGACCATTGTACGTGAGACATGGCGGCTATAACCTTAGGTGGGCTTATTCCAACCAGCCCACCTCTCCAAAAACAGATTAGGCCTCTCAGGTTTTTCAGGGCATCACTAAGTGAGTTCGGTATCCGAAGGTTCGTGTGCGTATTTCAGTGACACCTGTGCAGTCTAGGAGCACATGTGCAATTGTCTCCTCCCCCTCTAAACATGCTCTGCACAGAAGACTGTCTGTGATGCCTATTGTGTGGAGGTGCTTATTCAGTGTGCAGTGTCCGGTGATGGTCCCCGCCACCAGGCGCAGGCTGCCTTTGTCTAGTCTCATGAGTTTTTTGTTTTAGATTCAAACTACCACTTTTGCATGCCTACTTGTAAAATATGGCTGAACCTACCTGTTACCAATTTATCACCATGTACTGTACCTATATTTGCAAAATAAATGACTTACTTACTCCATACAGGTCGAGTAGATCATAAAGAAAGAGAAGCCATGATAGAAGAAGACAGGATGGAGTTCATGTGGAGAGGATCTGACGTTCTAGGTGAGTAGAGTTACCTACATAAGCATAATTAGGACTCAAACCTCCTGCCCCATAGCCAAATTACGACCGTTTCGTTTAGATTCTCTTACGGCGAACGCCCCGAGTAGGCTGCGCCGATCAGCCACTCGGCTGATCGGCTGGGTCCTAAAGGTGAAAGCACACTTACCCGAGCTGAACGCGTCGAACGAATCGAAGTCAAGAAGGCCACATACCCGCAACGATAAAAACGACCGCGCCGAAGACATGGTTTCTATTTCTTTTAAACCACTGAAATTACAGTGAATTGTGATGGATCTTGACGAGGTTTTTATTGTTAGTGCTTAATTAATGGAAGATAAAGAAAATGGAAAACATCAAAGGGAAACAAAAATGTGGGTTCATGGTACATTAACTTAAAAAGGCAGTGCTTTGGTGCATCCGAAATCGTCTAGGATTTCTGCCCCCCTAGCCACGTTACAACCGTTTCGTTTTGATTCTCTTTTCGTCGATCGCTTCGAGTCAGCCACGCCTCCGATTCCTTTATTCTGACGTCATCTCAACGCTCAGTCACGTGGTCAGAACAAAGGAATAAGAGGCGTGGCCGACTCGAGGCGATCCACGAAAAGAGAATCGAAACGAAACGGTTGTAACTTAGCTAGGGGGGCTGGAGGCCTTCCAGATTCGGACGATTCGACGCGGTTAGGTGTGCGGGGTTTCATAGGATTTCATATAAGAATTCTAACATTTTTTTCTTTCAATTCGTTCGACGCGTTCGGCTCGGATAAGTGAAGTCACATGTCTTCAATTTTTTTTGGAAAGAGTTTCTTTATTTCGGATATCAGATTTGGTTATGGAGCTCTGTAACATCCCTGACGTCATATCAACGCTCAGTCACGTGGTCAGAACAAAGAAATCGGAGGCGTGGCCTACTCGAGGCGTTCGACGCAAACGAAACGATCATAACTTGGCTAGGGGGGCTGATATTTATTCATAGCATTTCGACATAGAAAATCAAATGCCTAATAACTTTAAAATCAGGTCCAGCTGTACCAACCTGAATCAAATTTTCATGATTGTGAATGTGAGGACTATGTGGGTTGTTTTTAGGGTTCCGTACCTCATAAGGAAAAAACGGAACCCTTATAGGATCGCTTTGTTGTCCGTCTGTCTGTCTGTCAAGACTCTTTATCTCTGCGGTCCCTTGAAGCTGTGAAAAAATCAAACTTCTAAGTTAACGAAAACAAAAGATACGGCCATTTATATCACAAAAAAACGTATATTTCGACACTCTCAAGGGAATCAAAATTCAAAGGGTACTTCCCGTTGATCCAGAATTCTGAAATTTGGCATAAAGCGAGGTCTTAAAGCACTAATATAGGAATAAATCTGAAAACAGTAAATTTGTTGTTATGATGTCACAAAAAAAAACTTTGCTATTCGGAAAAGTATTCGAGACTCCATTCGGGAACTGTTTTCATAAGCAAGTTTGTACGGAACCCTCAGTGCGCGAGTCCGACTCGCACTTGCCCAGTTTTTTTTTTCTTTTCAGTAATTTTAACGTATATAATTCTGACAATCAAACTAGCAATTTGATTATTTTCTGCAGCCTACCCAAACATCCATTCCTTGGTAGTTACTGTACGTCAAGTCGTTGAGCTCCTTAGTAGTCCTGAGTTTAGCTACACGAATACTGACAAATGCGTGCGTTGTCTGGGAAATTCCACTCAAAATTGTGTGCTTCTTTCCTCAAAAGACCATCTCAGACACTAATCTGCATTGTTCTCAATGATTTGACCATTACATATTTGCTGTATGGACTATAAAAAAGACTTCGGCCCCTGAGTTTGTTTCGGTGTTTCTTATCAGGGTAGACAGCTAGGAAACACCGGCCTCATCTAGTTTAAAGTGACGAAAAAAAATTGACGTGTAAAAGTGTTAAACTTACTTGCAAAATAAATATAATTTATCAATTTTTCTAGGCAAAATGTCGGACATAATGACCCACACTCTATTCAACCTGTACAACGCCCCCGAAGGCTTCTGTTTCGATTTCCTCTGCAACGACGAGCCTATCATCGATGATCCGGACAATAAGGTCTACAATGCTGATAGAAGGGTAAGATTTAGCTAATATTTTAGGTCAGATTAGGTAGACTTATTCTTCCTTAAGAAACACCAAAAAGGCACTTACGGTTTTCAAAATTTCTAAAAATACACCGCATTGAATTACACAAAAAAAAAATTAAGAACCTAAATAGATATGCCAACAGTTTCACCGCGAGATATTTGCAAACCTATCCTTAATTTCCTTTTCTAAAAAAAAAATTGTTTGAAATTTAGTAAAGCCTGCAACTAGAAAAGGCCGATTAAGCTAAGATTAAGAAAAGGAAAGGGAGAATTAAACTGTTATGGAGAGATATGAACAATTTTTTTCTCGAAATCTCTCTCTCTCAAATTAATATCTCGCTGTGAAACTGTTGGCACATCTATTTAGGTTCTTTACTATTTTTATGTGTAATTGAGTGCGGTGTGCTATAAAAAAATATGTCAAATTTAGGTTCTTGAGCAATCAGGGCGTTCAGCAGATTGAGCGCCTGGGCTGTAGGGGCATATTGATAGATCTAGATATATGATATTTACAAGTGTTGCGGCGAAAACTGTTTAACTAACAGAATTTACTATGGCTACTTGGCGTTGTGAGACGTAGTGCAAATAATGACATATTTCTATTGGACGTGATTAGAAGCTGTGTTAAAACAAATTGTACGACGTCATAGGACGTTACTGGTCAACGTGTTAAGCTAAGTCCACCTAAACTTGGGCACGCTACAATTATGGCGGTAAGTCCCCTCTTTGAGGAGTGGCTGGAGCGGCAACACGGCATCCTCACCTACCGCATGACGCAGGTCCTCACCGGACATGGCAAGTTCGGGAGGTTCCTGCATCGGTTTCAGGCGGAAGCAACGCCCGGGTGTCATCATTGTGTGGACCACCCGGAAGACACGGTGGAGCATACGGTGGAGGCGTGTCCCGCTTGGGCGGAGCACCGCCGTGTCCTCGTGGAGGCAATTGGCGGCAGCGACCTTTCGCGTCGGGCCCTGGTTCAGGCTATGGTCCGGAGCGAGGAGGAGTGGCAGGCGGTCGCCTCCTTCTGCGAAGCAGTAATGCTAGCGAAGGAGGAGGCTGCACGCGTGAGGGAACGAAGGTCCTCACGCCCTAGCCGTCGTAATTCCGACCCCGACTACCAGCCACGGTAGACGCGGGCTTGCGGACGTCGAGCACTGGGTAGCACGCCGTCCGGCTGTTTGGTAATTAACCGGACCGAGCCCAGTCGTCAACAGCGCGTAGTGATCCTCGCGCTCCTTAAAGAGATGTCAGCAAACCGTAGGGGCTCAGCGGGGCCGATGCCCGCTAGCTAGGACCGCGGAGAATTTCTGAAAGGGAAACCCGTATTCCTAGTACGCAAAGGGTAATTGAAGGATACAGGTGTGGTTTTAGTCAGTAAAAGTCTGACACGCCCTCCCGCTCCACCCAGAGCGCGAGAAGTCATTTGGATGATTTCCCACCTTAAAAAAAAAAAAGTCCACCTAAACTAATCTCGACTTTAATCTTTTTTTTTTAATCATAACTTGTCCATCTCATAGTGGAGTGAGAGAGAATCACAGTTTTACTTCTGTAGCGACATCTATGGCGTCGCATAAGAACTAATCCTGCATCGCGCAACTAAAGTTCTCCACGCGATAAGAACTTATAGAACAGCCCGAAATCATCAATCGGGCTGTATCCCACCAGACATACCACCCGCAAGGCCGGAGGATCCTCCCTTTTCAACGGAGGTTTGCGAGACTTTACACTCTGTTCCGCATACCTCCAAACCGGTGACCCTCGACAAAGAACGTCAGCGCAGCCTCTACTTCGTGACGTCATCATCACTTCCTCAAGCTTTCGAGCAGCGCCCACGGCTATAAAGGGTATCCTGACCACCAGCATGCCTACCTAGTAATACCTGGTCATCACCCTCAGCCTCATCAGCTACCTTGGCTAAGCACACAGCACCTTCGGCAAACTAAAACTGGCCAGATCGTTTAAACGTTAACATTTGATGATGGCCATATCATTGATGTAGGATTTCTATGATAATAAATGGTCTAAAGAGAAAGTAGGCCAAACGAGGATTGCATAACATAGCATAATCAGCCTTTTAATGTTCCCACTGCTAGGACTCAGGCCTCCTCTCTTTAGGAGAGGGAATAGGCCGTAATCCACCACGCGGGCCTAGTGCGGATTGGTGAATGTCACATGTCTTCGAATTTTTGGTTCTAGGACATGCCGGTTTCCTCACGATGTTTTCCTTCACCGTTTTGAGAGCAGTGGTGATGAAATAAATTACACAAAGTAATACTCGTAATTCGGGGCCGTTATCACTCGGCCACCACTACTCTCGTTTGGAGGATTGAAATATCATCAAACTTTAACGTTTAAAACGATCTGACCACCTTTCACTTGACCGACAGTTTACCAGACCGATTTTTTTAATTCTTTCACCAGTAGATTAATAATAATGATATATTTTTGCTTCGCAGGTAAACGACTTCATATCCCAAATAGAGAGACAAGCGAAGTACTACGACCACGACAATATAATGGTCACAATGGGTGGGGACTTCACCTACCAGAGCGCAGCCAACTGGTTCATGAATATGGACAAACTTATCAAGTAAGTCCTTTGAAGGAAGCTTCTACCTTTCTAAACATACTCAGTCATCATGGTACCCGCTTGGACCCAGCAACGCCGTGTCCTCGTGGGGGTGACCGGCAGCGGTGACCTCTCGCGCCGGGCCCTGTTAGAAGCCATGGTTCAGAGCGAGGAGGAATGGCAGACGGTCGCCTTCTTCTGCGAAGCGGTAATGCTAGCTAAGGAGGCGGCCGCACGTGTGAGAGAACGGACATCCTCACGCCCCAGCCACCGAGATCCGTACTCCGATTTCCAGCCACCGTAGGCGCGGGCTTGCAAACGAGCAATGGGTAGCCCACTGTCCGGCCGTCCGGTAACCGTCCCGCGTCCGGACCGAGCCCAAGTCGTCGACGGCGCGTAGTGTTCCACGCGCGCCTCAAGGAGATGTCAGCAAAACTGTAAGGGTCCAGCAGGGCCGAAGACTACTGGAGCCATGGGTTAACTTCTGAAAGGGAACCCCGTGGTCCTGGATCGCAAGGTAATGAAGGAATATAGGTGTGGTTTTAGTCAGTAAAAGTCTGACAATCATTCGCGCTCCGCCCTGGTGCGCGAGAAGTCATTTTATGATTTCCCACCTTTTTTTTTAGGTGGGATAATCATCTAATGACAAATCGCGCTCTTTGGCGGAGCGGGAGATAGTGTCAGACTTTTACTAACTAAAAACCCTACTCCTGTTCCTTCTTTGCCTTCGTCCCAGGGCCCCGGGTTTCGCTTTCACTCTACCCTTTTGGCCTTTCGACCCTGCTGGACCCCTACGATTTGCTGACATCTCCCTGAGGCGCGCGTGGAACAATACGCGCCGTCGACGACTTGTGCTCGATCCGGACTGTTACCGGACGGTCGGATGGCGAGCTAATGATCACCTCGAAAAAAGAAAGATGTTGGGGGGAAAAGCAAGGCTGAAGTGGAGTGTTTCAATCACACACAGCTTAAATATTTATAATCTAACTCTCATTTGATAAGTGCCTTCGAGAAATAGCAGAGCAACTTTAGGATTTACGAGTAGTGTAAGTCTTTGTGAAGGAGCTCATTTTGTGAAGTCATAGATCCTAAGCCAAGCCGAGCCAAGTAGTAAGCCTTGGGCATCGGCGCCGACTTGTGAGCCTGTTTGTTTTCTATCGTTTACGTTTCGGGGAGTGTGCACTGGAATTGCAAAATCTATTTCCGCCAAGTCCGTTCCATCATAAGACCACACGACGTACGGCGTTGCGCCACCGGTACATGGTAGACATCCCACCCATACGTACAAAGCGTTTTGGGAACACATTTATTGTGCGTACAGCTAAAGAGTAAAATTCCTCGCCGGAGTCTGTGTTTCCTGATAGCTACAACTTAGGGGTCTTTATGTCAAGAGTGAATAGGTTACTTTTAGGCAAGCGTGCTCTATCGTCGGCTACATCGTCGCTTACCATCAGGTGAGATGGTGATCAAACGCGAGCCTATCAATAATAAAAAAAAAATAAGTATACCTACTACAGTAGGTATATTTCAGCAAATAGGAAGAAAACTTTTACAAATTAAAAAGAGCGATAATTCAGGCGTTATCTCTCTTTTTTGCATTGCCTCTTTATTAGATTGCTTCGCGTTGGATTGCGTTAGATGAAGCAACAAGCTTTTAAACCATGCTCGCATGCACGCAGCGCTGGTATTCTGTCAGGGGCCGCGGTGATGCCATGGTCACATTCACGGAGGTTAAATAAAACTATATAGGTATCGAAACAAAATAATAAATACATCATCATCATCATCATCATCTTCCTGCCCTTGTCCCGTGTTATTTGGGGTCGGCGCAACACGTTTTTTTCTTCCATTCTGCCCTGTCACTCGTCATACTATCACTAACTTCCTTTTCTTTCATATCACTCTTCACACAATCCATCCATCTTTTCTTTGGTCTCCCTCTCCCTCTCCATCCATCCACATGTAAACTCATAACTCTTTTAGTAACATGCATTTCATCCCTCCTCTTTACATGACCATATCAAGACAAACGATTCCCTTTCAACTTTTCAGTCACTGGCGCCACTTTCAAACTTTCCCTAATATACTCATTTCTCACTTTATCCATTCTCGTCACACCACACATCCATCTTAACATTCTCATCTCCGCTACGTGCAATCTTTTTTCATCCGTCTTTTTCACAGCCCACCATTCTGATCCATACTGTATGACAGGCCTTATCACGGACTTGTAGATTTTACCCTTCAACTTGAGGGGCATCCGTGGGTCACAAGTTGTTCCCGTGACCTGTCGCCATTTCATCCATCCTGCGTTGATCCGATGTGTTACGTCCCGGTCTACCTCACCATACCCTTGGACGAGTGACCCGAGGTACCGAAAGTCGGAGCAGATCGGTATGGGTGTTCCAGCGAGAACTAAAGGCACTGGATTGGAGAGACCGCCGAAATCGCAGAACAAGTATTCCGTTTTGGTTCTACTCAACTTCAGGCCAACACTCTCCAGTCTGTGGTCTAGGCCACTCTCGGCAACCAACACAATGTCATCGGCAAACAGCATACACCAGGGAGCCTCTTCCTGAATAGAATAGAATAGAATAAACTTTATGAATGTCCGACGTCAGAACATCCATTATCATCAGGAAGAGGTAAGGGCTGAGAGCCGACCCTTGATGTAAGCCGACAGCCACATTGAAGCTGCCAGTGGTGCCCACTGTAGCCCGGACTTGGGTACTGCATCGACTGTACATCGCTCGGATCAACTGCACAACAAAATAATAAATACAAACATTGATAGAAACGCATTACTTTGTGTAATTTATTTCATCACCACTGCTCTCAAAACGGTGAAGGAAAACATCGTGAGGAAACCGGCATGTCCTAGAACCAAAAATTCGAAGACATGTGACATCCACCAACCCGCACTGGGCCCGCGTGGTGGATTACGGCCCATTCCCTCTTCTAGAGAGGAATCCTGAGTCCCAACAGTGGGAACATTATAAGGCCGACTATGCTATTGATAAAAACAAACATAGCTACTATATGGCTGGTATCGGCCCTGCTACTTTAGTTTTTTTTTTTTTACAACAGCTATCACACAACGCCATCCAGTCTCAAGCTAAGCAGAGCCTGTGTTATGAGTACTAGACAACTGATAAACATACTTATATATTTCTAAATACATACATATTATAGATAAATTACAACCAGACACAGAACAAATGATCGTGCTCATCACTCAAATATTTGTCCTGGGTGGGAATCGAACCCGAAAAGACCTCCGGCATAGCAGTCAGGGCCACTAACTATTAAACCAACAGGCCAGTCATTTACCTATGGAGCGCAACGTATGTGTTTTTAATTTAGCGCGATCTATGCGCTTAACACATAATGTGCTGCGCTCCATTGCTCGTTGATAAATCTTGAGTTTTGACTTTTTCTATCAAATGAAATTTGTTGTTTATTTTTCAGCCATGTCAACACTCATCCAGCGAATTTGTCAGATATCAATATTTTCTATTCCACGCCATCTTGTTATTTGAAAGCCATCTATTTGTATGGTAGGAGGGATAAAGCTGTGTACACTGAGAAGGTATTTTTTTTTTCAATACATTTACTCGAAAACCCACTCTCATCACGGCACGCAATTTTCTGTTTTTTGCACTAGTGCGGAAAAGTGCGCGAGTTTGCCTCCACCAAAATTTATTACATTTATCGTATCACGCTGGGTGCTAAGCAACCCCAACGAGTTGCGCGTAAACCCTCGTTTATTTATTTCTTCGTAAGTGTATTGAAAAACGTCGTTTGATGCACGTGGAAATTTGTCACTGCAGCACTCGGTTCCATAACGCCTCTTTCGCAATGACAAACTTTTTTTCTTTATCAAAATGTACTATTATAGTTTCTTTGGTCGATATTGACCCTATGTGTAAATTTTCAGGGTGACCAGTTACCTTACGGCAGTGATTCTATGACATATTGGACAGGATACTACACGTCGAGACCGAGTCTCAAGTACTTTACCAGAAGAGCACATGTGTTTTTACAAGTAAGTCGTTTAAAATAGCGTATTCACACAAACTACACAAATCCACCATCACTACACTCATACACTACACACACACTACAGACTACAGTTTTCTCTTTGTCACTCTGAGAACTCTAAGGCTAAGGCTACAGTGGCCAGCAATTTGCGATGCAACTGGAAGAGCGAAACGTGGCTACATTAGAAGCGAAAATTTGTCGATGATGTGGCTACATTACACATAATTATGCTTTACAACGAATTAGATGAGCAATACATGCGGCTACACTGTAAAAGGAGAAAGACAGTGATTTCGCTGCGAATTCGCATTATTACTAATCGCGACAAGGCGGCTACATATAGAAGCGGTACAGAGGCGAAGTACACGACGGGCGCGGGGGGAGCTCGTTTGGGCCGGCCATCGCCCAGTTGTTGTCGGCTTTGTGAAGACTTGTATTATTTAAATAGCTTTGTCAAAACCAAATCTCCTGTTTTTGCTAGAAAATTCTTAAGTACGAACTATTTTTGAAAAAGAGATTGTGTTGAATTCATGAAATAAATAAAGACCTGCGTCAATATCCAGAAACATTCTTTGAATAATACAAGAACGCACTTGTACTTCGGACACAAACAATTCAACGTCTATTGTAGACAAAAATGTCCTTTCGACGAGCGATCAACACAAACTGATATGATCGTGTCGCCCTGACGTGAGCGATCGCCATCTTTAGCGCGATAATGTAGCCACTAGACAGCGAACCTTCTGAAATTACTAATTAAAATCGCTCCTTGATTTAAATTCGCTCAAGTAGTGTAGCCACATAATATTACTTACGAGCTTATCCATCAGCGATTAATGTCTGTCGCCGTTGACGATACGCGTAATTTAACAGACATATTAAGCAGAACTGTTAAACTTGTCGCGTAAGTGAGAAATTATCTAATTTTGCTTAAATTTCGCATTCGCTGATACCTAGGCATTCTTGTTAGACAAATGTCTTTACTCTGTAGACGATTTGTAAAATATAGCTTTAAAACTATATAAATGGTTAATTTACTTGTTATTACCGTTTATTATTATTATTATTATTTACTGACATTGTTATCACTTACTTATATTTTATTGACATTATGAATGGTAATTGTAATTTTTTTCTTTGTTTTTTTTTTGACATTGTTATTACTAATTTATTGACATTATTAATGTTAATTGTAATATTTTTGACATTGTTATTAGGTACTAATGTATTGACATTGTTGATGGTTATTGTAATATTTTTGACATTGTTTATTTTCGTTTTTCTTTTTTTATGTTATGTAGTTTTATTAATGGTGTAAATCAGATCTTTTTAACATTATTAAATTTTTTAACTAATCCTTTTATTGTAATTTCAGTCATATTAGTTTCCCGTTTTGTTTCTAGTTTTTAAGTACTCAATATTCGCATACAATTTTAATTCTTCTTGAATAAATAAATCTTGAATCTTGAATCTACTTTGAGGTAGTTGATGCTATAATTACAGTACTGTTGTTCCAATCGCTAACAAAAATCAAATAACGCTAGTAATATTAATGGTGTACAGTGTAGCCATAAACGTGAATTTCAATTATTTGTTTTAATCGCTCATGTATCGCCGGTCGCATCGCGGTCTAGTGTAGCCTCAGCCTAATTGCGTGATACAGGATTTCGTAGTTTAGTACCTTTGTGACGCCATAGATGTCGCTACAATACTTCTAATATTTGCAGGTAGTGAAACAGTTGACAGTACTTGCTCGCCTGGGAGACTCGTATGAGCTACATCTTCTACGACATGCTGTCAGCCTGGTCCTCCATCACGATGCTATTACAGGTACCTAAATACACTAAAACTAGAGTAATTATAGGGGTCAAGTGTTGCACTAAGAACTTGATAAACAAAAATTGAGATTGGAAAATGGGCAAAATAATTTTTCCAACTCTGAAATTGGTCGACGAACTGATTTTACCGCCAGATGCTTTTGGGCACTAGTCGACAGTGATGCGGAATAGATTCCTTTTTTTTTAACTCGCATTGGTACTCTCAGCAACTCCTTTCATTTGATATAATAGGAAAGCATAAAAAACATAATTCGCCATCTTTAGTAATCCACCATACTGGATTTGGTGTGAGGTTATTTTATTTTTGAGTTATTCTCAGCTAGCTCTTTCATTTGATACCCATATTGTATTATATGGAAAGTATTAAAAAGAACTAGTCCGCCATCTTGGATGTTGCGCCATGTTGGATTTAAAATAACGTTACACAGCTATCCATGCATTGTCACCTAAACTAAACATGTACACATAATTTCAGCTCAATCGGTTGAAGATATTGGCTTCAAAATTGAGTTGCAAGATTCCACCCGAAAAAACATAGTTATAATATAATATACATACGTTGCCAGTTAAATATAAGCTTGTAAAAAATAGGCAATTTTTTAGGCTGGTGACAAGATACAATCCGTCCAAGAAGCAGAATCATCATAGCCTTGTTATGTTTCTGGGCACGGAGTTTTTAAAATGACACACGTCCGCAACAGATATTTCTTAATACGTACATAAAATATCTGTTGCTGCGAATGTGTGATATTAAATAAGTATTTAAAGAAAAATATCCAGAAAGAGTATGTTTCAACGTTATCTTCTTTAACAGGGACAAGTCAACAGCACGTCACTTTTGATTTCATCCGAATTTTAAGTGAAGCCATCGAAGCGTGTACCAAGAAAGTCTCGAATTTGCTCAGGTATGTTCATTAGACGCCTTAAACTTGCTCGCTTATCTTAGGACATCCCTTTCATTGCCAGTAGACTATCTTTGCGGTCTCAAGTGGGAGTTCGAGGTACTAACATAGCCCGAAGAATCGCTAAACTGAAATGGCAGTGGGCAGGACACATTGCTCGCAGAACGGATGGTCTATGGGGACGAAAGGTTCTGGATTGCCCGGAAGATTTCATATGTTGACTTCTGAAAAGGTTGCCCGTGGCCCTACAACACAAAGGGCAACTGAAAGAACCAACCAAAGTGTGGTTTTAGCCAGGAAAAGTCTGACACGCTCTCTCGCTCCGGTCTAGAGTGCGAGCAGTGATTAAATTAATAATTACACGGGAAGTTTATGGGCTGACTACAGCCAGAGAGCATACAATGCTCTGCGGATCCAATTTAACAACGTGTTCAGGGCGCTGTTGCGGCTTCCACGTATCTATAGCGAACACACAGATGGCTTCGCAGCTATCTGGCGCAAAAAGACCGCATCAGTCGGTTGCGTGGAAGTCGCCACAGCATCTTGAATTCAATATTGATAGACACGACAGTCCACTCAAGTGTTAATTAGTACAGCGGACAAAGTTCCTGCTTACTGAGCTTTTGTCTATAAGATGGATGTCTGATAAATGATAAATGATAAATGATATTTATTTTGTAAATAGGTTTAAAAAACACTTTTACACGTCAATTTTTTTTTCGTCATTTTTAAACTAGATGAGGCCGGTGTTTCCTAGCTGACTACCCTGAGAAGAAACACCGAAACAAACTCAGGGGTCAAAGTCTCTTTTAAAGTCCATACAGTAAATATGTAATGGTCAAATCACATGAGAACCATGCAGATTTGTCTGAAATGGTCTTTTGAAGAAAGAACCATACAGATTTGAGTGGACCTGTCCAGTCAGTGCAAGCATGACAAATGCTTGCACTGACTGTATTCGTAAAGCTCAACTCAGGACTACTAAGGAGCTCAACGACTTGACGAACAATACCAAGGAAAGGACATTTGGGTAGGCCGCAGAAAATACTCAAATTGCCAGACATACATTAAAATTACTGAAAAGGAAAAAAAAACAATCAACATAGTCCTCACGTTCACAATAATAAAAGAAAAATATAGTTTACAAAATGTAATACTTTAACAAAGTAAACATTTTTGTCAAAAATTAATAGAAAAAAAAAAGTCCAATTGCAAAATAAAAATAATCTACAATATCGAATTGTAATAAATAATAAAAAACACAATTAAAAATAAAAACAAAAGAAAAAAATAATAATAATAAGACAACAGTTGCAGTGCGTACTGGAGCAGGTCAATCCCAAGCCTTTTGGTCCTCAACATAGTCCTTTAGTGTAAAAAGCCTTTTGGCAAAGTTTTCGCTTTACAAATAATTTGAATTTATTAAGGCTTAGTTGTTGAATATGACTAGGAAGTTTATTATAGAAGTGTATACATTGGCATCTAAATGAGCCACCTATTTTTTTCAGCCTGGTTGTAGGAACCACAAATTTGTGTTTGTTCCTAGTATTAAAATTATGAACATCACTGTATTTTTTAAACATGTTTATATTTTTATGTACATACAAAATGTTCTCGTAAATATACTGTGAAGGTACAGTCATTATATTGATTTCTTTAAATTTATCTCTGAGGGAGTATCTGGGACTTAATTTATAAATTGAACGAATAGCCCTTTTTTGCAATACAAAAATTGACTGTATTTCGGCGGCATTTCCCCACAGTAGAATACCGTACAACATGACACTATGGAAATAGCTAAAGTAAACTAAACGGGCAGTCTCTACATCAGTTAAATTTCGAATCTGTCTAACAGCGTATGCTGCAGAGCTAAGTTTTTTTGATAATTTGTCTATATGTGGGCCCCACTGCAGCTTAGCATCTAGAGTTATGCCCAAGAACACTGTATTATCTTCAGGACTCAACTCTTTACCTTTTATTAGCACACTAGTTTCTACTTGCCTAACATGAGGCATGGTAAACTTTATACATTTAGTTTTTTTTTCATTAAGAAGAAGGTTATTTACATCAAACCAGTGTACTATTTTTGAAAGTGCTATATTTATATCGTCAGTAACCGGCTGCTGACGTTTAAGTTTAAACAAAAGTGAAGTGTCGTCTGCAAACAACACTATGTTATGGTTATCCTTTATGAGGTAAGGTAAATCGTTTATATATATAAGAAACAAAAATGGGCCAAGAATTGAACCCTGAGGGACACCCATTTTAACTACAGATCCAGGAGATCTTTTTCCGTTTACATCAACTCTCTGAATCCTTTCACTCAGATAAGATGTAAGAAGATCCAGGGAGGAGTTCCGGATTCCGTAATGGTGTAGTTTCCTGATTAATGTTTCATGGAGAACGCAATCGAAGGCCTTTGACAAATCGCAAAAAATGCCCAGGGCATCGCATTTGTCTTCCCATGCATTATAAATATGTCCTAAAAGTTCAACACCGGCATCGGTTGTTGAACGACCCCTTGTAAAACCAAATTGTTTGGTATGCAATAATTTATGTCTGTTAAAAAATCTTTGTAGTTGCTCTAAAATAAGTTTCTCAAATATTTTACTAAAAGTGGGTAGCACTGAAATGGGTCTGTAATTCGTGGGGTCAGATGTACTACCCGTTTTGAACAATGGAATTATTTTACTATTCTTCATTAGATCAGGAAACTCACCGCGATCAATACAATTATTAAAAATAAAAGCTAAAGAAGGAGCTATAATGTGGATTATAGACTTAACAACGTCCACAGAATTACCCCATAAATCTGCAGTCTTTTTTACATTCAAGGAGTTAAACGTCTTAATAATATCTACATAAATCACATGTTCGAAATTAAAATCAGAATCGCAAACTTTAACATTTTCTTTAAGCAGAGACTCTGCAGCAGTGGGTGACGAGTTCAGAGATTTTGTTGTTGATATGGGGATCTCTGAAAAGAAGTTCTCAAAAGCCGCGGCAACCTGTGAGTCCGATGTGATCACATTGTCATTAATTACAAGTTTATAGTCACTAGATGGTCTTGTAGACTTTCCAGTTTCACTATTTATAACATTCCAAGTAGTTTTAATTATATTATTACTGTTTTTAATTTTGGAACTCAAATAACGCGATTTCGGTATAGAACAATTTTTTTAAAATAATTTTGAATAATTTCGCACATATGAACTAAATTCAGCAGTATTAACAAGAACCCTTTCATCATACAATTCGTAAAGCCGAGTTCTACTTTTATGAATACCAGTGGTAGCCCATTCACAGAACGAAACGTTACTATTGACCGAAATAGTCTTAGGTATAAAAGTAGAATTAAATTGATTACAGTACATGTTAAAGAAACCTTCATATTGGTTATTGAGATCATCATATGTAGACAAGTCTGGTAAATTATTAATGAGTTTAGTTTTAAAAGTTTCTAAACGACTTGCAGTTTTAGGGTTAACAGTGATATTCTTTTTAGCCACTATGTTTTTTTGGTTTTGAAAAGTAATTAACTGTCCACAATGATCAGAATCTAATAAATTTATAATTTCTTTGTGAGTTGGTACAACATCCGTATAAATATTATCTATGCATGTGGCACTAGTAGGAGTTAATCTCGTGGGCTCCAAAAATAAGTTTACAAGATTGTAGGACTGAAATAGACTTAAAATTTTACTACGAAAACCTGAGTTTTCTAATAAATTAACATTAAAATCACCACAAGTGATTATGTACTTGTTTGAATTGGAAATCTTGTGGAAAACTTCATCCATTACCTTTTCAAAGCAGTCATACAATCCAGAAGGGGGTTTGTACACACTTAATATAATAAACTGCTCCAATTCAATACAGGCTATTTCAACTGACCGCTCAACAGATAGGCTCACAATATCCTTTCGTTCTTTGAACTTAAGGTTGTTGCTTACTAAAATTAATGAGCCACCACGTATGGCATTAATTCTACTAAACGAACTACCAACCTGCCTTGCTATTCTGAAAAGTTTATTTGCGAAATCACTTCTGAATCCGCAGTGAAATCACGGTGAAATTAAAGTTTCGTATTCTGAAATGGAGTGAATTCGACACTGGCGCCAACGAGTGATGATCAAAGTAAGAAGAACTAAAACGGTTGAGTATTTTGACATTTATCTACAAATTTGTCTATAGGATTTGGTATTCTGAAATACAATTCGCTGAGTGTGACATTCGAGATGATTTGTGAAATGAGTTTCGAAATGATTTACCATTTACAGAATAGCACGGCTGGTGATTACTAAAATTGAAAATGAACTGATGGTTCTTAAGCCAATGTTCCGTTAAGCATAGAATATCAATATTATTGCAATTAAGGAATAAGTCTACTTCTAAATCCTTGTTCATAAGTCCTTGAATATTTTGATGTACCAGGTTGATATCTACTATTTAATGATTTTAAAACTTGATTGGAAATATTTTTGTTCGTTAGTACATTCATGCTAGAGATTGTCTCTGTTGTCTTAATTTCTAATTTAAACGAATATCTATGTCAACATTTGGTGCCAATTTATTGGCAAAATCATATAACATGTCATTGCATTGCTCAACAGGAGCAATTTGTTTAGCCAAGTTCTTGGCTGAAATAAAAAAATAATATGATAGCGACACAGCTATCTGTCTCCTATAAAAGTTTGAAAGATAGTATCTATCTACAAGATACCTATCTTTTGTCTGTTAACTGATTAAATAAATTATATTATTAAGTATCTCTTTATTTATTTTATTCACGTATAATAAATACATTAAAATAAATCTTAAAAAAATAATGATAAAAACACATTTAAAAATATAAAAAATAGTAGATAGTCTGCCGGTGTCGGGAGGAGGGTCGAAGCTACCGGGTGGTTTAGGGCTGCAGAGACAGGAACCTCCTCACAATACGAGCCGTATCCAGGAGTACTGCCTTCTGTATCAGGCCATTGGTCATAAATGGTAAATAAATGAATTGAAAATTGAAATGAATTGAATTGGTCCAACCGCGCAACGACAGCTTCGACAGATGGTCATCGAGGCTTTTGGCTATAGGCCATTGGCGGTCACGACAATCGGCACAATGACAGCCGAGTCCACATTCCACATGTCCAACTTCGTGTGCTAAGTGGAGATATTTGATTTGTTTTTCTTTCACAGCTTTCACGAAATTCTCGCCATGTAGGATGGTGACATCGACTATCATTACACAGCGCGATAATCGGTATATCCGCCTTATTGGCTACAATAGTCCTGTCAGTGTTAATAGACCGATCCCAGTACCTACAACGTGACGTGGTCATTTTCGAGAACTGGGTCGGGCACATACTTGTAATACCTTAGAATCCACTAGGTTTTACTTCAAAACAAATTGCTCGTGAATAATCCTAGCTACTTGGTTATGTCTGTGCAAATACTCACCGTTAGCGAAACGAGAACAACCAGAGATAATATGTCTGATAGACTCACCCGGATGGTGGCATGCCCGACACACGTCAACCGTCCCGTCCTTCATTATATATCTCCGGTAGTTGTTCGTTAAGGGCCTGCGCACACTTGAGACAAGACTGTCTTAGACAGAATTGTCTACGACGTCGCAGACTTGTCTGCGACAAGACTGTTTTGTCTACGTCACGGCGCACACTATCAAGACAATACAGTCTAGCGGCGTACGGCCAGTGTTGCCAATAGTGAATTTACCACTAAAACTGGTGGTTTTAATGAAATATTGACTGTTATTGAATAATTTGTATGTTGAATTACCTACTAATGTTAATTTACCCACAAATGGTATTTTGATCAACAGATTGTTAATTTTTATCACTTATTATTAAAGGAAACTAATAATCTATATGCCTACTTATTTTATTTCGTACAACAGACATTATTTTAGTGGGCAATTTTGCGATTTTGTGTGTGGGATAATTTTTTGTTAGAGGTTTTCTGGTGGTTTTAAAAGTTGACTCTAGTGGTAAGTTAGTGTAACTGTTGGCAACACTGGACGTCTCAAAACAGTTTTGTCGTAGACAAGTCTGCGACGTCGTAGACAATTCTGTCTAAGGCCCTCTTGCCTCAAGTTTGCGCAGGCCCTAAGGTAACTTCGTCCATAATCGCACAGACAAAACCTTCAGTTTCCTCAAAGAGTTCGCTGAAACGTAGCCAGGCCACGGACACCAAGAAATCTACATTAGGCTCATGAAGAGCCCGATAAAAGCGCCTGAATTATTATTAAATGATTACCCATCCCACAAAAACCCTGCTGAAGTAAATAGACGTGATTATCTGTCTCTTCTTTTCAGTTATTTGACTCCAACATGGGGTGGGAGCCGCAGGACCAAGAATAACCAGCAGTTTGTGATATGTCATCAGCTAAACATGAGTCAATGTAGAGTAAGTTGCTTTTGTTTTTACAAAACTAGCTTTTGAGAGCGGTTTCGCCCGCGTCAATGTAGAAAATTGAATTAAAAGGGTTCCTCATATAAAAAACCCGACCCGTATATGAGTCGTGGTGGTGTGGCCCGCTTGGGCAGAGCAACGCCGTGTCCTCGTGGGGGCGATCGGCGGCGGCGATCTCTCGCGCCGGGCCTTGGTACAGGCCATGGTCCGGAGCGAGGAGGAGTGGCAGGCGGTCGCCTCCTTCTGCGAAGCAGTAATGCTAGCAAAGGAGGCGGCCGATCGCGTGAGGCAATGGCCCTCGCCGCCGGGATTCCGATCCCGATTTCCGGCCACCGTAGGCGCGGGCTTGCGGACGGCGAGCAATGGGCAGCTCGCCTACGGAAGACTCAGCTCTGCTACGAAAGGCAACGAAGGAACAGGAGTGGGTTTTTAGTCAGTAAAAGTCTGACACTATCTCTCGCTCCGCCCAAAAGCGCGGGATGTCATAAGATGATTTACCCACCGAAAAAATTAAAAAATACCCTTATGCGAGTCCAACTCGCATTTGGCTGGCTTTTTAGGGTTCCGTATCTCAGTCGGCAAAAGTTTTTTTTTATTATTATTATTATATCTATCTATCTATCTATATGGAAACTAGACTTGTAGAGCTACATTAGATCCACGCCACGCGACGCCACGCAACGCGCCGGTACATACAAATCAGCACCCCTAGCCAAGTTGATAATCTGCAATCGTTAACGCTAGTCGAAAATTATTCAAATGTATGGGATTAGGAATGACATCATCTCAACGTTAAGTCACATGGTCAGAACAAACGAATAGAACATTCGTAGCCAAGTTCACATCGTTCAAAATGATAAAATGAATTGTTATCGTTTCTACAATTTTCAACGCTACATCCCTTGTTATTGTAGAACGACATTGAAGCGGCTGACTTATCGTTTTCTACAATTGCTGACACCGAGGCGTTACCGATTGGAGAACGGAATTCGACACGAAACGGTTGTAACTTGGCTAGGGGGGCAGACGTGGTCCACGTGTGCGTCGGTCTAGTGTAGTTCTCGCTTTATCATTACCCATCTTAAAAAAAAAGGTAAAAACAGTGAAGATTAAGTCTGCCTACTAATACGATGTTCTTCCATCACCAGTTCACAGAGAATCAAGAATCCATGCTCCTGATAGTCTACAACCCTCTTAGCGTGAAGACATACCACCACGTGAGACTGCCAGCCATCGCGCTGCATTACTCCATCAGAGATTTTAATGGTAAGCTTTTAACTTGATCCATCGCGGCCCTAGAACATAAAGGTATTTATGTACTACTTATATACTATATATACACAATTACAGCTCAACGTTATATTTAGGAGGTCATAAGACCCCATGTGGTCCCATATGCACCGAGAATCGGCGCAAGATTCCGTCTGATGCACGATAAATCTCGCGCTCATACAGCTAGGACTACCAGAGAAGCCCTAGAGGAGGCTGGTATACTGACGTTGCCCTGGCCTGCAATCAGTCCGGATCTTAATCCCATTGAACTCATGTGGGATTTACTAAAACGCAGTGGTCGGAGCACAAACCAACCCGTACACAATGAAAGACAGCTAATAAACGTTCTAAAATCAAGCTGGGAACAAATTCCTCAAGAAACAGTGGTACACCTGGTGGAGAGTGTACCATCCAGGCTTCAAGAGTGCATTAGAAAACGAGGAGGGCACACAAAATATTGAGGAAAGTCACAAATCAACCAATACCTAATTTGTTTCTTTTTTCACTTAATTTTTATTCCTTACTTTTTGTTTGCAAAAATGTTAGTTTTTAGAAAAAGTAGTGTAATTTTTTTTTTGGAATAAAACCTTCATCATTGTGTGCTGTTTACAATAAAAATCAGTTAATTTATCCAATCTAATCATTAATCAACCCTTGAACCTTAAGAATTCATGAGAATACTATAAAAACGTGGTGGCCCTTATTTTGTTTTGACTAGTATATATGCACTGGCCACTTGTACTTATTTTGAAACCGTTGGTTATTTAAAAGTAAAAATACCATTGTTCGAATTTTTAATTTCCCTCCACATTTTTTTGAGAGCCAAATCAAATTATCGTGTCTCATTTAAAAATGGACTGCATCAAAAACAATTTTGTGCGATGATTTTCAATAATTTTAAATGTGGCCTAAAACCTAATGAGTCATTTGATCGACCTCAAATTGCTTTTATGGATGAAGGACCTTCAAAAGCAACCGCTGGTATAGCGAGTTCAAGCGAGTTCAAGCGAGTTCAAGCGAGTTCAAGCGAGTTCAAGCGAGTTCAAGCGAGTTCAATAAAGGAGTGGTCGTCCTACGACGGATGTTACGGAAGAAAGTGTGTTGACAGTAAAAAAAAAATTCAATAAAACAGGCGAATTACATACGAAGATATTAAGCATACACTGCAGATTGGATCGGGAAGCGTTCACAAGATTCTACACGAGCACCTTCGCGTGAGGAGGATTGTTTGCCGCTGGGTGCCGCACAACCTCACTGAAGCTCAGAAGCAGGCCCGTGTGGAGTGTTGCCGTGATATGATTCAAATATTTGAAGCAGGCTCGTCTCGGCACGTTTATTACATTGTGACAGGTGACGAATCCTGGATTTATTAATACGATCCAGAAACAAAGTGTCAGTCGACAGTTTGGCTGTTTCAAAACGAACGAACGCCTACGAAAGTGCAGTGATCGAGAAGCACAGGGAAAATTTTGATCGCTAGTTTCTTCACTTTGACGGGGTATATGATTTCAATTCCATTACAAGACCAAAGCAGCATCAACGCCGAATGGTATACCACAAAATGCCTGCCAGAAGTTTTGTCCGCAATGAGCAACAAGCGACCGACCATCGGGCTCCCCGGGGTACTGCTTCACCATGAAAACGCGCCCGCGCACTCAGCGCTCAAAACGAGGGACTTCCTGGACACCACACCGGTCAGAGTTTTGGGGCATCCTCTTTACAGTCCTGATCTGGCACCGTGTGACTTCTTTCTATTCCCTAAAATAAAAATCTGCTGAAAGGGACACAGTTTTCATCGCCGGAAGACGCGCTAGCACCGTTCGAGAAGGCTGTGGAAGTGGTGTTCGGCCAGTCGGCAATCTTCGGCTGCTGTCGTGAGACATCGGAAGGGGTCGAGCAGCGGCAAGAGGTACGGCGTGCAGGACTTCACTTCGAATAATAGCGAAGTGATTCACACTAGTAGTGAAATGAAGTCCTGCACGCCGCACCTCTTGCCGCTGCTCGGCCCCTTCCGACGTTTCACGACAGCAGCCGAAGATTGCCGAGTGGCCGAAGACGCCCGAACAGGACCGATACTACAAATTTTGCTCTTGTAGTGTACAGACGCTGTTACTGCTTTGGAGCGAAGACGCTTTTCAATTCAGAATATACAATGAAAATATCCCATACGTTGTTGAAACCTCTACGTTACGATTACGACAAAGCGTTTCGCCTCGTCGTTTATACCGCGTGCATCAAAGGACTGGAACAATTTACCTGCTGCGGTCTGCCCGTCCGATTATAGGGGTCTTCAAGGCTAGAGTGAATAGGCTCTTAATAAACTAGTGCGCCTCACCATCAACGATTGCATCACTGCTTACCATCAGGTGGGATCGCAGTCAAGCACTAGTTTATGTCAATTAAAAAAAATATTTAATAAAATTTTGATACATTTATTTTGGGCCACAGTAACTCTTTCGGCCAATCCTACAACCCTGGCAGGCATTGGTCCTAGCAGACCCCGTCAAAGACCCTAGATCCTCAGATGCTCTCAGACAGTAAAATATCATGCATGGGCATGGGCCTCATCAGAAGACTTAAAGTCACCCAAAGGGCAATGGAAAGGGCTATGCTCGGAGTTTCCTTGCGTGATCGAATCAGGAATGAGGATATCCGCAGGAGAACCAAGGTTACTGACATAGCACGAAGAATCGCCAAACTAAAGTGGCAATGGGCAGGGCACATTGCTCGCAGAACAGATGGCCATTGGGGCCGAAAGGTTCTGGAATGGCGACCACGTACCGGAAGACGTAGCGTTGGAAGGCCTCCTACAAGGTGGACCGATGACTTGGTAACGGTTGCGGGAGTCCGATGGATGCGAGACGCACAGGACCGTTCATTGTGGCGACACTTGGGGGAGGCCTATGTCCAGCAGTGGACGTCTTTCGGCTGAAATGATGATGATGATGATGAGTAAAATATCTACGACTGACAGCCGCGACCAACAGTTTAACGTGTTTTCATAACGATATTTTTTTCCTTTAGATGAGGAAGTGGAATACCAGCTCTTACCACTACCAGCCGCCATCATCAATCTGCCAGGTAGATCCTCTACAGCAATCCAAGAGTTGTGCTTCGAAGCGGAGAATATACCACCTCTTGGGTTCACCGCATACTACATTGCTCCTGTGAGGGATCAATTGGTGAGTTATTCTATCTTTTAGAGCTACTAAAAATCTAATTGGATGCAATTCATCCAATTCGATTTTTAGTGTTCCGTACCTCAAAAGGAAAAAACGGAACCCTTGTATGATCGTAGGGGCCTAGCAGGGTCGAAGCCTACTGGGGCCAAGTGTCTGCTTCTGAAAGGAAGACTCTGCCCTGGTACGAAAGGCAACGAAGGAAAGGAGTGGGTTTTTACTCAGTAAAAGTCTGACACTATCTCCCGCTCCGCCCAATAACGGGGAATGCCATTTTCCCACCGAAAAAAAAACCGATATAGGATCAATTTGTTGTCCGTCTGTCTGTTTGTCTGTCAGGCCCTTTATTTCGGAAACGCGTGCAGGTATTGAGTTGAAATTAAAACCATATACTGAAGTCTGCGGTCCCTTGAAGCTGTGAAAAAATCAAACTTCTCAGTTAACTAGAAAAAAAGATACGGCCGTTTATGTCGCAAATAAACGTATATTTCGACACTCTCAAGGGAATCAAAATTCATAGGGTACTTCCAGTTGACCTAAAATCATGAAATTTGGCGTAAAGCAAGGTCGTATAGCACAGATATAAATGTGAAAACAGAAAATTTATTGTTACGTCACAAAAAAAAAAACCTTTTTTTGCAATTCGGATAAATCGTCGAGACTCCATTCGGTAATTGAACTATTTACATAACTAAGTTGGTACGGAACCCTCAGTGCGCGAGTCCGACTCGCATTTGCCCAGTTTTTTATTTATTGATAGGCTCACGTTTGACCACTATCTCACCTGGTGGTAAGCGATAATGGGGCCAACGATGGAGCACGCTTGCCTAGAAGTAACCTATTCACTCTTGACTTAAAGACCCCTAGGTTGTAGCTATCAGGGAACACAGACTCGGGCAGGGAATTCCACTCCTTAACTGTACACACATAATCATCTTCCTGCCCTTGTCCCGTTATTTGGGGTCGGCGAAAAACGTTTTTTTCTTCCATTCTATCAGTAACTTCCTTTTCTTTCACATCACTGTTCACACAATCCATCCATCTTTTCTTTGGCCTCCCTCTCCCTCTCCACCCGTCCACATGTATACTCATAACTCTTTTAGTAACATGCGTTTCATTTCTCCTCTTTACATGACCATACCAAGACAAACGATTCCCCTTCAACTTTTCAGTCACTGGCGCCACTTTCAAACTTCCCCTAATATACTCATTTCTCACTTTATCCATTCTCGTCACACCACACATCCATCTCAACATTCTCATCTCCGCTACATGCAATCTTTTTTCATCCGTCTTTTTCACAGCCCAACATTCTGATCCATATAGTATGACAGGTCTTATCACGGACTTGTAGATTTTAGCCTTCAACTTGGGGGGCATCCGTGGGTCACAAGTTGTTCCAGTGACGAGTCGCCATTTCATCCATCCTGAATTGATTCGATGTGATACGTCTCGATCTACCTCGCCATCTCATTGGATAAGCGACACGAGGTACCGAAAGTCGGAGCAGATTGGTAACTGTATACACAATGAAAGTGTTAATTGGCTAAGCATTTAAAGCTGATTATCAGCCTTATAAAATTCCCACTGCTCGGACCTGAGCCCCACCACGCAGGCCCAGAGTGGGATGGTGGATGTCACCAGACTTCGAACTATTAGCTCTAAGACATCAGTGTACACAGTGTAGCACCATCTATGGTGTGACATAAGAACTAATCCTACACCTAATAAATGTGTATTGATTTCTTTTGTAACAGGAGGAGAATGAGTTTGCGAAAAAGTTCTCCAAATCAAGTTCAGGGAATTCAGAAGCCGAGCAAGAGATTATTCCGTTCATCTCTAATGAGGTAAATTTTAAGAAATATTTATTAAGCTATTGCATAGCTTCTATCGAGGGCCTTGAGCGCGGGGACCGAATCCAGAAATTCCGTAACGAAAAAAAAACCTCACGCTCCCCACTCCGACGGGCACGGAGGTGTGGCTTGAAGGCCGTGCATTGTCTAACGTCGTTTCTTTTCGGCAGTCTTCGACACGGTGTTTGTGTGCGTGCAACTAGCCATATTGTTACTGCATAAATAAAATAAATAAATAATTATAATTGCATAAGTTGATACAAAATGCTATGCAATAGCTTTACCGCGGCAGTCCCCGAGTGCCACACGTCTTTTATTATTATTTAAACTAGCGTATACTGTTGTGACGACATCATAGAACTTTAAACTCAATACTAGTGTTGCAACAGAACTCTGCTTTAGCTTCCGCTTCTGTAGAAGTTCTGCAAGCATTTTCACTTTCTTTTTCCGCTTCTGCTTCCGCAAAATTTATAACAGAACTCTAAACGGAAGAATAAAGCGAGGAGCGTGGGGGTGGGGAGCGCGTGGACGACTGGACACATCGGAAGAGGCGCGGGGGGGGGGGGCGGTGATGGTACCAAACGTGTCGAGTTTCTTTATTATTATATTCTTTTAGTTCATTCTGCGCATCACCGCGCCTCGTGACTTGATTACGACGTAAACCTGTTGTTTAAAAAAAATAAAATTGTGTTTTTTCTTCATAGTATTAACACTTTCGCTTCCGTTTCCGCTTCCGCATCCGAAAAGATATACTTTTGATATCTGTTTCCATTTCCGCTTCCGCAAAGATTTACTTTTGACATCTGTTTCCGTTTCCGCTTCCGTTAAGACACTATCGAGTATCTCGTTAAAATTAAAACTTTATACTCAGGTTTGCGGTCCCTTTAAAGCTGTGAAAAAATCAAACTTATGAGTTTACGAAAAAAATAAGATACAGCCGTTTAAGCCGCAAAAACGTGTATTTCGACACTCTCAAGGAAATCAAAATTCGTAGGGTTCCCGTTGACCTAGAATCCTGAAATTTGGCATGAAGCAAGGTCTCATAGCACAAGTATTGGAAAAAATCTGAAAACTGTAAAGTAGTTACGTCACAAAAACAACTTTTTTCGCGATTCAGAAAAATCTTCGTAACTCAATTCGGGAATTGAACTGTTTTCATAGGTAAGTTTGTACGGAACCCTCAGTGCGCGAGTCCGACTCGTACTTGCCCGGTTGTGGTAATAAATAAATATCAAATATTTCAAATAGAATTTAGTGTGATTAATTAAGTTGCTAATAATAATAAAATACGTATACACCACTAATTTTTAATTAGTACAAATACTTAAAGGGCTTATTAGAATATGTCTTGTTATTATTTAAGTAAAGTCTCAATAAATAATATTCATAAACAGCAAAGTTATTAGCGTTTGTTTATATCCCAAAATGTCACACAATTTATGGGAATATTGCCCAGGCTATTGATTATGAATAAATAAATGACGATCAAAATGGAAAAACACTGTGCGTAGTATTTTCTAGTAGCAATATTGTTATCAATTTTGAATTTACCAATTATGACAAATTTTCACACAAATTCAATTATGAATTTACCAATTATGACAAATTTTCGTGGACAATTTTGGGATTTATTTTTTTACTTTTGACTACACAAATATTATCAGTAACGGGTACGGATAGAGTACCATTTTTTTTAATTAAAAATTAGTGGTGTATATGTCGCAGGGATATGATAAAAACAGAGACTTGGTCAATTCCCTAAGTGATTTGATCAAATCACGGAGGATGTAAAAAATAAAAACACTATTTTATCATTTCCCTGAACCAATCTAGGGATTTGAACAAATACCAGAAATGGTTCCGTGATATGACAAAAAGCTTTTCAATGGTATTTTAAACGTTTATTTATAATTACATACATAATTAAGAAAAAAATATGCTTTGTAATTTACGATGCCATAAATCAGCTAAATATAAATTGTTATTTGTACGATCTGAAGGTTTTGAAGAAATGTTTCTTCATTTGTTTCAAAATCTATGTTCTAGTGGTGACTTTTGAGATTAATGTTACATCATAATACACCTACTAATTATTATAATTATTACGTAATTACAAATAAACGTTTAAAAAAAAACATCGAAAAGTTTTTTTGTCATTTCACGGAACCAGTTCTGGTATTTGTTCAAATCCCTAGATTTGTTCAGGGAAATGATAAAATAGTGTTGTTATTTTAACATCCTCCGAGATTTGATCAAATCACCTATGAGATTGACCAAATCCCTATTATTATCATATCCCTGCGATATATATGCTAATATTATAAACTAATAAATACAACTACTAACTATTGAGAGCATTGGTGGCCGAGTGGTAACGGCCCCGACTTACGAGTCTTTGTGTAATTTGTTTCATCACCACTGCTCTCAAAATGGTGAAGGAAAACATCGTGAGGAAACCGGCATGTCCTAGAACCAAAAATTCGAAGACATGTGACATTCACCAACCCGCACTGGGCCCGCGTGGTGAGGCCTCAGGCTCAGGACTCCCAGCAGCCTGCCCCAGCAGCAGCCTGCAATCAGGCTTCCTGCCTGGGAAGCAGGAGGCCTGATTCCCAGCAGTGGGAACATTAAAAGGCTGATTATGCTATGCTATTATGCTACTATCTATTGGTTTTTTGTAGGAATCGTTTCTATATCTAACAGATCGTTAATTATCATTTTTTCCTCAGTACCTGAAAGTATCGGTAAACAAGGCGACTGGTCTCCTGGAATCCATCCAGCACGTGGACGGGGTCAGGATCGACGTGACGCAGAACTTTTACTTCTACGCTCAGGGTCAACAGACCCTGCAGTCGGGAGCTTACAGCTTCAGACCTGATCGCCAGCGGCCTCTTCCTGTAAGTGATTTACCAGATTCTCATCTTAGTATCTTTCTTAGCGAGATGCGGCTGCAATTACTTTATTAAGACTCCGAAACTAAAAAACCAAAATAGCGTGCAAGATATTGTCCTCTATTGTGTGAGTTCGCATTAACTTATATAATTCTTCTGCGTGTGTTTGTCGCACCCATCTACTTCCAAACGGCTTTACCGATATGGAGACGGCGAAATGCCAAAAACTCCTAACTGTCGAAGTCAACAATTCCCCGTCCCAAGGAGGTAATACTATTTTTATTATTATTATTGATAGGTTCGCGTTTGACCACTATCTCACCTGATGGTAAGCGATGATGTGGTCGACGATGGAGCACGCTTGCCTAGAAGTAACCTATTCACTCTTGACTTAAAGACCCCTAGGTTGCAGCTGTCAGGAAACACTAGTACACTCGTTGTACTATATATTGACACGTAGGTTTAGTTAGGAAGTGTTTCCATAATTTAATTTAATGCAGTTGCAACTAAATATCCACTTTGGAAATTTTACTAAAACAAGCAGAAACAAACATTTTAATTGTCTCGAAAAATTACATTAGAAGTTATTTGCACTTTACCGTCAATGGATGAAACTTTGTGTGTATATTAGAGTGGGTCCCTAGACGGTCTGAAAATAAAATTGGACCCGGTAGATGGCCTGCAATCGCGATCTTATTTTTTTCTGAAGATAAGCTAGATTTCGGACAGGACATCGGCTGTCGGAACCGCTACTACATTAAAATTTCACCAAAGGTCAACAGTAAAATACCAGTGGTAGGTGGGAAATCACCAAATTTGACCTTGACAAGCCTGTTGGTCTAATAGTCAGTGACCCTGACTGCTATACTTGAATAAAAGGAAGCTGTAAGGGTTTTATTAATATATTTGACTGGCCTGTTGGTCTAGTGGTTAGTGACCCTGACTGCTATGCCGGAGATCGTGGGTTCGAATCCCACCCAGGACAAATGTTTGTGTGATGAGCATGATCATTTGTTCTGTGTCTGGGTGTAATTTATCTATAATATGTATGTATTTAGAAATATATATGTATGTTTATCAGTTGTCTAGTACTCATAACACAAGCTCTGCTTAGTTTGGGGCTAGATGGCGTTGTGTGAAAGTTGTGGAATATTATTTATTATTAAATATCTTCTCCCGCTCTGCGTGGAGCGAGAAAGGTCTAGCACGCCCTCTTTTACTGGCTAAAACCCACCCGTGTTCCTTCATTTTCCCTTTACGTTCCAGGGCCGCGATATCTCTGTCGAAAAATTCCTCAGCCCCAGCAGTTTTCTAAGCCCCATTCTTTTTTCAGGTGACTGACAAAGTAGCCTACAACACAGTTCGAGGGTCCCTAGTCAAGGAGATCCGTCAGAGATTCAGCGACTGGATCACGCAGATCATCAGGCTGTACCGTGGCGAAGAGTTTGTGGAGCTGGAGTGGATCATTGGACCTATTCCTATTGGGTAATTTTTTTGTCATTAGTTCCACAAAAAAAAAAACTGGGCAAGTGCGAGGCGGACTCGCGCACTGAGTGTTCCGTACAAACTTGAAAGGTAAATTGCGGTTTACGATTTATGACGTATTTAAAAAAAACTACTTACTAAATCTCGTTCAAACCAATTTTAGGTGGAAGTTTGCATAGTAAAGTACATCATATATTTTATTTTTAGTTTTATCATTCTCTTATTTTAGAAGTTACAGGGGGGACACACATTTTACCACTTTGGAAGTGTTTCTCGCGCAAACTATTCAGTTTAGAAAAAAATGATATTAGAAACCTCAATATAATTTTTGAAGACCTATCCATAAATACCCCACACGTATGAGTTTGATGAAAAAAAACTTTTCAATTTCAATTCTATTCTAAGTATGGGGAACCTTCAAAATTTATTGTTTTGTTCTATTTTTGTGTGAAAATCTTAATGCGGTTCTCAGAATACATCTACTTACCAAGTTTCAACAGTATAGTTCTTATATTTTCGGAAAAAAAGTGGCTGTGACATACGGACGGACAGACAGACAGACAGACATGACGAATCCATAAGGGTTCCGTTATGCCATTTATTTGGCTACGGAACCCTAAAAATCAAGGTTGGAATAACACTCTAAAATACTTTATTCTTTTAACCGCCTAGGTCGAATATATCCGACCAACACTGTCGAGTTTATTCCACCAGGTCGCACATCCACGACTCCATCTCGTCAGCTCTTCTGTCACCTATGGGGATTGAAGAGCTAAACAGAAATCGGAAACGTTTATTTCAAATAGACCAATTACAGGCACTTTTGAATTGTCAAAATGTCGGTCAGTCAAAAAAAAAATACAAGTAAAGCTAAATTGCACGTTCCAAAGCGTAGAACTCTAGGGAAGAACGTGCAAGAAACTCCATGGACACTCTTTTAAATCATATTATGAGTTACATAAATCTTGGCTACATATTTCTTGTCCCTTCTAATTTATGAGCATAATGTAGATAAGTAATAATAAAAACTAATTAAAAACCTAGAAATTAAATTAAGCCACTGGCAGCTAAGAGATGACCAGTCTCAACTGACGGCACCCATTCACGAGCATGACGCGTGCATCAGCCCCACTCAGCTCAACCATTTTGAAGGGAACTGAATGATCCAATAACACGTGCCACCATCAGCAAGACATTTGAGTGAGCATGACAAACTCTCAACTGCCATGCTCGTAATGTCAAACAAGTTGTAACCTAATAAAAATGCTGTATGGTACTTCACATTCACAAAAGAAAGAAAAAAAGTGCTTCTACATTATACAATATAATACAATATTACAAACTCACGACCCTAGCGAATAGGACACGAAAACACTCCTCGAATCAGTCCGACGCAAGCGATAAAAACTGTCTCACCTTTAACCTTCATCATCAGGACCGACCTCGGCAAGGAGGTAGTGAGCCTGTTCTCCTCAAACGTCACCAGTAACGGCGAGTTCTTCACAGACTCCAACTCTCGGCAGATGATGCGACGGACCTGCTGGAACGAGTCTGCAAGTAAGTCATTGTAGAATTGATGTGCTTTAAAACATGGACATTGAGTCTTGACTTGGACTTGAATAAAAGGAAGCTGTAAGGGTTTCATTATATTTGACTGGCCTGTTGGTCTAGTGGTTAGTGGCCCTGACTGCTATGCCGGAGGTCGTGGGTTCGATTCCCACCCAGGACAAATGTTTGTGTGATGAGCACGATCATTTGTTCTGTGTCTGGGTGTTATTTTGTTTATAATATGTATGTATTTAGAAATATATAAGTATGTTTATCAGTTGTCTAGTACTCATAACACAAGCTCTGCTTAGCTTGAGACTAGACGGCGTTGTGTGATAGTTGTGGAACAAAAAACAAAAATATTTTGCAAAATTTTCACAATGTGTCAAAATGGAATCCAGTCGAGATCAGAGCGCGTGCGCGAGAGAAAGTCGTTTGTTTCTTTTGTTTAGGAGAGAGCGGAGCAGTTGCGGGGCGCGGGCGGTAAGACTCTACCATTAGGTTGGTGACAATGTGTCGCCAACATAACAACGATGTTATGGAATGGCCATACTATAAAGTTTTTTTTTAAAGGTCCAGTCATTCAATGACTTCTCCCACTCTAGGGCGTAGCGAGAGAGCGTGTCAGATTTTTACTGACTAGAATCACACGTATGTTCTTTCTTTGCCTTGCCTTCCAGGACCCTGGGTTTTCCTTTCGGATGTAAACCCATGTCCTCAATAGGCTTCGGCCCTGCTGGGCCCCTTACGGTTTAGAATAGAATAGAATAAAATAGAATAGAATAGAATGAAGTAGGGCGTATGAATGATTAAATAGTAATTTTATTTTAAACTTATTAGAAATTTAAAAGATTTGTATGTTTAGTATATTTTATTTTATTCTATTATTATCTATTTATTATCACATCCATCTCTGTGTTCCGTGAGTGTGTCCGTGGCATCACCAGGCCCTATCAGAATACCAGCGCTGCGTTATTTTTACTTTTTTGTTAAATATCGCACCATATGCTGAGATAGGAGCCTTTTTGGCCTCGCACAGGTCTTTTACTTTTATCTTTTAATATTGTTTTCTTTTATTTTAAGTTAAGTATTTATAGATTAAGTAGTTACTTTTATTTTATTGTTCTTTGTCCTGTGCGAGTCTCAAATAAATGTTTTCTTTCTTTCAAATACAATATAGTTGCGCTGAGGGTGCCCGAACTGAAAGGGTCGCCAACTCAGCAATTGCTGGGCGTCATACACCCAGCGCTGGTATTCAGCTGGCACCCCGCAGTGACGCACATCGCTGACATCTCTTTGAGGCGCGCGTGGAACACTACGCGCCCTCGACGTCTCGGGTTTGGGCCGGACGGTGATCTACCCATTGCTAATCCTCCGCAAGACCACGCCTACATGAAATCGTAGCTTGGCGCAGTTGGCGCTGAGAGCACGCTTTTGTTTGTTTGACATGGTGCTCAAAGGGTTTGAAAAGAGTGAGCTAATTTCGGGATGGCAGACGCTGTGTGCAACTATTTCCTTAGCAAATGGCTTCTCATTAATAAATAATAGCATAGCATAGCAAATGATAAAACACGATACTTCATTATGCATACTCATGGATACTTTTGCATAATTTGAGGAGTTGGTTGCTGAATAAAAAGTATCTTTAAGCTCCGTACTCACATATGGTTTTACTCAATCGATCTATCATGTTGAGTAAAAACCATGGCATGGGCTTCCGTCCACACCGCCACGACCGAATCGTTCGAGCCAAAATATGTCTGTTCAACAAAGGAGACGGTGGCTGCTACATTTAGCAGGTCTCGCAGTTCTTAATTGTAAAAGAGTTAAAGAAAATGAAAAGAAGAAACATAAAAGGAGGTACTGGGTTAACTCGAAAATCCATTTTCTTTTTATTCTACACGTGTTTTCACGACGATCAACAACGGCGGACTGACGCTCGAGTCGCGCCACTCGCGGCGACGACGTACACACGCTTGAGTCAAGCTCGACGGCTCGCTTCGAGTAGGTGCGAAGGAAATTATAGCATAGCATAGTCGGCCTTATAATGTTCCCACTGCTGGGACTCAGGCCTCCTCTCTAGGAGAGGGAATGGGCCGTAATCCACCACGCGGGCCCAGTGCAGGTTGGTGGATGTCACATGTCTTCGAATTTTTGGTTCTAGGACATGCCGGTTTCCTCACGATGTTTTCCTTCACCGTTTTGAGAGCAGTGGTGATGAAATAAATTACACAAAGTAATGCGCCAAGCTCCAATGCCAAGGCCAATGGGCCGTTACCCGCGACCTACAACTCGTAAGTCAGGGCCGTTACCACTCGGCCACCACTGCACTTAATAAAAACAATAATAATATTCTACAATAATCACACAACGCCGTCTAGTCCCAAGCTAAGCAGAGCTTGTGTTATGAGTACTAGACAACTGATAAACATACTTATATATTTCTAAATACATACATATTATCGATAAATTACACCCACACACAGAACGAATGATCGTGCTCATCACACAAACATTTGTCCTGGGTGGGAATCGAATCCACGGCCTCCGGCATAGCAGTCAGGGCCACTAACCACTAGACCAACAGGACAGTCAAAATCTGTCAAAACACTAAGGGCGGAATTCACCAATAAAACTAATCGCGTTTTAACGTTTGCCTCGCATAATCGCGTTTAGCCGCTGTCACTAGTGTCACTTGTCTGTATTTTTCTTTGTTGTATTTTTACAAGTGACACTAGTGACAGCGGCTAAACGCGATTATGCGAGCCAAACGTTAAAACGCGATTAGTTTTATTGGTGAATTCCGCCCTAAGCAATTCATTCTTAAATATGTTCTTTTTCAAACCGTCTTCCTTTCTCCAGGTCAACAACAAAAGAAACCGATCGCAGCGTGTTACTACCCCGTGACATCACGCATCTGTATTCATTCATTGAACTCTAGTATAGAAATGTGTGTCCTGGTGGACAGGACGCAAGGTGGAACGTCCTTCAATGATGGCGAGGTGGAGCTTATGGTGAGAGACTTGTTTTTGGGTGAAATAAAAATAAAGAAAGAAAGAAAAACTTTTTATTTGCCGGAAAAGGCGCAAACTTAAAAAATAAAAAACTGGGTAAGTGCGAGTCGGACTCGCACACTGAGGGTTCCGTACAAACTTACGTAAATAGTTCAATTCCCGAATGGAGTCTCCAAGATTTTTCCGAATCGCAAAAAAGTTATTTTTTTGTGACGTAACAATAAATTTATTATTTTTAGATTTATTCCTAAGTATATCTGTGCTTATCTTCCAAGCCGGCTGGTCACCGTGGAAGAATATGACCACAACCCTCCAAAGATATCTCCAAACGATCATAAAGAAAAGTCAAAAACAAATAAACAAGAACTCTACATATTAACCTACAATGTTAGAACTCTGCTATCACATGAACGAATAATAGAACTGGAAAAAGCATTAACATATATAAAATACGACATAATAGGTATATCAGAAGTTCGACGCCTCGGAAATAACATAAAAGAATACAAAGAATTTATTCTCTGCAGTACAGGACAAACGCAGGGAAAATATGGAGTCGGGTTTATAATAAAAAAATATTTGAAACAATATGTAGAAAGTTACATCGGGGTTTCGGAACGCGTAGTCCTGCTAAATCTGAACATACCAGGAAAGAAATTCACCATCATACAAGTTTACGCCCCAACAGAAGCTGCAGACGAAGAACAAA